>CM055116.1:1196629739-1197229739 GCA_029206835.1 Rana muscosa | reverse complement strand
GAACGGCCCTGCTAATCGAGCAGGTGGATCGGCCTGCGCTCAGGGGCGTACCTAGAGCATTTGGCACCCGGGGTGGATCCAATATCTGGCACCCCCACGGTAAAATGTAAAAACACCCCATTGTGCCCCCTGCATCCTTCAATATCTTTGTCACTACTGTGTACCCCCTCTCCACAATTGCACCCCTGGATCCCTTTACATTACACAGCACCCCACAGCTCTGGACCCCTTTACATTACACAGCACCTTGCATCCCTTTACATTACACAGCACCCTGCACCACTGGACCCCTTTACTTTACACAGCACCCTGCATCTCTGGACCCCTTTATATAACACAGCACCCTGAACCACTGGACCCCTTTACATTACACAGAACCCCACAGCTCTGGACCCCTTTACATTACACAGCACCTTGCACCCCTTTACATTACACAGCACCCTGCATCTCTGGACCCCTTTACATTACACAGCACCCTGAACTACTGGACCCCTTTACATTACACAGAACCCCACAGCTCTGGACCCCTTTACATTACACAGCACCTTGCACCCCTTTACATTACATAGCACCCTGCATCTCTGGACCCCTTTACATTACACAGCACCCTGCACCACTGGACCGCTTTACATTACACAGCACCCTGCATCACTGGACCCCTTTACATTACACAACACCCTGCATTACTGGACCCCTTTTACATTACACAGCACCCTGCATCTCTGGACCCATTTTACATTACACAGCACCCCTTTACATTAGACTGCACCTCTGGACCCCTTTACTTTACACAGCACCCTGCACCCCTTTACATTACACAGCACCCTGCACCTCTGGACCCCTTTACATTACACAGCACCCTGCACCTCTGGACCCCTTTACATTACACAGCACCCTGCACCTCTGGACCCCTTTACATTACACAGCACCCTGCATCTCTGGACCCCTTTACATTGCACAGTACCCCACAGCTCTGGACCCCTTTACATTACACAACACCCTGCATCACTGGACCCCTTTTACATTACACAGCACTCTGCATCTCTGGACCCCTTTTACATTACACAGCACCCCTTTACATTAGACTGCACCTCTTGACCCCTTTACTTTACACAGCACCCTGCACCCCTTTACATTACACAGCACCCTGCACCTCTGGACCCCTTTACATTACACAGCACCCTGCACCTCTGTACCCCTTTACATTACACAGCACCCCACAGCTCTGGACCCCTTTAAATTACACAGCACCCCACAGCTCTGGACCCCTTTAAATTACACAGCACCCCACAGCTCTGGACCCCTTTACATTACACAGCACCCTGCACCACTGGACCCCTTTACATTACACAGCACCCTGCACCACTGGACCCCTTTACATTACACAGCACCCTGCATCTCTGGACCCCTTTACATTACACATCACCTTGCACCCCTTTACATTACACAGCACCCTGCACCACTGGACCCCTTTACATTACACAGCACCTTGCACCCCTTTACATTACACAGCACCCTGCATCACTAGACCCCTTTACATTACACAGCACCCTGCACCACTGGACCCCTTTACATTACACAGCACCCTGCACCCCTTTACATTACACAGCACCCTGCACCTCTGGACCCCTTTACATTACACTGCACCTCTGGACCCCTTTACATTACACTGCACCTCTTTACATTAGACTGCACCTCTGGACCCCTTTACATTACACAGCACCCTGCACCACTGGACCCCTTTACATTACACAGAACCCTGCATCTCTGGACCCCTTTACATTACACATCACCTTGCACCCCTTTACATTACACAGCACCATGCATCACTAAACCCCTTTACATTACACAGCACCCTGCACCACTGGACCCCTTTACATTACACAGCACCCTGCATCACTGGACCCCTTTACCCGGGACCCCGTTGCGGCCGTGTCCCGGGTGTGCCGACGGGTATCACTCGGGTTCGGCTCGTACCCCCCTGCCTACCTGTAACCACGCCATGCTGCCCTTGCTAAGTCCTTTTCGGTCGCGGAGGGGGGGGCACCGGCCTGACACCCCCCCCAGTGTGTGGAACCCGGTGCGGCACGCCCCCCGCCCCCTACTTAGTACGCCACTGCCTTTGCTTTAGAGCATTTGAAGCCATCTGTTTTCCTGCCCATCGGGAGTAGCAGCACGGCGCGGCGGCACCATCTTTACTGACAGAAGCACCAGAAGGAGATTCCGGATGGAGTCTGCCTGCCTGCTGGGATCCACAGTGCTGAGAGGGCACCTGCCCATCCAAGTAGTGACTGCAGTATTGCTGAGTGAGTTTCTTTCCTACAGACTGCTGGTGAGACTTGTAGTTCCACGGCTGTGGATCTGCTGCACCTGAGCATCTTACAACCAGACTTTGGGGCCTTGCTTCTCTCCCCTGTGCTGTAATTTACAAGTGGGAACAGTTCTTCAGCTGTTCAATCAATAGCATCTTATTCTACAGTTATTGCCCTTTGGTTTCTTTTGGATTAAAATTAAATACACAAGTCAACACTGCAGTATAATATCAGGCTAGCTGAAGGCAACTGGAAATTGAGGAACATTTACCACTTTATTCTTCTACAAAGCTTTACTACTCTACATTGGAGATCTGCTCTGAAATGCAACCTAGGGGGAGCCATTTAGTGAGATATAGTTAGAACTTGCATTGTATTACTGTATTCACTGTTTGTGCATTCTCATTGTACATTGGTCTGTGTGATGAGGCCTCAGTGGGAAGGTATTTAATACATGTGTTAAAAGTATTGAAGATCTATCTCCCTGTGCACCTGTTCACATACCCCCATCTGGTTGTTATTGGGTACAAGTGTATGATATAACGGCACTGAACAATATCTCTGTCAATCATAACCTGTGTTCATTCATTGTTCAACCATACCATTTATTTGTGTTATTCTTTACCATAGTAAACATTCTTGAGTGGTTCAGTGATTTTGTCTGAGTTTCTCATTATTAACGTGTTATTATACAATGGAACCCAAGGTGTCAGAGGTAAGAGAGGGTCTGCAGAGTCAGGGTGGCCAGTGGGATATAGAGTCAATCAGCAGCCCCCATGGGGGTACCTCTACATTGTTATATGTATTTAATTGCCATATATTGGTTTTGGGATTACGGATTCTAAGTATTAATCATTTATTCTGGCACTGCACTGTTGGGATCTGTATTAATTATATTATGAATTATTATTTTTTTTTTTCTAATACGAACAGTGTAAGTGCCAGAGCCTGACCTGGTATCAGCCTCTTGAAGCCCCTGTACAGCAGAGCTCAGACTGGGGTAGGCAAAAGCAACTCAAGGAGCCAATGGGGTAAGTGCAAGGAGCATGTTGATAGAAGAAGAGAGCAAAATAGAAGACAGAAGAGCTCATCAGTCTGCTGCTGCTTCTCCTTTCACGGTCCAGTCACAGGCTAAAACTGTAATGCCGCGTACAGACTATCGGACATTCGGACAACAAATGTTCGATGGGAGCTTGTTGTCGGAAATTCTGACCGTGTGTAGGGTGCAACGGACATTTCTTTCTCGTACATCACGGGACACAGAGCGACATAGTCATTACTAATGGGTTATATAGTTACCGTCAGGTGCTGGCACTGGCAACTTCCAAAACCGGAAGTACCCTCCCCTATATAAGCCCCTCCCATCCGGGAGCACCTCAGTTTTTTGCCAGTGTCTAAGGTGTTGGCCAAGAAGAAACATGTGTTTTTCACTGAGCTTGCGTACAGGTTCTTTTGGGCCTCAGTAAGCTATTCCGGATCCGACCAAAAAAGCTTCATAGCTAAACGGTCGGTACCCGGGCCTTGCAGAGAAGAGCAAGGTTCTGCCTGTAATGCTTCTCTTAGGAGAGCTGGACCCTGGGATCCAGAGCTCTGGTCATACCCACGACCAAGATGTTTTCTGTGCAGGGTGCTATACAGGTCCAGGGGAGTGGAATCCTTGGGAACCCGGTCCCTGAAGGTTTGATTACAATGCCTGCCGTGATAGGTGAAGTTTGGGCTTTTGTGGACCAAACAAAGTCCTGCGGCGGGGAACAGGTAAGTGGGGGCCCCCAGGAACTTGGTTCTATTGGGGGACCCCCAAGCCTAATTTGTCTTTCTGTCTGTTACCTAACGGTATTCCCGCTAATATCTGTGCATGCCTGTAACTACTAAAAAAATGTAATAATTTTTAATGGTGGTCAAGAAAAAAAAAAAAAAAAAAAGAATGTTTTTTTATATATGTTTAGTATATTAAACTGCGGTACCTGTGTTTGTCCACTAGAGGCCGCTGTGGAATGTTTTTCTTGTCATATGGACTAGTTTCTTCTCAGAGAGCAAAGTCCAGGCAGCTGGTGAGTTCTCCTACAGGAAACTGTTTCCTCTGCCATGTTGCAGTGTTCGTCTATCCCCCGGCCTGCGGCAAAGGGGGATCTACTATAGAATCTGGAAGGCGTACATCGCCTGGTGTGAAGCCAAGAAATGGCATCCACGTAAATACGTAATAGGTAGGATTCTGGACTTCCTACAATGGGCTGTAGATAGGAAGCTTGCCTTGAGTACTATCAAGGGTCAGATTTCGGCCTTGTCAATATTTTTTCAAAGGCCCTTGGCTTCGCATTCACTAGTCAAAGCCTTTATACAAGGAGTGATGCGTATTAGTCCTCCGGTTAATATTCCCATATGTCCATGGGATCTAAACTTGGTTCTGTCGGTTCTACAGAAACAACCATTTGAACCATTACAGCATATTTCCTTAGTGCTTCTCACCAGGAAATTGATTTTTCTAGTAGCCATTTGTTCGGCTAAAAGAGTATCGGAATTAGCAGCTATGTCCTGTAAGGAGCCATATCTGGTTATCCATAAGGACAGAGTAGTGTTACGTCCTCATCCAGCCTTTCTTCCTAAGGTGGTATCGAGTTTTCATTTGAACCAAGATGTGGTTCTTCCTTCTTTTTTCCCCAAACCTAGCTCAGTAGAGGAAAAGTTATTGCATTCTTTGGATGTAGTAAGAGCAGTTAAAGCTTATCTAAAAGCCACTGCTCAGATTCGCAGAACGGATACTTTGTTTATTCTGCCGGAAGGCCCCAGAAAGGGTCAGGCAGCGTCAAAATCTACTTTAGCCAAGTGGATTCGACAGGTCATAATACAAGCCTATAGCTTGAGAAGTAGACCGCCTCCGTTCAAAGTTAGGGCGCACTCCACGAGAGCAGTTGGAACTTCATGGGCAGTGCATCACCAGGCCTCCCTGGCTCAGGTCTGTAAGGCCGCAACATGGTCTTCAGTACACACGTTTACTAGGTTCTACCAGGTGGACGTTAGAAGTCAGGAGGATGTCGCCTTTGGGCGCAGTGTGTTGCAGGCCGCAAAAGATCCTCATGTCTGATAGCGCTCAGCTTATATATGGTGTATCCCCCCCCTCATTTGGCATTGCTTTAGGACATCCCATTAGTAATGACTATGTCGCTCTGTGTCCCGTGATGTACGAGAAAGAAAATAGGATTTTTATAACAGCTTACCTGTAAAATCCTTTTCTTGGAGTACATCACGGGACACAGAGCTCCCGCCCCTCTTTGGGGACACTTATTGCTTTGCTACAAAACTGAGGTGCTCCCGGATGGGAGGGGCTTATATAGGGGAGGGTACTTCCGGTTTTGGAAGTTGCCAGTGCCAGCACCTGACGGTAACTATATAACCCATTAGTAATGACTATGTCGCTCTGTGTCCCGTGATGTACTCCAAGAAAAGGATTTTACAGGTAAGCTGTTATAAAAATCCTATTTTTCTGTTGGAATTTCCGCCAAAATCTTGAGAGCTGGTTCTCAAACTTTCCGACAACAAAATCCGTTCTCGTAAATTCTGAACGTGTGTAGCCAATTCCGACGCACAAAATTCCACGAATGCTCTGAATCAAGTACAAGACGGAAGCGCTCGGTCTGGTAAAACTAGCGTTCGTAATGGAGATAGCACATTCGTCACGCTGTAACAGACTGAAAAGCACGAGGCTGAAAAGCGCGAATCGTCTCTCACCAAACTTCTACTAACACAACTGATATTGAACTTGCCTTTAATAGTGCCATTGTACGTGTTGTATGTCCCTGCGTTCTTGGCGTTTGGAATTTCCGACAATATTTGTGTGACCGTGTGTATGCAAGACAAGTTTGAGCCAACATCCGTCGGAAAAAAATCCACGGTTTTGTTGTCAGAATGTCCGATCGAGTTGCTGAGCTGAAACAGAGAAAAATCAAGTCTCCTATACTGCCAGACTGTGGTGGGGGCAGAACTGGGTAAATCTAGTGTAGCGGGTATATGCTTTTCTATCATGTTTGAATTTGGTGGGGGATCTGCGATGTGTGGTTCCCTGGGGCCCAGCGGGTGGCGCTGTCGCTTTGGGCCCGGGGTTGAGCCATCATTGCAGTGCCGTACCCTTTTTGGCTTCTCGCAGCATGAGTACAGCGGGGCGGGGGCTCCGCTGGGCTTGCTGGGGGAGGGTATAAAGGGGTCGGCCATTTTGGTCACGGGGTTGTTGAGTCCCAGGCACCTTCAGCCTGAGGGCCGTGGTTCGTGGTCGGTGTCCAGGCAGCCTAGGCCTGGACACCCGGAGCTCGTGTTCCACCCCGGGCACCTTCAGCCTGGGGTGAGGCACTCGGTTGGAGGCCTGGGGCCCAGTGTCCTCCGCTGGGCTCCACGAGGGAAGGATTTCCTAGGGGACCCCGGGAGTGGGGTACCCGAATCCAGAGGCGTAAGGGACCGGAGGAGCTACTCACCCGAAGACCTGGTGCAGCAGATTGCCGGTGCCGGGTGAGCCTCGCAGGGATATCTTCCCAAACAGGGGCCAAGTGCAGTCAGGAGGAAGGTTCACCGTTCATCCGGTCGGTGGCAGCGACCAAGATTTTCAGCAGGTGGCATAGATCATGTGCCAAACCTATTCGCTGATAGAGGAATAGGAGAGTTCATTGTGCCTGGGCCCAGGGCCGTCGGAACAGGACAGGCAAACCAAGCAACTGCTTGGGGCCCCCAGCTGGCCTGGGGCCCCAGCAGAGCTGCCTCCCCTCCCGCGATTGGCGGCCCCCCCACCCGCGATTGGCGGCCCCCTCCTCCCCCGATTGGCGGCCCCCCCACCCGCGATTGGCGGCCCCCTCCTCCCGCATTTTGGCGGCCCCCCCACCCGCGATTGGAGGGGTCCCCCCACCCGCGATTGGCGGCCCCCCTCCTCCCGCGATTGGCGGCCCCCCCTCCCACGATATTGGTGCCCCCCTTCTGCGATTGGCGCCCCCCTCCCGCGATTGGCGGCCCCCCTCCCGCGATTGTCTCCTCCCTCCCGCGATTGGCGGCCCCCCCTCTCACGATCGGCGTCGATGTCCCGCGTTAGCACCCCCCCCTTCTGAATTAAAAAAAAAAGTTAAAAAATTGTGTAGCACCCCCCGCTTCTTCAAAAAAAATCTGTACCACCCCCCCCCGCTTGGGGGCCCCAAATTCTCAATCTGCTTGGGGCCCCCAAATTCCTTCAAACGGCCCTGCCTGGGCCTACTCGTGTCCACACCCCCTGTCTGTTCGTTGAGGGAGTCCAACTGATTGTGTTTCATTCTGACATTGGAAAGAATGAACCAACTGACCCAAAGGTAAAGAAACTTTGCTCACCCCACACAAACATCTGCGGTGAAGGCTTGGCATGGTGACCCCCTACTCTCTCCTCAAGGATAACCCTAGACAAGCAAAAACCAGCCAGCAGAGGAGTGAGAGAGTGGAGGCCGCTACACTTAAGACTGGATATGCAGAAATACAAATCCTTTGGTAGGTAAAACAGCTCCCCATATGCATTTTATCACTGTAGTTAGCTGTTTGCCTGGAGTTCAGCTTTTAGCATTTCAACTGATATTGGTGAAAAGTAACTAAAAAAGAAGTGTTTCTGATAATGCTCCATACACTGCAGGGGGAGTAGGTAAAGGGTCAGCCAGAGGTAGAGTGAGAAGAGGAAGCTTCTCCCTAGGAGTTTGCAGCATGCAGGAAGAAAACATTGCTTTCACCTTATTGGCCCGGGATTTGCTGGAAGCAGCAATGTATCATTCTTATCAATAGAACAGCCTACTCCCACCGACCAACATGGCAGTACCTTGCTACCACGCTGTTTCCTTATAAATTATATCTCAGTACAGGAAGTGAATGGAAACATTCCATTCACAAAAGACTGAAATGGAGATGCAGTATGCCAAGTAAATAACAGAAATACTTTGTTTTATAACATTTGGATCAGTGTCAAAGCCTAGAGGGTTAAAGTAGAACTCCAGGGAAAAAAAAAAGACAACTTTACCTTATCTTTTCCATTTGGACAAGCAGACTGCAACATAGACAGGACCCATGCAGCTAAACAGGACATCTTTCAGTGATCCCCAATAAAAGGATCATAGGCGTGCGCAGCCTATTGCATTAGGATGTGCACCCCATATATATATATATATATCTATATATATATATGTGTTTAGCGGGGTGTACAATTTAGGGGAGTGTCTGAGTGGTAGTTGGGCTCAGACACACTATTGTTAGGGTTAATGGACCATTTGTGTGCCATGGGAGTTGGTATTGGTGAGTAGTTCCCTGGGACCTACAGGTGGCGCTGTCACCCTGGGTCCGGGTTGAACCGCAATACAGGGTTGCGCCTTTTCTTGTCCCCTTTCGGCAGCAGTACGGCAGGGCGGGGAACCTGCTGTGCTTGTCGGGAGAGGGTATAAAAAGGGGCAGCCATCTTCCATGGGGTGCTTCGTCCACGCCCAGGCACCTTCGTCCTGGGTGTGTGGGTCGTCTTCGTCCACACCCAGGCACCTTCAGCCTGGGTGTGTGGGTTGGTTATCTCCGGGTGCCCTAGGCCCGGAGGGCGAGTTCCTGTTCCATCCCAGACACCTTCAGTCTGGGGTGAGGTACTATTTTGAAGGCTCGGGGCCCAGCAACCTTCGGCTGGGGTCCGCTAGGGATCGAGAGCTCCCAGGGTGCCGCCTCGCGAGGGGACCCGTATCCGAGATGAGTAAGCCAGGGAGGTAACCCTTTCCGAAGACCCAGCGCAGAGTCGTGGTGACGGTGAGGGCCTCTGGTAACTCTCCGGAGGGATGGGTTTCTCCTTGACATGGGCCAATACTTTAAGGAGGAAGTTCACCAGGTCAGTGGCAGTGACCCTACTCGCTTCAAGTCAGTGGCAGTGACTTCATAGGGCAAAGCCCTATTCACCCAGTCAGTGGCAGTGACCCGGTCACCAAGTCAGTGGCAGTAACTTTCTATTCACCTGGTCTGTGGCAGGGACCAACCTCACGGTCTGTGGCAGAGATCGTGCGCCATAACTGTTTGTGAAATCCAAACAGTAAGAGAACCTGATTCAAGTTTGTGCCTGGACCTCCTCCCACCTAAGCTGTCCTGTGTCTTGTCCTAACCTATCTGCTTTCAAAGAGGCATATTTATTATCCGTGTGAAATAAATATAGAAGTTGGACTTTCATTTGGTGTGGACAGTTATATTCCTGGGGAAACATAAGGACTTGCATGTATCTAAGGTAGAGGTGAGAATCATCCTCAGGAGGATTCAACTCCGGCCGCAGGCAGGCCCGAAACGTAACACTGCTCAACCTCCTTACTCAGGAGGGTACGGGCTTGTGGTGCGGTGTGCCTCTCCCCTCCCTGCGAGGAGCCAAAAACACATACAAAAAGGGCAGGTAGGGGGAGAGGTGAGGGAGCGCTACATGTGGGGGCTCGAGTCCGGGATGTGTCTGCGGTTGAAAAGTGTGAAGACCCCCCAGAGTTTGAACTTTATTCCCCAGTGAAGTTCCGTGGAGGTCGGCCATATTGAGAACTACGCCACGAGGAGAACCCTGACTGCGTAGTTCGTGGGCATGACAGAGAGAAAGCCCGCGAACAATGCAGGAGATGGGAGGAGTCTGGCCATGTGTGGAGTTGTACGTGGGGACTTTGGCGCGAAAAGGACAGTGCGCGATGCAGCAGCGAATGGATAACATGGCGTCTCATGGCTCATGGGTTCCAGCTACTACTACCATGAAGATGACTTCCTTTGCTGCTCCCTTGACGGATACGGGGATTCGGCTCAAGCCCCGGGGACGATTTGCCCTCTACGTTTGCAAAGATGTGGAGGCCCTCAGAGTGATTTGTCCCAGCTGCTCAGGACTGGTGGTTCATCTGAAGCCATTCGGGCGATGCAAGCCTTGTAAGGAGTTCTTGTTCGAGGTGGAGCAACCTACAGAAAAGCCTCGGGCTTTCCACCTCAATTGCCTTACAGGCGCCACCACTCTGGAAGGAGGAATCAGAGCTTACACAGCCACCCCTGCGCGCACTGCCGAGACTTCGGAGGAAGTCACAGAGGACATTGTGTCAGTGAATGAGGAACCGGAGGATGCTGCTTCGGTCCCCACAGAGTCCTTTCTCCCACCGCCCAAGAGGAAGATCGGGTTCGTGAAAGCTTCCCGCGGCCGTAGTGGAGCTACGCCCCAGCGCTTACTCGGAACGGGTGCATCCGAAGGGAAAAGTCCCAGACGTCCTGGTTCAGCAGCAAGCCGAGGTAAGCCGGGGGAAGAGACTCTGTCCAAGGTCCCGAGTGTTGGGGATTCACATGTCTGTGAAATAACCGGAGGCGGTGACTCGTCCTCCGTCAGGAGTTACCTGCCCGCGGAGGAATGTGACACCTCCGATCTGGAGTCCATCTCTGATGCGGGAGATGACGCCGCCATAGATGAACTTTTTGAATGGAAGGGCTGGGATAAAAAGCCCCTGTCCTTATCCCATAGTGCTAGGGACTCACCCATGTCCATTGGGGAAAGTACACCCCGGGTGGTGGCCTCGGAGCCTGAGGAGGGATCTGTCCCCCTGTCTGCCCTTCCACAGTCGGAGACATCTGCGTCAGCTACCGAGACGAGACGGGTGTCACTGCGGACCCCTGTGTCTGGTCCAGAGGTAGTTAAAGTACCTTGGCATCCGGATGCCATCGTCTTGCCTGGCACGGGAGACCGTGCTACCATGCCGCTATTGTCCCGGTTGCAGAGTCTTTTCAATCAGAGATTGCCAGTGAGTATGGGTGGGAGTACCCGTACCTGCCTAAAGAACTTTTATTTGAAGTGGAGGCCTGTAGACACTGGTGGTACGAGGACTTTATATGGACACATATTAAAGTACCCCAGGCCCGAAGATACCTTTCATGTTCACCTGCAGCTACCCAGAGGTTCAAGGACTGTAAGGCTGCCTGGATGTTGGGTCGGCACATTTATGCGGACAAGGTACTCATTTGTAGGAAGGACAAAGATGATGTTGAGTACCATATAGACACATTCGATAGGCATTGGAAGCCGTTGGTGTTGCCAGACCCACACTACTACCTGTGAGAGACAAGACTCTGATGTTGCTTTGGTTTTTTCTTGAGTGCACTCTCTGGAGCCCCAGGAACTTTTGCCCTAGTTGAAAGGGAGCTGTTGTTCTTTTTCTCCCCTCTCCACCCCTACCACAAAGATACAAGAATTTGGGAGTAGATAGTTCAGGGCCACAGTACAGAAGAAAAGGGAGTTTTACCCCACCGAAAAGAAGAAAAGTTTATTTTGGGATGAGTGTTCTGACGTTGGCACTACCACTAGGTGGCGGTGTTACGTAACTATTGCCTTACTGATGGTGTGATGCAGTTTACTTTGAAGGAAAGGATTTCCCTCTAGGGGAGAATCTCCTCATTCTAACATAATGTTGTTTGTTGTGTATGTTTTTTTTCTCTTCCTCTGCAGGCGGACGCCAAGCAAGATTACTGAGAATGGGGTGGATCTTAGCTAATGCAGGCGGAAGAGAAATGTAAATTTTTCATGAAAAAAAATGTTTTATGTGACATTTAATGTTTTAATGTGCACATGTGTGATTTCTCTTTTTCTCGCTATGTTTTTCACCTCCTTTCCCCCATGTTAGGTTCCGGCACAAACTGACAGTTTTTTTTTTAATTGCCCTTGTTTTTTAGTTAGTCTCTGGATTGGGCTTATGCTGACTCAAGTCTGAGAGGCATAGGGTTACTCCAGACACTGGGGACCAGTGTCTATTTGGTGGGGGGAATGTGTAGCGGGGTGTACAATTTAGGGGAGTGTCTGAGTGGTAGTTGGGCTCAGACACACTATTGTTAGGGTTAATGGACCATTTGTGTGCCATGGGAGTTGGTATTGGTTTGTAGTTCCCTGGGACCTACAGGTGGCGCTGTCGCCCTGGGTCCGGGTTGAACCGCAATACAGGGTTGCGCCTTTTCTTCTCCCCCTTTCGGCAGCAGTACAGCGGGGCAGGGAACCTGCTGTGCTTGTCGGGTGAGGGTATAAAAAGGGGCAGCCATCTTCCATGGGGTGCTTCGTCCACGCCCAGGCACCTTCGGCCTGGGTGTGTGGGTTGGTTATCTCCGGGTGCCCTAGGCCAGGAGGGCGAGTTCCTGTTCCATCCCAGACACCTTCAGTCTGGGGTGAGGTACAATTTTGAAGGCCCGGGGCCCAGAAACTTTCGGCTGGGGTCCGCTAGGGATCGAGAGCTCCCAGGGTGCCGCCTTGCGAGGGGACCCGTATCTGAGATGAGGAGGCCAGGGAGGTAACCCTTTCCCAAGACCCAGCGCAGAGTCGTGGTGACGGTGAGGGCCTCTGGTAACTCTCCGGAGGGATGGTTTTCTCCTTGACATGGGCCAATACTTTAAGGAGGAAGTTCACCAGGTCAGTGGCAGTGACCCTACTCGCTTCAAGTCAGTGGCGGTGACTTCATAGGGCAAAGCCCTATTCACCCGGTCAGTGGCAGTGACCCATTCACCAAGTCAGTGGCAGTGACTTTCTATTCACCTGGTCTGTGGCAGGGACCAACCTCACGGTCTGTGGCAAAGATCGTGCGCCATAACTGTTTGTGAAATCTAAACAGTAAGAGAACCTGATTCAAGTTTGTGCCTGGACCTCCTCCCACCTAAGCTGTCCTGTGTCTTGTCCCAACCTGTCTGCTTCCAAAGAGACATATTTATTATCCGTGTGAAATAAATATAGAAGTTGGACTTTCAGTTGGTGTGGACAGTTATATTCCTGGGGAAACATAAGGACTTGCATCTATCTAAGGTAGAGGTGAGAATCATCCTCGGGAGGATTCAACTCCGGCCGCAGGCAGGCCCGAAATGTAACACCGCTCAACCTCCTTACTCAGGAGGGTACGGGCTTGTGGTGCGGTGTGCCTCTCCCCTCCCTGCGAGGAGCCGAAAACACATACAAAAAGGGCAGGTAGGGGGAGAGGTGAGGGCGCTACATATATATAAATATATATATGTATGGCAATGGTCAGTGTCAGTAGGGCAGAGGCTGGTGTCAGTAGAGTAGAGGACGGTGTCAGTAGGGAAGAAATTGGTGTTAGTAGTTGATTTTTATTATTTTTTTATTATTGTTTTTTTATAAATAATTTATTTTTTCCATTTACAATATTTTTTTACAAGAATTTATTTATTACATTTTTTTTAGAAGCCCCAAAAACTCCTGATGTCTCACTTTTGGGACAGAGAAAGGTTGATGAGGACAGAGATTGCCCAAACCCTTTCTCTGCAGCCAAGCAGCAGGGGAAATCTGTGCAGCAAAGGGTGATTAGGGTGTGCCCAGGCACACCTGGCACACCCTGTGCGCACGCCTATGAAAAGGATAGACATTTGGACTGAATTTTCTTACAGACCAGATCCTTGATGATATGCACTGTTAGAAGGATACTGCAACTAAGTAGCAGGGAGATGATATACACCTAAACACTTTTGAAAATAGCCTATAAAAAGGCAGATCCTGGGTTCTTTGCTTCTTCTTGCTGGTTGGTCCTCATGGAGAAATTATCCACCATGTTTTTATATACTCTGGTTTACACATATGGTATTTCACGCAAGATGTCTACATGATACGCCCTGAGGAAGAACATCACATTATTAAAGATTGAAATGTGTCGGGGATCCATATACATGCCAACCCATAGTGGTGACCTGTGTATGGTTATTGTGACACATGACTGTAATACCGTTATAATTTGTACACCAGAGCTCTTATTGTTGTTCCCGTCTATGTAATTAGATCCATTCCCCAATCCCTCTTTTTTACTTGTACTTTTCTAATGAATTTGTAAATTCGATATCCATGTATAATAAAATCATCTAATACTTTTATTATGAGTCAATACATCATTCAAGCTGCGCACAAGCCACTGGGAGTTTCTTTCCTTTTTCTTTAAACAATTCTTACCTTTAATCTTATGCTGTCCCTGCAGTAATTCCTTTCAGTCCCTAGGGGCCACCAATCTTCAGGGGTAAATGATAACCAGTGTCATTCAATGTACTCTCTCCAGACCCCCAGGGATGCCACCACACTTGTGGGCAGGTTGAACTAGTTAGTTAGTGGTGCTGTTCAGGACAGGAAGGTTGGGGTTAATTCTTGTTCTGCATCCCTGGTCTTTTTGGCGGTTCTACTCTGGGTCCAGCCCACCTGCCCTGTATGATATAAATTGGAAATGAGAGGAAACTGGTCACACACCGCAGTTGTAATCCAATAAAACGTCCTTTTATTCTTCAAACATATGACAATAAAGCAGAATAGGTTACAGTTGACATGTTTCACACATAGAAATGCTTAGTCATAACCAAGAGGGAGTCAAGAGCAGTGTCATATATACCTCTTATCAAAAGGTGGACACCTGTGATATAAATTGGTGTAGGGGTCTGGTGAGAGAGAGAGATTCCCCCTGAGACGCATGTAGAAAAGAGAGTGCCAGCGCAGTTGTGGGCTGTGAGGCCTGTAAGGGATGGAGACGGATGAAGAGACCCGTAGGAGTATTAGAATGTCAGTTGTTATGGCCTGCTTTTAGAGACTTTTAACTTGGGGTTCGCACTGAAGACACCAGTACTCGAGAATGCCTCTGAAGGACTGAAATTACTGGACTACACTTTTGCAGGTATGCCGGGGCAGCACACAAGCCTGTAGCCATAGTTAGGTAACTAGGAAAGTATCATGTCTTGCCTGTTGGACTGTTAAATGTCTATTTTTGCACTTTTGCTAAGTAAAGTATTGAAACATTGTCCAAGCCTGGTCTAAAGTTATTAAAAAGGTGTATTGCAAGTAACCCACACCCAGTCAACCAGTGGGTCTTAAACACTGGGGTATGAAGACATCGGTGTAGAATGGAGTAATGTGAAGTGGTTACCTAGAGTAACGGAAGTGTAACAAGCAGCCTGTCAATAGTGTGTACGTGTTATAGGTGGCACGGCCTCTAGTATTGAGGGAGATGTTGTCTGCACTCCTTCCACCAGCAGTCTGTCTCCCATACCAAATGGAGCAGATTTGGCCCACAGAGGTTCCCCATCCTGTACTGAGGTATGGAATGTCCAAGAATGAAGTTAAGTGCACATGTGGAGCCCGCACAGAGTGGACGGCGGGGTCCACTTCTTTACCGGAGATTGTAGTGAAAAACTCTGGACAAGTGAATGTGGATATTGGCTCAGTGTGTCCCTCCAGAATGCAAGTTATGGAGAAGGTGTACATTGTCACGGGGAAGAATGGGCACAAATTTCACTCTCTAGATGTGCAAAGCTGGTAGAGACACACCCCAAAAAGACTTACAGCTGTAATTGCAGTGAAAGGTGGTTCTACAAATTATTGACTCAGGGGGGCTGAATACAAATGCACGCCACACTTTTCACATATTTATTTGTAAAAAAAATTGAAAACCATTTATCATTTTCCTTCCACTTCACAATTTTTGGCTGTAACGTGACAAAATGTTGAAAATTTCAAGGGGTATGAATACTTTTTCAAGGCACTATATGGACCAAACGGGTGTTAGAGAACTGCCTCTGACCAGAACTATTTCACCATATTAGAATGGGAATACTTACTCAGACCAGAGTCCAGCATTTGAACAGCTTACCTTCATATGCTTCCAAGGACCAGATCTGGGCCCCCCGGGCATTGAGGAGCTGCCTCTGACCAAAACTACTACACAAAATTAGAATGGAAATACTTACTCTTACCCTTTATACAACCCCAAAGGTGATAGCATAGAGATATATGCACATTGCACTAAACCCTGAAAGATATTTAAACACAAACCTTCTTGCAGGGGTTCCTGGTGAAAAATAGGCAATCCTCTAACTGCAGACAAGGTTCCAAGTCCAACCAATCCATGATAGCTGTTTCCCCTTAGCAAATTTAAATTCTAAATGTTAATTTTGGTATAAAGCATGCCATTAACACATTTAATATAGCCACGACAGAGCACAATAGAAATAATATTATAGCTGTCTTGAGATGCCAGAAGCAATTGCGGACTTCAATTACCATCCATTGGTTCCATTAATGATCTTGATCCACTCTGGCAGCTGCAAATATGCTACATTCAATGAATAATTAGATAATTGTTAGTCTCTAAAGGGGCGTAAGAAGGAGGATTATGAACTAAGTGTAATTATACCCTTTATGGTTGTTGAATATATGTACAGTGAATTATTAATAGTAATATTAACCAGTTTAGCTCTTTGCATGGTGAACCAACCCTATAATTTTGTTTTATACAAATAATTAATGTTAAACCCTGCAAATTTGTGTACACAGATGTCCTTTTCAAAACCTCCCCTAGAATCTCAGAATTTCTTTGGTGTAGACATGGCGCCCAATATCGTTTTATGGGAGTTTGCGGTATGGTTGTCTGACGAAACATACTAATAATTGGCGTAAAGGTTGAATATTTAAAGCCTACCCCGTCAATAAGGTTACACAGAAAAGCCACTTTCATTTTCCATCGTCTTCATAATAAGTTACAGTTAACGAAAAAATCGTTAATCTAATGATCTCTGTGAAATTTATTAGATGGGGCATGAATAATTTTGATGATACAATTTCATATAAATGAAGTCGATGAAGCTGAGATAATATCTGACTTAATCCCATTTACAGACGAAGCAAATGAGAGGGATTTAGCGTGAACAAAAATGACAGACATCATAATTCTAAGGAACACTTATAAACATGAAATTAATATAATAATGCCACAAGTGGGACCAGGTTATTTTTCCAGTGATATGAAGCTATGTTGGCTCTTTATAGAAAATGATGTAAGAAGGAAAGCTGCATTAACAAAAAAAGGAAAGGCATGATTTGAGCCCATTCAGACTTGTGCATTGAGGTAACCCTTGTTTTACTGCACATTAACGCAATGTGCATTCATTGTAGGTGGCACCTTAATGCACTTAATGCATGTAGTAGTGGCCAAAGCACATGGATGGCAACACTTCAGAATGCACATGCCATACATTGTAGTGCAGTGCTTTCCCAAAATAGGGTTGTGTATTTTTTGGCCCATGTTAGTGCACTGCCAATAGATTCATAAAGTGCCTTGAAAAAGTAGGATTTTTAAAACAGCTTGCCTGTAAAATCCTTTTCTTGGAGTACATCACGGGACACAGAGCAGCATAGTCATTACTATGTGGGTTATATAGAATTACCTTCAGGTGCTGGCACTGGCAACTTCCAAACAGGAAGTACCCTCCCCTATATAAGCCCCTCCCATCCGGGAGTACCTCAGTTTTGTAGCAAAGCAATACGTGTCCCCAAAAGAGGGGTGGGAGCTCTGTGTCCCGTGATGTACTCCAAGAAAAGGATTTTACAGGCAAGCTGTTTTAAAAATCCTACTTTCTTGTTCATACATCACGGGACACAGAGCAGCATAGTCATTACTATGTGGGACGTCCCAAAGCAATGCCACATGAGGGGGGGGATACACCATACATAAGCTGGGCGCCATCAGGCATGAGGATCTTTTGCGGCCTGCAACACACTGCGCCCAAAGGCGACATCCTCTTGACTTCTCACGTCCACCTGGTAGAACCTAGTAAACGTGTGTACTGAAGACCATGTTGCGGCCTTACAAATTTGCGCCAGGGAGGCCTGGTGATGCACTGCCCATGAAGTTCCAACTGCTCTCGTGGAGTGCGCCCTAACTTTGAACGGAGGCGGTCTACTTTTCAAGCCATAGGCTTGTATTATGACCTGTCGAATCCACTTGGCTAAAGTATATTTTGATGCTGCCTGACCCTTTCTGGGGCCTTCCGGCAGAACAAACAAAGAATCCGTTCTACGAATCTGAGCAGTGGCTTTTAGATAAGCTTTAACTGCTCTTACTACATCCAAAGAATGCAATAACTTTTCCTCTACCGAGCTTGGTTTGGGGAAAAAAGAAGGAAGAACCACATCCTGGTTCAAGTGAAACCTCGATACCACCTTAGGAAGAAAGGCTGGGTGAGGACGTAATACTACTCTGTCCTTATGGATAACCAGATATGGCTCTTTACAGGACATGGCGGCTAATTCCGACACTCTTCTAGCCGAGCATATGGCTACTAAAAATATCAATTTCCTGGTGAGTAGAACCAAGGAAATGTGCCGCAAAGGTTCAAATGGCTGCTTCTGCAGAACCGACAGAACCAAATTTAGATCCCATGGGCATATGGGAGCCTTAATCGGTGGAATAATACGAGTCACACCTTGCATAAAGGATTTGACAAGTGAATGCATAGCCAGGGGCCTTTGAAATAGTATTGACAAGGCCGAAACCTGGCCCTTGATAGTACTTAAGGCAAACTTCCTGTCTACAGCCCACTGCAGGAAGTCCAGAATTCTGCCTATAACGTACTTACGTGGATGCCATTTTCTGGCCTCGCACCAAGTGATGTACGCCTTCCAAACTCTATAGTAGATCTGCCTGGATACAGGCTTCCTGGCATTGATTATAGTTGATACCACAGAGTTAGAGAGACCTCTCTTCTTTAGGATGTGGGACTCAATAGCCAGGCCGTTAAACTTAGAGTTAGTATGGAAGGGTGGTATATCGGTCCTTGCGAAAGCAGGTCCGGACGACGTGGAAGGGTCCAAGGACTCCCCACAGACATTTTGATGATCTCCGCGTACCAGGCCCTTCGGGGCCACGCTGGAGCCACCAGGATCACCGGCTTCTTCTCCAACCTGACTCTGCGAAGGAGTCGAGGCAACAATTGTAGCGGAGGGAATGCATATATCAGTCTGAACTGATCCCAAGGGAACACCAGAGCATCCGAGCCGCAAGCGAGGGGATCCCTTGTCCGGGAGACAAATCTGTCCACCTTTGCGTTGAATCTGGATGCTAGCAGATCTACATCCGGTGTTCCCCACCGCTGACATATTGCTCGGAAGACCTCGGGATGAAGGGACCATTCCCCTGGGCATAACTGTTGGCGACTCAGAAAGTCCGCCTTCCAATTCTCCACCCCTGGAATGAAGACAGCTGATATACATGGGACATGCTTTTCTGCCCATTCCAGGATGTGACTTACTTCCCTCTGGGCTGCACGACTCCTGGTGCCTCCCTGATGATTGATATATGCCACTGCTGTGGCATTGTCTGATTGAATTCTGACAGGGGACCCTTGGAGTCTGGATGTCCAGGCTACTAGGGCGTACCGGGCTGCTCGTATCTCTAAGAGATTGATGGGCAGGGTTTTTACTACATTTGACCATCTGCCCTGGAGAGACCATTGCTCCAGTACTGCCCCCCAGCCTGTAAGGCTGGCATCTGTAGTGACCACCTTCCAAGATATCGGGCTGAAGGGTTTTCCCTTCTGGAGATTCTGGGGGATCAACCACCAGCAGAGACTCTTCCGAACGGAAGGGGACAAAGCCATCGGGAAGTCTAGAGCCTGAACTTTTCCGTTCCAGGCTGACAATATGGCCCTTTGTAAATTCCTTGAGTGGAATTGGGCGTATGGCACATATGCTACCATCTTTCCTAGCAGCCTCATGCACAGGCGTATGGACGGCTGTCTTTTTGCACAAAGCAGACGGACCAAGCCCCTCAAAGAGGATACCTTGTCTAGAGGTAAGAAAATCTTCCTCTGGTCTGAATCCAGCCGTAGCCCTAGATATACCAGGTTTTTCACTGGCTGTAGGGCTGACTTGTCCAGGTTGATGACCCAACCGTGAGATTCTAGATACTTGATTGTATCGACAATTACCACTTCTAGCTTGCCAACTGAGTGGTCCATCAACAACAGGTCGTCTAGGTATGCCATTATCGTTACACCCCGTGTTCTTAGATCGGCCAACAGTGGGGCCAGAATTTTTGTGAACACTCGTGGTGCTGTGGCCAGACCGAATGGTAAGGCTCTGAACTGAAAATGGCGCCCTTCTACTGCAAAGCGTAGGAATTTTTGATGACCTGGAAAGATGGGAACATGCAAGTAAGCATCTTTGATGTCGATCGAGGCTAACCATTCCTCCCCTTGTAGGGCAGCGGTGACCGATCGGATCGACTCCATCCGGAAAGACCGGACGTTTAGAAATTTGTTTAGACTCTTTAGGTCCAATATGGGTCTTATGTAGAAACCCAACCCCCACTCTTCCATAGGAACCTCCATAATTACTCCTTGGAGCAATAGTTGTTCTAACGCCAATAGGAGAGACCGTCTTTTCAGAGGGTCTCTTGGCATGCCTGACCACATAAAATGGGACGGAGGAGACTCTTTTAACTCCAACTTGTATCCCAGAGTTACTGCGGAGACCACCCATCTGTCTTTGATCGTCTCCCGCCAGGTCTCTGCGAACAACTGAAGTCTTCCCCCCACCCGTTTGAGTGGGGGCAGCCCTTCATAGGCTTGACTTGGAGGCTGGTTTAGTACCTCTTCGGATCCAGGGCTTTTTATTACCCTGTGGCTGTCCCTGATTTTTACCTCCTGAGTTTGACCGAGGAGGCCGTCGGAACTGCTTAGTAGCAGACGTCGCAGGGATAGGAGAGGTAGTCCTCTTAAAAGATGGACCCCTAGACCTCTTCTTACTCGGTAAGAGAGTACTTTTACCACTGGAAATCTTCTGGATATACTTATCCAGGTCTTCGCCAAAAAGGCGTTCCCCATGAAATGGGAAGCTAACTAAGAGCTTCTTACAGGGAGCTTCAGCAGACCAGTTTTTGAGCCACAGAAGCCTACGCATATGTACCAAAGACAGCGTGAGGCGGGAGGCCTGATGGATAGAATCCTTGATGGCGTCAACCGCAAAGCATAATGCTCTAGGCAGATCAGCCAGAGCCTGGGCCTGTTGGTCTGGCAAATCCCTCAGGACCATTTTCATTTGATCCTTTAAAGCTTGGCAGACTCCAATAGCTGCCACTGCTGGCTGTGTAACAGCCCCTGCTGTGGAAAAAGCAGATTTTAATAAAGATTCCAATTTTTTATCCACTGGATCTTTGAACATTTGAACATTATCTACTGGACATGTCAGTGATTTGTTCACAGAAGAGATGGCTGCATCCACCGTAGGAACATTCCATCTCTGGGTGAACTTTTCCTTCATGGGATAGATCACCGGAAACCTTTTAGGCGGAACAAATAGTTTATCAGGATGTTCCCAGTCCTGGTATATAAGTCCTTCCAATAATGGATGTATTGGAAAGGAGCAATTAACCTGGGGAGCTTTTAGCGACCCCAATGAGGAGACAGCAGTAGTTGATGGTTCAACAAGAGGCATTTTAAATGCAGATCGAACCATGTCAGTTAGGGTCTGGACCCACAATCTTTCAGTCTGTGATGCTGAAAATGGTTCATCTACTGTTGATTCCTCAAAAACAGAGCTAACCTCCTCCTGATCCCCTTCAGGTAGGTCGGTCCCTTCCTGGGACTGTTGCTCTGCCAACAGGCACTCTAATGGAGGTGATGGAGATCTGGCGCGCTTTCTTTCCTGTAGAGAAGAAGCGATCAATGCAGCCAATCTCTGCTCCAATCCCTCCAGAGTTGAGGAAAAAACCTCCTCTGTTATATATGCAGGAGCAGGTGGACTGAGGACAGCCGCAGTACCTGGCACTCCCGGGGGTTCCTTATGGGTATTAACCTCTGATTTCTCAGGGAAGGAAGGTGCAGATGACTGCTCCAGATCCTCAGAGCCCGATGGCGACCCCCTACACTTCCTGAGAGGTATATCTCTGAGTTTTTTAGGCGGCATATTCCTTAGTTCAAAGCTGAGGTATTCCAGCCGCAATACACCCCTTACTGAAATAGTCTAATGCAATTTGCTGCTATGTACATCAGTGGGTGTCTACTAATGCGTCTTTCTGGGGATGCCTGTATCAACCGCCCGCTGTAAGCCCCTATACCATGCTACCAGCTCCTTTTCATGCTCTGTGTCCATAGCAAGCAGCGTGGACTGAGTCCTTTTATCTTGCTGGGACGCCCGCACATGCGCAGAAGCGCTGGGCGCACAGAGCGCGTCATCCGCCAGGCTCCGCCCCCTTTTTTAAAGCTAAACCTTATAAAAAGAAAGCATGTGTGCGCGCGCGCGCGCGTGCACGTGTGCGCTCTTGGCGCCATGTAGGGAGAGGAGCCAGGGTCCCTGTTTCACCAGGACTCGGGGATGGAAGGAAACTACTTGGCAGCATGACAGAGGAATGCAGCTTCCCTGATAGAGAGCTCACTCATCTGCCTGGACTTTCACCATGGAAGGAATAGTCCCAAGAAAAAAGACGTTCCACAGCGGCCTCTAGTGGACAAACACAGGTACCGCACTTTTGTCTTTTTTTTTTTTTTTTTAAAACCTCCTTTATGAAAAACATTTCCAGGTTTACAGTTTTTTTAAAACTTCCCTTATGAAAAAACATTTCTAGGATTTCTTAGGCATATACAGCTATTAGCGGGAATACCCTTTAGGTAACAGGCAGAAAGACATATTAGGCTTGGGGGTCCCCTCAATAGAACCAAGTTCCTGAGGGGCCCCCACTTACCTTTTCCCCGCCGCAGGACTTTGTTTGGTCCACAGAAGCCCAAACTTCACCTCTCACGGCAGGCATTGTACTAGACCTTCAGGGACCGGGTTCCCAAGGATTCCACTCCCCTGGACCTGTATAGCACCCTGCACAGATAGCCTCTTGGTTTTGGGTATGACCAGAGCTCTGGATCCCAGGGTCCAGCCCTCCTAAGAGAGGCATTACAGGCAAAACCCTGCTCTTCTCTGCAAGGCCCGGGTACCGACCGTTTAGCTATGAAGCTTTTTTGGTCGGATCCGGAATAGCTTGCTAAGGCCCAGAGAACCTGTACACAAGCCCAGATGAATACATGTTAACCTTGGCCAACACCTTAGACACTGGCAAAAAACTGAGGTACTCCCGGATGGGAGGGGCTTATATAGGGGAGGGTACTTCCTGTTTGGAAGTTGCCAGTGCCAGCACCTGAAGGTAATTCTATATAACCCACATAGTAATGACTATGCTGCTCTGTGTCCCGTGATGTATGAACAAGAAAGTATTCATACCCCTTGACATTTCCCACATTTTGTCATGTTACAACCAAAAACGTAAATGCATTTTATTGGAATTTTATGTGATAGACCAACACAAAGTGGCACATCATTGTGAAGCGGAAGGAAAATGATAAATGGTTTTCAATTTTTTTTTACAAATAAATATGTGAAAAGTGTGGCATGCATTTGTATTCAGTCCCCCTGAGCCAATACTTTGTAATTACAGCTGCAAGTCTTTTTGGGGATGTCTCTACAAGTTTTGCACATCTAGAGAGTGAAATTTTCGCTCATTCTTCTTTGCAAAATAGCTCAAGCTCTGTCAGATTGGATGGAGAGCGTCTGTGAACAGCAATTTTAAAGTCTTGCCACAGATTCTCAATTGGATTAAGGTCTGGACTTTGACTAGGCCATTCTAACACATGAATATGCTTTGATCTAAACCATTCCATTGTAGCTCTGGCTGTATCTTTAGGGTCGTTGTACTGCTGGAAGATGAACCTCCGCCCCAGTCTCAAGTCTTTTGCAGACTCTAAGGCCTCGTACACACGGCCGAGATTCTCGTCGAAAAAAACATGTTGTTTTTTTCGACGAGATTCTTGGACAAGAAAATTGTCCCGGCCGAGTGTACACACGCTCGATTCAAAGAACCCGCGGTTCTTTGAATGGAGCGTACGCGGTGACGTCATCGACTACGACGAGCATGCGCTCGTCACATTCGATGCCGTCGCCGCCATCTTGGTATACCCTACGTATGCCTAGGAAGCTACCGCGCATGCATCGAATTCATTTCGAACATGCGCAGGCTTCCCGGCGGACAGGTAAGTGTACACACACTCACTTTTCTCGTCGAGAAACAGGCTGACGAGAATCTCGACGAGAAAATAGAGAGCAGGTTCTCTATTTTCTCGTCGAGGTTACTTGTCGGTTTTCTCGACGAGAAACCCGATAGCCGCGTACACACGACCGATTTACTCGGCAAGACATCTCTGCCAGCAAGTTTCTTGCTGGTTCTTGCCGAGAAAATCGGTCGTGTGTACGAGGCCTAACAGGTTTTCTTCTAAGATTTCCCTGTATTTGGCTCTATCCAACTTCCCATCAACTCTGACCAGCTTCCCTGTCCCTGCTGAAGAAAAGAATCCCCACATGATGCTGCCACTGCCATGTTTCACGGTGGGGTTGCAGCCTTTTATGCAGCCTTTTATCAAACCAAAATTTTAAGGAAAAAAAAATACACTAAAATTTATTTTAGTGCACACAAACGCAATATAATTCCCAATGTTTTGGTAAAATATAAAAGATGATGTTGTGTCCAGTAACTAAATACCTAACATGTCAAGATTTAGAATTGTATATGCCCATAAAGTGGCAACAAACTACTGCATCTAAAATTGTCCATAGTCATTGTAGCATTAATTGGAAACTATGGCCCTAGAATTTTTGCTCTCACTCTGACATTCATGGTAATAACATGAATGGGGTGCAATCACTGTTCACATATGCATGGTCAACCTTCATGTGCGTTTGCATTCATATGTATGCGTGGGGGCGACAGCGCTTTTACATTTTTATTAAAATATTTTTATTTATTTTATTTACATGCTGTTACACTTTTTATTTTTATTCTTTCCATTTAACTTTATTGCTATCACAAGTGGGCGAATAAACCCCCTTGTGATAGCTTTGGGTAGGTAACAGGTACTGTTTATAGAGACTCTAGGGACATAATAGACCCCTGATGTCTCCCTTGTCCAAAGCATCTATCCAAGCACAGACCGTACTTAATTAGCTCATTCCCTATCTCTAACAGCCAGGGAATGACAACTCTGAAACAGAAAGTGACAAAATCATGATCATTTCAGGGTTCATTCATCGCAGAGGAGAAGGGAGAACATATGTTCCTCCTTCTCCTCTGTGTGAAGCATCCTACCTGCTTACTGTGGGGTCCTGGGCTCTCCAGTGGAACGGGAAAGCCTGGAAACCACCACAGGGGGTGGCAGTAGGGGCATTTTCCCTTTACAGCACTGTAAAATTGCTTTACAGCCACCCAGATATCTTTTACAAAACTGCCAATAACTAGGTAAAAAAACAGTACCAAGATGGCTGCAGATGGATATTATTTTAGGATGGTGGCAATCTAGACTTATTACACTCATGTGAGATACCACTTTCTGTATGTCTAATTGCTGGCGTGCAGATGACACTGGAACGAGAAAGATAAAAACAGTATATTATTATTTTTTTTGTAATATGGAACGTAGTTAACCTCTTCAGTCTTTCAAGTGTAGGAGACTGTTCTAGGATGTATGACCTACGTTAAACTCTTCTCCCTCTGCCACTGCTTCCCCACCACTATTACCGGCAGTTATAGGCTGTAAATATGACAGCCAGGAATTATTATGTATTACATAACAGGAACAGCTGTTGTGTAATACAATGTGACAATCAGGGCCGGCGCTCCCACTAGGCGAATTAGGCAGCCGCCTAGGGCGCACTGCCGCCTAAGGGCGCAGCCACAGCTGCTGGGTCCCCTCAAGAGGATTGGTTCCCCCCTGGCGGGTGGTGGATGGTGCGGTGCAGAGTGTAGTGGGAAGCGGCTCCATCTGGCTGGCTGCAGAGTTGCTTGGCGGGGAGAAGGAGCAGGCAGAGCCAGGGGCGACCATACCAATGTCCTGTCCAGCAGCCGTGAGTGTTAGCTCTCTGCCCGCCCCGCCTCCCTCCCTGGGTGATGTGCAGGCGTGCAGCCATTGGAGGAGCAGGGCGAGCGGCATTGTGCAGAGACAGCCAGATGGACTGGCCATAGGACACACGATGGGTCGAGGCCACCGCGCCACTTGTCTTTGAGGAGCTGGAAGCAAAGCTACTCCTGCAGCCCGCCCTGCTTACCCAGCCTCTCCGCGGTCGTCCGTCGTAGCCCGGGGGTGGAACCAAGCGATCAGCTGATCGGATGGGGGACAAGCTGGAGGAGATCTGTGCGTGAGCTGTGACTCACAGCCTGTAGAGACCCCATCTCCTAATCCTGGGACTTGTGACAAATCGACCGCTGCCATGTGGAGGGAGCTGGAAAGAAGTGCCCCAAAGTCAGAACTTGTCAGGTGGTTGGGGAAGCGCTGGGGATGAAAGCTTCCAAGTTCCAGTCAGACCTTTTCACTGGTGTGTGACTCCCTCCACCTGGCTACACCCCTCCTATCCACCTGGCTCCATCCATTCACCTGGCTACACCCCCCCTCCTGTCCACCTGTCTCCATCCTCACCCCACCTGGCTACACCCCCCTCCTGTCCACCTGGCTCCATCCCTCCACCTGGCTACACCCCTCCTATCCACCTGGCTCCATCCATTCACCTGGCTACACCCCCCCTCCTGTCCACCTGTCTCCATCCTCACCCCACCTGGCTACACCCCCCTCCTGTCCACCTGGCTCCATCCCTCCACCTGGCTACACCCCTCCTATCCACCTGGCTCCATCCATTCACCTGGCTACACCCCCCCCCCTCCTGTCCACCTGTCTCCATCCTCACCCCACCTGGCTACACCCCCCTCCTGTCCACCTGGCTCCATCCCTCCACCTGGCTACACCCCTCCTATCCACCTGGCTCCATCCATTCACCTGGCTACACCCCCCCTCCTGTCCACCTGTCTCCATCCTCACCCCACCTGGCTACACCCCCCTCCTGTCCACCTGGCTCCATCCCTCCACCTGGCTACACCCCTCCTATCCACCTGGCTCCATCCATTCACCTGGCTACACCCCCCCTCCTGTCCACCTGTCTCCATCCTCACCCCACCTGGCTACACCCCCCTCCTGTCCACCTGGCTCCATCCCTCCACCTGGCTACACCCCTCCTATCCACCTGGCTCCATCCATTCACCTGGCTACACCCCCCCCCCCTCCTGTCCACCTGTCTCCATCCTCACCCCACCTGGCTACACCCCCCTCCTGTCCACCTGGCTCCATCCCTCCACCTGGCTACACCCCTCCTATCCACCTGGCTCCATCCATTCACCTGGCTACACCCCCCCTCCTGTCCACCTGTCTCCATCCTCACCCCACCTGGCTACACCCCCCTCCTGTCCACCTGGCTCCATCCCTCCACCTGGCTGCACCCCTCCTATCCACCTGGCTCCATCCATTCACCTGGCTACACCCCCCCTCCTGTCCACCTGTCTCCATCCTCACCCCACCTGGCTACACCCCCCTCCTGTCCACCTGGCTCCATCCCTCCACCTGGCTACACCCCTCCTATCCACCTGGCTCCATCCATTCACCTGGCTACACCCCCCCCCCTCCTGTCCACCTGTCTCCATCCTCACCCCACCTGGCTACACCCCCCTCCTGTCCACCTGGCTCCATCCCTCCACCTGGCTACACCCCTCCTATCCACCTGGCTCCATCCATTCACCTGGCTACACCCCCCCCTCCTGTCCACCTGTCTCCATCCTCACCCCACCTGGCTACACCCCCCTCCTGTCCACCTGGCTCCATCCCTCCACCTGGCTACACCCCTCCTATCCACCTGGCTCCATCCATTCACCTGGCTACACCCCCCCCCCCTCCTGTCCACCTGTCTCCATCCTCACCCCACCTGGCTACACCCCCCTCCTGTCCACCTGGCTCCATCCCTCCACCTGGCTACACCCCTCCTATCCACCTGGCTCCATCCATTCACCTGGCTACACCCCCCCTCCTGTCCACCTGTCTCCATCCTCACCCCACCTGGCTACACCCCCCTCCTGTCCACCTGGCTCCATCCCTCCACCTGGCTACACCCCTCCTATCCACCTGGCTCCATCCATTCACCTGGCTACACCCCCCCTCCTGTCCACCTGTCTCCATCCTCACCCCACCTGGCTACACCCCCCTCCTGTCCACCTGGCTCCATCCCTCCACCTGGCTACACCCCTCCTATCCACCTGGCTCCATCCATTCACCTGGCTACACCCCCCCCTCCTGTCCACCTGTCTCCATCCTCACCCCACCTGGCTACACCCCCCTCCTGTCCACCTGGCTCCATCCCTCCACCTGGCTACACCCCTCCTATCCACCTGGCTCCATCCATTCACCTGGCTACACCCCCCCCCCCCTCCTGTCCACCTGTCTCCATCCTCACCCCACCTGGCTACACCCCCCTCCTGTCCACCTGGCTCCATCCCTCCACCTGGCTACACCCCTCCTATCCACCTGGCTCCATCCATTCACCTGGCTACACCCCCCCTCCTGTCCACCTGTCTCCATCCTCACCCCACCTGGCTACACCCCCCTCCTGTCCACCTGGCTCCATCCCTCCACCTGGCTACACCCCTCCTATCCACCTGGCTCCATCCATTCACCTGGCTACACCCCCCCTCCTGTCCACCTGTCTCCATCCTCACCCCACCTGGCTACACCCCCCTCCTGTCCACCTGGCTCCATCCCTCCACCTGGCTACACCCCTCCTATCCACCTGGCTCCATCCATTCACCTGGCTACACCCCCCCTCCTGTCCACCTGTCTCCATCCTCACCCCACCTGGCTACACCCCCCTCCTGTCCACCTGGCTCCATCCCTCCACCTGGCTACACCCCTCCTATCCACCTGGCTCCATCCATTCACCTGGCTACACCCCCCCTCCTGTCCACCTGTCTCCATCCTCACCCCACCTGGCTACACCCCCCTCCTGTCCACCTGGCTCCATCCCTCCACCTGGCTACACCCCTCCTATCCACCTGGCTCCATCCATTCACCTGGCTACACCCCCCCCCCTCCTGTCCACCTGTCTCCATCCTCACCCCACCTGGCTACACCCCCCTCCTGTCCACCTGGCTCCATCCCTCCACCTGGCTACACCCCTCCTATCCACCTGGCTCCATCCATTCACCTGGCTACACCCCCCCTCCTGTCCACCTGTCTCCATCCTCACCCCACCTGGCTACACCCCCCTCCTGTCCACCTGGCTCCATCCCTCCACCTGGCTACACCCCTCCTATCCACCTGGCTCCATCCATTCACCTGGCTACACCCCCCCTCCTGTCCACCTGTCTCCATCCTCACCCCACCTGGCTACACCCCCCTCCTGTCCACCTGGCTCCATCCCTCCACCTGGCTACACCCCTCCTATCCACCTGGCTCCATCCATTCACCTGGCTACACCCCCCCTCCTGTCCACCTGTCTCCATCCTCACCCCACCTGGCTACACCCCCCTCCTGTCCACCTGGCTCCATCCCTCCACCTGGCTACACCCCTCCTATCCACCTGGCTCCATCCATTCACCTGGCTACACCCCCCCTCCTGTCCACCTGTCTCCATCCTCACCCCACCTGGCTACACCCCCCTCCTGTCCACCTGGCTCCATCCCTCCACCTGGCTACACCCCTCCTATCCACCTGGCTCCATCCATTCACCTGGCTACACCCCCCCCCTCCTGTCCACCTGTCTCCATCCTCACCCCACCTGGCTACACCCCCCTCCTGTC
The DNA here is from genome assembly GCA_029206835.1 of Rana muscosa. Lineage (NCBI taxonomy): Eukaryota > Metazoa > Chordata > Amphibia > Anura > Ranidae > Rana > Rana muscosa. The sequence continues at coordinate 1,197,199,981 of CM055116.1, read as the reverse complement.
CACCTGGCTCCATCCCTCCACCTGGCTACACCCCTCCTATCCACCTGGCTCCATCCATTCACCTGGCTACACCCCCCCCCCTCCTGTCCACCTGTCTCCATCCTCACCCCACCTGGCTACACCCCCCTCCTGTCCACCTGGCTCCATCCCTCCACCTGGCTACACCCCTCCTATCCACCTGGCTCCATCCATTCACCTGGCTACACCCCCCCCTCCTGTCCACCTGTCTCCATCCTCACCCCACCTGGCTACACCCCCCTCCTGTCCACCTGGCTCCATCCCTCCACCTGGCTACACCCCTCCTATCCACCTGGCTCCATCCATTCACCTGGCTACACCCCCCCCTCCTGTCCACCTGTCTCCATCCTCACCCCACCTGGCTACACCCCCCTCCTGTCCACCTGGCTCCATCCCTCCACCTGGCTACACCCCTCCTATCCACCTGGCTCCATCCATTCACCTGGCTACACCCCCCCCCTCCTGTCCACCTGTCTCCATCCTCACCCCACCTGGCTACACCCCCCTCCTGTCCACCTGGCTCCATCCCTCCACCTGGCTACACCCCTCCTATCCACCTGGCTCCATCCATTCACCTGGCTACACCCCCCCCCCTCCTGTCCACCTGTCTCCATCCTCACCCCACCTGGCTACACCCCCCTCCTGTCCACCTGGCTCCATCCCTCCACCTGGCTACACCCCTCCTATCCACCTGGCTCCATCCATTCACCTGGCTACACCCCCCCCTCCTGTCCACCTGTCTCCATCCTCACCCCACCTGGCTACACCCCCCTCCTGTCCACCTGGCTCCATCCCTCCACCTGGCTACACCCCTCCTATCCACCTGGCTCCATCCATTCACCTGGCTACACCCCCCCTCCTGTCCACCTGTCTCCATCCTCACCCCACCTGGCTACACCCCCCTCCTGTCCACCTGGCTCCATCCCTCCACCTGGCTACACCCCTCCTATCCACCTGGCTCCATCCATTCACCTGACTACACCCCCCCCCTCCTGTCCACCTGTCTCCATCCTCACCCCACCTGGCTACACCCCCTCCTGTCCACCTGGCTCCATCCCTCCACCTGGCTACACCCCTCCTATCCACCTGGCTCCATCCATTCACCTGGCTACACCCCCCCCCTCCTGTCCACCTGTCTCCATCCTCACCCCACCTGGCTACACCCCCTCCTGTCCACCTGGCTCCATCCCTCCACCTGGCTACACCCCTCCTATCCACCTGGCTCCATCCATTCACCTGGCTACACCCCCCCTTCTGTCCACCTGTCTCCATCCTCACCCCACCTGGCTACACCCCCCTCCTGTCCACCTGGCTCCATCCCTCCACCTGGCTACACCCCTCCTATCCACCTGGCTCCATCCATTCACCTGGCTACACCCCCCCCTCCTGTCCACCTGTCTCCATCCTCACCCCACCTGGCTACACCCCCTCCTGTCCACCTGGCTCCATCCCTCCACCTGGCTACACCCCTCCTATCCACCTGGCTCCATCCATTCACCTGGCTACACCCCCCCCCCTCCTGTCCACCTGTCTCCATCCTCACCCCACCTGGCTACACCCCCCTCCTGTCCACCTGGCTCCATCCCTCCACCTGGCTACACCCCTCCTATCCACCTGGCTCCATCCATTCACCTGGCTACACCCCCCCCTCCTGTCCACCTGTCTCCATCCTCACCCCACCTGGCTACACCCCCCTCCTGTCCACCTGGCTCCATCCCTCCACCTGGCTACACCCCTCCTATCCACCTGGCTCCATCCATTCACCTGGCTACACCCCCCCCCCCTCCTGTCCACCTGTCTCCATCCTCACCCCACCTGGCTACACCCCCTCCTGTCCACCTGGCTCCATCCCTCCACCTGGCTACACCCCTCCTATCCACCTGGCTCCATCCATTCACCTGGCTACACCCCCCCCTCCTGTCCACCTGTCTCCATCCTCACCCCACCTGGCTACACCCCCCTCCTGTCCACCTGGCTCCATCCCTCCACCTGGCTACACCCCTCCTATCCACCTGGCTCCATCCATTCACCTGGCTACACCCCCCCTCCTGTCCACCTGTCTCCATCCTCACCCCACCTGGCTACACCCCCCTCCTGTCCACCTGGCTCCATCCCTCCACCTGGCTACACCCCTCCTATCCACCTGGCTCCATCCATTCACCTGGCTACACCCCCCCTCCTGTCCACCTGTCTCCATCCTCACCCCACCTGGCTACACCCCCCTCCTGTCCACCTGGCTCCATCCCTCCACCTGGCTACACCCCTCCTATCCACCTGGCTCCATCCATTCACCTGGCTACACCCCCCCTCCTGTCCACCTGTCTCCATCCTCACCCCACCTGGCTACACCCCCTCCTGTCCACCTGGCTCCATCCCTCCACCTGGCTACACCCCTCCTATCCACCTGGCTCCATCCATTCACCTGGCTACACCCCCCCTCCTGTCCACCTGTCTCCATCCTCACCCCACCTGGCTACACCCCCCTCCTGTCCACCTGGCTCCATCCCTCCACCTGGCTACACCCCTCCTATCCACCTGGCTCCATCCATTCACCTGGCTACACCCCCCCTCCTGTCCACCTGTCTCCATCCTCACCCCACCTGGCTACACCCCCCTCCTGTCCACCTGGCTCCATCCCTCCACCTGGCTACACCCCTCCTATCCACCTGGCTCCATCCATTCACCTGGCTACACCCCCCCCTCCTGTCCACCTGTCTCCATCCTCACCCCACCTGGCTACACCCCCCTCCTGTCCACCTGGCTCCATCCCTCCACCTGGCTACACCCCTCCTATCCACCTGGCTCCATCCATTCACCTGGCTACACCCCCCCCCCCTCCTGTCCACCTGTCTCCATCCTCACCCCACCTGGCTACACCCCCCTCCTGTCCACCTGGCTCCATCCCTCCACCTGGCTACACCCCTCCTATCCACCTGGCTCCATCCATTCACCTGGCTACACCCCCCCCTCCTGTCCACCTGTCTCCATCCTCACCCCACCTGGCTACACCCCCCTCCTGTCCACCTGGCTCCATCCCTCCACCTGGCTACACCCCTCCTATCCACCTGGCTCCATCCATTCACCTGGCTACACCCCCCCTCCTGTCCACCTGTCTCCATCCTCACCCCACCTGGCTACACCCCCCTCCTGTCCACCTGGCTCCATCCCTCCACCTGGCTACACCCCTCCTATCCACCTGGCTCCATCCATTCACCTGGCTACACCCCCCCCCTCCTGTCCACCTGTCTCCATCCTCACCCCACCTGGCTACACCCCCCTCCTGTCCACCTGGCTCCATCCCTCCACCTGGCTACACCCCTCCTATCCACCTGGCTCCATCCATTCACCTGGCTACACCCCCCCCCTCCTGTCCACCTGTCTCCATCCTCACCCCACCTGGCTACACCCCCCTCCTGTCCACCTGGCTCCATCCCTCCACCTGGCTACACCCCTCCTATCCACCTGGCTCCATCCATTCACCTGGCTACACCCCCCCCTCCTGTCCACCTGTCTCCATCCTCACCCCACCTGGCTACACCCCCCTCCTGTCCACCTGGCTCCATCCCTCCACCTGGCTACACCCCTCCTATCCACCTGGCTCCATCCATTCACCTGACTACACCCCCCCCTCCTGTCCACCTGTCTCCATCCTCACCCCACCTGGCTACACCCCCTCCTGTCCACCTGGCTCCATCCCTCCACCTGGCTACACCCCTCCTATCCACCTGGCTCCATCCATTCACCTGGCTACACCCCCCCCCCCTCCTGTCCACCTGTCTCCATCCTCACCCCACCTGGCTACACCCCCCTCCTGTCCACCTGGCTCCATCCCTCCACCTGGCTACACCCCTCCTATCCACCTGGCTCCATCCATTCACCTGGCTACACCCCCCTCCTGTCCACCTGTCTCCATCCTCACCCCACCTGGCTACACCCCCCTCCTGTCCACCTGGCTCCATCCCTCCACCTGGCTACACCCCTCCTATCCACCTGGCTCCATCCATTCACCTGGCTACACCCCCCCTCCTGTCCACCTGTCTCCATCCTCACCCCACCTGGCTACACCCCCTCCTGTCCACCTGGCTCCATCCCTCCACCTGGCTACACCCCTCCTATCCACCTGGCTCCATCCATTCACCTGGCTACACCCCCCCCCCCCCTCCTGTCCACCTGTCTCCATCCTCACCCCACCTGGCTACACCCCCCTCCTGTCCACCTGGCTCCATCCCTCCACCTGGCTACACCCCTCCTATCCACCTGGCTCCATCCATTCACCTGGCTACACCCCCCCTCCTGTCCACCTGTCTCCATCCTCACCCCACCTGGCTACACCCCCCTCCTGTCCACCTGGCTCCATCCCTCCACCTGGCTACACCCCTCCTATCCACCTGGCTCCATCCATTCACCTGGCTACACCCCCCCCCTCCTGTCCACCTGTCTCCATCCTCACCCCACCTGGCTACACCCCCTCCTGTCCACCTGGCTCCATCCCTCCACCTGGCTACACCCCTCCTATCCACCTGGCTCCATCCATTCACCTGGCTACACCCCCCCTCCTGTCCACCTGTCTCCATCCTCACCCCACCTGGCTACACCCCCCTCCTGTCCACCTGGCTCCATCCCTCCACCTGGCTACACCCCTCCTATCCACCTGGCTCCATCCATTCACCTGGCTACACCCCCCCTCCTGTCCACCTGTCTCCATCCTCACCCCACCTGGCTACACCCCCCTCCTGTCCACCTGGCTCCATCCCTCCACCTGGCTACACCCCTCCTATCCACCTGGCTCCATCCATTCACCTGGCTACACCCCCCCCTCCTGTCCACCTGTCTCCATCCTCACCCCACCTGGCTACACCCCCCTCCTGTCCACCTGGCTCCATCCCTCCACCTGGCTACACCCCTCCTATCCACCTGGCTCCATCCATTCACCTGGCTACACCCCCCCTCCTGTCCACCTGTCTCCATCCTCACCCCACCTGGCTACACCCCCTCCTGTCCACCTGGCTCCATCCCTCCACCTGGCTACACCCCTCCTATCCACCTGGCTCCATCCATTCACCTGGCTACACCCCCCCCTCCTGTCCACCTGTCTCCATCCTCACCCCACCTGGCTACACCCCCCTCCTGTCCACCTGGCTCCATCCCTCCACCTGGCTACACCCCTCCTATCCACCTGGCTCCATCCATTCACCTGGCTACACCCCCCCTCCTGTCCACCTGTCTCCATCCTCACCCCACCTGGCTACACCCCCCTCCTGTCCACCTGGCTCCATCCCTCCACCTGGCTACACCCCTCCTATCCACCTGGCTCCATCCATTCACCTGGCTACACCCCCCCCCCTCCTGTCCACCTGTCTCCATCCTCACCCCACCTGGCTACACCCCCTCCTGTCCACCTGGCTCCATCCCTCCACCTGGCTACACCCCTCCTATCCACCTGGCTCCATCCATTCACCTGGCTACACCCCCCCCCCTCCTGTCCACCTGTCTCCATCCTCACCCCACCTGGCTACACCCCCCTCCTGTCCACCTGGCTCCATCCCTCCACCTGGCTACACCCCTCCTATCCACCTGGCTCCATCCATTCACCTGGCTACACCCCCCCCTCCTGTCCACCTGTCTCCATCCTCACCCCACCTGGCTACACCCCCCTCCTGTCCACCTGGCTCCATCCCTCCACCTGGCTACACCCCTCCTATCCACCTGGCTCCATCCATTCACCTGGCTACACCCCCCCCTCCTGTCCACCTGTCTCCATCCTCACCCCACCTGGCTACACCCCCCTCCTGTTCACCTGGCTCCATCCCTCCACCTGGCTACACCCCCCTCCTGTCCACCTGGCTCCATCCCTCCACCTGGCTGCACCCCCTCTCCTGTCCACCTGGCTGCACCCCCCTCCTATCCACCTGGCTACACCCCCCTCTTATCCACCTGGCTTCATCCCCCTACCTGGCTACACCCCCCTCCTATCCACCTGGCTCCATCCCTCCACCTGGCTACACCCCCCTCCTATACACCTGGATCCATCCCTCCAACTGGATACACCCCCCTCCTGTCCACCTGGCTGCCCCTCCACTGTCCACCTGGCTATTGCCTCCCTCCACCTGGCTGCACCCCCTCTCCTGTCCACCTGGCTGCACCCCCTCTCCTGTCCACCTGGCTACACCCCCCTCTTATCCACCTGGCTTCATCCCCCTACCGGGCTACACCCCCCTCCTATCCACCTGGCTCCATCCCTCCACCTGGCTACACCCCCCTCCTATACACCTGGATCCATCCCTCCAACTGGATACACCCCCCTCCTGTCCACCTGGCTGCCCCTCCACTGTCCACCTGGCTATTGCCTCCCTCCACCTGGCTACACTCCCCTCCTGTCCACCTGGCTCCATCCCTCCACCTGGCTGCACCCCCTCTCCTGTCCACCTGGCTGCACCCCCCTCCTATCCACCTGGCTATACCCCCCTCTTATCCACCTGGCTTCATCCCCCTACCTGGCTACAGCCCCCTCCTATCCACCTGGCTCCATCCCTCCACCTGGCTACACCCCCTCCTATACACCTGGATCCATCCCTCCAACTGGATACACCCCCCTCCTGTCCACCTGGCTGCCCCTCCGCTGTCCACCTGGCTATTGCCTCCCTCCACCTGGCTACACCCCCCTCCTGTCCACGTGGCTCCATCCCTCCACCTGGCTGCACCCCCTCTCCTTTCCACCTGGCTGCACCCCCTCCTATCCACCTGGCTACACCCCCCTCTTATCCACCTGGCTTCATCCCTCCACCTGGCTACACCCCCCTCCTATACACCTGGATCCATCCCTCCAACTGGATACACCCCCCTCCTGTCCACCTGGCTGCCCCTCCACTGTCCACCTGGCTATTGCCTCCCTCCACCTGGCTGCACCCCCCCTCTCTTGTCCACCTGGCTCCATTCCTCCACCTGGCTGCACCCCCTCTCCTGTCCACCTGGCTGCACCCCCTCCTATCCCCCTGGCTCCATCCCTCCACCTGGCTACACCCCCCTCTTATCCACCTGGCTTCATTCCCCTACCTGGCTACACCCCCCTCCTATCCACCTGGCTACACCACCCTCCTATACACCTGACTCCATCCCTCCACCTGGCTACACCCCTCCTATCCACCTGGCTACACCCCCCTCTTATCCACCTGGCTCCATCCTTCCACCTGGCTCCATCCATTCACCTGGCTACACCCCCCCCCCCTCCTGTCCACCTGTCTCCATCCTCCCCCCACCTGGCTCCACCCCCCTCCTGTCCACCTGGCTCCATCCCTCCACCTGGCTGCACCCCCTCTCCTGTCCACCTGGCTGCACCCCCCTCCTATCCACCTGGCTACACCCCCCTCTTTTCCACCTGGCTTCATCCCCCTACCTGGCTACACCCCCCTCCTATCCACCTGGCTCCATCCCTCCACCTGGCTACACCCACCTCCTATACACCTGGCTCCATCACTCCAACTGGCTACACCCCCCCTCTTATCCACCTGGCTCCATCCCTCCACCTGGCTACACCCCCCTCCTGTCCACCTGGCTCCATCCCTCCACCTGGCTACACCCCCCTCCTGTCCACCTGGCTCCATCCCTCCACCTGGTTACACCCCCCTCCTGTCCACCTGGCTCCATCCTCCCCCCACCTGGCTGCACTCCCCTCTCCCGTCCACCTGGCTCCATCCCCTTACCTGGCTGACCCACCTCTCTTGTTCACCTGGCTCCATCCCTCCACCAGGAGTACTGGTGCTAAAATGATTGAATTCATTTAGATTTATTTATTTTTCATAAGGGGTGGGGGGGGGGGGCGCAAGTAGCTGGTCTCGCCTAGGGTGCAAAATAGTCTTGCACCAGCCCTGGTGACAAGGTATTGTTTTATTGTATTTAGTATTTCATATGTAGATCACAGGTGTGTCCACTGATCTGCAAATTACATTAGTTAAAGAAATTTCATATTTAACAAAATATTTTTATATTTAATTCCAATGTAACCCCTTATTAACTCCTAGTTAACCCTAATTATAATTATGCTCCTTTTCTCCTTAACCCTATTAATTTTCTTTAAAAAAAATATATATTTTTTCATTTTATTACCAAGAATATTTTTTTTGCTTTCATTTGTTTATTGTTTTTGTTTTTTTTCATTTGCAAATAACTTTACTATGCTTTATGCCACAAACATAATTTTAGCATCATTTTAAATGGGACAAAATATATAATTAAATAAACTGACACTGGTCAAAAGAGATAAAAATTTGTGTCTTTTTATTGCACAAATTTTTTTTGGAAGACATTATTGTGAAAGGAAAGGTTAGTTTCCCCCCCCCAAAAAAAATAAATAAAAATAAATAAATAAATAAACAGGTCCATAATGAGAATGGAAAAATTGCTATGGTATACTTCGTTTTAGCAAATATAAAGTCGCTCAGCTAGGGCTTAGATTTACATTTAAAAAATATTAATATTATAGGATTTCTACTGATGGAAATACAGCATCCTGTAAGATCTACGACAGTCTAAACTCTGTCGAAGGATGCCATTATGTGTCTTGCTGACAAATTCCACATGGATGTATGAGATGTGTTATACATATGCAGAGAGTTGCAGGGAGAATTCTGAATCTGTTCTGAACAAATATAGAACTATCAATAACAGGTAAGACAGGCAGGAAATACTGAACAATGTTGATTTCTCAGTGGTATGCTAGGTCAATCCATTTTCCCTGTTGAAAAAAAATAATGTATTGAACAAGCCAATGTAAATGAAATACATTAAGGAGAAACTCTGACAATGGTCACCAGGAGAAACAGAGTGCAAGAATCTCCCTAACAAGGATATAGACAGTAGACATGTGCATTCGTTTTCGTCCGAATGCATTTTCGTCTGAATTTCGGGGATTTTCGCATTCATTTTAACAAACGATAATGAACGCGCAGAATCCGAAATCCAAAAGATCCAAAATAAAAAATGCTTTATTTTCGTTTCATTGTGACAACAGTTCGATATAGATAGAAGATTCGACATGACGATGACAATAGCAATCTGTGTCTATCGAACCTGCGGTTGAATGTACCTAACCTAACTCTATTAGTCCAAAATTATTCAACATAGAGAGAAAAGATTCAACATTATAGAGACATGAAGCTAAAAACATACGATCGCCGCGAGCGGACATTAATGGTCAAATGCACCGCCCATAGGCTATAGAAGAATTCTAATGTTGATTGACTAGTAATAACAATTAATAAATATAATTATTACTAGTCATACAACATTAGAATTCTACTATAGCTTGTGGGTGGAGCATTCGACTGGAAATGTATGATTCGCCGTCGTACAGTTTAGCTGCTTCGTTGAATCTTCTTAGAACATCCAACAGACACCATAAGCCTTCAATTGACAAATTCGACCATAATTCGGATTTTTGGACTAATGCATTTTTTAAAGAAACAAAATAAATAAAAATTTATTTTGGGAGTAACAAAAAACATAAATTTAATTTAACAAAATATTATAGTGTGGACATGTCTAATAGACAGCAACAAAACTGAAAAGGGATTTAACCTATCACCACTCTATCCAAAACGAAACCAAAAAGTTTTGGCTTTAGACACTTTTTGAGTTAAATACATAAAAGGACATGCATTTAAGGGCCCATGCACGCCTATGCATTGTGGTGCTATTAGTTTTCAATGGCACACCAACACACTAAAGGAAGGAGGTGAGTGTGTTAGTGGTGGGAGTCACTGCACAATATACTGTATTTATGGAAGAATAACCTAGAGGTGGATATATGGAGGATTTTGGAGCCATGTTATAAAGGCAAATAAAATAAAGACTGGAAAATTCACGCTTATAATATTGGACACTGTTTAGTAGTCACAGTATTGTTTTGTAGGTTATATGTACCTATTCAGTTTAATTGCAACTTATCACATGTATTTTTTATGGTGTTTCATCTATGCAAGCTTTGGGATAGGCGCAGCAAAATGTTAAGTAATTTTATTTCTTGACACGAAGGAAAATGATGCTTGGCCAATAGATAAGTTTAGAATATGAAAAAATAAACATCCATGCTCACCTAGATGGATGCAGCATCTGTTCCCTCCCACCTCTAAAACCGAGAACTTAGCAATCAAAGACCACTGATCACTCAGTTCTTGGTCTTCAGTGAGCAGAGAGCGATGACTGTCAGTCACAGTCTCTTTGCTCTGCCCCTTCAGTGCTCACTGGGGGTGGAGCTGCTGGCTCAGGCTCTCAGCGGCATGCTGAGAGGCTGAGCAGGATGCTGGTCCAGGTATCTGAGTGGATCTCTGATATCTGAGCAGAGTCTGGACCGGCTGAGTGATGTCAACCGACAGCGGACTTTAGCCCGCTGTCCTGTGACCCACAGAAGAAATAGGGCCAAAAGAGCTTTGGCCTTGCTTCTCCTTTAACAAAACACTCATTAATACATGTGAAAAAAATGGATAGATATGAATGGGCCCTAATGCCCTGTACACACGATCGGATTTCCGATGGAATAAAATCCAATGGAATTTTCAGTCGGAATTCCGATTAAGCTGACTTTCATCAGTCTTGCCTACACACCATTAGACGAAATTTTGACCGTCCAAAACGTAAACGTGACGTAAAACACTCAGACTAGCCGAGAAAAATTAAGTTCAATGCTTCCGAGCATGCGTGGACTTGATTCTGAGCATGCGGGGGGGGGGGGGTTTCCATTGGAGTTCCACACAGACGATCAGAATTTCCTATCGTTTTTTTTCCATCAGAAAAATTTAAAACATGTTCTATTTTTTAACACCGATGGAAAAAAGTCTGATGGGGCCCACACACGATCGTTTTTTCGGATGAAAAAAGTCCATCTGACTTTTTTCATCCGAAAAAATGACCGTGTGTACAGGGCATTAGAGACCATAGTTGTGTAAATGAAACAATAACATGAAAAATATAACATTATTTTGTCATGTTTCGTGCAAAAACATATCTGTAAATGTTACATATTTTGTAACAAAATGTAATCCAATATTAAGGAACCAAAAAAAATATGTTTAAAAACATATTTTTTTTTTTTCTAGAACAAAGCAAGATGGTAATGGAATAAATGAGTACTGCAGATCTCAGTGATAATAAGGAAATTGATTTTCTGCATGGAGTTTTTGCTAAGCCCAACTTTTGAAGTCTGTGGGCAAAATGAGGCTCAGGGAAAAATAAAAAGAGCTAAACAAGGTCAAATATAACAGCACTTTAAAATTAGTTGTTGTGATTGAATGCCTAATTCACCAGTAAATATACCCAATGCAATTTTATGTGTGTAAAATGTATTTCCACGCTCCATTAATTGAGCTAATTTCTTCTGAGCTTACTGTAAAGTGTCATCAAATGCAAAACTTATTTTACATTTTTTGAAAGACTAATGGAGGGTTATAATCCCTGTTATTATTTTATTTTTTTGTCGTCTGTTTTTATTGGTGAGATTTCCCTTCACTTCCTGTCCCACTGCCAGAGCAGGAAGCGAGATAAAATCCTCTAAGAATGAGGGAATCCCGGTGTGTCTTCAGAGTCACCAGAACTAGTGTCCTCATTGGAAGATTTTCGATCTATTAAGCCCTGTACACACGATCAGATATCCTATGGATTTTCGTCCGATGGATTTGTCCATCGGAAATCCAATGAAACTGTTTTTCATCAGTCTTGGCCACACACCATCAGTCAAAAAACCGACCGTTCCAAACGCGGTGACGTAAAACACTCCGATGAGCCGAGAAAAATTTACTTTAATGCTTCTGAGCATGCGTCGACTTGATTCTAAGCATGCGTGGGTTTTTTAACCAATGGACTTGCCCATAGACGATCGGAAATTCCCATCGGTTTTTTATCCATCGGAAAATTTTAAAACAAGTTCTATTTTTTACAACCGATGGAAAAAAGACCGATGGGTACCATACACGATAGGTTGGTCTGATGAAAACCATCCATCGGACGGTTTTCATCAGTCAAACCGATCGTGTGTACGGGGCTTTACTGTTCTCATGTCAACCCAAAATGCTGGATTTTCTTTTACTTTTACTTTCAATGATAAAGGCAAACAGGACAAATGGAGAGGGTGTATCTCATTATTGGGGGCACAAAACGCAATAAAAACTGATAAGAGTTCTAATCCCTCTCCACTCAATCTAAAATGTAAAAAAATAGTTTTGCCTTTAATGACATTGGAAGCCCAACTGCAGATTTTAACTCCTTTTAAAGCTGGCCGTAGATGGATTAAAACTCAATGTATTGGACTTTGTATGCCGACAGCAGGACTCTCTCTGTCAGAATACACTGAGGCTGAAGCCACTGATCGGCAAAACTTTTCCAAGATTCCCTTGCCAAAACGGACAAATTTCGACAGCCTTTCCTGTTCAACAGAAGTCAATCATTAGAGACTGAGGTTAAATTACAATGCTATATGAAGCTTTGATCTAAAAAAAACATCTCTGCAACTTGAGATCTTGTCCCATGCCTGACTCTCCTCCCTCCCCTTCTCCTTTATGACCACAGAGAGGGAAGGAAGTAGTGGTGTTGGCTGAAAGGGAGTGGGTGCCCTCTGGTGCTGGGATGATGGCAGTGCAGGTTGTGCTGTCTTGCACACCCACCACCCACCCTCTGCTACGCAGCCTGGTGCCCAGCAAACCACAGCCTGGCACCAGTCCGTGGCCGGGGGTTGGGGACCCTTGCTCTAAAGTATCTTAACTCTTGTACTAAAACCCACTACCTGGGCTATGGTTTCTAGTAAATTTTGGGATTCCCCTTAATATTCCAACCAGACCCTTATCCAGGCATGCAGGCTAGTTGGCCAGGAAAGTGAGGGCAGCTAATGTGCAGACCAGACCACATGCCTTTCATCATTGGAGGGGGTACCTTGCAAGGAGGCGTAGCAAGGCCTTCCCTCTCCTTTCAAACTACTCTTATCCCAATGTTAAGGGATAAAGACCTTTGGTCCCTCAACAAAGAAGGTAAAGTAATATGGTGTTGGACTTGTAGTAGAATAGGGAAGCTCCCTTTATAGAAAAGGGATGACCAGACACCTGCCCCCTCCCAATAGCAGCAACAATTTGCAATACCAGTGTATGCTGGTAAAAAAAAAAATAGTAAAAAAAATGTTTTGTGTGTCAGCACTAAATTGGTCAATGTGTGGCAGCGTGCAATATGTGTAGATATACAGACACTGAATAATAGGTATACATAAATGCAGCGCTCCAAGTATTGAAATTATCCCATATATATCAAATAGGCATTACATTTGTATAAATTGAGAAATAAAGTGAATAATAACAAATAATGACTTGTCCTTTAAAACATTAACGGATAATGAAAGGAACACTAAAGGAAATATTTTTTTTTTTAAATAACAAACATGTTATACTTACCTCCACTGTGCAGCTAGTTTTGCACAGAGTGGCCCCCGAACCTGGTCTTCTGGGGTCCCTCGGCGGCTGTATCGGCTCCTCCCCGCAAGAACTAACCACCTTCATGCAAGCTCTCTCACATGGTGGTTAGTTCTTGTTGGCGCACTCCGCAGCTGGCGGCCATAGCCGCTCACTGTATCACTCAGCCCCGCCCCTCGGTGCGCCGCGTCATTGGATGTGATTGACAGCAGCGCGAGCCAATGGCTGCGCTGCTTTCAATCAACCAATGCATGAGCCAAGAAGCCGACTGAGAAACCAGCGCAGGACTTTCGTGGGGTCAGATAAGTAAACGGGGGCTGGGGGGGGGGGGGGGCGCTAATCCTCGGATGTTTTTTCACCTTAATGCATAGAATGCATTAAGGTGAAAAAAACTTTTGCCTTTAGTGTTCCTTGAAGTTCATATAAAAACAAAGATGATCAGCAGAGTCGGAACATCCACCTTGGTGTTCTTGTCTCCACCATGCATAAAGAGTACAAACTCACCAGAACCAATTGCTGTCTAACATATAGAACAGAAAAACTTGTTCATTACTCTCTGTTCCTCCTCTCAATGGGTGCATACGGCATTCACTGGATATGAATATTCTTCCGACTTTATACATAAACATCAGAGGGAAAACTCACTCGCATCCATCCGGACAGTGAATCACAAATAGTAGACAGAAAAAAGCTAAGACCGCTTTCACACTGAGCCGCGGCCGCTTTAACGCTGTTTAAGCTGTGTTTTTAACAGGGCGCTTTTATCCCCAAGGAAGGGGTTAAAAGCACCTGTATTGCGGCGCTTCCAAAGTGCTTTTCATTATATATATATATTTATATATATATATATATATATATATATATTTATATATTTTTTACATTCATTTCAATGGGCAGGGCGTTTTGTGAGCCAGCGCTCCCAAACCACCCTAAAGCTGCTGCTTGCAGGACTTTTCCTAACGTCCCGCAAGCGCACCACCCCAGTGTGAAAAGACATACTGAAATGAATGGGAGGCGGTTTTTAAGCGTTATTTAGAGGCTATTTCTAGCGATAAAATGCCTGAAAACTGCCTCGGTGTGAAAGGGGTCTTATAGTGTAGTATTTATTTCCAATAGGAGATTAAAAAGTATATAAAACCATAAAAACACACAGTAGTCCACAAATTAAAGTGCTATTACATATACTGCTGGGTCACCCCACTTACATCTGATGCTGCCAAACTACGAGAAGAATGGCTCCTGGACCTCAAGCATTTCACAGTAGTTTATAAGATCCGCATATATGTATTCAGAATAAATGCTGGTAGCAAACGACTTAGATCAGGTGCCGCCATCCTGAGACAGAATGGCGGCTGGACCTCAGGCATGTAAGATAGAGATCTACGGCTGTTTCGCGCTATGTATTCTGTTGCTGAGACTGTCTGTGAAAATCATACTGTTCTGCAACTACACTTTTGTGGGAAAAAAATATAGCAAATAAAAACAAAAATAATATAGCATATACTGTATAGTACAATTGCTACGCAGGTCATATTGTAATTTAATGTTATTAAACATTACCTTTCCTTTTCAAACTGCAGCCGCTATACTTTTCTGTAAAATGCAATGCAATTTGGCCACCTGGAGGCATTCCATACACATTCCCCATGTGGTTTCCTGCTTGGGTGAAGAACGGTGTGTACTAAGATGTAAGTCAGGTTTTAGGCATCCTCTGCAACAACATTTTTGATCCCTAATGGTTAATCACTGCACATTTTCTTATCAGAATACAGAAAGTGCATTGGCTGATTAAAATGAATTAGCCCCTCCCATTAAGAATCAGTCCCTATATGACACAGTGGAAGCTTTTTCTTCAGAACAGAAACAGGTAGGAATTTGCTGCAATCTTGCAAAGTACATTGATTACCGAAAGGTTATTATTTTCTTCTCAACAAAAATGGAATGCAGGACTGGATCTAACCTGTCTGATCTGGGGTGCAGTAACAAAAGTCAGGGGGGCATACTGTGAACACACCCAATTTTATCCTCACCAGCTAGGCTAGCATTCTCCAACCTTCTTTCAATCATGGCACCTTTTAAAAGTATGCAAAATTGAAAGATGCTTTAATCCTGAATTGTATTTACTGGTCTGAAGGACACTGATATCTGGGCTAGATGATGGTGTCACCCTCTCCTTGGCACCATGTGGGGGAGTCCCCCCTTCACTCCAGCATTCCCCCTTCATATCAGAGCCTCTGCATTACATCAGAATCAGTCCTCCTCGCATTACAATCTACCTGTTACATCAGAGTCAGCCTCCTTCACATCAGAGTCACTCCCTCCCATCTCATCTGAGTCCCCCCTTCACATCAGAGTACCGCTCCCCTTCACATTAGCGTCAGACCTCTTCGCAACAGAGTCTTCAGTCCCCCCCTTCACAAATTGAGTCCTACCTTTGAATTCTCACTTTGGCTCCAGCATCATGGCAAGGCACAGGAGGCAGAGCATGCCTAGATAGAAGCAGGACTTCTAAATCCCCATCCTGAATTACCATCATCTATTTCCATTGTGTGGACAGGCTGGCCACCAGAACCATAGCAATAAATGATGCCGTGTTTCCTGTTTTTCTCCAAAAAAAGGAATAATGCAGTATGGCAGATAGGGGCAGGAAGCTGTGCAGCAATGCCAACTGCATGAGCAGCCCCCTGGACCCTCCAATCCCTGATAACAATGCCACTGGTCCTGGGAGGGCACAAATGAAATCTGGGGGGGCACAGCCCAACCCTGCAGCCCCCTAGATCCAGCCCAGATGGAATTACTCTTTCTAAGCATCCCCCAAGCGTGTTATTTAAATGCGTTATGGATTTTTAGTCTGGGTTCACACATATGCAAATTGGATGCGGGACGGCCGGGGTACTGCAGTCCAGATTGAAAAAAGATTTTGGGTTTGCATGTTTGGGTCTGATTCAGGTGCGAATTAGGGCAAAAATTGGGACCTGAATCGCTCCTGAACCGGTGAACAAGACACGCACCGGACCTCAGGCACGAATCCGCACCGCCCATGTGTGAACCCAGTCTTAATGTTTCCCTTAACCGCTTGTCAACCATATATGCCAACCTAGATATGCTGTGGCAAGGCAGCTGTCAGGGCTGGGCTCAGTCCTTCCTTCTCTGAGCTGGCCGCTTAGCTGTCGGTTAATTGACAGCTCCTATCTCTCTGCAGTAATTCACATGTTGATGATTTCCTGCTCGTCAGGCCTGCTTACTTAAGTCGTCCAACCCAGATGATCTCTGCCTTCACCTGGTCAACATCACAGAGACTTTCTCCTGCGTTCCTGTTAAAGACTTGCTTGGCTGACGTTCCCTTTGGCTCCACATCCTGCTTGCTTTTCCAGTACGCTGATCCCTGGCTTCCTGGCTTTCTGGCTTGTCTGACTATCTGTTCCGGTTACTGAACTTTGGCTATGTTTTGACTAAGTTTGTTCTATTTACTTTAATTATTAAACAAGTGTGATTTAATTGTACTTCTGTCTCGGTCTGATTCATGGTTTCTGACAGCTGCGCCAGATCACGTACCTAGTACATGATCTAACACTTCCGTGTAGCGGGCGCCAGCCAATGATTTACCGCCTGCACCCAGGGATTGACATGAATTTACACAGGACAGGGCTCTGCCTATGTTAACAAGGCCTGTCCTGTAAGTGAGGAAGAAATTGATTTTCTTTCCCTGCAAAACAGGGAAAGAAAATCTATTACTTTCTCTAGTAAAAGCACCACACACAGTACACATAAACACTGACTAAGCACACAGTTAATCCTTTGATCGCCCTAGAAGTTTAACGCTTTCCCAGTCATTAGTACAGTGACAGGGCATATTTTTAGCACTGATCACTGTATTAGTGTCTCTGGTTTCCAAAAAGTGTCAATTAGAGTCCGAATGTTCACTGCCATATTGCAGTCCCGGTATAAGTTGTTGATCGCCAACATTACTAGTAAAAAAAACAAATTCCAGCATATATCCCATAGTTTGTAGATGCTATAACTTTTGCGCAAACCAATCAATATACGCTTATTAGGATTTTCTTTACCAAAAATATGTAGCAGAACTCATATTCGCCTGAATTTATCAATAAATTTGATTTTTTACATTTCTTTACTAGATACATTTTACGTATATGTACTTTAATGTCTATCCTGTTTATGATATTCACATTCTTTAGTAAAAAAAAATGTTTAAATGCAAAAAAAATTTATCCCTATAAACTGATTAAATTCTTTAACGAAAACTGGTTTCCTTAACAGATAATATATATATATATATATATATATATATATATATATATATATATATTTCAAGAATTCAAGAATGGTAAGCTAGTAATTCTGATTAGGGGATGGCAGTCTCCTTTAGTGACATCTGGATTACTTTCTACATTCCATAATGAATAAACTCTGAAACTTCTCACTGCAAAATTAATTACTGCCGACAATGAAATCGGCGTCCAAGCTCTTGGAACAGGAAGATCTGCATCCTAAATGCAGAACTTTCTGTGAAAAGTATTTTACGCTTCTTACATGGTTGTAGATAACATTCCCAGGGGTTTATTATCAAGGGTCTCTGACGTCAAGGATTTCATGTGAAACACAAGGAATCATCATAAACATTTTTTTATTTTTTTTACAAGTTCTTTTTCAGGGGAACACATCAAGACATACATTCCCAAAGGGAACTAACCCAGGAAGATAAGAAAAAACTGAAGCGTGTCCTAAAGTAAAACTCCACTTGTTTATAGCTGAATGCTCAGCAAAAAGCTAAATAGACATTTAAAATAAATATACCTGAACTGTGCAGCTAGTTATGTGATCCAGGCACACCTGCCAGACAACACAGCGAGGCTCTTGACTTACACTAGGTCCTCACTCTGCTTACTCTGCCATCTTCTGTAAGTATGTTTGCACTGTATAAAAGCATGATTGGCTTTTAGCTCTAGACTCTAATACTCCTAGTCTGAGTGCTGCTGTGCAGGATTTACAAGAGGCTCATATGAACAAACTATGTTGCAAATACACTAGTTGCATGAAAAATTAAAGATGATCCCTTGCAGTGGAGCTGACCCTTTAGATCTAGGGGACAGAGAAAAGAAGATCTACTTAAAGGGGTTGTAAACCTTTGTGTTTTTTCACCCTAATGCATTCTATGCATTAAGGTGAAAAAACACCTTGCATTGTCCGGCCCCGCAGCATCCCCGTTTCACTTACCTGTGCCCCGAATTTCCATGGGCGCGATCCCACGTCACTCTCTCCTCGGCTCTTCATTGGATAGATTGATAGCAGCGCAGCCATTGGTTCCCGCCGGGGGACGGAGCCGACTCATACGCTCGGTGTCTATAGACGCTGCGTGTATGACGCGGGAGCGCGCCCACAAGGTAACTCTTTTGGGAGAGGGCTTCCCAGGGGGGGCTATCTATTGTGGGGAGGAGCCGCGAGAGCCGCAGTGGGAACCCAGAAGAGGAGGATCGGGGCCACTCTGGGCAAAACGAACTGCACAGTGGAGGTAAGTATGACATGTTTCTTATTTAAAAAAAAAATATATTAAACCTTTACAACCACTTTAACTGATCCATCATTCCATACTGCTAGACCTGTCCCCTCAGCATCTTCTTCCCCATGCTCCAGAGGTCTGAGGTCCTCACAACATCAAGACCAATGCAGGGGCCCCCCCGGATCCCTGCCCGCTACAGTGGGTTGATAATGTGAAATACCTAGGACTTGTCATATCTTATACTGTATCCGATTTCATTCCTTTAAAAGTTACCTCTGTTATCCAAAATCTTAGGCTCAATGTACACTAACGTTTTTTTAAGCTCCTAATTTTTTTTATTTTTTTTTATGCTTCTAGAAGATAAATAGTGTTATCCTATCTGTCCATGCACACTACATTAGACTATTAGCATGTTTTTAGCTTCAGCATCTAGGAGCAGAGAAAAAATGTTTTTGGAGAATTTTTCCAGCAGAAAAAAAACGTTGAACGCTCCTAAACGCTTCTAAATGCTACTAAAATGCCCCTAATGCCCTGTACACACGATCGGATTTCCGATGGAATAAAATCTGATGGATTTTTCCGTCGGAATTCCGATGAAGCTGACTTCCATCAGTCTTGCATACACACCATCAGACAAAATTCCGACCGTCCAAAACGCGGTGACGGAAAACACTCCGACGTGCCGAGAAAAATTAAGTTCATTGCTTCTGAGCATGCGTCGACTTGATTCTGAGCATGCATGGGTTTTTTCTCCGATGGAGTTCCACACAGACGATCGGATTTTCCTATCGTTTTTTTTTCCATCGGTAAAATTTATAACATGTTCTATTTTTTTACACCGATGGAAAAAAGACCGATGGGGCCCACACACGATTGGTTTGTCCGATGAAAAAAGTCCATCAGTCTTTTTTCATCGGTAAAACCGATCGTGTGTACACGGCATTACAGCTTTTTTTTTTTTTCTTTTTTCTTTTTTCTTTTTTTCTTTATGTACTGTAAAAATGCCAATAAAATTCTAATGCTTCTAAATGCTCCTAAAAGCTTCTAAAATCTTCTAGAACACTACTATGAGCGAGGACAAAAATGCTATTATCAGCATTTTTCATCCAGCGTTTTTTGCATGGAGCTTAACCACTTAAGCCCCGACCAATTTTGGCTGGTTAAAGACCAGGCCCCTTTTTGCGATTCGGCACTGCGTCGCTTTAACTGACAATTGCGCGGTCGTGCGACGTGGCTCCCAAACAAAATTGACGTCCTTTTTTTCCCCACAAATAGAGCTTTCTTTTGGTGGTATTTGATCACCTCTGTGGTTTTTATTTTTTGCGCTATAAACAAAAAGAGAGCGACAATTTTGAAAAAAATTCAATATTTTTAACTTTTTGCTATAATAAATATCCCCCAAAAATTTATAAAAAAAACCATTTTTTTTCCTCAGTTTAGGCTTACACGTATTCTTCTACATATTTTTGGTAAAAAAATCGCAATCAGCATTTATTGATTGGTTTGCGCAAAAGTTATAGCGTTTACAAAATAGGGGATAGTTTTATGGCATTTTTTTATTTTTTTTATTTTTTTACTAGTAATGGCGGCGATCAGTGATTTTTTTTCATGACTGCGACATTATGGCGGACACATCAGACACTTTTGACACATTGGGACCATTGTCATTTTCACAGCGATCAGTGCTAAATGCACTGGTTATTGTGAAAATGACACTGGCAGTAAAGGGGTTAACCACTAGGTGGCGCTAAAGGGGTTAAGTGTGTCCTGATGAGTGTTTCTAACTGAGGTGGGGTTGGGCTCTGTGTGACATGACACCGATCTCTGCTCCGAGTTCCGTGTCATTGTCACTAGGCAGAGCAGAGAGATGCTTGTTTACACAAGCATCTCCCTGCTCTATGCCTCCGTGAGATGATCGCGTCCGCGGGACCCGCGGTCCGACTCACGGGGAAGGCAGCAGGGTTGCGAGCGCGCCGCCGCCAGCGCACGTGCGACCCCCACATCAGGCAGTTAAAGGGGACGTACAGGTGCGTTTATGTGCGTGCCATTCTGCCGACGTATATCTACTGGAGGCGGTCGGCAAGTGGTTAAAGCATAGACTTCAGGCTTGGTCAAATCTTCAGCTCTCCTTGATTGGAAAGGTTAATTTAATAAAAACAAAATTTCTTCCCTTTTTACTATATATTTTTAAACATTCTCTGGTTTGGACACCCAAAACTATCTTTAAGACTATTGACCGCTTTGTATCTACTTTTCTTTGGCAGGGGGGTACCCCGCGAATCAAACTGCAGATTCTTCAACAACCATGGAAGGAGGGGGCTCAAATTTTCCCATTACTTTCTTGCAGGGCAATTGGTTTATGCCCACGGCTGTGTCTTTGGAGGCGGCTGTGGTTGGCTCCTATGAGGCATGATCCCGTTTGGTAATCCAGGGAGGTAGGGCCCCTTATCCTCTCACAGTATCCATGCGAGCCATTATTCAGGCTTGGGAGGAGACTAGGTGGGCGGAGTTTGGAGGTAATAGTGAAGTTTCTCCTTATATGCCCTTATGGAACAATTTTCAGTTACACCAATTCTATACTTTTCCAGAGTCCATTGTTTGGGGTAAAGATGGTAGACTCAGTGGTACAGAATGGGATGCTGTTTCTATTTGATGCTCCAAAAGCTCAATTTGGGCTGCCTAATTAACACCTTTTCCGATATCTACAGTTTAGACAAGCCTTCCAGACTCAGTTCGGCTCCTTAGGTATAGTAGTACCTGTGGGTGAGTTGGAAGCCTTACTAAGGGTTGACACCTTGAAAAAGGCGCTATTCTCCATATATGAACAACTATTTATTGATACCACCAGGCTTCTTCTGCACTGTTGTAATGCTTGGTTGGGTAATTTCCCTATCACTGATGGGGATGACTGGGATAACATTTGGGATTCCTCATTACCAGACTGGTGTCCGCAAGAGATCACCTGCCATACACACCTTCTCGCACCCGCTTAGATGTGAACCTAGCCTAAAGAAAAGTCAGTGTATTCAAGGCTGGTAACTTTTCAGCTGATTGTTTTGTTTTTTTATTTACTTTTATCCGTCAGAAAACCCGGCTGTGTGTAGCAAAAACCGGACATTTTTGGCAGTTTTCCAATGGGGAAAAACTCAGATGGAGCATAAAACACGGTCGGGATTCTTGAGGAAAAGCTCTCATCTGAGTTTTCCCGAAAGGGAAAACCGAGGCGTCTGTACGGGGGAAAAGTAGAGAACAGGCTCTCGGCTTTCCCCTCGGGATTCCCGACTGAACTTTTCCCGTCGGAAATCCCACTCGTGTGTACCTGCTGCTCAACCCAATCCAGAACAAAAAATGATCTAGGGCCCTGACTGGGGGAGTCAGTGGTCTAGAAAGATCTGGGTGTTCTGTTAGATCATAGGCCTAATAATAGCATGCAATGCCAAGCTGCAGTTTCTAAAGATAGCCAAATCCTTTCTTGCATTAAAAGTGGTATTGACTCCAGAGAGCAAGATATAATTATGCCCCTGTACAAATCATTAGTAAGATCTCATCTGGAATATGCAGTTCAGTTTTGGGCGCCAGTTCACAAAAAAGATATCGGGGAACTGGATAAAGTGAAGAGAAACTGATATGAAGGAGCTAAGCTATGAGGAAAGATTAAAAGATTAGAGGAGGTGTGTCAGTGTATATAGGTCACTACCGTCAGTGTAGGTTTTTGTTTTTTTTGGTGGGGGAGTGGATCTTGGGTGGGAGTTCCCACACTTTTTTCCCCAGGACTTGACCCCTGGAAGGACCTATGAATAAATGGTTGTGGAACAAATCATTTGAGTTTACGTTATTTCTTATGGGAAAATTCACTTTGATATACAAGTGCTTTGGATTACAAGCATGCTTCCGGAACGAATTATGCTCCCAATCCAAGGTTTTACTGTATTTCATTTCGAGACCCTCTGCTGTTGATTTGTGTGTTTTGGATTGTAGACTTTTATAACTGACCAAGCATCTTTTTAGATCACAGACAGGTGACCTGACCTTCCTTGTGGCACAGATTGATTAGAATTCATTAGTCTCCACCAAATATAAAGTTTTGGCTTACCATTGTCAACCAAGCGATACCACTATATAAGTTAACATACGAAGCTAGAGGATGCCCAAAAGGTTCTCCTAAATATGGAACTCCTGGGTTAACTCAGATAGTACCATACCACCCGCTCCCTAGGGTACAGCTTTTAATGGGGATATCATGGTGCCAAAACTGCCAGTGCCTCGGCCCTGACTAGAGTAGATTGTGTTACGTGATGACAATTTCTGTATGCTGTTTCATAATGTTTACCTGTATACCTTATTATTGTATTGCACTTTGAGTGAAGCGATGTTCGCTACGTTTATACACCTGTGTAACTATTTTTTGTTATGTTTATAAAAACAATAAAAAAGTTAACCTTTAAAAAAAAAAAATGTATTAGTCTCAGTGATTGCAAAGTCTGTCCAGGCCCTAAGAGAGCAAAGCAATATCAAACTACTACCTTTGCAGTACAGTGTACCTGTTATGTTGGAAAAGAAAGTAGAAAAAAGAGAGAGCGCACCAGCCTTGTGCATTATCCTTTGATATATTTATTAAAAGAAAAATTATTAAAAGCTACTCAGAAGCATCGAAAGAAAACCACAATGTAACAATCTTTGGTTTTTGATGATCCGTCTACTGGTAGCAGTCTCCAGATCCTAAAGAGAGGACGTGCGAACCACTAGACATGTGCATTCATTTTCATCCGAATGCATTTTTGGCCGAACTTCGGGTATTTTCGTTATCGTTTTAACAAACGATAACGAACGTGCAGAATCCGAAAACCGAAAGATGCGACATAAACAAATGCTTTATTTTTGTTTTAGTTGCGACAACAGTTCGATATAGATAGGAGATTCGACATGACGCTGACAATAGCGAACTGTGTCTATCGAACCTGTGGTCGAATGTGCCTAACCTAACTCTATTAGTCCAAGATTATTCGACATAGAGAGAAAAGATTCGACATGAAGATTCGACGAAGCAGACATTTATGGTCAAATGCTCCACCCATAAGCTATAGAAGAATTCTAATGTTGGTTGACTAGTAATAATAATTAATAAATATAATTATTACTAGTGTAGCGGGGTATTGCTCTTCAACCCCGCAGAAACTACATTACCCAGTAGACATTGGGACACCCAGGGTGCATTGCCCCGCGCAGGGACTGCTGGGGTGGACTTTATAAGAGAAGGCGGAGCGGAAATCTTTCTCTTTGGACACCGCCCGCCCAGCAAGTAGAACTCCTGTCTGAGTTTGCTGTAACGTTATGCCAGAAGCCTGGGCCCTTTTCCAAAGAGCCTTCCGCTCTCACTGAGGAACCTGAGGGACGTCTCTCCATTGTTGCTGCACCGTCACCAGGAGGACCGAAGACTCGGATGTCAAGAGACCTGTGTACCTAGACACAGCAGCGGGAGAAAAGACACGGACTGGTCCGGTTGGGTGAGAGAGCACCTGCTCAGAGACAGATACAGTATCCCTGTTACTCTTGTGGATTACAGTTTGTTCTTCAAAGTGCACCACCATTTGCTAGCGAAGATTTCTCTGCAAGACTTTCACTTAGTTCAGTCAGGCCTGACTGGGTAGCAGTAGACATTGCGGGGCGCCATCTTGTCCACGAGGGAGAATAGCTGCAGCGGGGAAAGTTAGGGTTGCATAGTACTGTATACTTGTCTGCTCATTTAAATACTGTTTTATTGCAGGGCTCTGCACATGACATGTACACTGTTGTTCTTTTGCTTACCCACTAATTTGAGTAAATACATAAGGGTCAAGTATACTGGTGTTGGTGTCATTTACTCAGCAGAAGTGCCGGTTAAAGGAGCACTAAAGCTTTTTTTTTTTTTGCTTAAAAATAACAAACATGTTATACTTACCTCCACTGTGCAGCTCGTTTTGCACACAGTGGCCCCGATCCTGGTCTTCTGGGGTCCCTCGGCGGCTGTCTTGGCTCCTCCCCGCAAGGACTCCACACCTTAATGCGAGTGAGCTCGCATGGTGTGGAATGATTGCGGGCGCGCTCCCGTGATACAGCGGCGGCCATAGCCGCCGACTGTATCACTCGGCCCCGCCCCCCGGCGTGCCGCGTCATTGGATGTGATTGACAGCAGCGCCAGCCAATGGCTGCGCTGCTTTCAATCTATCCAGTGTAGCCAATCGGCGGCCAGGCAGAAAAACGAAGAGGATGACGGGGACGAGCATGGGACTTTCGAGGGGCCAGGTAAGAAAAACGGGGGCTGGGGGGGGCGGTATTGTCGAATGTTTTTTCACCTTAATGCATAGGATGCATTAAGGTGAAAAAACATGTAACTTTACTACTCCTTTAAATATAGTTTTAACTTATTACTGTGTGTTCTTGTCATAGGATTGTGTCACCGTGAGTTGCAGGCCACACAATCCTATCATCCCCTACTAACTGTGCCAAGGGAGGGTAGAGCCGATTGCCGGGGGTTGACAGCGGTGCACTACAGGGCCCAAATATACCAGCAGCCCTCTTAGCTGGGGGTATCGCTATAAGAGTGTCATACAACATTAGAATTTTACTATAGCTTGTAGGCGGAACATTCGACCGGAAATGTATGATTGCAGCGTCGTACAGTTTAGCTGCTCCGTCGAATATTCTTAGAACATTCGACAGACACCATGAGCCTTCAATGACAGATTCGACCTTAATTATTTTGGATTTTCGGACGAATGCATTTTTTAACGAAACAAAATAAATAAAAACGAATCTCTGTCAGGAAAGGCTTCACCCGCTGGTGGTGCTGTTGGTCCTTTGAACTGCAGTGCTAGGGTCCGCCAGCAGGTGTCCTCCTGCAGCCAACATCTCTGTTGGAGGATCTCACCTGCTGGTGGTAACACATGATACGTGGACTGCAGTACCGGCATCCACCAGTGGGTGTATTCTGGCAGTATGGAGCAGGCAGCACTTCCTGTGGTCAGCTGTGACCTGAAGCTCAATCACTGGACTTCCATATATACCCGGCAAGAGAAAACACTCCTTGCCCTGGTATCTCTCTTCCTGACCCCCTGGACTTGTTACCTGGACTTTTGCCTGTACCTGTTCCCAACCTGCACCCTGCCTGATCTGATCCGACCCGGTCCCTACCTTGAACCCGCATCCTGTTAACCTGATCCTTTCCTTGTGCCCATCCTGCAGCTTCCCCTTCTGTCACCTGGATCCCTGCTCTGCAGCCTATCCATCCATCCCCTCCTTGTTCCTGCTTCCTTCCATCCATACCCATCTGCTTGATCCCCTTGTGCATGACCTCGGCCTGGCTTTTACCACGATTCCGGTATCTCCCTTATTTGTAAATATTGTTTGTAGTCACTGTTGATTTGTTGCACTGCGTTCTTTTGGTTGTTGTATGTTGGTCACTCACCTTTAATAAAATATATATATTTTCACCTACACCTGTTTGGTTTCCTTTTATGAGGTCACACAGTCTGGTCAATTAACAATCTCTGACAGTATACCAGGGCCATTCCTGATCAGACGTGACTTCATTGAGGAACCATCCTGTGGTGTGTTTGGCTGATATGGATTATAATGAGATCCTGTACTATTCTCTGCTGGCGACAGAGGAGGGTGAATATTGTCGCCAGATATTAAAGGGATGGACGAGTGACCAGCTGAGGGAAACTATCCGATCGGCTAATTTCTGGGTGGATCAGGGTTACATGCAGCCTGAAGATGTACTGCCGTTGACCCGGCTATGTCTAGAACCAGCCCTGTCTTTTATTCCCGAAGGAAGGGATGACTTCTCTCCCCCTTTCAGTGGTGATCAGGTTGAGTCCCTGGTTTGGCTATTAGAGGATGATCCAGTTTATTTTGATGAGCATTATTTCCTCTGTTCCCCGCAGTTATTATCTGAATGTGTTAGTTTTGTGCAGTGCCTGATTAGACAGGGTGTGTGCGAATCAGCTTTTGTTCAGCCTTTGCTGCAGGCATGGTCAGATCTCCTCCCGAATTCAGCCAAGCCACAACATCCCGGCCCCTCCATCAATCACCTGCCTTCCCAAGAATATATCCGCCCATTGCCTATGGCAACCCCAGCTACCGTCCAGTGTGTTCAGCCCCCCAAATACTACTACCCCGTCTCTACCTGTTGCACCTACCCTGCCTTTAATCCACCTGCTTCTTCCCCCCTATCCGTAGCCAATCCAGAAGAACCTCCTCCAGCCATTGTCCCTGCACCTCTGTCAATGTCTTCCATTTGTCCTATCCCAACGTTTTCATATATTCCCCCTGTTACTTGCAAACCTGCAGTGACCAAATCTAAGAAAAAGCGGAAGTACTTCCCGACCCACACAATCCAACCTACCACCACACCCACCAACCTGTTCCAGCCTGCGGTTCTCGAGCCTGCCTTCCAGCCTGCGGTTCCCGAGCCTGCCTTCCAGCCTGCGGTTCCCGAGCCTGCCTTCCAGCCTGCGGTTCCCGAGCCAGCCTTCCAGCCTGCGGTTCCCGAGCCATCCTTCCAGCCTGCGGTTCCCGAGCCAGCCTTCCAGCCTGCGGTTCTCGAGCCAGCCTTCCAGTCTGCGGTTCTCGAGCCAGCCTTCCAGTCTGCGGTTCTCGAGCCAGCCTTCCAGTCTGCGGTTCTCGAGCCAGCCTTCCAGCCTGCAGTTCTCGAGCCAGCCTTCCAGCCTGCAGTTCTCGAGCCAGCCTTCCAGCCTGCAGTTCTCAAGCCAGCCTGCAGTCCCAGAGCCAGCCTTCAAGCCAGCCTTCCAGCCTGCAGTCCTCGAGCCAGCCTTCCAGCCTGCGGTTCTCGAGCCAGCCTTCCAGCCTGCGGTTCTCGAGCCAGCCTTCCAGCCTGCGGTTCTCGAGCCAGCCTTCCAGCCTGCAGTTCCAGAACCGGCCTGCCAGCCTGAAGACCCTGTACCAGCCTGCCAGCCTGAAGACCCTGTACCAGCCTGAAGACCCTGTACCAGCCTGAAGACCCTGTACCAGCTTGCCAGCCTGAAGACCCTGTACCAGCCTGAAGACCCTGTACCAGCCTGAAGACCCTGTACCAGCCTGCCATCCTAAAGACCCTGTGCCAGCCTGCCAGCGTGGAGTTCCCGTGCCAGCCTGCCAGCGTGGAGTTCCCGTGCCAGCGTGGAGTTCCCGTGCCAGCCTGCCAGCGTGGAGTTCCCGTGCCAGCCTTCCAAACTGAAGCCCTGATGACAGTGTCCCAGTGGGAAGATCCGGTGCCCGTTTCCCGGCCTGTGGTTGTGGTGCCCGTTTCCCGGCCTGTGGTTGTGGTGCCCGTTTCCCGGCCTGTGGTTGTGGTGCCCGTTTCCCGGCCTGTGGTTGTGGTGCCCGTTTCCCGGCCTGAGGTTGTGGTGCCCGCTGCGGTGCCCGTTCCCTGGCTTGAGGTTGTGGTGCCAATTTCCCGGCTTGAGGTTGTGGTGCCCGTTTCCCGGCTTGAGGTTGTGGTGCCCGTTTCCCGGCCCGAGGTTGTGGTGCCCTTTTCCCGGCTTGAGGGTATGATGTCCGCTGCCCAGCCTGAGATGATCCCGTCTGCTGCCCAGCTTGAGATGATCCCGTCTGCTGCCCAGCCTGAGATGATCCCGTCTGCTGCCCAGCCTGAGATGATCCCGTCTGCTGCCCAGCCTGAGATGATCCCGTCTGCTGCCCAGCCTGAGGTGTTCCCGTCTGCTGCCCAGCCTGAGGTGTTCCCGTCTGCTGCCCAGCCTGAGGTGTTCCCGTCTGCTGCCCAGCCTGAGGTGTTCCCGTCTGCTGCCCAGCCTGAGGTGTTCCCGTCTGCTGCCCAGCCTGGTGTGCCCCTGTCCGCCGCCCAGCTTGATGTGACTATTTCTTACCCAGATGTGCCTACTGTTTGCCCGGATGTGCCCGCTGTCTACCCGGATG
Organism: Rana muscosa; assembly: GCA_029206835.1. NCBI lineage: Eukaryota > Metazoa > Chordata > Amphibia > Anura > Ranidae > Rana > Rana muscosa. The sequence continues at coordinate 1,197,171,085 of CM055116.1, read as the reverse complement.
TGACCTTGCTTGTTGCTATGAACTTCCCCCAGCAGCAGGTCGTTGGAGCGTCCGGAGGCCGCTCCTTTGAGGGGGGGTACTGTCAGGAAAGGCTTCACCCGCTGGTGGTGCTGTTGGTCCTTTGGACTGCAGTGCTAGGGTCCACCAGCAGGTGTCCTCCTGCAGCCAACATCTCTGTTGGAGGATCTCACCTGCTGGTGGTAACACATGATACGTGGACTGCAGTACCGGCATCCACCAGCGGGTGTATTCTGGCAGTATGGAGCAGGCAGCACTTCCTGTGGTCAGCTGTGACCTGAAGCTCAATCACTGGACTTCCATATATACCCGGCAAGTGAAAACACTCCTTGCCCTGGTATCTCTCTTCCTGACCCCCTGGACTTGTTACCTGGACTTTTGCCTGTACCTGTTCCCAACCTGCACCCTGCCTGATCTGATCCGACCCGGTCCCTACCTTGAACCCGCATCCTGTTAACCTGATCCTTTCCTTGTGCCCATCCTGCAGCTTCCCCTTCTGTCACCTGGATCCCTGCTCTGTAGCCTATCCATCCATCCCCTCCTTGTTCCTGCTTCCTTCCATCCATACCCATCTGCTTGATCCCCTTGTGCATGACCTCGGCCTGGCTTTTACCACGATTCCAGTATCTCCCTTATTTGTAAATATTGTTTGTAGTCACTGTTGATTTGTTGCACTGCGTTCTTTTGGTTGTTGTATGTTGGTCACTCACCTTTAATAAAATATATATATTTTCACCTACACCTGTTTGGTTTCCTTTTATGAGGTCACACAGTCTGGTCAATTAACAATCTCTGACAATCTCGGGAGTAACTAAATATATTTTTCGGACGAAAACGAAATTCCGAAACAAAATATTTAAGTGCACATGTCTACGAACCACTGCTGGCTGACTCCTTTCGAAGGGTTACCTTCTTCCTCAGAGCCTCTTAGGAAGAAGGTAACCCTTTGAAATGCGTCAGCCAGCAGTGGTTCGCTCTTCCTCTCTTTAGGATCTGGAGACTGCTACCAGTAGACAGATCATCATAAACCAAAGATTGTTACATTGTAGTTTTCTTTCGATGCTTGTGAGTAGCTTTGAATAACTTTTCTTTTAATAAATACATCAAAGGATAATGCACAAGGCTGGTGCGCCCTCTCTTTTTTTTCTACTTTCTTTTCCAACTGCTAGGATACCCCTATCCTGGAGGGCAGCAAGGCTGTTATGTCATCTTACCCTAAAATGTTCCTGTGACGGTGTGGTCTTATTAAAATTTAAATAGGCAAATTGTTTTTTTAGAGGACAATTGTTTCCTCCATGGTAACATTCCATGAATACCACTCTAGTTCAGTGCTTCAAGGTCACCTAGATAAGATCTGAATGGCAGGTCATTGCACTGACCCTTGTAGAACACCTAGATTTACCTAGAGAGTATCAGCAGTACTAACTTACTTCCATTTGTAGATCATCTGTCTAGAACTGATGGATACACAAATCGTTGAAAATCTTTTTGCAAACTTTTTGACGTATACAAGTTCGAACGACTCTTTTTCTGAGGCTCTTTAGTCCCCTTTGATCAAAACATATTGTAGTTCAATGCAATTCGGTTTGGAAAAACAGGTACCCCAGAGCAGGAAAAGCCTACAACTAAAATGAGGGAGACACTTGACCCATTGACTGGAATGACTAACTCTAATAATTTAATTACGTTCTTTTTAAAGGCGCTGTTATGCTATAGCAGGGGTTCTTAACTGTAGGTATCCAGTACTCTTGGTAGAATGGGAACCAAATGATGGGGGTATGGGACTGGACCTTTGAATAATAAAAAAAAAAGTGTTATAACTAATATTAAATAATCTATAACTGATTAATAATCTCTGCCTAATTGAGCCTGAAATTAAAATTAAAGTAAGACACTGAACAATATCCTTATTCTCCAAAAAATAACCCATACACATTCACTACTTAAAGTGGTTGTAAACCCTGTACAACCACTTTTACCTACAGGTAAGCCTATAATAAGTCTTACCTGTAGGTACCGTTAATTTCTCCTAAACTTGCATCGTTTAGGAGATATTTACTGTATCCGGATGTCCCAACGTCATCGGCACATGTGCACTGAAGAAATGGCTCGCTTGTGCCGTTTCTTCAGCTGCTGTGATGTCATCGTGGCTGCAGCAAATCACAGAGCCGGAGCCCGCAAACCCTGGAGTATCTCCGGGATGACATGTCGCCAGTCACAGCAGTGTGCCGGGACTGCTGCAACAGCATCGTTCTAAGGTAAGTATTTCATAATGAGCTAGTATGCAATTCATACTAGCTCATTATTCCTTTATCTTGTAGGTTATTTTTTTATTTATTTTTTAATCTGGGTTTACAACCACTTCAATGGCACTGTAATCTCTATTCCATTAAATTGTTTCTTACTCTGGCTAACAAGCCGGCCATTACATTAAAGTATATTTAAACCCAAAAATAAAATTTTTATATAGTGTGGCTTACCAGTTATTAGATGTGGTGGCTGCATTAGTTTTCATATTTCAGGCTTTTCCCCCTTTATATTTACCTGGTAGTACTGTAAATAACACACTTTCTGTCCCTGGGTGGCTACGTTCACTTTTCCACAGTATCTATGGAAGGTGCCATGATCATCAACCAGGCTGGACTTAAACAAGCCTGGCTTTGTTCATTTCCATTACATGTCAGAAGATGGGATGAGTAATTTACTAAAGAAAAATAGCATTGTTTTGGGTTGTCTTTTTATCACAGGAAGTGACAAGGACATGACATTTCTGGCAAGATCAACAGGAATTGTCTGTACTTTCAGAAAATGCTGTTAGCCTGGAAAATTAAAACAAATTCAGCCATCACATCTAAGGAATGGTAAGCTGCAATGTATTACAAATTGAGAGGTTCCAAGGGCAGGAGCAAGTTCAACTTTTCCAAGAGAAGTCAAAATTTACTCATTACATCAGCTACTTGTTGACATGCAGTTCTCACTAGAAGGAAAATTACTGCAGTCTCCGCTTATACCTACCTGAGCCCAGACTCGATCCAGCAATGTGCATGAGAGCAGTGGCTCTCTCCGCTCTACCAGCTCTCTCCCTCCTTATAGGCTCAGAGACAGCAGTGGGAGCCATATGCTCCTGTTGATGTCAAGCACAGACCTGCATGAGTGCCCCCATAGCAAGCGGCTTGCTATGGTGGGCACTCGGCAAAAGTAGGAGCTAGGAGCGCTGGTGGGGGACCTGAGAAGTGAAGGATCAGGGCTGCTCTGTGAAAAACCACCGCACATAGCAGGTATGCATGACATGCTTGTTATTTTAAAAAAAAATTATGGATTTACAATCACTTTAACCACTTGACCTAGAGAAGATTTACTCCCCTTTATGACCAGGCCATTTTTTTATTACGGCACTGCGTTATTTTAACTGACAATTATGCAGTCATGCAACCCTGTACATAAACAAAATGGACGTAATTTTTTTCCCACAAATAGAGCTTTCTTTTGATGGTATTTGATCACCTTTGTTTTTTTTTTTTTTGCTTTTTGCGTTATAAACAAAAATACCGACAATTTTGAAAAAAAAACAATATTTTTTACTTTCTTCTTTAAAACATATCCAATCGATTCTCTCCCTCTCCTCTCCCCAACGCCGGCGTTGTAACTGTGGGCACCTGGCTGTGACAGCTTGCAGCTTCACAGCCGGGTGCGTACTGCGCATTCGCAAGTTGCGCTGCGCCTCCTGAATGGTCGGGCAATCTTCTGGGACCTGTGACATGTCCCAGAAAATTGCAGGGAGGGAGGTGGAGAGGAAAACTTCCGCTCAGATCACCTAAGGGGTCCAGACGGAAGTGGGAGAGAGAACCTGTCAATACTATTACTAGGTACCCACTCCCCCCAAAATAAATTACCGTACATGCTGAATGTGGCATAGGAGGGGGGGGGGGAGTGCTTAGAGCAGAACGTCCCCTTTTGGGTTGAGCTCTGCTTTAAGGGATCTATTTATAAAGCAGAGAATGTTTGTGAAAGTTACATTGCCTTATAAAAGACCTAAGGGCTCGTTTTTAGTGCCCCCCAACTGCCCTCCCTCTTAAAGTGGATGTAAACCCACTCTCATCCTTTCTAAACTACTGCCATAGTGCTGATCTATAAGGATATAGATGCCTCCTGCATGTATCCTTACCTGTCAAATGTCTCCCCTCTGTCTGTTATGAGACCCGAAAAACTGCAGATTCTGTGGGTGGGTCTGTTGGTCGGAGCTCGTGGGTGGAGTCGTGATGTCAGTAGACTCCCCGCACACCTCTACACTCCCCTTGTCAACATGCATTTTCTCCTGTGTATTTCTTACACTGAACTTCTGCTATGATCAATAATATCCAGTCAAAGCCCAGAAAAGTAACCACATGACTTCAGCATGCCCAATCATGCTGAGGTGTGGAGCAGCCAATCATGGGAGAGCTGGAGAAAAAAGGAGGAGGGGATCAAAAGTACACAGAATGTCTCTCACACTTGTGCATGAGATATGTAAAGCACCTGTCACTCACAGCAAGGGGGAGAAATGGACATCTATTTCTAGGCCTGGCCGTTTTTATCTCACTGAAAAAAGATAAGAGGACTGCTCACAGCTGGATTAACTATTTGTGTCAAGATTGGGCACATATGACATGAAATCCTATACTGTACAAGGTGCAAGCCTTAAAAAAGAAAAAAAAAATTGGGGTTTACATCACTTTAAGCTAGAAATGTAGCAGATGGGGGTGTTTCCATGCCACGGTTGCAGTGCTTTGCTTTGCGCTTGCAGCAAAAACTATGGCTCGGGATTGCAGTGCATTGGTGCAGCATTTACGGGGTTAAAAGTCTAAACTTAGCCTAAAGCCTCGTACACACTGTACGATTGTTGGCAGGGTATTGTCTGTTGACATGACTGTTGTCCTAAAATCTTACCGTTAGTACACTCTTTTGACAATTGTTGTCCAACTTTCGGCCAACAAATGTTGAATGACAGGCTACTAAATTTTCGGGGGACAACGGTTTGTCGCCAGATTTTCGTATCGTCAGTACACAAATCCGTCACACAAATATCGAAAGTACAAACACGCATGCTCGGAATCAATGCTCACCAAACACGAAATTAGCATAAGGGGCCCAAAAAAAGGGTGGTGCTCAAGAGCTAAAATTCCTCGTAGTACGCCACTACATTCATGTTTGTTGCACGACAATTGAGTACCGTTAGTATGCAAGACAAGATCCTGGCACACGCCCTTTTGACAAAAATCAGACGCTCGGTTGGCCAACAATTGTACCGTGTGTACCAGGCTTAAGTGCCCAGCACTGTTAATGGGTGGGCATTGAATAATAATATAGCGTCTCTGCTGAACCTATAAAAAGGACCATCTCTACCATGTTTAGGTGAGGTGTACAGTCAATGATCTCACTCATTTTTTTTATTTTTTACTCTTCCCTTTTTGTTGTTTTCAACTTCTAAACCAATGACAGAGCGCTGTTTATCTGGCACACACTGTGTTTACTGTACGCAGAAGGAGTTAACAGACTAGTCAATGCCTCCACTATACACGGAGCCGAGCTATGAATACATCATCTATAACACCGTGTTAAGTCATGACTAGAAAGGTAAAGTTTATTTTGCTCTCCAGATTACATAAGCAGAAATCCAGCCTTGAAAATAATTACAATAATTGGTTTTACTAACCTTCGTCTGATGGCGTTTTTGCGGCTTTCACCTACAGGTCCTTCTCAAAAAATTAGCATATTGTGATAAAGTTCATTATTTTCTGTAATGTACTGATAAACATTAGACTTTCATATATTTTAGATTCATTACACACAACTGAAGTAGTTCAAGCCTTTTCTTGTTTTAATATTGATGATTTTGGCATACAGCTCATGAAAACCCAAAAATCCTATCTCAAAAAATTAGCATATTTCATCCGACCAATAAAAGAAAAGTGTTTTTAATACAAAAAAAGTCAACCTTCAAATAATTATGTTCAGTTATGCACTCAATACTTGGTCGGGAATCCTTTTGCAGAAATGACTGCTTCAATGCGGCGTGGCATGGAGGCAACCAGCCTGTGGCACTGCTGAGGTGTTATGGAGGCCCAGGATGCTTCGATAGCGGCCTTAAGCTCATCCAGAGTGTTGGGTCTTGCGTCTCTCAACTTTCTCTTCCCAATATCCCACAGATTCTCTATGGGGTTCAGGTCAGGAGAGTTGGCAGGCCAATTGAGCACAGTAATACCATGGTCAATAAACCATTTACCAGTGGTTTTGGCACTGTGAGCAGGTGCCAGGTCGTGCTGAAAAATGAAATCTTCATCTCCATAAAGCTTTTCAGCAGATGGAAGCATGAAGTGCTCCAAAATCTCCTGATAGCTAGCTGCATTGACCCTGCCCTTGATAAAACACAGTGGACCAACACCAGCAGCTGACATGGCACCCCAGACCATCACTGACTGTGGGTACTTGACACTGGACTTCAGGCATTTTGGCATTTTTCTCTCCCCAGTCTTCCTCCAGACTCTGGCACCTTGATTTCCGAATGACATGCAAAATTTGCTTTCATCCGAAAAAAGTACTTTGGACCACTGAGCAACAGTCCAGTGCTCTGTAGCCCAGGTCAGGCGCTTCTGCCGCTGTTTCTGGTTCAAAAGTGGCTTGACCTGGGGAATGTGGCACCTGTAGCCCATTTCCTGCACACGCCTGTTCACGGTGGCTCTGGATGTTTCTACTCCAGACTCAGTCCACTGCTTCCGCAGGTCCTCCAAGGTCTGGAATCGGTCCTTCTCCACAATCTTCTTCAGGGTCCGGTCACCTCTTCTCGTTGTGCAGCGTTTTCTGCCACACTTTTTCCTTCCCACAGACTTCCCACTGAGGTGCCTTGATACAGCACTCTGGGAACAGCCTATTCGTTCAGAAATTTCTTTCTGTGTCTTACCCTCTTGCTTGAGGGTGTCAATGATGGCCTTCTGGACAGCAGTCAGGTCGGCAGTCTTACCCATGATTGCGGTTTTGAGTAATGAACCAGGCTGGGAGTTTTTAAAAGCCTCAGGAATCTTTTGCAGGTGTTTAGAGTTAATTAGTTGATTCAGATGATTAGGTTAATAGCTCGTTTAGAGAACCTTTTCTTGATATGCTAATTTTTTGAGATAGGAATTTTGGGTTGTCATGAGCTGTATGCCAAAATCATCAATATTAAAACAAGAAAAGGCTTGAACTACTTCAGTTGTGTGTAATGAATCTAAAATATATGAAAGTCTAATGTTTATCAGTACATTACAGAAAATAATGAACTTTATCACAATATGCTAATTTTTTGAGAAGGACCTGTATATGTTTAATCACCTGGCGCACACTCGTGTTTTGTCTACCTCAGGTGTACGGACGGTTTAGCGCTCTTCAGCAGCCTGTGACCTTTTGGGCTCTTAGGCTTATGGCTCGCTAGACATGGAGATCTTAAAATTATCCATTTCTTCCAAAGCTGAAAAAGGCTTTTGAATATTGCTTGAAAATATGTTCCTACTTTCTTTAGACGTTGGGCTTTTCTGCATTTTTCACATGCCGCTGTCACCTCAGATTCCTCTTCATTTAGTCTGGATAGGGAACAGCCTTCAGCCGGGTTATGAATGAGCCATTTGTTGCAACAGGTGTGCAAGAAATCCGTATTCTCTGCAAATTTAAAAAAAAAGTAGATCAAGACATTACATTCTGAAAGTCAATAGCGCTTTAAGTTTCAAGTCTTGTGGCCGGCAGAGTGGAAAACAGTGTTCAATTAGGCTGATGACATGAGCAGAGAATGAGACGCATGCAGATCTATCAAGACTTGAAAGAAAACAGTTTTGAAAAGTCACACGATTTTCAGCCTCTGTTAATTCAAGGGCAGAGACGTCCAACTGAGCTGTTCCTTCGGGGTGACATTTGTCTGTTCCTGACCTTAGAACTGCCTTTTTCTGACTAATCCTCAACTCAGAGAATGAAATGCAAATTTAAAACTCAAATGAAGAAAAACATCAATTTATTTAACCACTTCAGGTTTGACCTCCTCTTCATGACCAGACCATTTTTTGCGATACGGCACTGCGTTACTTTTTTGAAACGTGTCTGCATCTTCTTTTTATCATGGGCATACAATAACAATAAAATTGAAGACGGAATTTCCAGTGGTGCCGGTGTTCTGTCGAGAAGTGCCCGGCTATCGAATAGTGCCCGGGTGGAACTGCGCATGCGCCGCACGGAGCCGCAGAACAGCTGAGTTTACGATCAGCTATTGTCTCGCGTGGCGGAGGCACGTTTATATAGGTGAGGGGCGGATATTTACTTAAAGGGGTCGGATTTTTCAATGATGGGCAGTGCTGGGGGGCGGAATTGTTATCGATGGCCAAAGAAATCAGCAAAATAAATCTTTAACTAATGTTCATTTTGAACGCTTGCGGGGCGTGTTTAGTGAATTGAAGGGCGGCGTTTTCTATATTAGATAAAGATTTCTTTAGCAGATTTGTTTGGCCATCGATAAAAATTCCGCCCCCGGCACTGCTCATCATTGAAATATCTGCCCCCTTCATGTAAATATCAGCCCCTCTGCTACATGCCTCGGCCACGCGAGAAAAAAGCTAAACTCAGCTGTACTGAGGCTCAGTTGCGGCCGGGCATTTTTCGATGGGGAGCATTTCTCGACCGGCTCTTCTATGTACATTTGTGCTGTGTTACTTTAACTGACAATTGCGCAGTCGTACGACGTGGTACACAAATAAAATTGATGTCCTTTTTTCCCCACAAATAGAGTTTTCTTTTGGTGGTATTTGATCACCTCTGCGTTTTTTTGGGGGTTTTTTTCCACGCTATAAACCAAAAAAGAGCAACAATTTTGAAAAAATAAAATAATTTTTTTTTTTACATTCTGCTATAAAACATATCCAATACAAAAATGTAAAAAATCTAATTTCTTCATCAATTTAGGCCAAAATGTATTCTGTTACATATTTTTGGTAAAAAAAAACAAAACAATAAGCGTATATTGATTGGTTTGCGCGAAAGTTATAGAGTATACAAACTATTGGATAGATTTATGGCATTTTTATTTATTTAAGTTTTTTACTAGCAATGGCGGCGATAAGCAACTTTTAGCGGGGACAAATCGGACACCTAACTGACACTTTTGACACTTTTTTGGGAATCAGTGAAGCCTAGTACACACGACCGAGAATCCCGTTGTAAAAAAAAGTTGGTTTTCTCGACGAGATTCTTGTCAAGCTTGACGGGATTCTTGTCAAGCTTTCCTTGCATACACACTGTCAATCCAAAATCTAGTCGGTCTAAAGCATGGTAACGTACAACACGTACAACGGCAGTATAAAGGGGAAGTTTGATTCAAATGGCGCCACCCCTTGGGCTTCTTTTGCTTGTCTCGTGTTACTGCGTGTTAGTAAAAGTTTGGTGAGAGACGATTCGCACTTTTCAGTCTTCGTGCTTTCAGCTTGTTTTCTGCGGTTCAGTGTGTGCTTGTGGGTTCGTATCTTGTCTTTCAGGGCATGTAGTCAGGTCGTATCTGATTTTCAGTGCGTTCTTGTCCACTGGTTTCTGATTTTCAGGTCATTCTTCATAGGCCTTGCTGTTCTTCAGTGCGTTCTGTTTAGTTTGTTCTGATCAGACAATCGTTTTCTAGCCATGTTGCGGGTACATTCTCGTCATAGAGTTCTTGCTGTGCAGGCGCTTTGTGTTGGTGTTCTTGTCTTGGAACAAGACAAGTCCATGAACAGGGTGAGGAGGAGTTCATGGACCAAGAATTGGTTGCTCCAGCGGGACCAATTCTCTCACATGCCTTTGCTGCGGGAGATCCAAGAGAATAATCCTGATGACTACAAGAATTTTCTCCGGATGTCTGACCCCGTTTTTCAGCATCCGTTGGCTTTGGTGTCCCCCTATATCACCAGGCAGGACACCATTATGCGGGAAGCCATCACTGCTGAGCAGAGGCTCATTGCCACGTTGCGATATCTGGCAACTGGGAGAAGCTTGCAGGACCTCAAGTTCACGACAGGCATCTCCCCCAGGCTGTGGGACTCATTATCCCAGACACCTGTTCTGCCATCATCCAAGTCCTGCAGGAGGACTATATGAGGGTAAGTTTTTCTCCTTTAACACATCACATTCTATGTATTTAATGTATACTAATGTGTTGTATTTTTTTTATCAGAGAGGAGGTGGCAGGGGTTAGTAGCAGAGAGGAGGTGGCAGGGCCAAGTGGCAGAGAGGAGGTGGCAGGGCCCAATGGCAGAACAAGGTGTCAGGTGCCTCCCATCCGCCTTCCAACAAGACGGGTCAGGAGGGATAGGAGCACGAGTCAGGCAGCACTGGCCCTGATTCGACAGGCACAGGCCACCCTCCAACAGCCAACCACCCCTGAAGAGGGCTATGCCGCACTAGTTGGTGTCAAAATGAGCCAGATGGTGATGGCCCAACGCCTACTATGTGAGCCCCTGCTTATTAGCCTATTAAATAAGGGGTTGATGGGGACAATCACTGACACTACTGTCATTTGTGATCACGGCCATCCTCCCCCACCTCCTTCTTCTCCACCTCCTTCTCCTCCACCTCCTTCTTCTCCACCTCCTCCTTCTTCTTCTTCTCCTCCACCTCCTTCTCCTGCACCTCCTCCTTCTTCTTCTCCTCCACCTCCTTCTCCTCCACCTCCTTCTCCTCCTCCTGACACAAGTACACCTCCAGAGGCACAGCCTCCAGCCAAGCGCAAAAGGAAGGCTGCAGAGAAGGCTGCACAGAAGGCTGCACAGGAGGCTGCACAGAAGGCTGCAAAGAAGGCTGGAGGGAAGGCTACCAAGAAGATCAGGAAGTGATGGCCTTGCTTCAATGTGGTCTGACAGAAGGCAGCCTGTTGTAGTACCACAGACTTGGGACATATATACCTGCTGCTGTTCCTGACCTCTGGGAGTCCACGCCAGATTGGGCTCCCTACTGGATGTGCTTCTCAAGGTCCCAATTTTAGTGTCCACACAGAGTTATTGTGTGCTCTGGGGTACCAAGGATGCACAAATTGCAGCAGGGTCTCCTGCGCTGCCTTCTATTTATTTTCTTATTATAGACCAGAATAAATGGAATTTATTTTTACAGTTAATACTTGCCTATGTGTTTTTATTAAACTAAAAAAATTATCTTGTGAGTAGGCAGGTAACTTTTTAATAAAAAAAGTCTAATTAAAAAGGGACAGATACCACAAATCAATCTCCTTGAAGGTAAAAAAATACAACATAATAATGTTTAAATTGTGGTAACTTGACACAACAAAAATAAAAATCAAATCATGGAGATCACTAGAAATTTAATAATAATTTAAAATGCAGATCTGTATTAAAAAAAAAAAAAAAAAAATGTTAAGGAGATCTTGCTCCATAAAATAATAAAAAAAAATCATGAGATCAGCATTAAAAATGCTGCAAAAAGTTACTCAGAACTCTGTGTGAATATCAGCAGCAAAACAAGTTCATTATTTTTCATTATTGTACCATTCTAAAGAAGCTTTTAATGTGCAGCATTTAAACGATGCAATAATTTACAGCGTGACGAATATGCTATTTCCATTACGAATGCTTGTTTTACCAGAAAGATCGCTCCCGTCTCATACTTGATTCTAAGCATGCGTGGTTTTTAAAACTCGGAAAAGCATACACACGACCGGTTTTCTCGTCGGAAAACAGTCCGACGAGAATCCCGACGAGAAAATTGAGAATCCCGATGAGAAAATAGAGAGCAGGTTCTCTATTTTTCTCGTCGAGATTCCTGGCAGTTTTCTCGACAAAAAACCATACACACGAACGTTTTTTTCTGCAAAAAGCTCTGCCAGCAGTTTTCTTGCCGAGAAAACTGGCCTGATGTAAAGATTAATTTCTTGTTACGGTTCCCTGTACATAGATCTGGTGCCAGGTTTTACCTCCTGTTTGGGCTGCTCGGGTTCTTGCCAATCCACCCTGAACCTAGGTGTTATTAAGCCTGCGCACCTGTGGCCATTCACACCTGGGCGATTTGAATCGCGGGCGGAATTGCAGTGATTCTGCTCGCAATTCAGAATCTTGGCAAATGCGGGACGTTTTCTATTATTTCTCAATGGCAGCAAATGCAGGACATGTTTTCTATTATTTCTCAATGGCAGCCTAAACACGCTGTGATTTTGTTGCGATTTGTCGCACCCGCAATTTAAATAACCCAGGTGTAAATGGAGCCTTAGTGTTCGAGCATCGTGTCTCCACCCTGAAGTCAGACCCTCCTGTTCCTCTGGTATTTCCTATTGCAGAGTATTCCCTTCTTATGTGTGTTGTTTTATCCTGTCTTTGTTCTCTGTGTTTCCCTCTGGCTGTGCAGTTGTTACCCCTTTGGTTTCTGTCAGTGGATTCCTTTATTTACTGTTGCAGTGTGTGTCTCCCTCAGTGTAGTCTCTGTGTGTACCCCGTGTCCTTCCAGTGTGCTATTTGGTTGCAATGTGCCCGCACGGGTGCGCTAGAGAGCTTCAACCTGGGGACTGCCAAGCAGCACAACATCCACACCTCCAGTGGCTCTGGTGAAGACAGGTGGCAACTTAAATCCTGCAACTTTGGCACAGCTTTGTTGCATGCGGCCACACTGATCGTGACATTTGTATTATCAGAAACTATGCTTATTATCCAGTACTATCCAGGCTATTCCAGCTGATCCCCTGTTCTAACACATTTTACTCTGTCAAGAGCTTAAAGCGGAGTTCCACCCACAAATGGAACTTTCGCTTTAAGTACTAGTGACCCCCTGATATGCCACATTTGGCATGTCATTATTTTTGGCGGGGGGAGCGGGTACCTACTTTTCACAGGCACCCACCTTTCACTTCCTCTCCTGGCGCCGTGGCGCTGGAAGGAAGTTCACCTCTCCTCCCTCCCCCCTTGCAATCTTCTGGGACAAGTCATAGGTCCCAGAAGTTTGCCGGCCATTCATAATGCGCAGCACGCACCCGGCTGTGAAGCCACAGCTGGATGCCCACACTTGCAATGCCGGCGCCGCAGAGAGGAGTGGGAAAAAAGCGAGGCCACGGGCGGCCGCATTGCTGAACCGTGGGACAGGTGAGTGTCTGTTTATTTAAAACTTTTAAATGAGTGGAACTCCGCTTTAATCATAAATCCTATATTATGCGGTATAGAGGCTGTTCCACCTGCTCCTCTGCCCTCTGATGCATTTCACTCTGTAAAGAGTGTAATCATACACGGGTACGCCGGTGAAACAGCCTCTCTACCAGATAATATTGGATAATAACGGAAAATACCAGCTCTATAGTTAAGCTATTGACAGAGTGAAATGCAATAGAAGCAATTAGTGAACCTTAGAAGAAGAAGAACCTTAATGAACAAACAGCATCATGAAGGCCAAGGAACACACCAGACAGGTCAGGAGCACTGTTCAATCCATCATCTGAAAATGGAAAGAGTATGGCACAACTGCAAACCTACCAAATCATGGCTTTGCACCTAAACTGACAGGCCGGGCAAGAAGAGCATTAATCAGAAAAGCATCCAAGAGGCCCATGGTAACTATGGAGGAGCTGCAGAGATCCACAGCTCAGGTGGGAGAATCTGTCCATAGGACAACTATTAGTCGTGCACTCCACAAATCTGGCCTTTATGGAAGAGTGGCAAGAAGAAAGCCATTGTTGAAAGAAAGCCATAAGAAGTCCCGTTTGCAGTTTGCGAGAAGCCATGTGGAGGACACAGCAAACATGTGGAAGAAGGTGCTCTGGTCAGATGAGACCAAAACTTAACTTTTTGGCCTAAAAGCAAAACACTATGTGTGGCGGGAAACTAAAACTGCACATCATCCTGAACACACCATCCCAACCGTGAAACATGGTGGTGGCAGCATCATGTTGTGAGGATGCTTTTCTTCAGCAGGGACAGGGAAGCTGGTCAGACTTGATGGGAAGATGAATGGAGCCAAACACAGGGCAATCTTAGAAGAAAACCTGTCTGCAAAAGACTTGAGACTGGGGAGGTTCACCTTCCAGCAGAACAACGACCCTAAACATACAGCCAGAGCTACAATGGAATGGTTTAGATCAAAGCATATTCATGTGTTAGAATGTCCCAGTCAAAGTCCAGACCTAAATCCAATTGAGAATCTGTGGCAAGACTTGAAAATTGCTGCTCACAGACGCTCTCCATCCAATCTGACAGAGCTTGAGCTATTTTGCAAAGAAGAATGGGCAAAAGTTTCACTCTCTAGATGTGCAAAGCTGGTAGAGACATCCCCAAAAAGACTTGCAGCTGAAATTGCCGTGAAAGGTGGTTCTACAAAGTATTGACTCAGGGGGGCTGAATACAAATACACGTATGTATTTATAAAAAAACAATTGAAATCCATTTAGCATTTTTCTTCCACTTCACAATTATGTGCCACTTTGTGTTGGTCTATCACATAAAATCCCAATAAAATACATTTACGTTTTTGGTTGTAACGTGAAAAAATGTGCAAAATGTCAAGGGGTATGAATACTTTTTTTAGGGCACTGTAGGGTAGAGAAGCAGGTGGAACAGCCTCTATACCAGATAGTACACATAATATCAGATCTAAGATTAAGCACTTGACAGAGTGAAATGCGTTGGAGGGCAGGTGGAACAGCTTCTGTACTGGATAATACGCATAACACCAGATAATATTGGATCTACTGTATGTTTTGTTAAAGCTCTTGACAGAGTGAAACACACTATAGGATAGAGTTGCGGGTGGAACAGCCTTTGTACCAGATAATACGCATAATACTGGATAATACTGCTCCAAGCTCTAGACAGAGGGAAACGCATTGGAGAGCAGAGAAGCAGAAGAAAGAGCCTCTGTACTAGATAATATGCATAATAACAGATCTATGTTTAGAGCGGAGCACAACCCTAAAGGGGAAGTTCTGCTTTAAGGACTTGTCCCCTGCTTCTCTTGAAGAATTGTCATTTTTAAGGAGCGGGGGATAGGTACACGATTTTGACAGGTACCCTCTTCCTCTCCGATACAGAAGTTCTTCTCCCTCCCTCCCCCTGCAGCCTTCTGGGACACTGACAGGTCCCAGAAGACTGAATTTGCACATGGGCAGTGGGCATCCGGCTGTGAAGCCGTAAGCTGTCATAGCCGGGTACCCATATAAAAATGCCAGCGCAGAGGAAAGAAGACAGCGGGTGAAACTGGCTGGGGTGAACACACCGCTGGATAACGTTTGTTATTTTTATATAAAAAAAAAAAAAAGACTTTACAATCGCTTTAACACCATACATTTTTTTTTTTTTTTTTTTAATTACTTTTCCTTGTTTATATCTCTTACTTCATATAATGGAAAGAAAGATGCTGCTATATAAGATAATATTATATAGCGTCATAATATTATAGAATATAATAAATATGTGTAGCGCCCACCCCATTTAGGGGTGCTATGTACCCAAAATTAGGGGGCTGGTCTGAGATAGTAGTTAGGCTCAGACCATTCTCAATTTATAGGTTGTGCTGTTTATTTCCAGCATGGTATACTGGTGTGCAGTTTCCTGTGGCCTGCAGGTGGCACTGCCATAATGGGTCAGGGTTGAACCACTGGTCTTCGGGTTCGTCTTCATTCCAGAGTTGGAGTCCTGGTGCGTGGCGCATGGCCCTCCAGGCCATGGGGCCACGTGTGCATCAGTCCCAGGCACCTTTAGTCCTGGGGCTGCATCTTCAACACTGGGCCCAGCACCTTTAGCTGGAGCCCGCTTCGAGAAGGAGAAGTCCCAGGGTGTCTCTCGCGAGGGAGCCCACTTCTAAGAGGAGGAGGCCGGGGGAGGACCTTTCTGACGGACCGGTGAGAGTTCACGGTGAAGGAAGTGGCCTGGTAACTCTCTGGAGGGATTCTCCTATTCACCAAGGGCCTAGTAATGTGCTGCTGCTGGCCCCTGTCCTTAAGTACCAGAAGATAAGAGGTTCGGGGTCTGATAGATTCTGTGGCAGAGAGTCTCCCGATCGCATCTAGGAAAGAACTTGATCAAATGTCCGAGCATCACTTCGACTGCTAGGATCCACTTGTAGGTGGTCCACAGGAGAGGTTCCATCCAGGTCTACCAGCATATAACCCCTGTCAAGCTACAAGCTGGGTCAGTCTATCACTAGGGGTCACCCAAACAGACTACCATTGTGTGGCTCGAGCAAGTGCTTCTGACTGACACACTCCTCTACAGTATTGTCTGGCCTGTTACACCTGGATTTACGTTCCCTACCTATCAGTAGCCTGTGCATAGTTACTTTTTTACTTAAATCACGCATGATTGTTTACCACGAATGTATTTATATAATACTGGCACCCTGTGATACACGGATTGCCAGGTAAAAATACCTAGGCCGGTTTCACTACTTAACACGGCCTTGTTCAATATTATGCTCCCGACGAAGCGTTTTGGAACGCGAAACTAGTCGAGCGAAAGCAAGATCTTTATCTTTGAATTTACCGGACCCATCAAATAAGACCAGCCATCTCTCGTGCATACCGTCCAACTCCTCATTTGTGTTTGTTGGCTATACATTATCCTATTCTACTTTGTGTATTTTACATGTCAATGTAATTCCTGGGAGATGTGTCGAGTCTTGTAAATGGGACCCTATACCAACTATTGATAACTGTTACATAATGTCAGTGTCTTGTATTAATGTACTTTGTACCTAAATTCAATTATATTTTTCTACCAATAATAAAACCCTTAGAATTTTTACAATATCTATCTGTGTGCCGTTTAAAGTCCACCTTTAGTTTAAACAAACATTCTCCCATTGAATATCGGGACGTTGGCGCATTTATACTAGGTGCATCCACAGTGTCACCCTGTGGTGATGCACAATTTAGCAATTTCCTTCTAAATTGCTTAATGGGCGCCACCACTCAAGAGGAGGAAACCTGTGTTTCTGCAACCAACCCCACGCGCACCACTGTGACCAAGAGGGAAGTCAAGCCTGAGGTTCCGGTTGCTGCAAGGCCGGAGACGGAGAAGCCGGCGGATGCTGCCTCTGACTTCCCTTCCACCTCGTAAGCAAAGAGTGGGCTACGTGAAAGCCTCCCACGGCTGCGGTCGAGGTACACCCAAGCGCCTGCCTGAGCCAGAGCTCCAATCCGGAGGGACCTCCAGGAGATCCACGACAGGCCATGGTAAGGAGGCTGGGGCCATGTCAGTAAAGAGTTTGCCGGGGAAAGGGAAGAGGCTGAGTGTCCGTTCCATATGGGATGCTTGGGTGCCTGACCCGCAGAACTTTTAAAAGAAATAGAGTCAGCGTTGACCAGGAACTATCTGCCAGCAGAGGAGTATGATACCTCCGATTTGGAGTCGTCTTCTGATGTGGGAGATGACTTTGAGGTAGATGAACTTTTCGCCAGGAAGGGATGGGACAAAACCCTGTTGTCCGCACCCCGGAGCAGAAAAGAGGGATCACCCATGGATTCTGGGGAGACTGCACCCCGGGTGGAAGCCCCTGCAGGTGAGGAAGGAGATGTCTTTGCACCTGTATTGTCTGCACCTGCATTGTCAGTGCCTGCTGCTGTGGCTGAGTGTGCGCCACTGCGGGCCCCTTTACCAAAGCTTGAGGCAGTGAAAGTGCCCAGGTCCCCGGATGCCATTGTTTTACCAGGTGCAGGAGACCATGCCACCCTTCCTCCCTTATCGAGACTGCAGCGGCTCTTTAACAAGAGAGTGGCTGTTGAGTACGGCTGGGAATAACCCTATGTTCCCAGGGACTTGTTGTTCAAGGTTGAGGCCTATAGAGAGAGGTGGTATGCGGACTTTGTATGGAACCACCTAAAAGTGCCTAATGCCCGCAGATACTTTGAATGCTCCGCTAACATGACAGAACGATTCAAGGGATGCAAACAAGAGTGGAGCTATGGGCGGCACATCCATGCGGATCGGGTGGTCGTTTGTAACAAGGAGCGAGAATATTCCGTGTACTCTATAGAAGCTTTTGATGCAAAGTGGAAGCTCCTTGTTTTGCCCGATCCTCACTTCTATCTCTGAAAGACAGGACTTTGTTTTTTTTGTCCTCTGGAAGTTGTTTACCCTTCACTGTTTGGGGTAATCTGCTTTGCCAAGAGTCAGGAGAGCTGCTGTTTCTTTCCGCTTGCAGCTCCACAGGGGAACTGAACTTCTGGGGTAGAGACAGTTAAGTTCATCGGTGAGATCATCGCGCTCAAGATGGAAAATGTGTAGCAGTGTTACTTTACCATGTTAGCTAGTGTCAGTGCTATGACGGTTGCACTACCACCAGGTGGCGGTGATTTGCAGGACTTTTTATTATGCATCTCCCTAGAGGTGAGTTATTTCCATATACTAGGCCTAGTGTATGCAATCTTAGTTGAACGGAGTCATCTTTCTTCGGGAAGATGATTCACTTCATGTACAGATAGATATTCGTAGGATGTTATTTGTTTCTGTGTGTCTTCTCTCCCTCTGCAGGTGGACTACTAGCAACTGCCGGAGATTGGGTGGAGTAGTTAGTCTAGAGGGGTGGGATTGAAAATTTATAATGCTATGTGAATGTGACATTGAGTATGGGATGTCCTGTTGTACTCTTGTTAACCCTTTCTTCATTTCTTTAATTCATGTCCCTTCCCATTATGTTGGTTTCGGCACAAGGATTTAAAATTGTACATAGTTGTAGATAAATTTGCGCTGGCTCAGGCTTGAGCAGCGTGAGTTTATCCCAGACACAGGGGACAATGTCTCTTTTAGAGGGGGGTGTATGTAGCGCCCACCCCATTTAGGGATGCTATATACCCAAATTTAGGGAGCTGGTCTGAGATAGTAGTTAGGCTCAGACCATTCTCAATTTTTAGGTTGTGCTGTTTATTTCCAGGATGGTATACTGGTGTGCAGTTCCCTGTGGCCTGTAGGTGGCACTGCCATAATGGGTCAGGGTTGAACCACTGGTATTAGTGCTGTGCCTTGGGTGTCCTCTCTCAGCAGCGGTGCAGTGGGTGTGGTCGACCTGCTGTGCATGCCGGGAGAGGATACATAAGGGGCAGGCGCCGCCTGGGAGGGGTCTTCGGGTTCGTCTTCATTCCAGAGTTGGAGTCCTGGTGCGTGGCACATGGCCCTCCAGGCCATGGGGCCACGTGTGCATCAGTCCCAGGCACCTTTAGTCCTGGGGCTGCATCTTCAACACTGGGCCCAGCACCTTTAGCTGGAGCCCGCTTCGAGGAGGAGAAGTCCCAGGGTGTCTCTCGCGAGGGAGCCCGCTTCTAAGAGGAGGAGGCCGAGGGTGGACCTTTCTGACAGACCGGTGAGAGTTCACGGTGAAGGAAGGGGCCCGGTAACTCTCTGGAGGGATTCTCCTATTCACCAAGGGCCTAGTAATGTGCTGCTGCTGGCACCTGTCCTTAAGTACCAGCAGCTAAGAGGTTCGGGGTCTGATAGATTCTGTGGCAGAAAATCTCCCGATCGCATCTAGGAAAGAACTTGATCAAATGTCCGAGCATCACTTCGGTTGCTAGGATCCAATTGTAGGAGACTATCCGGGTGAGCTAAACCTACTCAGGGATAGAGTAGTGATTGTGTTATCCATTGTGCCTGGACTAACCTCACAAACCTTGCTGTCCTCTCTCTCTCTTCCACCCTTTGCCTGTCTGCTGAACATTGAGAAAATAAACTCAACGTTGGAGTTTAAAGTGGTGTGGACATTGGAATTACTGAGGGGAATACAGAGACTTGTCCCTATATCCTAGGAGACGAGAACCAACTGACGGAAGAACCTAGTTGTGGGACCCAAATACATAACACCTCTCAAAGACAGTAAGTATCCTTTCCCACATACTGGAGTCCGGCCGTGGCGGTGAAGTCACGCGAGGCACCCTCCTCCTCCTCCCCTGGCCGCTGGGCTAATAGGAGAGAGGAGCGGGGCCTCGTGCATTCGCAGTAGGGTTCCCGGCGTGAAGCCGAAAGGTTTCACTGCCGGGTTCCCTTACCCGCAATGGCGACGGCAGCACCCGACAGCTGATGTGAAACATCAGCTGCGGTGCCGACATCGAGGGACACCAGAACAGGTAAGTCTCCATTTATTAAAAGCCAGCAACTGCAGTATGTGTAGCTGCTGGCTTTTGATTTTTATTTTTTTGCCCGGGGTTGCCTGGAACACCCCTTTAACCTCCTCATCCAGGAGGGTACGGGCATATAGTACGGTGTGCCTTTTTCCTGCAATTGAGCCAAAGCAAGGGAAAAGGGTCCGTGTGCTACATATGTATATATAATAACTGATATGATTCGTCCGCTTCCTGTTCCAGACTCCATTGTATCGGTGGATTTGCGTTGACTGACCAGAGTCCGCAAACCTTTCTATCCCCGCTGTAGAGCTCATTAAGGAAAAACAAATTCAGAATGTCATTATACCAGTTCTTACTTGAACCTATCAGTTGCCACACCTGGAATAAAGACTGCACACAGATTGCAATAAGCCCCAATAACCATGAAGAAAAATGGGAACCAGTGGGTGAAGGTTCATGAGCTGAAGGAGCACAATGGACACATTACAGGCATAGACTGGGCTCCAAAAAGTGATCGTATACCTGTGGAGCTTATCGGAATGCTTATGTGTGGAGCCAAAAAGATGGAGTATGGAAACCTACATTTGTTATCTTGTGTATAAATCGAGCAGCAACCTTTGTCAGATGGTCACATTTGGAAAATAAGTTTGCAGTGGGGAGCGGAGCAAGATTTATATCCGTGTGCTACTTTGAGTCAGAAAACGACTGGTGGGTGAGTAAAAACACATCAAGAAACCAATTCGTTCTACTGTGCTAAGCCTGGTCTGGCACCCAAATAATGTACTTTTGGCTGCAGGATCTTGTGATTTCAAGACTTGGGTGTTCTCAGCATATCTTAAGGAAGTTGACGAGAAGCCAGCTAGCACTTCTTGGGGATGAAAAATGCATTTTGGGCAGCTAATGTCCGAGTTTGGAAGTGCTGGCAATGGTGGCTGGGTCCACAGTGTAAGCTTTTCCGCTAGTGGAAATCGTTTGGCCTGGGTCAATCATAACAGTATTGTGTCTGTGGTGGATGCATCTAAAAACACGCAGCTGGGCATGACTGTGGTCCTATGCTCTTCACATTGGATGATCATGGCTCATTGACATTTGTGTCTAAACTGGACATTCCAAAGCAAAGCACTCAGCGTAACATTTCAGCTATGAAACGCTTTAGAAACATGGATAAGAGAGCAACCACTGAGGACCGCAAGACTACATTGGACACTCTGCATCAGAACAGCATCACCCAGGTGTCTATTTATGAGGGGGACAAATCTGATTGTCCCAAGTTCTGTACTACCGGCATGATGGTGCAAAGACTATCTGGGACTTTAAGACTCTGGAATCTTATATTCAAGGCCTGCGCATTATGTAACTGAAGAGCAACTGCACAAGCAAAACAAATAAGCAAAGCTGCAAAACTCTTAAAGCGGAGGTTCACACAAAAAGTGAACCTCCGCTTTTTGGAACCCTTTCCCCCTCCGGTGTCACATTTGGCACCTTTCAGGGGGGAGGGGGTGCAGATACCTGTATAAAACAGGTATTTGCACCACTTCCGGGTTCTGACTCCCGTGGGAGTCCCGCCCCTTCACGTCACCCCCCGCTGTCTTCTGGGAAACACACTGTTCCCAGGAGAGCGGGGACCAGTGACGGCGCGCCGCGATACTCGCGCATGCGCAGTAGGGAACCGGGCAGTGAAGCCGCAAGGCTTCACTTCCTGATTCCCTCACCGAGGATGGCGGCGGAAGCATCCGAGGACCAAACGATTGCTCAGCCTCGGCTGCTGACATCACGGGCACGCTGGACAGGTAAGTGTCCATTTTTTAAAAGTCAGCAGCTGCCGTATTTGTAGCTGCTGGCTTTTAAACAAAAAAATCGGGTGAACCTCTACTTTAAGATGTTCTGTGACTTTTTGCTGACCTGTTGTACACTTGAAATAAAAGTAAAAAAGGTTATTAAGTACAGTGTGTAATGAGATCCAGTTCCAAAAATGTCTAATATTTTTTTTAAAGCACAATGCATCAATACAAATGAGTCAGATTTGTTGGTCTTGAAATTATATTACTTAACAAGCATTGTGCAGGACCAGAAATACATGAATAATAGCATCAGTACTTTTGTGAATTGTCTTCTAGAAAAAAAAAAAAATAAATGTGGAAAATTTTGTTTCTAAAAAAAAAAAAAAAGGAAAAATAATAACTGATATGAATTTGTTCATATTTTTGTAAGTGGATCATTGAAATCCTTCAAGTGGCACCTGATTTTCTGGTTAAACTTATGAAACTCCTTACCTGTCAATGATAAAAAGTTTACATATAACAGATGTGAGGTGTTTGGAGCCTTGGTCCTGCTGTGTTTGTAACCACCTCGTTCAGGGAATAAATAGGCCTGGCATACATCATATTTAATTGGTTCTAATGACGTAACCATATACTAACTGTGATAAAATAAACCTACATTTGATTGGGTGTACCGTGTTTCTTTTTTAATCGGCTGTATCACACAATTAGGGATTAACATTTATAATTATATTCTTTTGTTTTAAAGCAACCCTTGGCAATACAAAACATACCCAGCAAAGTTTCCCCTGCAAAAGAAGAAAGTAAATACCTTTATTGCTGCCGTGCCCCCAAACTCCATTCTAATGCTAAGAAATGGTCCTTTTAAGTCCACTGGAAAACTGACACTTCTGGGAGTGTTGAGATCTCCTGTCTCCCCAGCCCCCTCCCCATTTAGGCTCATGGGGAATGTTACCATGAGGATGCATGCTAAAAGTCTGTACTTTACGTCTATGCGGCCACACTTTTAAACCCTCGTGTTTTATGCGTTTTTGCATGCAGTTTTATGGTGTTTTATGGTGTTTTTTTCTCTTCAATATCTTTTGTATCTTGTGAATACCTTTAGTACCTGGGAATACCTTTAGTACCTGGGAGTACCCTTAGTAACTGGGGGGTACCTATAGTGCCTTAGAGTAACCTTAGTGCCTGGGGGTACCCTTAATACCTTTAGAACCTGGAAATAACTGGGAGTGCCTTTTAGTGCCTGGGGTACTGAGAGTGTCACACGGTGCTAAAGGTGTGGCAGTGTGCTGAGAGTTTTGCGGTGTGCTGAGAGTGATGTAGTGTGCTGAGAGTGTCACGGAGTGCTGAAGGTATCGCAGTGTGCTGAGAGTTTGCAGTGTGATGAGAGTGATGCAGTGTGCTGAGAGTGTTGCTGTGTGTTGAGATTGTCGCAGTGTGCTGAGAGTGTCATGGGGTGCTGAAGGTGTTGCAGCGTGCTGAGAGTTTTGCGGTGTGCTGAGAGTGATGCAGTGTGCTGAGAGTGTCACTGTGTGCTGAGAGTGTCACGGTGTGCTGAGAGTGATGTGGTGTGCTTAGAGTGTCGCAGTGTGCTGAGAGTTTTGAGGTGTGCTGAGAGTGTCGCTGTGTGCTGAGAGTGTCGCGGTGTGCTGAGAGTGATGCAGTGTGCTGAGAGTGTCGCAGTGTGCTGAGAGTGTCGCAGTGTGCTGAGAGTTTTGCGGTGTGCTGAGAGTGATGAAGTGTGCTGAGAGTGTCGCTGTGTGCTGAGAGTGTCACAGGGTGCTGAGAGTGTCGCAGTGCTGAGAGTGTTGCGGGGTGCTGAGAGTGTCGCGGGGTGCTGAGAGTGTTGCGGGGTGCTGAGAGTGTTGCTGTGTGCTGAGAGTGTCACGGTGTGCTGAGAGTGTCGCTGGGTGCTGAGAGTGCTGCGGTGCTGAGAGTGTCGCGGTGCTGAGAGTGTTGCGGTGTGCTGAGAGTGTTGCGGTGTGCTGAGAGTGTCGCTGTGTGCTGAGAGTGTCAAAGTGTGCTGAGAGTGTTGCTGGATGCTGAGAGTGTCCCTCCTCTGAAAGACTGTTTTGTTAGATTCCAGTTCAGCGCCACATGTGGACATTTTATTTTATTAATTTGCTATCAAACAAATTGTGCTGGCTGCTTTTTTAGGATCAATATCATTGTATAGTAGCGTAGCGCAGATATTCCACCTGTTTTTTATTGCGTTACATAGAGGACATAATACTTATTTGGGGTGGCCCCTTATCCTTGATAGAGGATTTTGTCTCCCAACATAATTCCAATAGATTTGGTCTATCCTTTTCTTCAGTCAGAGACAAAGACAGGTTGGCATTTCTGCACTTGGAACTAGGCCATGACAAAGGGGACATTTATGCCAGGAATTAGACCCAGCGCAGGTAATTCTTACGGTACATTATGATAGATCCCATGAATCCGCAATGGATTCAAAATATACATAAGCCTAGGTTCACATTGCAGCGAATTGTCATGCAATTTGAGAGATCAAATCGCATGACAAGTGGCAGCCTATTGGAGGCAATGGCACTGTTCCAATCGGTGCGACACCAATTTGCAAAAGTAGTTCCTGCACTACTTGTGCTGATTTCAGGTGCGACTTCAATAGACATCTGTGCATGAAGCCACACAGATGTCTATCAAGTAGCACCTGAAATCGCGCTGACCTTGCTACTTTGAAATCGTGCTACTTCAAGTGAAGTAGCGCGATTTCAAAGTAGCATCAAAGTGAACCAGGGCTTAGGGTCAATATTGTACTGTAGACAGAATTGTACTAGAGACTGTGACTATGACAATCAGAGTGTTCACCTGAAACAAACATTTCTTGACAAGGGTTATCCAGAGCCATTGATTGATCAAACATATTCCACCTATTTAAAGCCAAACCACCCAAATGAGCCCAAAGAGAGAATGAACAATCTGTTAGATTTACTGTATCACTAGATACTACAACCAACACCAAAAAATGGAGCATATCTTCATCAAACATTGGAGAATATTATTACAAGGCCCTCATTTACAGCCCATCTTGGGAAACAATCCCAAGATTATTTAAAGAAAAGCCCCTACCTTGAAGAATAAGATGGTACAGAGCAAATTAAAGCCCTCAAAACCCGCTCATAATACAGTCCCCTTGAGTCTTATTCCTTTGAAGTGTAGGTATCATTGTCAGAAAGCTTTGTGCAAAACCTGTGATTTTGTCAAACACGGCCAGAAACAGTTCACCGCTATGGCTAAAATCTACCATGTTGATTATTTCTTTAACTGTTCTACTGACTTTGTGGTATATTGCCTCACATGTCCCTGTGGGCTGCTGTATGTGGGTCATACCATCAGACCCCTTAGGCAAAGGTTTGGTAAACATTGCCTACTTATAGAGGAGGGTAGAGACAAACACAGTGTGCCACGCCACTTTTCAAAAATACACAACAAATCCACTAGAGGACTACAGGTGTGAATAGTTGAGGGTATATCCAGGAGGCAGAATTTTTTTTCCAAGTTGTGCCAACGGGAGACCAACTGGATCTATACCTTAGACACTCTCACCCCTGGGGGTTTATACCAGGATCTGGAAATCAGAACTATTCTTTAATAATGGTCTTCAAACAGCCTACTCTTCGTGCATACGAGCTATATTGTCTTATGTTGGTTATTGTCAGGAATATTACAAAAATTATAGCAAATCTCATAATTAACCAACTTCTATTATTTGTATATTAAGAAAGTATAAATGGCGCCAACCTTACCCCGTTATCAGTTATCTGCCTCTTCACATGGACTTTCCACTTAAGAATAAACAAATAAGTGGACAAAATGTAAGTACAATTATTTAACCAAACTGAACAATATTCTGTTCATCAACCCCACAATTGTGTACATAATACAACTTAAATGAACCAGCAATCTAATATATGTTACATGCAATAGTTGTGCACACTTAGTGTCAAAAAATTACAAACAAAATATATGTATAATAGTGTCTGTAATCTGCTACAAAATATCCACCATGCACCAAAAGTCAAAAGACAAAAAACAAAAATACTTAAAAGTTTTTTCAAAAGTTCAATAAAGTCCCATCCACCGTGTCTTATGGATAACTATGAAACCTTCTTAGCTCTCCAAACAAAGTGCTCCACCACGTGTGTTTTAGGGGGACACTCACCAGATCTTTGTGGCCTAAACATCCTTATAACTTATGCCCGTTTAGCATGGAGTCATGAATCCCCAAAAGGCAATGATAGGCATATAGTGTAGTAAGTATGTTAAAATCAGTAGTTCAATTACTGCCAGTCTATTGCACTTACATTTTGTTGTGCCCAGACAGGCATCAGCTCAATCAGCCTGCGTTTGCTACAAAACCGCCCCGCCGCTCTCTCTAAAGGCTTGGCATGCATTCCACCTCAAACCGGATGTGATGTCATCAACACACGGAATTAACAGCAGCGACCCTGACCTCAATGCATTTCCCCAATATGGGACTTCCTGAGGACACCATATGGTGAAATGCATTGAGGTCGGGTTGCTGCTGTTAATTCTGGGTGTTGATGACGTCACGTCCGGTCTGACTTTTGATGTGGATATTTTGAAGCAGATTACAGACATTATATATATATATATATATATATATATATATATATATATATATATATATATTTTTTTTTTTTTTTTTTTTTACACTAAGTGTGCATACAGTCATAGCCAAAATTGTTGGCACCCCAGAAATTTTTCCAGAAAATCAAGTATTTCTCACAGAAAATTATTGCAGTAACACATGTTTTGCTATACACATGTTTATTCCCTTTGTGTGTATTGGAACAAAACAAAAAAATGGACGAAAAAAAATAAAATTGGACATAATGTCACACAAAACTCCAAAAATGGGCTGGTCAAAATTCTTGGCACCCCTTCAAAATTGTGGATAAATAAGATTGTTTTAAAGCATGTGATGCTCCTTTAAACTCACCTGGTGAGTAACAGGTGTGGGCAATATAAAAATCACACCTGAAAGCAGTTAAAAGGAGAGAAGTTCACTTAGTCTTTGCATTGTGTGACTGTGTGTGCCACACTAAGCATGGACAACAAAAAGAGAAGAAGAGAACTGTCTGAGGACTTGAGAACCAAAATTGTGGAAAAATATCAACAATCTCAAGGTTACAAGTCCATCTCCAGAGGTCTAGATTTGCCTTTGTCCACAGTGCGCAACATTATCAAGAAGTTTGCAACCCATGGCACTGTAGCTAATCTCTCTGGGCGTGGACGGAAGAGAAAAATTGATGAAAGGTTGCAACGCAGGATAGTCCGGATGGTGGATAAGCAGCCCCAAACAAGTTCCAAAGAAATTCAAGCTATACTGCAGGCTCAGGGACAGGGAGCATCAGTGTCAGCGCAAACTATCCGTCAACATTTAAATTAAATGAAACGCTATGGCAGGAGACCCAGGAGGACCCCACTGCTGACACAGAGACATAAAAAAGAAAGACTACAGTTTGCCAAAATGTACTTGAGTAAGCCAAAATCCTTCTGGGAAAACGTCTTGTGGACAGATGAGACCAAGATAGGGCTTTTTGGTAAAGCACACCATTCTACTGTTTACCGAAAACGGAATAAGGCCTACAAAGAAAAGAACACAGAACCTACAGTGAAATATGGTGGAGGTTCAATGATGTTTTGGGGTTGTTTTGCTGCCTCTGGCACTGGGTGCTTTGAATGTGTGCAAGGCATCATGAAATCTGAGGATTACCAAAGGATTTTTGGTCGCACTGTAGAGCCCAGTGTCAGAAAGCTGGGCTTGCTTCCGAGATCTTGGGTCTTCCAGCAGGACAATGACCCCAAACCTGAAAAAGCACCCAGAAATGGATGGCAACAAAGCGCTGGAGAGTTCTAAAGTGGCCAGCGATGATTCAAGATCTAAATCCCATTGAACACCTGTGGAGAGATCTTAAAATTGCTGTTGGGAAAAGGCGCCCTTCCAATAAGAGAGACCTGGAGCATTTTGCAAAGGAAGAGTGGTCCACAATTCCGGGTTAGAGGTGTAAGAAGCTTATTGATGGTTATAGGAAGCGACTGATTTCAGTTATTTTTTCCAAAGGGTGTGCAACCAAATATTAAGTAAAGTGGTCTGTATGATGAGACCACAATTCGGAAGAAGATTAGAAATTTTTTGGATAAATTCTGGTGTCTCTTTGGCAGACTTTGGATGGAAATAACAAAGATTTGCACCACAGTGAGCAAGCCTTATGTGAAGAAGCCAAATTATAGTACACTCAGGCCCAAGTTCATGGGGGAACATGACTGCCAATTTGTTGTTTATCAGTGTTTTCCCCTCTCTAAAGGCTCATGTTACTCCCTTCCCCAACCTCAGAACCAACATCTGAATCAAGTAATAGCTGTGCATCGTCAAGAAGCAGGTGGCTGATGCTGTTTTTAAATAATTCAGCTGACCCCTCAATGCCTGATGCTGGGGCTATGGCAGGAGTAGCTATAGACAAGGAGGCAGAATAAGCCACTCTGGCAGCTGCAGTGGACTGCGTAATGGTCTCTGCTTTGGTGATAGAGGATGTGGAGAATGAGGAGGATTTAGCAAGCCAGTCCACTGCTCCCTCTGCATGCTGTGGCTGGATAGCACGGGAAACATCACTAAATAGAGAAAATGGTGCCTTGCCTGAGGACGGACCACGTCCACCTTTGCCTGTGAACACAGACGCTGCTGGGCCCCCTTACAGTGTCATGGGAACGTCTGCCTCTCCTTGTTGGCATCTCAGACATGATGAGGGGGGGGGGTGCTTATTAGAGAAATGTAATAGAGACAGGGAAATGTGTACTTAGATGCACTTTAATCAACAGAAAGTGGTGTTTGGTGCAATTTAACTTGAGGACTAACTACACAGGTACACTCCACCGACTCACTACATTATACTGCAGTAAAACTGCACTGACGCACTGCAATATACTGCGGTAAAACTGCACTAACGCACTTCAATATACTGCAGTAAAAGTGCACTAACGCACTTCAATATATTGCAGTAAAAGTGCCTTGACGCACTTCAATATACTGCAGTAAAAGTGCATTATCGCACTTTAATATATTGCAGTAAAAGTGCACTAACGCACTTTAATATATTGCAGTAAAAGTGCACTAACGCACTTTAATATATTGCAGTAAAAGTGCCTTGACGCATTTCAATATACTGCAGTAATAGTGCAATACCGCACTTCAATATACTGCAGTAAAAGTGCCCTGACACGCTCCACTAGCATACTTCAATATACTGCAGTAAACTTGCCCTGACACACTAAACTGACACTAAAGTAAAATGACCAGTGATCATTTACTGTATGTAAGGACATTGAGGGCTCATCCAAATTGCCAGAGCAGAAGAAAGTGTTGGGTGCCAGGGGAGCAAAGAATGAAGTATGTGTCTTCATTATAGCCCCCTACACTTAACAAGATTAGAGTCTAAAAATTAGAGACCTACTATAGAAGGTGGGAACACCAAAAGGGCATTTTTACAAGATCAGCAGAGTTCAGCCTAAATTATTTTTTTCGTTTTGTAGAGTAGAGAGGGATTAGAACACATGGCAGGTTTTTATTGCTGTCTGTGACCCCATTTGGGGTCCGATGGGGAGGAAGCCCACATAAACGAGGAATAAGGTAAGTATTTTTCTCTGTTATAGTCTCTAAAGCCCTGTACACACGATCGGTTTGACTGATGAAAACCGTCCGATGGATGGTTTTCATCAGACCAACCGATCGTGTATGGGACCCATCGGTCTTTTTTCCATCGGTTTTAAAAAATAGAACATGTTTTAAATTTTTCCGATGGATAAAAAACCGATCGAAAACTCCGATCGTCTATGGGCAAGTCCATCGGATCAAAAACCCACGCATGCTCAGAATCAAGTCGACGCATGCTCAGAAGCATTAAACTTCATTTTTCTCGGCTCATCGGAGTGTTTTACGTCACCGCGTTTGGAACGGTCGTTTTTTTGACTGATGGTGTGTGGGCAAGACTGATGAAAAACAGTTTCATCGGATTTCCGATGGACAAATCCATCGGACGAAAATCCATAGGTTATCCGATCGTGTGTACAGGGCTTGAGATATGATGAAGAACTAAACCTGCAGTCCGCCACTACAAAAACTCAGAACCCTACTACCAAAATAAATTGCTTAGTGCTGCTTCTGCTGTTTACATTCCATAACCCTGCTTCTGCCCAAAACTGAAGTCAGGAATAATTCTCATAAAGTTAAGAAGTGCTTCCTAACCCCCTGTGATATCACTAAAAGAAGAATCGCAATCAACTTACTGGAGAAAGATAACATAATCACAGTAAGGCGCTCAAAATGCTCAACTACACATGCTCTAGTGCCGTAAGCAGATGTAAAGACACTGCTAACTATGGAGGACTTTGCTGCTAAGGTACAATATGTTTGATGATGGAGGAACGTTGTAAAGATGAGGTTAGTTCAACTTTAACAAGTGTATTGATTTATGGTTGCTGAGTAGGTAGGAAAGAGGTAATAATAGTTATGGTGTGTGCGGTTCTTTGTAATAAACCATTTAAAAAGTGTTGGGAGGAGGAATATAAAAATAAAAGCCCAAAAAAAAACACTTTAGAGCTTTCCCTAAATATTTTAATGGGGGGTTTTTTTGTTGCATTTTTGAAATGTTTACCTAGAGTTTTATTATCGTTAAAGATGATGATAATGACAACCCTTATCATTGAACTGATTGATCTATCTTACCTAAATCTATGGTACCACTTTATTAAAATGTTATATTTTATCCTAGAGGAACCCACGCAGGTGCCATTTAACTAAGCCCTTTTCCAGGCCCGGAAGACAATCCTTATGCTCTGGAAGTCGCCCGAGCCCCCCCTTACACCAGTTATGGGTGACGCATATGGGAAATACCCTTATACAGTGGAACCTTGGATTACGAGCATAATCCGTTCCAGGAGAATGCTCGTAATCCAAAGCACTCATGTATCAAACTGAGTTTCCCCATAGAACTCAATGGAAAGGAAAATAATTTGTTCCGCATTGACTTCTATGGCATGCAATACCGCATGTGGCCAGAGGTGGGGGGTGCCGGAGAGCCTCGGAAATACTCGGAAAGGCTCGGGGACAGCTCAGATGAACTCGGAAAACCTCGGAAAGGCTCGGGAACACAGTATTTCTGAGTTTTTTCAAACAGCTCCGGCGCCCCCCACCTCAGGCCAAATGCAGTACTGCATGTGGCTGTGGCTTGAATCCTGCTAGTTTTGTGAGACAACACTCGCAAACCGAGTTAGGATTTTTTTTAAAACAGTGTTCGTATTGCGAAACGCTCGTTAACCACGTTACTCGCAATCTGAGGTTTCACTGTATTTGAAAAGTATGTCTACCAACAGAAGGGATGCCCAGGAAAATTTGAAAGATTAAAGGGGCCATGGTTGGACACCCCTGGCCTCAGTCCGTGCGAACTTGTACAGATGCGGCTACTACAGTGCCCTGGTCACCCAACATGACCCATACATGGTCTTAAACATACCTAGTTGACGGATATTTTGGTTTGACTCAAAGGGTATATCCAGTATACAGTAAACTGAGGGAATAAATGTGCTAATAATGTGCTCATTGATGTTATAGTACTAGGCATTTCTGTCTTTTCATTGTGCTAATGCTTGGTGAAATGCTGCTGTGGAAAGTGTTCTTTTTTCCTATATACTTTTTAAATGCTGCCGGACTGTA
Source organism: Rana muscosa (assembly GCA_029206835.1). Lineage (NCBI taxonomy): Eukaryota > Metazoa > Chordata > Amphibia > Anura > Ranidae > Rana > Rana muscosa. The sequence goes on along the minus strand of CM055116.1, from coordinate 1,197,139,476 downwards.
TTTGTACTTGACTTTGTTATCTTTAATAAAGAATCTGTTTCATATTAAAAAAAAAAAAAAATGATGTTACAGCTCGTATAATAAAATAATATAATTATTTTCAAAGATGGTACTATATTTTATTACTGTGGAAATTTCTATAACTTAATATTTGAAGTTACAAGTTTATCTGTAGTCTAATCAAGGTTATGATCATGAAAAAATAAGTACAAACTTGGAATGACCAGCTGTAACTAGTTTCTGTGATTTTAACATTGGGAATGGTCCAGTATTTACTAAGTGGACAATAAATTTTGTGTGCAAGGGCTGCTTTAGGTTACTTATACAGTATATATCACACAATTTGACATACCGGTAAATCAAAGCAATTTACACAAACAAATATCTATCTTTATTTTTATTTTTTTAACTGGAACATATCTTTGCATTGGGATATGAAAAATGCATACAAAGATGTACACACTAGTGAACAGATATCACACAAAGCACAACTGACCAACTCATCAATTTTACAGAATTATATTACATAAAGAAAGCATATCCACATCGTGAAAACGTATGCTCTACAAAAAAATGACAATAAATAAATTACATTATATGCAGACAGTTCTACTTACATCAGTACAATAGCATATTGAAGTTTTTGAAGACCCTATATTGAGATCTCAGCGCTGCACCAGAAATATAAAATGTGCCATTCAACAATAGGGTTCCCTATCAATGTTCAATGACCATTGTCTCCTACTTGTGATGTTGAAAGGGGTGAACAAGATGTCTGAGAATCCAAAAGGTATCTCACAATCTAGAAGTTCAGATTTTTTTCTTTTTACATTTTTATATTGCTCTGTATATCAGAGTAAATGTAGAGGAAGTCCAAATGGTAAGGTAATAATAGGGATAGGGGTGATTTAGCTGCTACCAGATCAAAGGTTGCACTACTTGTACTCCACTGTGGTGAGGAAACCTAAGACTTTGATATATATTATTGTGCTGGTAGGGGACATTTGGTAACTTAGGCCCATGCCAAGCCCCTCCCTGTATAAAGTCAAAGTAACTGCCAATGCAGAAAGTTACTGCCATGACAGTTACATGGTCTTTGCTGCCAACCCCATTAGAATAAAGCTATGTTTTACTAAGATGCGCACAGGGCTAGGATGCATGTATGTATAAATGATGGTGTGTGTGTCTTCAAATTTCAACATATTCTGAACAAGCAGCAAAAGAGCTTTAAAGTTGATCATTACTAACATCCACAGCCACATGTGCTGAGGAATAATTTATCCTCAATTATCACAACATAGACTTTGAAGTTGGGTTTCTGTTGGTTTCCAACATCTTACAAAACCGGCTGTTTCTTTATATTTAAAGGCCGGTAGGGTGCCATAGAAGAAAAAGGGAAAGAAGCTCAGTGCCTCTTTTGTAAATTGTAAAGATGAATTTCTCCACAATGCATACAGTTACAAAGGTGGATAATTTGTTCCTTTATTTTGATTTTACTGCTTGTTCAGCATCTGTAAATACTTTAATATGTATTGTATGGGCACACATTCACTCTAAATATTTGAAAAATACAGTATATGCTAATCAGTTAACTATGCTAATTAACCTGTACCAAATGTAAAAAAAACAAAAAAACACAAGATACCTCCCTGTTACATTCTTTACCCAGAAAAGCTAATACTTTATCTCTCTTGGATTAAATTTCAACTGCTGTCTACTAGCGCATCCTCAGTGACCAATAAAGGCCAGCTTACTGGTCAGTAGGATTGCAATTGGTTGAGCTTAGCCATTGAGTCAGGCAGCTCAGGTCTCAGAAACAAAATGTGATATTAAAATCAAAGAGGGACAAGAAAGAAGCTTTTCTGACTAATAAAGGTAATAAGGGGCATGTCAGGATGTCTCAAAAAAAGCTTCTAATTAATCTGTTGAGAGGATCTACATGTTGTCTAGCTTAATAGACCGGTGTTCATTTTAAAGATGAGTTTTAGTTACTTATTTGAGGGGTTTTGATGAAAACATAGGCACTTAGGAAAACATAGGAACAGATTTGTATGTATTTCTGCTCTGGAAGTGAAAAACAAAAAAAGATACAGCTGTGACCTTGAACCATCTAACTTTATAAACAATTGTTAGCTATTACACCATAAATTAAACTGTATTCAAAGTAAAAACAGGTTCAAGTGAAAAACATACTTTTTTGTGTTTTTTAGAATAAAAAAATAAATAAATAAAAAGTCTGTTAATTGTTATGAATTTTTGGGGTTTATTTACTAAAGGCAAATAGGCTGTTCACTTTGCAAGGGAATGTCCCCTAAACTTAGTAAATGTGGAGTAATTTCACTTTGCAAAGAATAACCAACCATGTGCAAGGAAAATGTAAAAAAAAAACAATATTTTTACTTAAACTTGATTGAATGATGGAAGTCAGCAGAGCTTTGTTTCATTCATTAACCACTTGCCGACTGTATAACTTACATATATGGCGGCAAGGCGGCTCTGCTGCGCAGGATCACGTACCTAGTATGTAATCCTGCACTACTGGGTCTGGGGTGCGTTGTGCGCCACCAGGGACCCGCTCCCGCTGTGATTATACCCAGCAGGAGCTGATCTGATGGTACCGCGGACTCAATGTCTGCCGGCTCCCACTAATCATTAGGCAGAGAGACAGAATGGCCGTTCTGTCACTAGGGAAGGCATTGATCCTGTGTTCCTGTAAAGCAAGAACATGGATCATTGCCTTCCCCTAGTAAAAGCATCTCACACACAGTACACAAGCACTAGCTAGGCACACAGTTAACCCTTTGATTGACCCTGATGTTAACCCCTTCCCAGCCAGTGTCATTAGTACAGTCACAATATATTTTTTAGCGCTGATTATTGTAGATTGTATTAGTGTCACTGGTCCCCAAAAAGTGTCAAAAGTGTCAGTTAGTTTACAATTTGTCTGCCGCTATAAGTCGCTGATCATTGCCATTACTAGTAAAAAAAAAAAAACAATCCATAAATAGATCTCATAGTTTGTAGACGCTATAACTTTTGTGCAAACCAATCAATATATGCTTGGGATTTTTTTTTTGATAAGTTTTATAGCAGAAAGTAAAATAGCGCAAAAAATAAAAAAACTGCAGAGGTGATCAAAAGAAGGGCCTATTTTTGGGAAAAAAGGACATCAATTTTATTTGAGTACAGTTTTGAATGACCGCGCAATTGTCAGTTTAATTAACGCAGTGCCGTATAGCAAAAAATGGTCTGGTCATGAAGGGGGGGTATATCTTCCGGAGGTCAATTGGTTAAACTAAGGGGAAATCCCCATGCATAGGGAACAGCCTATTTGCCTTTAGAATTAGAATCCTGCTAAAAACATATGTTGGGATGACTGAAATTGTCCTGAATTCAATGGCCAATAGCATGTTGAGGTGAGGATTGGGTCATCTATGCCCAGGGGGGTGATAACGAGCACCTCTGTCCACTGCAAACGTTTTCTTTAACAGAATTGTGTTTTAGCTTTTTGGAAAACCTATACAAACCCTGGGTGATCCTTCCCTCTTGTCACAGAGAAAAGACATTAGTCACACTTGTGATTCAGCTCCTGGCACTACAGAGGACAACCAGATGTCTTGAGACCTATGGGTAGCCTAACCATTGCATTACAAGTGGCTTGTTATTTGTTCAAAAATGTTGAATAGCACAAATATATTTCATATGCAGCCTCCGATCTCCATTATAGGATAATGACCATATTATATATTAAAGCTGTTTAAAATGTGTTTAACAAAAATAAAACCATTTTTCTGTATACTAAGCAAAATATGAAATCACCATTTTACGTCAGTGGAGATAGCCACTGTGCCAAACACAACAGCACTTGTATTCACTTTTGAAAATAAAGACATGTATTGCAGCAAAGTTTAGTTCTATATAATTATTTACTAGTACAAATATGTTATTATTATTATATAAAATAAAAAAAAAGACGAAATACATTAAACATTTATGTGAACGTAAAAAACAAAATGGCAGTGAATCTAAAATAAACCAAAAACAATCAGCTTATTTTTCAATACATTGTGAAAATGTGAAATGCTATCCTGCTTTAAAATAATGTACAAATTAAAATCAAAATAAGGGAATTTTGTAAATTAAAAAATCAGTTACACTTTATAGATCACATGATTTTTCAAAAGTAACAAGTAATAGTGGTTCAAAAATGAAATGATCTTGTAGCTCGGTCAGCTACTTTTTACACAAAACACTTCAAAAGTCTAAGGGCTCATGCACAAAGGTTTAATAAGTCTTATGCTTTAAAATCTCCTCTGCAATGACCTCTATATTGCCCACACATGCCATTTACATGCCCACAAAGACAGTGCTGAAAATAATCTGTCCTATAAGCTTTTGCAATAATTTTGGGACTATACCTTTACACTACACTTTTTCCAATATGGCAGTGTGAAAAGCCTGGGGGAGTCACCCTAATTATTTCATGTTTTAGGACAAGGTTAATTGCAAATCTAATTCACTTGAACAAATAATGAAACACATTCAGCTCAGCTTGAGGGGGCTGAATGCATAAGATCATTTTTGAATTAATTTTTCTCAGGCGAATCAAATCTATTTCACAGCAAGGCAGTGGACAAAACATTAATCCAGATGCTTGCTATTTTTAAAGCAAATAAAAAAAAAAAGGCAACCCAATCAAATTCTGAAAAGTAAAGAACACATGTTTAACGTGTATTTTATAGGAAGGGATAATGTGTGATCAAAATGCAAAGTAACAAGTTGAAAGGTGATCAATTTATTCTTCAATCATTTCTACCAACAAAAGCTGCAATAAACGATTAAAATTTTACAAAATAAATTGTTTAGAAATAATAAAAAAATTTAAATCTTGCTTTTATTTAGTGATAATTATAGTCAAATAATTTTACTGGTCCGATACAAAGCTATTTTTGATTTGTACCATTAAAAACGAGTTAGATAAAGCAAAAATGCTGGCGAGATAAAAATATTTCCAATGGGAAAAAATGAGATGAAACTGTAGGGTAATCAATAACATAAAAAAAAAAATGTTCTCTTGACATGGCAAGTCCAAGGCCTCATATCTGAAATACACTATATTGCCAGAAGTATTGGGACACCTGCTTTTACACACACATGAATTTAATGGCATCCCGGTCTTAGTCTGTAGGGTTCAATGTTGAGTTTGCCCACCCTTTGGAGCTATAACAACTTCAACTCTTCTGGGAAGTCTTTCCTCAAGTATTATGCCTTGTACACACGGCCGGGATTTCCGATGGGAAAAAGTCAGTCGGAAAAAAAAAGAGCCAGTTCTCTTTTTTTTGCTGGCCGTTTTTGGCAGTTTTCCCATCGGAAAAACTCAGATGGAGCATACACACGGTCGGGATTCCCGGCCAAAAGCTCTCATCGGAGTTTTTCCCATGGGAAAACCGGCCGTGTGTACGAGACATTAGGAGTGTGTCTATGGGAATGTTTAGCCATTCTTCCAGAAGCGCATTTGTGAGGTCAGGCACTGATGTGGAGGAAAAGGCCTGGCTCGTAGTCTCCGCTCTAATTCATCCCAAAAGTGTTCTATCTGGTTGAGCTCAGGACTCTGTGCAGGCCAGTCAAGTTCTTCCACCCCAAACTTGCTCATCCCCACTATATTGCCAAAAGTACTGGTCCACACCTCCAAATCATTGATGGAGGGGGGTTATGGCATGGGGTTGTTTTTCAGGGGTTGGGCTTGGCCCTTTAGTTCCAGTGAAGGGAACTTTTAAGGCGTCAGCATACCAAGACATCTTGGACAATTTCATGCTCCCAACTTTGTGGAAACAGTTTGGGGATGGCCCCTTCCTGTTCCAACATGACTGTGTACCAGTGCACAAAGCAAGGTCTATAAAGAAATAAATTAGCGAGTTTGGGGTGGAGGAACTTGACTGGCCTGCACAGAGTCCTGACCTTAACCTGATAGAACACCTTTGGGATGAATTAGAGCGGAGACTGCAAGCTAGGCCTTCTTGTCCAACATCAGTACCTGACCTCACAAATGCGCTTATGGAAGGATAGTCAAACATTCCCATAGACACACTCCTAAACCTTGTGGACAGCCTTCCCAGAAGAGTTGAAGCTGTTATAGCTGCAAAGGGTGGGCCAACTCCATATTGAAGCCTACGGACTAAGACTGGGATACCATTAAAGTCCATGTGCGTGTAAAGGCGGGTGTCCCAATACTTTTGGCAATATAGCGAAGATTGATTCTTGAGAGATTATTTATGCTTGTCCATTTTTATGCAGCAAAACTCATGCAATTTGGTGCATGAAATTGCATTACAAATAAAAATCCCATTCTTTCTTATGTGAATGGTCCCAATCTGTGGGCTGCAGAATGGGAAACTGTAGGGCTCATTCACATCTACATGGGTGTGTTATCACACATGCTGCAATCCAAATCGAATAGTGTGAATCCAGCCTCAATGTTTTTATATTTCTTCCAAAGTATTCTACCTTATATTGTTCTAAAACGTTTTACTATATACAACTAAACTGTTGGGTTTTGAACATTAATATAGCTATAATTAATAAAAAATCAAGGTTATTGAATAAAAAAAATGTAAGCAAGGGTTTTGTAGATTCCTTTACAAATGGAACCGAGGAGGAAAACAGTAAACCTGACCTTCTATAAAAAGAGAGGGTATTTTTTCTCTAACTATTGTTAGAAAATTCTTTCAACTAAAAAACTTTTTTTATTTACAGAGAACACTGATCAAAACATTCTACTTTCTGTGATGTCTGCTCTTTTTTTAACTTTACATGACAAACACAAATAAAACAAAATAACAAAATCTAAGCAGGATAACAAAAAAAAAAAAATTATTGTTAGAATGGAATGTCTTCTATAAAAAAAAGGTATTTTACTGTACAAGAATATATGGTAAATGGTATTTACACGTATATCTAAATATAATATTATCCAAATTTGGTGAAATTTGCAAGCATTTGTAAGTATTTCATAAGGTCCCAGAAATAAGTTGAATTTCACATATCCTACCCATGAACAAACCTAGTCATGCATCTATTCTGAAATGAAATAATATACAGTGCCTTGAAAAAGTATTCATACCCCTTGAAATTTTACACATTTCGTCATGTTACAACCAAAAACGTAAATGTATTTTATTGGGATTTTATGTGATAGACCAACACAAAGCGGCACATAATTGTGAAGTGGAAAGAAAAACGATAAATGGTTTTCAACATTTTTTTAAAATAAATATGTGAAAAGTGTGGCGTGCATTTGTATTCAGCCCTCCTGAGTCAATAGTTTCTAGAATCACCTTTCACTGCAATTATAGATGCAAGTATTTTTGGGGATGTCTCTACCAGCTTTGCACATCTAGAGAGTGACATTTTTGTCTATTCTTCTTTGTAAAATAGCTCTAGCTCTGTCAGATTGGATGGAGAGCGTCTGTGAACAGCAATTTTCAAGTCTTGCCACGGATTCTCAATTGGATTTAGGTCTGGACTTTGACTGGGCCATTCTAACACATAAATATGCTTTGATCTAAACCATTCCATTGTAGCTCTGGCTGTATGTTTAGGGTTATTGTCCTGCTGGAAGATGAACTTCCACCCCAGTCTCAAGTCTTTTGCAGACTCTACCAGGTTTTTTTCTAAGATTGCCCTGTAATTGGCTCCATCCATCTTCCCATCAACTCTGACCAGCTTCCCTGTCCCTGCTGAAGAAAAGCATCCCCACAACATGACCTGTCTGGTGTGTTCCTTGGTCTTCGTGATGCTGTTTGTTCACTAATGCCGCATAGACACGGCCAGACTTTGCCACGGGAAAAACTCAGTGGGAATTTCCGACGGAAAAATAGAGAACCTGCTCTCTATCTAATGCCGTCGGAAATTCAGACGGGAAATGTCCGATGGGGAATACACATGGTCAGAATATCCGATTAAAAGCTCCTATCGGACTTTTTCCATCGGAAATTCCGACCGTGTGTACGCGGCATAAGTTTCTCTAACAAACCTCTCAGAACTTCACAGAACAGCTGTATTTATACTGAGAATAAATTACACACAGGTGGACTCTATTTACTAATTAGGTGACTTCTGAAGGCAATGGGTTCCACAAAATTTTAGTTAGGGGTATCAGAGTAAAGGGGGCTGAATACAAATGCACAAAACACTTTTCTGACATTTGGTTGTAAAACATTTTGAAAACCATTTATCATTTCTCTTCCACTTCACAATTATGTCCCACTTTGTGTTGGTTTATCACATAAAATTCCAATAAAATACATTTACAATTTTGGTTGTAACATGACAAAATGTGGAAAATTTCAAGTGATATGAATACTTTTTTTAAGGCATTGTAAGTTCATTTTCCGTGTGACAGAAACGAAGTCCTTCAAAATAAAAAATAAAAGTGAATAAAATCATTAGTATGTTTCAGTGGGTTCCTTCTTTTAATTAAAAACAAAAAAATTAGGCTTATTTAAAAAAAAAAAGTAATTGTACCAATGAGATGTCAAGGCGTTCTGCATTATAATACACATATTTTGTTAATGCTAGTTTTAGTTTAGTTGTTATAGCAAATGATAAAGTTTACCAAATTTGCTTAATATAGTGTGGTATTGTAAATCCCAGCCAGAGCAATTTGTATTCTTATCATCAAGCAAAAACATTAGTCTTTTTTAAAGACTATAATTATATTACAGGTATTTTTAGTGGTATAGCACAAATATTGGAATTTCTTGATTACCTGTTTTATGCTTTTCCAGAGTAAGTGCCCAGCTGGGACCACACTATATAATCAACTGCAGCACCACGTCCTCTCTCAAGTTCAACAAACAACAGATTGCTTTTGGTCTAACCATTTTATCATAGGCACTAAGACAGAACTAATAGTTATACGGCTACGTAAATTTTGAGTATTACATTTTACACAGTAGAGTTCCAAATTCCAAGAATATGAAACCTCGATAAGCTTTGGAATTTCTGTAGTTTCAAATTATTACGCCTGTAGTAGAGGAAGGTATGTTCAACTGTTAACACAGCTTGTTTTATCAATATTAAATAAAACCTATACAAAAAAAAAACAAAAAAAACTGAACAACCAGTTCAGCTAAGTTATCCTGAATATATATAATACGGCAAAGCATTATAACATCCACAGGATTACAATCATGGCCTGTGCTCACTAAAAGGGTGACCTTTTATTTACAGCTCTAAGTTATACAGAAGAGCTATACAGGGACTGAGCAAACCTGAAAAATTCAATAAGATGGACAGAAATTTGGGCTTCAGTGCTTCATTGTATTTGCATTCAACTCAGCAGAGTCAATGTAGGCTCTTTTATGTACCTTTAAAATAGCTAAGCAAATTGTCGCATTGAAAATAGTTTCAGTTACCCTATTTTCAGCTGCAATTCAATGCATGTAATTAAAAAAATAATAATCAATTCAATTTTTTTTCTACATTTTGTTAAAATAAACTGTGACATTTTTGACAATGCCACTTTATTAGCTAATAAAACTATGTGACATGACAGTTCTAAAAATCTGTAAATTCAACCTCCATCTAAGAAAAAAAATTGCAAAGGGCCCTATGATAACAAAAAAAATATATTTTATCCAGCGCAAATTTTATCAATTTGCTTCAAACTGTCCCTTTTCATGAGATGAAAGGCCATGTGGCATCGTATGATTACTAAATCATTCCTGAGATTCTGAAAAAAAAAAAAACAAGAATATGATTCTGCTACTCTTCTTTGAGCGATCCATCTGACGCAGAGATGTCTTTGGTTGCATCTTCATAAAATCGAATATATATATATATATATATATATATATATATATATATATAACTAAATTAGGCCGCAGAGAAGTTAGATCTTATGGAGTCTTCTCGAAGTTGCCTGTGTTTGCCAATGTTGCAGTCGTCATGAGGATTTCGCCTTTCAATAGTTATTCTGTATTTCTTCCTATATATAAAAAATAAAAATACAATTATGAAAAGGGCTGAAGATGAGACGGCACTGCACTGTCCCTTATTATTTATGCCTTGAAGTGACCCTGTGACATCAGTACAAAAATTATTGCTGAACTCCCGACACAAAAAAATTGAATGCAAATACCGTATATACTCGAGAAAACTTATTGACTCGAGTATAAGCCTAGGGTGTCCATCTGCATGCCTCACTGTGCCTCACTTTGTCTCACTGTGTCCATGTGCATGCCTCACTGTGCCTTACTGTGTCCATGCCTCACTGTGCCTTACTGTGCCCATGCCTCACTGTGTCCATGCCTCACTGTGCCCATGCCTCACTGTGCCCATGCCTCACTGTCACTGTGTCCATGCCTCACTGTGCCCAATCTCCCTACCTGATCTCCTGCGCTGTGTGACTAGACTGACGTTTAACATGGGAGTCTATGGAAGGGGTGCCCAGCTTTGAAAAATCGGTGCTCCCCGGCCGTAGGTCCCCTGGATAACAAACTTTGCACACTTGTAGAAGAAGAGTAGGGCTATATGTGTGCCAAGTTTGGGGTCCAGGAGACCGGCTGGTACCGGGTCCCCAAAATCACCGGAGAAATTACTGTTTAACATGGGAGTCTATGGAAGGGGTGCCCGGCTTTGAAAAATCGGTGCTTCCCGGCCGTAAGTCTCCCGGACAAAAAACTTCGCACACTTGTAGAGAAAGAGTGGGGCTACATGTGTGCCAAGTTTGGGGTCCAGGGGACCTACGGCTGGCCAGGATCAGGCACACAAATGTGAAGATGGACACAGACTCGAGTATAGGCCGAGGGGGGCATTTTCAGCACAAAAAAATGTGCTGAAAAACTCGACTTATACTCGAGTATATACAGTATATTCTTCAATAGAAGAACTGTGGGGGAGATCCAGCAAGTCTGCCCACTACAGGCTGCTTGCAGAAAACTACAGGATGGGGCAGATATAAGACCAGTTACCCAGCATAAGAAGAGAGACAAGGAGTATGTGGTCTTTATTACAGGAAGCTACTGCACAAATTTTGAAGAAACACCATGATTCAACTAAATATACACATGTAAATACTTACCTTTCCAGGGGGCAGTCAGTGAAACTTTTGCTGTCTCGATCGGTTTCAGTTCTAGCTGCTACCCAACACTTCTGTGTATATCAGACAGCATGTGCTTTACTGGGTTCTGTGGTTCCTTCCACTGGTCTTTTTACTGCTGTGCTCTGTAGTGATGTAGCAGCAAGCAAGAGAAACTATAGAACCCAGCTGGGAACAGGCTGTCAGACACACCTGGAAGTGGTGGATAGCATATATTGATTGGTTTGCGCAAAAGTTATAGCGTCTACAAACTATGGGATATTTTATTTTTTTTACTAGTAATGGTGGCGATCAGCGGCACTGCGATATTGCGACGAACAATCGTACACTAACGAACACTTTTTTGGGGACCAGTGACACTAATACAGTGATCAGTGCTAATATAATGCACTGTCACTGTACTAATGACACTGGCTGGGAAGGGGTTAAACATCAGCGGCAATTGAAGGGTTAACAATGTGCCTAGCCAGTGTTTTTTTACAGTGTGGGAGGTGCTTTTACTGGGAGGAAGGCATGGATCTATGTCCCTGTTTTGCAGAGATACAGGATACATGCCTTCCCTCCTGAGAGAATGGCAATCTGCCTTGTTTACATAGGCAGACTGCAGTTCTCTCTCTGTACCGAATGATCGGGGGGTGCCAGTGGACATCGAGTCCATGGTACCCACCCATCGGCTCTCACTGTAAATGATATCAGCGGGAGCGAGCCGCTGGAGGTGCATATTCGTTACCCGGAAGTGCAGGATCACATATATATATATATACATGATTCTGCGCACAGCAGCTGCCCTGTAGCAGTAAAACTGCTATAGGCTGGTCGCTACGTGGTTAACAGCATCCTCATATATACTGTATATCTCAATTAATGCAGTTAAATAATGCAGTTATGTTTTCTTTAAAAAAAAAAAAAAAAAAAAAAAGTTCAATTAATTTTTAAATGTACTTCGTATACACAACTTTTTTTTTTTTTTTTTTTAAATCAGGCTTCTCTAATTCATTACACAGGAACATTTAAACTGGGAAACATAGATCCAGCACTAGGAGTCAATCAGGTTCTGCTGCACACACGTGCTTGCAGTGAACATGCTGACTTGGTGATTGATTAGTATGTTACTGTTCCTTTATTGTCCAAGCAGTAGGCTAGTAGTGTGGCCAAACTCTGCGCTTGCATCAGTGGAGGTTGAGGTGTGCTATCTGGGTGCCTGGATATTAGGGTTATGAAGAAGTACAAATCCTTTAGCAGTAAAAAGTTAAAATACAAGCATTCTGGAGTTCCTCTTTAAAAAATGTATTTAAAAACTAGAACTTGGTGGATTAATAAACAAGTACTGAGCTGCCAATAAGAATTTTAGAACACACCTGAAAAAGTAGAATGCCATTAATAGTCCTGTGCCTAGAAAGGCGCCGACCACAATACCGGTAACTGCCGATTCTCCTAAGCCACCTGCTTAAAGATACAAAAAGGAAAATATGTGTGTTATTTTGAAATAACATGAGATAAAAAAATAGAAAATACAATACCAGAGCAGAATGTATGGGGTAGAAATATAGAAGCTGTCATTACTTACTTCTGTAACCAGAATGTAAACAGATCTGTGCCGAGACCGCACGCCCTTCGCGCTCCTGACACAGTTACCGGCGGCTAACGGAAAGCTCCTGATCTCTCTGATCGGGAGCTTTCTGATCATGTGACTGCTGTGGCAGCCAATCACAATGGTCACATGATCACAAACCCCGCCCTGCCTCCCAGCATCAGAAACCTCCTAAAGGGCTGGGAGACACCAGTGTTGAGGGGTTTAAAGTATATGTACACCCTAACTAAATAACATTTAGTTTGCTAAATCAGTGTGTGTCAAGCAAATGTCACGTTTTCTTTAAAAGAGACGTTTGGGAATAAGAAAACAAAACAAACAAACATACTCTCTTAGGTGGATGCAGCATGGGACTGTCCCCCTCCACCTTTAAGACCGAGAGCTGAGTGATTAAAGACCGCTGATCGCTCAGTTCTCTGTCTTCAGTGAGCAGTCAGTCGTCACTCTGCTCTGCTCCTCCAGTGCTCACTGGTGCACTGGGCTGTGGAGGGGACAGGAGCGGTTGACTCAGACTCTCAGGCCTCGTACACACGACCGATTTTCTCGTCGTAAACAGTCAAGAAAAGTGCCGCGAGAGTTTTTTTGTCTAGAAAAACGTTCGTGTGTATGGTTTTACGACGAGAAACTTGACGAGAATCTCGACGAGAAAATAGAGAACCTGCTCTCTATTTTCTCGTCAGGAGTCCAGATTTCCTCGTCGTGTTTCTCGTCGGCCTGTTTTGTGACGAGAAAATGGTTCGTGTGTATGCTTTTACGACTCTTCCAAAAGCGCGCATGCTCAGAATCAAGTATGAGACGGGAGCGCATCTTCTGGTAAAACAAGCCTTCGTAATGGAAATAGCACATTCGTCACGCTAAAACGAACTGAAAGCACGAAGACTGAAAAGCGCGAATCGTCTCTTCCCAAACTTTTACTTCACACGCGGTAACACGAGATCAGCAAAAGCAGCCCAAGGGGTGGCGCCAAGAAAAAAGATCTTCCCCTTTATAGTGCCGTCGTACGTGCTGGACGTGAGCGCAGAGAACCACGAGGAAATTGGGAAATGACAGTGTGTACGCATAGAAAGCTTGACGAGAAAATCGACAAGCTTAACAAGAATCTCGTCGAAAAAAACGACGTGTTTTTTACGACGAGAAAATCGGTCGTGTGTACGAGGCCTTAGCATATCACTGAAAAGCTAAGCCAGTTGCCGGTCGAAGCACCTGGATGGGTTAAAGTCGAGCTCTCTCCAGAGTCTGGACTGGCTGAGTGATGTCAGGTCACAGGAGTGCAGAACAAAGTGTACTCCTGTGATCCCCAGGAGAAAGTGCTTTGGCCCTACTTCTCCTTTAATATAATACTGTTTTCAGTTTTTTGTTTTGTTTTGTTTTTCTTTTTCGTACATCACGGGACACAGAGCGACATAGTCATTACTAATGGGTTATATAGATACCGTCAGGTGCTGGCACTGGCAACTTCCAAAACCGGAAGTACCCTCCCCTATATAAGCCCCTCCCATCCGGGAGCACCTCAGTTTTTTGCCAGTGTCTAAGGTGTTGGCCAAGAAGAAACATGTGTTTTTCACTGAGCTTGCGTACAGGTTCTTTTGGGCCTCAGTAAGCTATTCCGGATCCGACCAAAAAAGCTTCATAGCTAAACGGTCGGTACCCGGGCCTTGCAGAGAAGAGCAAGGTTTTGCCTGTAATGCTTCTCTTAGGAGAGCTGGACCCTGGGATCCAGAGCTCTGGTCATACCCACGACCAAGATGTTTTCTGTGCAGGGTGCTATACAGGTCCAGGGGAGTGGAATCCTTGGGAACCCGGTCCCTGAAGGTTTGATTACAATGCCTGCCGTGATAGGTGAAGTTTGGGCTTTTGTGGACCAAACAAAGTCCTGCGGCCGGGAACAGGTAAGTGGGGGCCCCCAGGAACTTGGTTCTATTGGGGGACCCCCAAGCCTAATTTGTCTTTCTGTCTGTTACCTAATGGTATTCCCGCAAGATTCTGTGCATGCCTGTAACTACTAAAAAAATGTAATAATTTTTAATGGTGGTCAAGAAAAGAAAAAAAAAAATTTTTTATATATATATTTAATATATTAGACTGCGGTACCTGTGTTTGTCCACTAGAGACCGCTGTGGAATGTTTTCTTGTCATGTGGACTAGTTTCTTCTCAGCAGAGCAAAGTCCAGGCAGTTGGTGAGTTCTCTTATAGGAAACTGCTTCCTCTGCCATGTTGCAGTGCTCGTCCATCCCCCGGCCTGCGGCAAAGAGGGGCCCTGGCTCCTGTCCCTTTGTTTCCATTTTTGAAATTAGCGCCGAAGGCGCACGTGGCCGCGCGCGTGCGCGTGCACGCGCCTCTATATATAGAGGTGAGCCGGAAAAGGGGGCGGAGCCTGGGGGATGACGCTCTGTGCGCGCCGCAGCGCTTCTGCGCATGTGCGGGCGTCCCAGCAGGTTTAAAAACCACAATATTGTAGTAAGCTGGCTATGAAGTACAGAGACAGAGCTGGCAACATTTAAAGGCATACAGCAAGCGGTTGATACAGGCATCCCCTAGAAAGGCACATTAGTAGACACCAACTGTTTCTTATAGCAGCATTTATGCTAGACTATTATCAGTAACTGGTGTATTTCGGCTGGAATACCTCAGCTTTGTGGCTTAGGAATATGCCGTCTAAAAACTCCGGGACTAGAAATTCCAGGAGGAATAGGGGGTCTCCATCGGGCTCTGAGGATCTTGGGCATGCTTTGGCTGCACCAGTCTCCCCTGAAGAATCAGAGGTTAGTGACCGTAGGGCACCCCCAGGAGTACCTGGTACTGTGGCTGTCCTCAGTTCACCTGCTCCTGTGTATGTAACAGAGGAGGTTTTTTCCTCAGCTCTGGGAGGGCTGGAAGAGAGATTGTCAGCATTGATCGCTGCTTCCCTGTCACAGGAGAAAAGCGCTCGATCTCCGTCTCCTCCCTCAGAGTGCCTGTTAACAGAGCAACAGTCCCATACAGAGGTCGACCTACCTGAGGGGGATCAGGATGAGGTCGATTCGGTTGCAGAGGAATCAACAGTGGAAGAGCCGTTCTCAGCATCACATGCTGAAAGGTTATGGGTTCAGTCCCTGACTAATATGGTCCGATCAGCATTTAAAATGCCACTTGCGGAGCCATCCTCCACTTCTGTCTCCTCGTTGGGGTCGCTAAAAGCTCCCCAGACTGTTTGTTCCTTTCCGATCCATCCTTTACTGGAGGGGCTCATTTACCAGGATTGGGAGCATCCTGACAAAATATTTACTCCTCCCAAGAGATTTCCGGTGGTCTATCCTATGGAGGATAAGTTCATCAGAAAATGGAGGGTCCCTACAGTGGACGCAGCCATCTCTTGTGTGAATAAATCACTGACATGTCCGGTGGAAAATGTCCAAATGTTCAAGGACCCAATAGATAAAAAATTGGAGTCCTTATTGAAATCTGCTTTTTCTACAGCAGGATTGGTGACACAACCAGCAGTGGCAGCTATTGGGGTCTGCCAAGCAGTGAAGGATCAGTTGAAACAGGTCTTAAGGGACTTGCCAGATCAGCAGGCTCTTGCCCTAGCCGATCTACCTAGAGCCTTATGCTTTGCGGTGGACGCTATAAAGGATTCAATCCATCAGGCCTCCCGCCTTACGCTGTCTGTAGTACATATGCGCAGGCTTCTATGGCTCAAAAACTGGTCTGCTGAAGCTCCCTGTAAAAAATTGCTGGTCAGCTTCCCATTTCATGGGGAGCGCTTATTCGGGGAAGACCTGGACAAGTATATCCAGAGAATTTCCAGCGGTAAAAGTACACTTTTGCCGGTTAAAAATAGAGTTAGAGGTCCCTCTTTTAAGAGGCCGGCTTCTCCGGTCCCTAGGACATCGGCTGTGAAACAGTTCCGACGGCCTCCTCGGTCAAATCCCGGAGGTAGAAATCAGGGACAGTTGCAGGGTAACAAGAAGCCCTGGAGCAGGAGAGGTACAAAACCTCCCCCAAAGTCAAATGCATGAAGGGTTGCCCCCACCCAATCGGGTGGGGGGAAGACTTCAGTTGTTCACAGAGACCTGGCGGGACACGATCCGAGACAGATGGGTGCTCTCCGCAGTAAATCTGGGATACAAATTGGAGTTAAAAAACTCCCCTTCTTCCCGCTTTATAAGGTCAAACGTGCCAAGGGATCCCCAGAAGAGAGGATCCCTCCTGTTGGCACTAGAACAATTATTGCTACAAGCAGTAATTATAGAGGTTCCCCTGGAAGAGTGGGGGTTCGGGTTTTACTCAAACCTCTTTACAGTTCCGAAGCCAAACGGGGACGTGAGGCCCATACTAAATCTAAAAGGGCTAAACAAATTCCTGCATATCAGGACTTTCTGGATGGAGTCGATCCGATCGGTAGCCACTGCCCTACAAGGGGAGGAATGGTTAGCCTCGATCGACATCAAGGATGCTTATTTGCACATTCCCATCTTTCCAGCCCACCAAAAATTTCTACGCTTTGCGGTAGAAGGCCGCCATTTTCAGTTCAGAGCCTTACCCTTCGGTCTGGCCACAGCACCAAGAGTGTTCACAAAAATTTTGGCCCCGTTATTGGCCAATCTAAGAACACGAGGTGTAACGATAATGGCATATCTAGACGACTTGTTGCTGATAGACCACTCAGTGGAAAAACTAGAAGTGGTTGTTCACGAGACAATCAAGTATCTGGAATATCACGGTTGGATTATCAACCGAGACAAGTCAGCCCTAAAACCAGTCAAAAGTCTGGAATACTTGGGGCTAAGGCTGGATTCAGACCAGAGAAAAATTTTCTTGCCTCAAGAAAAGGGGTCGTCTTTGAGAGATTTGATCCACTTAGTGGGCTCAAAAAGACAGCCATCCATACGCCTGTGCATGAGGCTGCTGGGAAAGATGGTGGCATCATTCGAAGCAGTACCCTACGGTCAATTCCATTCAAGGAAGTTGCAAAGGGCCATACTGTCAGCCTGGAACAAAAAAGTTCAGGCTCTGGACTTACCAATGTCCTTGTCCCCTTCCGTTCGCAGGAGCCTCCGCTGGTGGTTGGTTCCCCAGAATCTGGAAAGAGGGAAATCCTTCAGTCCGATTTCCTGGAAGGTGGTCACTACAGATGCCAGCCTTGTAGGCTGGGGAGCAGTACTGGAGCAATTGTCTCTCCAGGGCAAGTGGTCAGAAGCAGAAAAGGCCCTGCCCATCAATCTCTTAGAGATACGAGCAGCCCGGTATGCCCTAGTAGCATGGACATCCAAACTCCAAGGGTCCCCTGTCAGAGTTCAATCAGACAATGCCACAGCAGTGGCATATATCAATCGTCAGGGGGGCACCAGGAGTCGTGCAGCCCAAAGGGAAGTAAATTACATCCTGAGATGGGCAGAAAAATATGTCCCAGCCATATCTGCGGTATTCATTCCAGGAGTGGAGAATTGGAAGGCGGACTTTCTAAGTCGCCAACAATTATGCCCAGGGGAATGGTCCCTTCATCCCGAGGTTTTCCGGACAATATGTCAGCGGTGGGGAACACCGGATGTAGATCTGCTAGCATCCAGATTCAACACAAAAGTGGACAGGTTTGTCTCTTGGACAAGGGATCCCCTAGCTTGCGGCTCGGATGCCCTAGTGTTCCCTTGGGATCAGTTCAAGCTGATATATGCATTCCCACCGCCACAATTGTTACCTCGATTACTCCGCAGAATCAGGGTAGAAAAGAAACCAGTGATTCTGGTGGCTCCAGCGTGGCCCCGAAGAGCATGGTACGCGGAGATTGTAAAAATGTCTGTGGGGAGTCCTTGGACCCTCCCACATCGTCCGGACCTGCTTTCGCAGGGACCGATATACCACCCTTCCTTACCAGCCCTAGGTTTGACGGCCTGGCTATTGAAGCCCACATTCTAAAAAAGAGAGGGCTCTCTAATGCTGTGGTGTCTACCATGATCAATGCCAGGAAACCGGTATCCAGGCAGATCTACTATAGAATCTGGAAGGCGTACATCGCCTGGTGTGAGGCCAGAAAATGGCATCCACGTAAATACGTAATAGGTAGGATTCTGGACTTCCTACAATGGGCTGTAGATAGGAAGCTTGCCTTGAGTACTATCAAGGGTCAGATTTCGGCCTTGTCAATAATTTTTCAAAGGCCCTTGGCTTCGCATTCACTAGTCAAAGCCTTTATACAAGGAGTGATGCGTATTAGTCCTCCGGTTAATATTCCCATATGTCCATGGGATCTAAACTTGGTTCTGTCAGTTCTACAGAAACAACCATTTGAACCATTACAGCATATTTCCTTGGTGCTTCTCACCAGGAAATTGATTTTTCTAGTAGCCATTTGTTCGGCTAAAAGAGTGTCGGAATTAGCAGCTATGTCCTGTAAGGAGCCATATCTGGTTATCCATAAGGACAGAGTAGTGTTACGTCCTCATCCAGCCTTTCTTCCTAAGGTGGTATCGAGGTTTCATTTGAACCAAGATGTGGTTCTTCCTTCTTTTTTCCCCAAGCCTACTTCGGTAGAGGAAAAGTTATTGCATTCTTTGGATGTAGTAAGAGCAGTTAAAGCTTTTCTAAAAGCCACTGCTCAGATTCGCAGAACGGATACTTTGTTTATTCTGCCGGAAGGCCCCAGAAGGGGTCAGGCAGCGTCAAAATCTACTTTAGCCAAGTGGATTCGACAGGTCATAATACAAGCCTATGGCTTGAGAAGTAGACCGCCTCCGTTCAAAGTTAGGGCGCACTCCACGAGAGCAGTTGGAACTTCATGGGCAGTGCATCACCAGGCCTCCCTGGCTCAAATCTGTAAGGCCGCAACATGGTCTTCAGTACACACGTTTACTAGGTTCTACCAGGTGGACGTTAGAAGTCAGGAGGATGTCGCCTTTGGGCGCAGTGTGTTGCAGGCCGCAAAAGATCCTCATGTCTGATAGCGCTCAGCTTATATATGGTGTATCCCCCCCTCATTTGGCATTGCTTTAGGACATCCCATTAGTAATGACTATGTCGCTCTGTGTCCCGTGATGTACGAAAAAGAAAATAGGATTTTTATAACAGCTTACCTGTAAAATCCTTTTCTTGGAGTACATCACGGGACACAGAGCTCCCACCCCTCTTTGGGGACACTTATTGCTTTGCTACAAAACTGAGGTGCTCCCGGATGGGAGGGGCTTATATAGGGGAGGGTACTTCCGGTTTTGGAAGTTGCCAGTGCCAGCACCTGACGGTATCTATATAACCCATTAGTAATGACTATGTCGCTCTGTGTCCCGTGATGTACTCCAAGAAAAGGATTTTACAGGTAAGCTGTTATAAAAATCCTATTTTTTCATCTCATTTGCACCGATCTCCTCTAGGCTCTTTGCAGTCACTCTCTGTCTACATGCATTCACTCCAGCAATGGCTGCATGCAATTTATTAGAGGGGGTTTCCTTATGGTGAAATCATTGGACTGTGTCTGCATAATGTAGAGCAGTGTTTCTCAACTCCAGTCCTCAAGACGCCCCAAAAGGTCATGTTTTTAGGATTTCCCTCAGATGAAACGACTGTGGTAATTACTAAGGCAGTGAAACTGATCAAATCACCTGTGCATAATAACGGAAAGCCTGAAAACATGACCTGTTGGGGCGCCTTGAGTTGAGAAACACTGATGTATTGTGAAATGGCCACTTGCAGCCTCAATTAGAAGTCCATGCAACAGGGTGACAATGAAGGAACACAACTGGGAAACAGTTCTTACTCTATAACTTGATGGCCTAAACCAGACTTTTTTTAACCAGGGGGCTGAGGAGACTTCTGGATTGTTCAGTGGTGCCTTGGCAAATTGCCTAAAACTTGCCACAACTTGCCCAAAAATTGTCAACAAGCTGGTGGGTTGATCAAGCCTGCCTTTTTTGTTACACAAAGACACAAGTTTTTAATGTGCAGCTTTATATCCTTGGGCATTGTGTGGGTCAGCCACTGGCATTCGAACAACCAACGATGTCATTGGTTCATAAGGAGGCTGTCAGGTGCCTGAACATCCTTTTTTGCCCTCCTGCCCCTCTCTGTCAGCACTGGAGACACGTTAACTGAGAAAGGGAGAGAAACTGACGGTGAAGAGAAACATTGGAATACTAGTCAGTACCAGTGTGCAATGGTGGAAGAATAAAACACCTCTAATTTTGGGTAGTCTGTATGTTTATGGTGCTGCAATATGTAAAACTATTAGTTTTGTTTATTAGAATGGGGTGCCTTAAGGCTGTGAAGAAATTAAAAGGGTGCCGTGACCAAAAAAAAGGTAGAGAAACACTGGCCTAAACAAAAACTTTCATGACAGGTATTATTTTTATTAAAAGCTGAAAATTCTAAAAATATTTAATGCTAGATTTGAACATTTCTATTATGGCAGATAAGGCACAGAAGACACAGAAAAGGTTAGAAGAAACCTTTCCTAATGACCAGAACAAGGCAATTTTGAAAAGTTTAAAGAGACGATTATGAAAACAAGATTAAAAGAGAAGTTTTCCTTTAAAAATTGATTTCACTGGATAAAAGGCATTGTCAAAACTGTGTTTGTTAGAGTGCAATTGGGCCAAGTCACAGGAAAAATTAATTAAGGAAGTCAAGGCAATAACAGGTGCAAATTATACTTCCATTCTGCAAAGAGCTGTTACATTTTTTTTTTATTTAGAGGTAATTGCGGATGCAGCGGTGTACAAATGGGTGTGAAAGTTCCTGTATCCTATTTTGTAGGGAACCATCAGTAGTGCCAAATATAGCAATGATGATTGTAAAGGCAATTTCTAGTTTGTTTTTTGGCAGGTAGGATGATTGTTAGCAGGACTCTATGGATTTGTACTGGTTCTTGGCGGTCATAAGGAATGCAGGATGGCTGACCCTGTCAGTCCTTTCATTCATCCAGGATATCCATCTGGGTCCTCCAAGGTCCCACTGCTGGTGGCTTTGTGTACCATTTCTGATGGCAAGGATAGAGTCACACATAGGCCTTTTACCAATTTAGTGAGGATGCATGTGTGCATGTTTTATTCGTAAATTAACAGTAATTTATAGCTAATACAAAACCTTGCCCCTAAAGGAAACCTGATGCCCTGTTTCCTGCCTTTTATGTATCTCCCCAGGTTTTTATATACTGGCTACAGTCAGTCTCTCAGAAAGTATTGAACAAAAAAAGGTAAGAATAATAGCCAAGTAAACTTTGCAACAAACCAGTGATTTTCTCATAACCAGGACATACTAACCTTTCCTAAGCTTACACAGGGCTCTCAGGAGAAAGAAGACCTTGGGTTGCTTTACTATAACTGTAGGGCACAAAATTTGGTGCAGCTGTGCATGGCAGCCAATCAGCTTCTAACTTTTGCTTGTTCAATTAACCTTTGACAAAAAAACTTGGAAGCCGTTTGATTTCTATGCAGTTTCACCAGATTTTACATTCTCCAGTTTTAGTAAATCAACCCTTATATGTGACAGATTTAGACGAAACCAGCCAGGGACATTTCCGTATAACAATATAAGAGGATCCATGTGATGTACCGTATTTATCGGTGAATAACACGCACAGGCGTATAACACGAACCCTAACTTTAGGAGGGAAGTTTCAGAAAAAAAACTTTCCACAGCCCCCTGCGTATAACACGCATGAACAGTTTACCCTCTATTTTCATGGTAAAAAAGTGAGTGTTATACGCCAATAAATACAGTATATCTTATTATTGTTTATTTTGATTACGAACAAGAACACAATGCCAGGACAGGTCAGTATGACATATGGCAGAGCAAAAAAGTAACCAAGGTTGGTCTTCAAGACTTCAGATAACCCTGAATTGTTGTCAAAAAAGTTCAAAAGGGGAAAAGAAAAGGCTTTGTTTAACCACTTAAGGACTGCTCATGGCATATATACGTCGGCAGAATGGCTCGTACAGGCACAATCACGTACCTGTACGTCCCCTTTAACTGCCGGACGTCGGGGTCACGCGCGCGCTGCCGGCGGCGCGCTCGCGACCCCCCTGCCTTCCCCGTGAGTCGGAACGCGGGTCCCGCGGACTCGATCGCCACGGGGATCCCCGCGATCGTCTCATGGAGGGATGGAGCGGGGAGATGTTAGTGTAAACACAACATCTCCCCGCTCTCCTACTGACAATGCCAGCGATCTGTGTAATCAGAGCGGAGATCGGTGACATGTCACTCGTAGCCACACCCCCACACAGTAGTAATCACTCCCCTAGGCACACTTAACCCCTCCAGCGCCCCTAGTGGTTAACCCCTTCACTGCCAGTGTAATTTTCACAGTAACCAGTGCATTTTTTATAGCACTGATCGCTGTGAAAATGACAATGGTCCCAAAAATGTGTCAAAAGAGTCCGATGTGTCCGCCATAATGTCGCAGTCACAAAAAAAAATCGCTGATCGCCGCCATTACTAGTAAAAAAAAAAAAAATTATAAAAATGCCATAAAACTACCCCCTATTTTGTAAACGCTATAACTTTTGCGCAAACCAATTAAATGCCGATTGCGATTTGTTTTACCAAAAATATGTAGAACAATACGTATCGGCCTAAACTGAGGGAAAAAAATTTTTTATATATTTTTTGGGGATATTTATTATAGCAAAAAGTAAAAAATATTGTTTTTTTTTCAAAATTGTCGCTCTTCTTTTGTTTATAGCGCAAAAAATAAAAAACGCAGAGGTGATCAAATACCACCAAAATAAAAGCTCTATTTGTGGGATAAAAAAGGACGTCTATTTTGTTTGGGAGCCACCTTGCACGACCGCGCAATTGTCAGTTAAAGCGACGCAGTGCCGAATCGCAAAAAGGGGCCTAGTCTTTATGCTGTGTATTGGTCCGGGGCTTAAGTGGTTAAAGTATTTGTCTATTTTGTTTTGAAGTTTAACTTTGTACAATAATTATTTTTATATTCTATATAATTATTTATTAAAAGATAATAATAATTATTTTTATATATTTTTAGATAGTGTGCATCCATGGCAAACGTGCTGAACTTTCTAACCAGTAAGCCTAGAACTGCTTCACACATCAAGCAGTCTACATAAATGACTATGTAGATCAGTCTTTGCCAACAGTGAGGGAAGGATGCATGTCCATCCTTATAATGGATCAGTGGTGTGTGCAACCTGATCTCTAATGATATTTGGCCCCAGATCACAACATTAAATAAATGATTCTCTCGCCAGCTGTAATATTTCATACAGAAGCCCTCAAATACACTATATTTTCTCTCCAAGAATAGACTTTGGGGTCAGCCAAATTTTTCAATGTACTGTACATGGCACACAAATGGTACAGCGATGCAAGCAAAATAAACCCCTTTTTCAGCAGTCCTACTATTCAGAATGATATCCATCTGCACCAGCTGTTGCAGAACTATAAGTCCGATCACACCTTTACCTCTTGAAGTCAAGCTTGTAACTGTCAGTTTTGCAATGCCTCATGGGACATGTATTTCCACAACAGGTAGAGGGCAGCAGTTGCCCATCCAAGATCTACACCAGGGTTTCTCAACCAGGGTTCCATGAAACCCTAGGGTTCCTCCAGAGGTTGCTGGGGTTCCGCGAGCAATGAGCAATTTCTTCCTCTCAGATAAATTCCCACTGACAACAATGATCTTTTTAGCTATGTGTAAGGGGGTAATTCTTCCCAATGACCACAAGTCTAAGTAATATTTTTCCCACTGCCCATCAAACTATTGTATCATGAGTTGTAGATGTAGTCATTTTTTGAAAGGGGTTTCCTGAGTCTGGAAAATTATCTAAAGGGTTCTTTTGTGTTGAAAAGGTTGAGAAAGGCTGAATTATACCATTAATGTATATTTATAATGATATAAACCTACACCATGAATACTCCCATGCAGAGTTTATTACATAAACTACTGTATAATTAAAAGTAAAAGTGGAATAAACAAAAAAAAAATGAAAAATATATAAACAAATATAAGAATGCCAGTGGCTGACCCGCACAATGCCCAAGGATATAAAGCTGCACATTAAAAACTTGTGGCATTGTTTTCAATTAGTGTCCAAAAAAAATTCTTCCACCAGTGTCCATACACCTATACACGATATACATTCAAAGCTTTTACGCAGTTAAGTTCAGTGTCCATAAGGTAATCCCATACACCGTGAAAATATCCGTGACAGTTTCTTCACACAGAAAAGTGCTCCACCATGTGTGGTAAGATAAACCACTCACTAGATCTGCACGGACATATAGACCTACTCAGCTTTTGGGTTGTGTTAACCAGGCAGGTAATATGAACCCAGCATCTATCATGTGCTCCTGTGTGACCTCTCTCCCGCATGTAGATAGGAACCATATATCCCAAAAAATAAGGATATTGATAGTTTAGTACATTTATTGAAATTTGAGCAAATAAAAACACGCCACCAAATGCACTTACAATGTATTGTGCCCTGAGGACACCTAGTGGCAAAATACATTGAGGTCAGGTTGCTGGTGATACATCCGGGTTATCGGTGACGTCACGTCCAGATTGGTGAGACACACATCGGTTATATCTAGGGAGTGGTGGTCTAAATCTTATAATACACAAGCTGTTTGTGCTGGTGCTACTTGGGGCACAACACATTGTAAGTGCATTTGGTGGCGTGTTTTTAATTGCTCAAATCTCAATAAAAGTACAACACTATCAATATCCTTATTTTTGGGGATTTATGGTTCCTATTTACATGCGGGAGAGAGGTCACACAGGAGCACATGATAGATGCTGGGTTCATCTTACCTGTCTCGTTAACACAACCCAAAAGCTGAGTAGGTCTATATGGCCATGCAGATCTGGTGAGTGGTTTATCTTACCACACGTGGTGGAGCACTTTTCTATGTGAAGAAACAGTCAGGGATATTTTCACGGTGTATGGGATTACTGTATGGACACTGAACTTAACTGCGTAAAAGCTTTGAATGTATATTATGTATAGGTGTATGGACACTGGTGGAAGAAATTTGTATGGACACTAATTGAAAACTAATTGACTAATTGAAAACAATTTGGTTGTTTGTTCACAAGTGTTTTTTATATTTGTTTTTTTTACATAATTTTTGTTTATTCCACTCTTACTTTTGATTATTGTTTTACTTAAAGAGGAAATATATTGTAGGAAGACTGGCACCCTTTATATGATACAATTATTACATAAACAACTTACATGTTTTACAAGGTGGCACTTGTTCGAATACTTTATTTTCTTCTAGTCTTATTCTACCAGATCCCCACAGGAGCTTCACGTTTGGTCGGAGTTCAAAGTTTCCTTGAATTCCATAGTAGTCTGCAATCACCTATATGGAATAAGAAGAAGTAACAACTTATTAGGATGTTTCAATATTTCTACCAAGAGAAACATCAAAGGACAACTGTACCTATCCAACTATTATGTAACTCCACTTAGGAAATGAATCCCCCTTTTGACTAGGGTAGTTCTGATCCCACCTATTTAACAGTATTCACATAACTCTGTGCCCAACTCCACCCCCCTTTACCTTTGGATAACAACACTAAATACGCATTGGAGTTAAATGGCCGGTTCGGACTTTTATTAACAAAACCATAAATAACATAAAACAGTCAGAACAATCCAAATCAAAGTATGGTTGCAGATCCTTGACAACACCATCTCCCACAACTTTGGAGTCTGTGGCACCATTAAGCTAAGTTCTGTCCCCAGCTGCCAAACACTGCCTCGAGGACTATCCTAACTGACCACAGACCCCTACCACCTTACACTACCCGGTTGGTCCAAACTGATTAAGACCAACCAGAGGACTCCACACCTGTGATGGGCCCCACCGTTTTATCGATAAACACCATGTGTGTACCTATTTATCTATTATGTAACTCCACTCAGGCAAAGAATCCCCCTCTTTCCTGAGTGGAGTTACATAATAGCTAAATACTTACCTTTCTCCTGTTCCATCAATCTTTATTACGTAGCCCTACCTGGTGCTGCATAACTTTTCCTGCAAAAATTTCCCTACCAGACTCTATTTTTAGTGTGCATGCAGTCCTATTTAATCATAATTATAGAAAAGCCTTACTCATGGCAGCCTTCATCGGCCCAACGGATTATGGCGCTCCCATATAAATAAATGGGACTATGGCCCACTAAGCTGACCCAGCAGGGACATTTTTGGAGGAAAGGCTGCACAGCACTAAGCAGGAATGCACAGGAATGATTGCTAGAAGGAAGACAAGTATGTAACCAGTGGGCTGCACAGGAGGGTGAGTGAATTAATTAAAGGACAAGTTGAACTAAAAGTACAGCTGTGTAGGTTTTCATTTTTTTTTTTCACCAGATAGTTTTACCAGTAACACACTTCCTGTGCTAGGGTGACAATGATCGCTTACTGTACTATATCTATGGAGAAGCAGGGTTGTTATCCTAGGACAGGATGTATGTTAGGACTGAAGAACTACTACCCCTCTGGGGTGTTTTGTAGAATACCAAGGTACCCTAGGCAGGGCTGATATGACTGCTTGAGAAAATAGTGCACAAGACAGCACTGGACAGCACAGGCAGGTATTTTTTTTTTTACTTTTACCTACAGGTAAGCCTATACTAAGGCTTACCTGTAGGTAAAACAAATATCTCCTAAACCTTTACGGTTTAGGAGATATTCCCCTTGCACTGCGCCACTGACTGCAGCAGCGCATGCGCACAGGGGATTTTCGGCTGAAGGCCCGGCGGACGCTGGACCTTGCCGGAAAGAAGTCTCCCGCGCGCATGCGCGAGAGTGACGACATCGCGGCTCCAGCCACTCACAGCGCTGGAGCCGCGAAACCCGGAAGACACGCCGAGGCATAATGTCAGCTGCCTCGGCGTGGACCAGGAGGGACACTGACGCCTCGTTCTAAGGTAAGTATTTCATAATGAGCTAGTATGCAGTGCATACTAGCTCATTATGCCTTTTCCTTTACAGGTTTAAAAAAAGAAAAAAAAAAGTCAGCGGGTATACAACCGCTTTAAATATATATATTAAAAAAATCAGTCCAGTTATGTATTCATTAAAAATAATTGAGGATTATGAATTGGGGTTTTAAAATAATTTAACCTTTTTTTTAAATCAACCTACTGTATATATGTTGCTAAGCAATCAGGGGGTTCAAAATAGACAACTATAGACTTCAAAAGATAAATCCTGTTTGTTGCTCTAAGTGTTGGAGGTGCGGAGCATCTCAAGGGGATTTCACGCACATCTTCTGGTCCTGCCCACATATAGCTAAATTCTGGGTAGAGGTAGCCGATCTTTTAAATTCTATCACCTCTGCTCTTTTGCCGGTTTCAATGTCGGTTTGCCTGCTGGGCATGGTAGAGGATATTACCCCTATAGTAAGCAAATATTTATTAATACAACATTATTTTATGCAAGAAAAGCTATTGCACTACATTGGAATAAACCCCATCCTCCTACGCTTATATATTGGAAACAATTGATAAATAACAATCTTCAATTGTATAGAGATACCTATAGGAATAGGGGTCGTCTTAGTAAATTTGATAAAGTTTGGGCAAAGTGGTTTTACAAATCGTACACGGCATCTAATATAGATGGAGGTAATGATTTATAGAAGGGATGTTCCCTATATAGGATACCTGGGCTAAGAAATAATAGGAAATAATTGGGACAATTATTATAAATGTTTTTTTTTTTTTTTTGTATTTGCTATGCAAGGTGATGGGATTGTGCTATTTAACTAATATACTTCAGATGTAATGTGTATGATGTGTTGTTATGTCTTGTTCTGGTTTTTTTTTGTTTAAGAAATTCAATAAAAAGATTTATAAAAAAAAACTACTACTAATATTTCTGCCTAAAAACTATTCTTACACCATTGCATGTCTCTTCTGCACTAAAAAAAACCTGCCTGCTTTTAGTGAACAACAGCAGACTTTTAGTTCCACTTCTGTAATATCTGTTTGATAAATTAAAAAACACCTGTAGATCAGATGAGAACTGTCCTGTGCATACATCCCAGGAGTCCTGGCAGTTCCTATCTTGCACCACAGAACAGCTAGTCCCTATGCTGTGCAATTAAGGAGATTGGGCAGGTAGCAGATTGACAACAGACAGCTGGCAGGTCTGACACCATGGAGTAGATTTACGAAAAGCGAATAGACTGTACACTTTGCAAGTGCAGTCACACTTTGCAAATGCATTTGTTCCAGAGCTTAGTAAATAAGGCATAGCTTCACTTTACAAAAAAATACCCAATCAAATGCAAGGAACATAAAAAAAAACTGCGGTTTTGCTTTCAGAGCTTCAACTGCATTTGTAAAGTGCACAGCCTATTTGACTTTAGAAAATCAACCCGATTTTCTTGCAATTTCTGTCCACAGAAAGGCATGCAGTGTCAGTTGAAAAGAGGAAATTAGTTCCTGAGTGCATTTCTCGCAGATCAACACGTATTTTTCCGTACTTGCAGTGTCTTGAAAGGCATAAATCAGAGAAATGTGTATGGGTTGCAGAGTTGTTCTGCATATGTTTTTTTTTTTGTTTTGCTTTTTACATACACTTTAAAGGGTTAGTTCACCTTTACAAATTAATTGTGAAGGTAAACTAACACTGGACACCTTCCCTACCCCTGCTGTACCTACCTCCGGGGGTTTGCGGGTTGTCAGCATCAATGCAGCTGGTCCAGCAGTCTAGGGATTTGAAATCCCCACTCCATCTTTTCTGTGGAGCACTTCTGGAAAGGACCAGATCGATTCTGATTGACCAGCGCTGTCACAGTGAAGTGATCTGGTCCGTCTTGGAAGCGTTGCATTGAGAAGAGGGAGAAAAGTGGGGATTTCAAATCAGCAAACTACTGGATGGGCTGCAGGGTGCTGACAACTCAACAATCCCAGTAGTACAACAGGGATCCAGGGGGGGTAAGGAGTCCAGTATTAGTTCACCTTTTCATTTTTTTCTGTAAAGGTGAACTATCCCTTTATTATGTCTACAAAAAGTAGCCGCGCTTGTGAGTACAAACATAGCAGAATATATCTTAGTTGCTAGCACACCCTGGGATATTTATCAAGGTAAGCTAAGTGTATATATATATATATATTTTAAGTGCTGCACTAAAATATAAAAGTGAATCAAAAATTGTGAAATAAACAAGAAAAAGTCTGTGATAAAACAAAGAAAAATCTTCAATGCAAATGACATATTCTTGAGGCTGGGTTCACACGCATCCAATTTGCATGACAGGAGAGTGTGACCGACTCTCAATGAAGTCGGTTTACACATCTCCGGGGCGGCCGCAGTCTGCATTGGAGAAGGGTCCTGTGTGTCTTCTGGTCCAATTCAGGTGCAAATTCAGGCAAAGCTTCGGACCTGATTCGCACCAGAATCAGTGAAAGGGGATGCACCGGACCCCATGCTGTAAGCCGCGGCCCCAGCATATGTGAACGGAGCCTTAATGAGAAGATTTTTCTTTGTATTATCATAGGCTGTTTTTTGTTCTTTTTACAATTTGATTCACTTTTATATATTTTAGCACAGCAGTTAATATATAGACTATACCTTTAATAGCATTCTTGCAGTTATAAGGGGACACCAAGGCTAAAGCTTTTCTAATTATGACATTGAGCTTGACAAGGTGAGTACAAGTAGTGAAATACCAAGCCAATTAACCTACCAACATGTATTTGGACAGACACCGGAGTACCCAGAGGAAACCAATGCAAGCACTGGGATTTAAACTGGGGACCCCAATGCTGTAAGGTGCTAACCACTAAGCTACTAATCAGTTTGCTAAAGGATACTTAGCAAGTAAAGTAAGGATCTGAAATAAAGTTTGCCAACATGTTTCCAAGTGTTCACCAGAAGTATGTTTATTTCTCAAGGCACCTGGAGTTAATTATGGTGTGGTGACCTGCATTCCCCCACTTCCGTCTACCTGCAGAAACCATAGAGCAGTAGAAGCCATACAGATTTTTTTTAATATCTTCCAGAACTGTCATTTCTCAGTGGAGCTTATTTAGACAAAAGGAGATCAAAGGGTGCTGTGGGAGTAGGATAAAACTAAATTGTAACCAAGTCGAGTCTTCAGGGCCCCAGGTGACAACATAAAAGGTAGGGTACAAAAGCCCTTGCACTTTTGTATTGTGTCACAAGAACACAGTATATGCTGGAATTCAAATTTAACAGAGAAAATTCTGCCTGGTGGGTCTCCAGACACTAGACGAGCAAAGCTTGCTTCTTTGACTTGGCCCCATTCATTCTAGATAGAAGCTAACCAAAAGCTGAAAAAAATTAAAAGTAAATACTTCTCACATTTTTCCTATATGTGAAAAATACAGCAAATGTAATAGCCAAATACGAGACTAGATTTTATTATTCTAAATTCTGTTTGTGGCTTCTTTTACTAAATTGTGGTCGGAGCGTGTTTAGACTGTGGTAGGAACATGTACATGATTAACACAGACTCGCACTGTGCAACCAAAGTGTGACTGATCCTTAAGTAATCATAATTTAATGATAATATTTCAGAACCTGGTTCCATTCCGTAGAAGAGCAGAGAACACACTGATTGTTTGCATTTTTGTCCTTCGCATATTTTTGCCCGAAGAATGTCAATTATGCAAAAACACTTTAGAGACAGCCAGCAAAAAAAAAGAAAAAAAAATGCTGAGGGTTTATAAAACATATTTATTGCCCTGATGGGGGATTCTGGCCTGTGTCTGGGCTAGCTATACTCTTCAAAATTCGTAGAGGAAGCAATTTTACAGTCACAGCCTTCTTGTTCCAGAAATTCAGAATGTCCTGGCTTTGTTTCACTATTTACTCAATTAAAGGAGATTTCCACTTTCAAAGAACCATGAACCCAGTGGGTGATTTTTATAGGTACAGCTCAGGCCCTCAATGTAAACCTAGGACAGTTTAAGACAATTCCAACAAAGCACACCAATAAATGCATAAAAAGGGTTAGCTTTAGTGCAAAGCTCATATTAAAATCATCCATATATCCAGAACTATAGACAGATTAAAGAAAAATATGTAATGTATTGCAGCTTACCAGTCCTTAGATGTGGGGCCTGTATTCGTTTTCTTATTTTTTTGACTATTTCTTCTTTATTTTTACCTTTTACCTAGTGATCCTGCCAGTGACACAATTCATGAACTAGGGTGACAACACTCACTCACTGTACTGTATCTATAGAGACGTAACATAGTTGGGAGTATATTGGGAAAACAAAATTTCTCCCTAGCTTTATAGTTTACAGAAGTGAAATGGGCAGGACTACAGTAATAAGATTGCTTGAGGAAAACCCAGCTCACTAGATTTCTAGCACGTATCAAACAGATATAGCAAAACACTTATGATGGTAAATTCAACAGACAAAAGGAAGCAAATAGGATTAAAATATATGTAAAATGTTGTAGCAGTTGCAGTAGGGATCATGGGGACTTGATTCATTTGCTGTGGCAGTGTCCCAAACTCCACCTTTATTGGACGGGCATTCTAGATATGATCAATAAAGTATTTTAGTCTAACATCCCATCTGATCCTAAGTGCTGTATATTATGTATCCTGGAGGATGTACAGTCTCAGGAGTTCATTCTAGAGGCCATAGCTAGAGTATTGTTTCAGGCCCATTTACAATATTGGAAATCAGCTGTTCCAAGCTGCAGTTAGACGCTAAAATCAGAAACCTGCTTGTCACCGCTGCAACTAATATAGCCACATTGTTATATTGTGTTTATCAGTGGTCATGCTAGCAATCGGTTTCAGCATCACTGAAAAAAGAGCTACTGTCAGTGGCTCTTGTATAGAGTGAGGGCTCAGCTGTCAAATTGACTATCAGTACCAGTGGGGTGGGATGCTGGAGTTGGGTTATGCATTGTTGGGAGTGGTGGTAGAACATCCTAGATAAGCCTGGTACTAGGGCTACCTGATGTTCTGTAGGCCTTACCAGGTATGTCCTTGCTCCACAAGTAGATTAGATGAAATTAGCTTAATCATACGAAGGCCAATTTTAAAACCATCAGGCTCCCGTCAATCAGCCTGAGATGTTCTAAAATTTCAAAAATATCACGCAGGCATCAGGAGTGTGAGGCATGCGCTTCTAATAAAATTTTACAAAAGAACATGGAGGCCTCACCGCGGAATCTTTATAATTTTAATTACCAAGAAATTTAAAAGAGACCTGTGTTTGTTGAGTGACTTTCAATTTGAAAACATCTGCTAGGGTCAAAATAAATGAAAGATTACCATCAAAAAAAGCTAATATTTAAATTTGCCAAAAACACTTGGAGTGTTGTAATCAGGGCTTTTTTTCAGCGGGAACACGCTGGGGGAACGCAGTTCCGAAACCTCCTGGACTGACTGAATGTAATAGCAAGGGGTGCTGGGGTGTGCTGCAGGGTATTGATGCTCACTGCTGGCAGATCTATTCTAGCTGGAGGGGATCTATTTTTGCAGGGGGGTCTATTGTTGCTGAGGAGGTCTAGTGTTGCTGGAGGGGGACCTATTGTTGCTGGGGGGTCAATTGTTACTGAAGGAGATGTACTGTTGGGGGAGGGGTCTATTGTTGATGGCTGCCAGAGAGTCTATTAATGCTGGCTGTGCGGAGATCTGTTGATGCTGCCGGGAGTCTATTGTTGCTGGGGGGGGGGGGGTTTGTTGTGGGTGGTACATTGTTAGGGGGATCTATTGTTGCTGGCTGAAGGGGATCTATTTTACTACTTTCCTTGATATCATTACCAAATTCCATACAAATTACTTAGCACCACATAATGATACTTGGTTCTGTATTGTCTAAAAGGGCCGGTACTGGGAGGTGGGTAGGGGGGTGGAAACAATGGACGTTGCTCGGAGGTGGGTAGGGGCGGAGAAAACAAGTGACTCGGAAAAGGGGAGTTCCTGCATCTATTGTCTAAGGTAACTAAAGCATGTGGTGGTTGTGAAGTGCTAGTAGGCTGAAATCTGAAACAAAAAAGTGTCCATCATGGATACTGGAAGTAGGTGGGGGGTTAGGAAGACAAAGTCCAAGAGATGACAGTCCGCTCACAGCAGACAAATGCTGCACTCTACAATAACGAGCCTCTATGCATTTATTTTATTCTTGGAGTTCCGAAATGACCCTAACAGTATGTGGTCTGTCATATCTTGTTAAAACAGAATGATGCTGCTCTCTGGAATCATATAAATATTTATGGGCACAAGAGCGTACAGCTATCTGGTTTACATCTAAGAAGAACATGACCAGGTTACACAAGAATGTGATACAGATGCCACAGCCAGCATTCAATATAAACAGCTTACATCATTGTTGTTTTCAGAAACAACAAAGCAGGAGTGCCTTTTATTGCTTTCCATAATAATAGATTTTTTGTTTGACGAACAGGCAGATGCCATCCAAATTAAACTCCTATAAAGAGAGGATGTGCAGTACAGTCTTTCCTTAAATTTCACAGGAGATGAAAAAGCTATTTTAAAGAAAATATTTAGCGCCTTTATGTAGTAGTGATTTATTTGTTATGCTCAGAACTATTTCGCTAGTCAAGTAGTTATGAAATCTTACAAAAAAATAGGCAGGAGCCGCTTGATATAACGGGTGATTTCTGTTCTGTCACAATTCTTTAAACTGCTCCGTCCACACTGAAACACCCGGTTATAGGCTGAAGGCCATTTACACCTGTGTAACTTAGGCATTAGTATGCTAACCGTCTACAATAATGGCAGAAAATAGGCCACAAGCAACTTGATAGTAGACTAAATAGATGTTTTGTGGCAAGGTAAGTTAGACAATGCACAAAACAGTAGATAGACAACTGAGCATGTCTAAACAGGCCAGAACAAATAGGATGTACACCAAACCATAATATGCCAATTAACTAACTGCAATAAAGTTAAACCAAAATGTTACTGGTATAAACAGTGGAAAAAATAGCAACAATAATTAAAGGAATGTCTATGTATACAACCCTAATAGTGGGTGGGCGTATGGATTATTGCCAAAGGGTACCCCTGGTGGTGGCTATAAAGTACCTAGTACCTATTTAGCAGTACTAAGCCGGTTATCGCTGGGGCCCATCTGTAAAGTGGTGCACATTTAGATGTCCCTTTAAAACTGTACACAATGAATGACTGATGGGCTGCTAAGTGAGGAACAGTCTCTATTTGCAATAACTATGGGCAGTAGGGAGTTAAGCTCAGTTGTTCTGCTCATCACTCCTGGTATGCAATGGATCTGGTCCAGTACGGTTGGTGGTCTGTTGTCCTAGAAGGCTCAGTTTTAACAATCAGGTCCCCATTAACAGTTCATGATCAGGTCCACACAAGGCTCAACAAACGGTTGTTGAAAGCAAACTAAATTTCAAATGACATTCATCAAGCCGTCCAATGTACTGAGGATTTTCGTACAAATTTTTGTGTGAAAATCTACTAGTGTATATCCAGCTTTAGATTACACATATAAAGCTGATTAGATCACAGGAGTGGCCTATATCTTCTCCCTGCCTGTTCTTTTCAGAGAGGGCGACTGAGAGATTCAATTACAGACAGTCAGAAAGAGGAAAGCTACCTCTGTGCTCTCTTTTTGGAGAAGCCAAATGCTTTACAAACTAGCTTGATGGGTGTGCAGAAAGTGTTGCTATGTGTAATACAAATAATAAAATGTCTAAAAACATTATATTAAAAGCTAAAAAAAAATCAAATAAACTTGCCCCAAAACCCAATAGTTCCCCCTTTTTCAAAAATCAACAGTGTTGAACAAAACTGAATATAAAAATATTACAGTCAACGAATTAAATAAGGCTTAAAGCCAACATCTCCCCAGCAAGAAGTCTATCTCAGGACTGTTGGCCTCAGAATGGCAGTGAGCAGCATACAGCCCTACACTGAGGTTCATTTACTAAAGGCAATTTGACGGTGCACTTTGCAAGTGCAGCTGTTCCAGAGCTTAGTAACTCCCTTTATTTCTTGCCTGTTGCCTTGGCAGTGCTAGGATGTTGGAGTGCAGAGTTAGGTATGGCAGTCACTGCTGTTTGAAAAAGTTGCTGCAAAGAAAAAAGATATTGCAGAAAAAACTGAAGGAAGTAAGTGATGTAAAATGTGTCCACTGGACCTTCTGGTTATCTTCTTAATTTTTCTCTATTTATGTGTCACTCTTCACAGCTGTCTCTGAGAATATCAGTGCCAATCACGCATCAAAATATGCAAGGCCCAAAGATCAAAGATACTGGGTAATTTTATATCAAAAGCTGACCATAGATGAATTGAAATTCAGCTGGTTTAGCAAGGACCGGCCAAACAGACCAACCAAACTTCAATCCATGTATGGCCATCCCCGTTCAACGGGAGTCAATCATTAGATTGTGGGAAAGTGGAAAAAAGTTTCCCTGATCAGTGTATTTTCACAGCGGGTTCTACTGTCAAAATACAATGTCTCCGTGTGTTGGATTCCTCTATCCACCTTGCTTGCATGGATGGAGGAATCTGTTCATTTTTTTTTTTTTTTTATCAGCCTGCTGGTGAAGCGAAAAAGATATAGTCATCTGTGGCCATCTTAAGCTAACATTAAATTGGGCTAGGTGTTGACTGCTAATTATTCACAAAAGGCAGCTTATCTCTGTTTATGACAAAAGGCTACTTATCCTCATGATGAATGGTAGTGATACCCAAATTAGATTACCCCAAGACAGGATTGCAATGTAGATATAATGAAAATGGAAAGCCTTAAGCCTAGTACACACAGAGAGAATATTGAACACATGATCATCCAGTTTTTCTTGCATGCTAGTCTCATATCAATAACCAATAGGTTACTATAAAGCCCCATACACACGGTCGGACTTCAAACAAACTTTTCCATGGATTTTTGTTTGAAGGCACTGGCCATGAACTTGGTATGCATACACACAGCAGGACTTTTTCAGCAAACTTTCCCAAAATCACGTGTTTTTTCTGCTCTTTTCTGCTCTTTACCGCCACACTTTGGTCAACTTCTGCTATTGTTGGATGATTTTAACATTGGTTCTGAGCATGCGTATTTGTACTTCGGACTAAAGTCCAATGGATTTCTGTACATACGGCAGGACTTTGCACCGTAGGACTTTTGTTGCCGAAAAGTTTGTCCATTTGTAGAGCGAACTTTTGTCCGTGGAAAACCAAAAAAGTTTGTCCGATGGAGCGAACATCAGGCTCTGATTTTTTTAAAGGCCTGGAAATTTTGAAGTTTGTTGTCAAAAAGTCTGACCGTGTGTATGGGGCTTTAGTTATGAAAATTCTCGTATGAATACAACTTCGGAAGTAATGTAATGTGTTGTATTGTATTGTAATGTATTCTTTCCTTTCTGAGCATGCGTGTTCTTGGTCTTCTGATATTTTTTGGGATTAATACTGTACTAATGAAAATTGTTCATTCTGGCTCTTGAAAGCTGTGCACTAACGATCAGATTATCGTATAATCGCTTCAAAAGCAGTATTTGTTGTCTGATTTTCTGATTATGTGTACTAGGTATTAGCACTTACACTTAAGAAATACCGTAAAACATGCGCAAATTACAAAGTGATCACCTTAAAATTAACCTGTGCTTTGCCCATGTAGAACAACGGTTGGGTTTAATGGCATTCCCAACAGTAGCACATACTCACCTTACTTTTTCCCCTAAACTACTTCATACAGGCTCTGTGAACAACAAGAAATACCTGGTACTTTGGGGTATGGGGGAATATGTCACTTGATGATTGACTATGATGCCAAAAAAATAAAATTAGTTTTTCTCAAATTTTGTGTGAGATAGGTCAGATAGCCATCTAAAGCCCCGTACACACGCTCGGACTTTTGCCCAACAAACTTAGTTTTAAGCAAGTTGGACCAACAATCCGACCGTCTGTACGCTCCATGGGACAAACTTTTTTGAGTTTGGTTTTGTTTTCATTGGACAAAAGTTGGGTCTGCGAACGGACAAACTTTTGCCCAACAAAAGTCCGATGGAGCAAAGTCCTACCGTGTGTACAGAAAACCATAGGACTTTAGTCCGATGGACAAAACAACCAATGTTAAAATCAGCCAACAATAGCAGAAGTTGACCAAAGGGTGGCAGTAAAGATCAGAAAAGAGCAGAAAAAACAAGTGATGTTGTAAGAAGTTTTAAGAAAGTTTGCAGAAAAGTCCTGTGGTGTGTATGCTATGGGTGTGCCCGGCCAACTCCGTTCGGACAAAAATCCACGGAAAAGTCAGATGGAAGTCCGACCGTGTGTACGAGGCTTTAGTCATCTGTGGGGCCAATTACTCCAGTCAGATAAATATCCTTTAGAGCAAGTCAATGATCTGTTGCATGTTGGTCATTTAAAGGAGAAGTATGACCAAAGCTTTTTTAGCCCTACTTCTCCTGTGGATCACAGGAGTGCAGTTCGTTGTGCACACCTGTGACCCATTTTCAGCCGACAACGGGATAAAACGTTGTGAGTGACGTCACTCGGCCGGTCTAGGCTGTGGATCAATCCCAGATGCCTGGATCGGCAGCTCGCTCAGCCTCTCAGTGAGCCGCTGAGAGCCTGAGCCAGCCGCTCCTGTCTCCTTCAGAGCTCGGCGCTCCAGCGCTGGAGGGGCAGAGCAGAGAGCCAGGGGCTGACAGTCATCGGCTCTCTGCTCAGTGAAGACTGAGAACCGAGCGATGTCTTAGCAGCAGCAGGAGACAGATGCAGCATTCGACCGATGCTGCATCCACCTAGATAAGTATCATTTATTTATTTTTTAAGAAACCTGAACTTCTTTTTTAAAGGAGAGGCAAATATTTGAAGCAGGAAAAGCCCTTGAATATGTGAAAGCAAAATAAAAAAAACATTTAGTTCATCTCTTGAATACATGTATATTTCTCCAAGTTGCATCTCTTTAAACACGGTGCAAGTACAGAAAAATATTTGTTGATGGGCCATCAATATAGCATACTTCTATGTTTCTTTTTGACAACACAATTCTGATTTCCTATGCATGTGGTGTCAGCCCTGCCTACCTAATTTCTGATGGATTACTTTCTATAACCCCTCCTTGTGCACTGACAGAGAGCACAGGAAGATATCAGATCACACAATTTCTAAAAAAATTTACAGGTATTTTTTGCACTTATCAAACAGATCTAACAAAACTCTTTCAATGTTATACTCAGCAGACCAAACGAGAGCAAATAAGAGAAGTACATTGTTAGGGTTTACATGCACTTTAAAAGAAAGCTTTGTGGCCCCTTAAGTGCATTAGCGTATTTTCTAACATTTCTTGGTCAATTCTCAAATAGTTAGTGGTTGTGCATACATGTGGAGAGAGGAGTACAGCCAGGTCCAAGCTTCCAGAATTCATGTATTTCATCTTACCTCTTGTGTACCTGTTTCCAGGTCCGTCATGCCAATCACTGAGAAATCCCCATAGCGGTCTCCATTAGCATCGATGGACACCTGACCGGCAATACCTGTGGAATGGCATGCAAGGAATTAGAAAACAAATTACTTCAAATACCTAAGTGTCCAAGTCAAACACAAAAAAGTGAGTCTGCAGATTTCTCGCAAGCGATACAACAGGAAATCTCATCAGACTCCAAGATTTTCATTGGCTTTACAAGCGGAATTGAAATTTCATCCCACTGTCTGCATTCCTAAAACCTGAAGCCTGCTTCGCTTTCAGGAACACAAAACTGGACCCTGTGTATCACGGATACTATGAAAAAGGTACTATTAAAGACGAGAGCATAGAGACTGAGTACTATATCAATTTCACCTAGAGGATAACCAAGCCATAAGCAACATGTTCATATATATATATATATATATATATAGATATATATATATATATATATATATATATAAATAATAATATTGCGCAAAAAAAAAAAATACACAGAGCTGTGCAGAAATTAATTATCTGACTATTTTAACCTAAATTATAACTCCCAACTGCCCTTCCTTTGCACCCAAATCCATCTGTTCTATTTTACTTAACAGCTATCCTTTTAGTGTCTAGAAAATAAATATATCTAAAAGCAAACTCTAACTAAAACTTTGTATTTTTAAGTTAGTTTTGGAAAAGTTTTTTTTCTGCCTTTGTCACTGTTGTAGAACTTTTCCCTCTATTTCTGTCCTACTGACACCCTGCCATGCCTTGACACACAGGATCTGCTCATTGGGAACAATTAAATGCGTTTTTCTAGCTGGATCTGTATTTGTTGGGGAGTAAGTGTTGAGAAATCCCCATAATCTCTTTAATGGGGGTGTAGATAGATCCTAAATCTTCCTCACTCTATCCAAAATGTAAAAAAATTAGATGGGTGGTTGGAATTTGGATATAAGGCGTGGTTTACACTGGTGTGATTGTAGATGCGACTTGGGTCACACTGAATAACAGGACAATGAAAATCAAATACATTTTAATGGTGCCTGTCCACATCAATGCAGTGCAGCTGTGATGCGACTTTGGGGCAGGGTCCTGTGCTACTTTGGTGCGGCGATGCAGTGCAATGTTCATAGACTTCAAGGGAAATGCATCAAAAACCCATCAATGAACCCCCCCCCCCTACTATTCTAATAAAAAATAATTCTTGCCCGTGTGTGTAGGGTGATCATGTATAGTATTCCACCGTGCTTTTAGATCTTTTGAAATATGCCAAGTGATATCTTTTGTCTCAGTCGTTTTCCTGCATTTTGCCATCTTGATGTTAACCTCTTAATTGCCCACTTAATTGCTTCAAATTACCATGCAAATTGATTTTAGGGTGGAGCTTATATGAGTATAAATGTATTGCCATTTTTATGTTTAACATGCTACGACTAAGGCTGTTGCCGAAACGCGTCAGCTGTCTTGCTTGTCACTTCATACAACCAATCATTAAAATCGCTATATGAACTACAGAGTTGTCGGCTCAATCCTTTCACTTGTTTGCAACACAGAATCGCATTAGAAATCAGATGGAATCGCAGTTGCACTAGTGTAGGTCAGGCCTTACTCTCCAAATTGTTTGAATTACTTTATATTTTTTTTACATTGTCAGTGGCTGGATTACTTGTTTTCATACAATAACCTTAAAAAAGGATTCATTACAACTTGTCAAAAGTTTGTTGTAACTCTTAACAATGTCCATAAACTGCTCAGTAAAGCTTCATTTAGACTGGATGGCAAAAATGCGCGGTTGAGCTGCGTTTTTGCCGCCTGCCAACAACCCTGCTCTTTTAAGCTGCAATAGGCTGCGGACGGGGATGAAATAAAGTCTCACTGTAGCTAACATATCTGAACAATCTCACGGATCGATAGTTTGTGGCAACCTCAGCCTGGACTCGAACCAGGCCACGCCCCCAATATGTTCCGTCCTCGACCCCTTGGAGCTTATATGCAGTGGAGGGGGATGTTTACACAGCAAAGTTCATCTGACATTTAGTGTTCGGTGGGTGGCAAGCCCACTGAACACTACACAGTCAAGCAAATGGGGAAGTGTTGCAAACTCCCTGCAACCGTGTGCAATGCACGTGGTTGAGGCACATTTGTTATCAAAAATTATGTAAAAACAGGCGGCGAGGAGGCATTGCATTGCTTCCTCATCGCCTGACTGTAGCCTCTGAAGTGCGACCTGAATGGGAGATTTACACACTTGTGTAAGTCTACCCTTAAGGCAAACAATTCCCCCAATATTGTGGTGCAGTTATAAAGCTGGAATTTTTTTTCGTTGTGCAGCAGTTTGAATACGATAGGAAAATACACAATCAGAGAGATGGCAGTGATCCCTCATTCCATGTAACAGCATCAGTGGGCTGGCATCTCCAAACAGGAAGAAGAGGTTAGCTCATGATGATTGGTGCCAGAAGCTGCAATGGCATGTGGGGATTTCTTGGATTACCTTAGCTATATTTAAAAAATTAGGTCAGTTCATGGTTACAATGTTTCATTTTCGTATTTGAAATTTATAAATATTGTGTTAATCGCAGTGCTTGGATTTTCAATGTAGCTCAATTAGAAAATTAGGATACTGGTGATCAAAGTGACCAAG
This sequence comes from Rana muscosa, assembly GCA_029206835.1. Lineage (NCBI taxonomy): Eukaryota > Metazoa > Chordata > Amphibia > Anura > Ranidae > Rana > Rana muscosa. The sequence goes on along the minus strand of CM055116.1, from coordinate 1,197,097,803 downwards.
CAAGCAGAAAAACCAGCTGTATGTGATGGATAGAGCAAGATCATCCACAAGGCAACCTATGGAGGAGAGCCTAAGGCCCGGGGGGCCCAGCTACAACATTTACACTCTTAAAGTAAATCGGGGTGATTGAGCAATTGGTCCTAGCTATGCACTTTGTCTTTCCCTTCCAATGCAAAGTAAATACAATGCAAAGGATGCAGCTTCTCTGTTTCTATGGCAATCCCCATCAATGTCAATCGAAGAGATGGGAGGATGCCAAAGCCTAGGGCCCAGTTTTGCCTTAATCTGTTTTTGATGATCAATGCCATAGTAAAAATTAGAGGCACTCAGCACTTTGGCTACACAAGGCAAGCAAAGGCCAACTGAATAGTCACCTGCCAGTGGTCTCTTGTCATCTGACCTTTTTCCCTTTACAGACTTACCATGTTTTGTCCAGCATTGTGTCTCTGTGTGGAGGCAGCCATTTTGGTACAGGCACAGCTTTGTTTCCTCTTCTCTACAGCAAGGAGAACAGTAAGCAGCACAGTACTGTCCTCACCAAATCTTGTGGGACTAACAGTCAGATGTACATTGCCTGTGATACACACTGCAAGTATACAGATATGCGGCTATACAGTGCCTTGAAAAAGTAGTCATACCCCTTGAAATTTTCCACATTTTGTCATATTACAACCAAAAGCATAAATGTACCGTATTTATCGGCGTATAACACGCACCGGCGTATAACACGCACCCCAAGTTTAGGAGGGAATTTTAAGGAAAAAAACTTTTAGGAGGGAAATTCAAGGAAAAAAAACTTACATTTAAATGCAGCATGCAGCCTTGCCCAGTGTCCATCTGCAGCCTTGCCCAGTGTCCATCTGTCCATCTGCAGCCTTGCCCAGTGTCCATCTGTCCATCTGCAGCCTTGCCCAGTGTCCATCTGTCCATCTGCAGCCTTGCCCAGTGTCCATCTGCAGCCTTGACCAGTGTCCATCTGTCCATCTGCAGCCTTGCCCAGTGTCCATCTGTCCATCTGCAGCCTTGCCCAGTGCCTTTGCGATCGTGTCAGTCCCGGCGTTTTTTTAAATTTGGCGCCGATTTCTGTGGAGAGGAGCGAGCGGGGCCGAGTGTACTTCGGCTAGACTCGGCTCCTCTCGCAGTCCCGCCCATCTCCACTGACTGCGCCGCTGACGGAGAAAGCCGAGTGTACTTCGGCTAGACTCGGCTCTGCTCACAGTCACAGGCAGGACTGGGAGAGGAGCCGAGACTAGCCGATGTACACTCGGCTTTCTCTATGTCAGCGGCGCAGTCAGAGATGGGCGGGACTGCGAGAGGAGCCGAGTAAAGCCGATTGTACTTCGGCTTCGGCTCCGCTCGCTCCTCTCGCTCGTTTTCAGCAGGGGAATTCGACGGAGTATCGGCGTATAACACGCACCCACGATTTTCCCCTGATTTTAAGGGGAAAAAAGTGCGTGTTATACGCCGATAAATACGGTATTTTATTGTGATTTTATGTGATAGACCAACACAAAGTGGCACATAATTGTGAAGTGGAAAGAAAATGATAAATGGTTTTCAAAATGTTTTACAAATAAACATCTGAAAAGTGAGGCATGCATTTGTATTCAGCCCCATTTACTCATATACCCCTAACTAAAACCTAGTGGAACCAATTGCCCTCAGAAGTCACCTAATTAGTAAATAAAGTCCACCTGTGTGTAATTTAATCTCAGTATAAATGCAGCTGTTCTGTGAAACCCTCTGAGGTTTTTTAGAGCACCTTAGTGAACAAACAGCATCATGAAGGCCAAGGAACACACCAGACAGGGTCAGGGATAAAGTTGAGGAGAAGTTTAAAGCAGAGCAATAACTCAAGCTTTTAACAGGGAAGCTGGTCATAGTAAATGGGAAGATGAATGGAGCCAAATACAGGGCAATACAGGGAAGAAAACCTGTTAGAGTCTGTAAAAGACTTGAGACTGGGGCGGAGGTTCACCTTCCAGCAAAACAACAACCCTAAACATACAGCCAGAGCTCCAATGAAATGGTTTAGATAAAAGCATATTCATGTGTTAGAATGGCCCATTCAAAGTCCAGACCTAAATCCAATTGAGAATCTGTGGCAAGACTTGAAAATTGCTGTTCACAGTCGCTCTCCATCTAATCTGACAGAGCTTGAGTTATTTTGCAAAGAAGAATGGGCAAAACTGTCACTCTCTAGATGTGTAAAGCTGGTAGAGACATCCCCAAAAATAATGCGGCTGTAATTGTAGCGAAAGGTGGTTCTACAAAGTATTGACTCAGGGGGGCTGAATACAAATGCACGCCACACTTTTCACATATTTATTTGTAAAAGAATTGGAAAACCATTTATTATTTTCCTTCCACTTCACAATTATGTGCCACTTTGTGTTGGTCTATCACATAAAATCCCAATAAAAGACATTTACGTAATATGACAAAATGTGGAAAATGTCAAGGGGTATGAATACTTATTCAAGGCACTGTATGCACAAGAATAACTTCCTATAGGACAGGCAATCTTAACTTTCTGAATTCAGGTCCACTTTAAGGTGAAAGGGTTGACCTACATATCTGCAAAAAGGCCATGCCTTTCCTTTAAATAACACCTTCGGTTTTCAACAGAATTTCAATGGTAATGAAGACTGATTGCAGGTTAGCTATCAAAAAGAAAATAAATATTTTCGTCAGTCATCCTGAAATCTTGGTAGTCTTTCATAGACCGATGAGCGCATGGAACAGTACATGGATCCAGTAAAGAGCATCCCATTGTTTCCATATTGAAGATTAGATTTGGAAAGGTTTCTCAGTATTCTGAGATAAGCAGCCTATAACCTTGCAAAGCACAAGAGATCCAGAAAAATGACAGAGGTCAAAGAACATTCTCCATTTGGTTTCTATCAAACTCTGTCTTTCACAGTTATGAAAAGGAAAAAAAACGTTATTGTCAATGAGCAGATTAAAGAAAAGCCAGTGCTTGGTGTAATGTTCTGTTTACTGAATAAAGGAGTATAAGAGTGTTTCTTCCCAATTTTTGTACTTGCCATCCATCTTCTATTTTGGTGTAAAATTTCTGCATTGACAAATTCTCATTTATCAGACATGTGTTACTGTACACAGTACAGAACCTGTCTACTAGGCCTAATTTTGTACAGAATACAGCAGCGTAATTAGCCACTGTGACCAATCAGGAAGCTGGTTACATTAGTCTTGGCTATTTCAAACTGTTCAGAATAGCATTTCTGCTGACATAAAGACAGAAAAAAATTGTTGCTTGCGATTTTATAAACCGCTTGCCGACGCATCACTTAGATGTACGGCGATCAAGGTGGCTCTCCTGCGCTGGATCACATACCTAGCACGTGATCCAGCACATCCCAGTAGGGGGTGTGTGTGCTCCCCAAAGCGCCGTAGTGGTGCTGTGATTAGACACAGCACAAGTCGATCAGCGGGTGCCGGCCAATGAATGTCTGCCGGTGTTCTGACGAGAAATGCCCCCTGTCGAATAATGCCCACCCGGTACTGCACATGCGCAGTGCTTGCGCAGTACGGAGCCGCTGAAAGCCTCCGAACATCGGAATTTACGATCAGCTGTAGACGGCGCCTGCGCACAATAGCCGATATTGTGCCACACGTTCCGGATGTGCATGCAAGTCTGCAAGGGGCGGATTTCTTCATGATGGGCGCGTGTAAGGTGGCGGAAGCCTACAGAAGGAGGTTTTTTTTTTTAATGATGGGCAGTGCTGTTAAGATGGGGGCGGAATTTTTCACGAAACTCAAGCACATCTCCTAAACAAATATATCTCTGCTATTCTTCCTACATGTGTTTGTGGGGCGTGTTTAGCCAACTGAAGGTCGGGTTTTTCAATGTTGATGGGCGGGTTTGCCGGGCCTATTTAGCTAGCTTACACAAGCAATAGCACTGTCCATCATTACATAATACGCCCCCTTCTGTAGGCATTCGCCACTCACACGCACCCATCATGAAGAACTCGGCCCCTTGCAGACTTGCACAAGCATCAGGAGCGTGTGGCACAATGTCGACTATTGTGCGCAGGCGCCGTCTACAGCTGATCGTAAATTCAGATGTTCGGCGGCTCCGTACTGCGCAAGCGCTGCGCATGTGCAGTTGCGGGCGGGCATTTCTCGACAGGGGGCATTTCTCAACAGGACACCGGCACCTGCTGATCGGCGAGGAGAGGCGAATAACAGAGCTCTGCCTATGTATACAAGACAGAGCTCTGATGGATGTCCTTTCCCTGCAATGGAGGGAAAGAAAATCCATCATATCTCTTAGTAAAAACAGCACACACTGGGGTTGATTTACTAAAGGCAAATAGACTGTACAATTTGCAAAGTGCAGTTGCTCCAGAACTTAGTAAATAAGGTAAAACTTCATTTGGAATAAATACTCGTGTGCAAGGAAAACTAACAAAAAAACATCATTCTTGCTTGCACATGATTGGATGATGGAAGTCAATAGAACTTCTGCTCATTTACTAAGCTCTGGCGCATCTGCACCTCCAGAGTGCAACTGCACTTTGCAAATTGTACAGTCTATTTGCCTTTAGCAAATCAACCCCCTAGTGTACACAAGCACTGGTTAGGCACACATTTAACCCTTTGATCACCCTAGATTAGTAAAAAAAACCTTAAGGCTTTAGAACCATTTTAAGTCTGGGCATGGGTGCCCTAATTGTGCCCATTTATGCCTCCTGGGCAATGTCTTAGTATATCACCTAGTCATCATAGGCTTTGGCTACAAGACTCACTTGCACATCAGTGGCGGCCCGTAACGCCCCCCGAATCCATGCGTCCAGCCCCCTAATCCACATGCGGGGTGCCGGATGCATGGATTCCAATGGGGTTTTTTTTTTTTTAGAAGCACTTGTATAGAGCCAAAGGCTCCAATAGGCTTCAATAAAGAGTGGGCTTGGGGCACAGAGCACTGCACCCCGTGCCCACCCAGTTGTGTGACACTAGCAAATTAATATTCTCTATTGTCTTCCTGATTCTCCTCCCGGCCAATCAGGAAGCAGGTCCTGTGATCCGTCACCCGATTGGCTGAGAGGAGAAGCGCTCCTATTGACCACCGAGGAGGGGGGAGGAGACACACGGCGGAAGCCGCCATGACGCCGAGGAGGAGACGCAGGGGAAGCCGCTGCCCAGGGGCAGCGACCTAGATGGGGTAAGTGCGGTGCTGGCGACCAACACCGTCCGAGGGGAGGGGTGAGCTCTGGGTGACCCTACTGTGGGGAGGGGGCAGTGGGGTGGTGCGGGTGACCCAACCGACCGGGGGGTGACTGTGGGTGCATTGTTTGCCGCTCCCTCCCCCCCCCCAAAAAAAATACCACCAGCCGCCACTGCTGCACATACCAAATTTAACATCCCATTAACCCCTTCAGATGTGCAAACCTCTAGCTCACATACTTCTACAACTTGAAAAGCCCAGATAACACGAATAGATGGCAAAAATTCAATGCTTTAAAAAAAGCATTATAATTCTTCAAAGACACAGATTGCACTGTATCTCACCCTGGGGACTGCACTGAATATAAGGTACAACTAACTGCTTTGATTTACCAGCCTGCAGGAAAGAGTAAAGAAGAAACACAGGATGCTTTCTTTTGTAATACACTACACTGTAGGAAGCATCTCTTTCCTTTCCATGTGTTTATATGCCTTGATTTTGGAGCAGCAAGCGGCTGGGTAAGGCCTAGCCAGGCATAAAGACCGATATTACTGGCAATGTGCATATATAGTTGTTTTTGTTTTGTTTTTTACATTTTGGACAGGGCAGGGAAGAGATTTTTGCACTTTGTGTATCATTATGAAGATTTCCCTTCATCTCTTGTGCCGGAAAGGAAATTTCCCATAGTGAGAGGATTTCCCTCTTAGACAGTTGTCACAGGAACAGATGTTCCCATTAGAAGATTTCCTCTCGCCTCTTGATATAGTGAAACGCAAACGTTTTGGATTTCCCCTAAGTTTCTGTCCCAGAGACAATAATCACCAGAAAAAAAACTGGGTAAATAGAGAGGAAAATCTCCTCAACGGGAAGAAGACAGCAATAAAAAACTGGCAGAGGACCTATTCCTTCCATACTCCAAAAAAAAAAAAAAGTTTTGCATTTGAAACATGTTAATCCATATTATCGTCTTGAAAAAAATAGATTTATTAATATCTACTTCTGCATAGACCTTCCATGGCAATCAAACACATGTGCCAGGTTTAATGCATGGCAAATAAACTCCCAGAACCCTGTCCAAGGAGCCCCATCCACTTTTCCTTATATGCGGCAGAGGGTACATAAACTCTAGCTGTTATGCCTCAGCAAGACCAAAGAGTAAGCAAATGGGGGTTCTTCACCTAGCACTAGTCTGGGTAAAGCCTTCTAAAACTCACACAAATCTTATACTAGGTATACACTCCAGAATCTGGTAATAAAAACTGAGAAGGTTAAACTCCTAAAACGGACAACCCAAGGCTAATCCAGATTTTACTTTTGGCCATACCATGGGGGGCCACTGCAAGGGTGGACTTTTCAATTCTCCTGGATTTGGGTACCTACAGACATGATTTGATAGTTACCTTTCCAGGTTTTGGGGTAGAAGCCTTGAACCCTGCTAGTCATGTTAGTTATGGAGGTTATTTAGTAATCAAAATGGTTAAATAATCTATCATGACTAAAACGTATCCCATCCATAGGTCAGCATCACCCTCCCGCCTCAATCTCCTTTTTTCTACCCTCTCCATTGACATAACCTTGTATGGTCAGTAGACAATGCCTACAGGTTAATGAGGTCTTCTAGTCTTATGAGATTTGGTGATGTCACTAAGTGGTTGCTTCTGTTCTTCTTGCTGGAGAGAAGCTGCACCAGAGGATTTACAGACAAGCATCTCTGTGTTTCTGGTTCATTAAGCATGTAGATCTGTGCTTTCTCTACTTCTTCTGTTGTTTCTTAAAGATTCTCCCACCAGTCATCAGAATCAAAATTCACCAATTTGCCAACTCTGATACGAGAAAGAAAATACTTGAAAACATGACGACTGTCTCCACACAGAGGCGTATAACTAGGTGTAGGCAGTAATGGGGAAAAGATGGCTGCAGGGAAACCACAGGCAATAATTGTGACTAGTCCTCTGTTCCCTTCTTGCCATTTTTCAAGCACAGAATTCACAGTAACGGTAGTCTTTAACAAAAGAAAATCACAGTACTTACTACAAAGACACTGGCATAACTGTACCTTCATATGTTCTGTTCCACATCCGATGAACCAGTCTATCTCCATCTTTTTTGCTGAAACCACTCTTCAATAGTTCATGCAATGCTAAAGCATATAGGATAATAGCATCATGGAATCCTTCCACAAACATATTGACCTGATATAGAAAAAAGTAAGATTTAAAGAGTATACTGAGCTGATTAACACATGGCACACATTCAATGCAAAAAGTGAAAAAACAACGCGCCTTCCTACGGGGTTCATAAACTGAACCCTGCACTATGAAGTATTATGAGTATTAAAGTAGAACTATATGCAAAACCTTTTTTTTGCATTTTGGATACAGTAAGGGAGAGTTATAACGTATTAGTTTATTTTCGCCATCTGTGCCCAATTTACCTTTACTTCCTGCCCCATTGCCAAAACAGGAAGTGAGAGATAATCCCCACAAATTCCTTGAAGTCCCCCAGGTCACCAGAACTAGGGTTCCCATTATAAAATTTTCCCTCTATTACTTTCCTGGGGAAAACCCAAAATGTGTTGTTTTTTTTACTTTCCGTTTCGATGATAATGGTAAACAGGACAAATAGAGAGGGTGAATCTCCCTGGCGGGGGTGTTTCGTAAGATATGGCGACCCGTCAGAATTGGTAACGGAAGTGGCGTCCCGCACTCCTCCATAGTAAGGATACTCTGAGAAGGGGAAAGCGGACATCTTGTTACACCCACCGGAGTTTTGCATTTTACACTTATATTTACCAGTAAAGTGAGTTTATATGCTGAAATCCAGTACTTAGAACTCCGTCTGACTGTTATGATGTTGAATTTTAAAAGCAGAGGCAAGCCTGCTCATCTCACAGGTTTGCTAATCTGACAGAAGTTTGCTGCTTTTAAAATTCAATATCTAACCAGTCAGACGGACTTCTAAGCACTGTATTTCACTATATAAACTCACTGTTAAAAATAAGTGTAAAATGGAAAACTCAGGTGGATGTAACAAGATGTCCGCTTTCCCCCTTCTCAGAGTATCCTTACTATGGAGGCGTGTGGGGTGTAGCAAGATGGTGGCGACGGAACGTCACTTCTGTTACCAATTCTGACGGGTCACCAAATCTGACGAAACACCGGCACAGACATCAATAAAATCCTAATTGCTGTTCTAAACTATACTCCACACTATCCAAAACTAAAAAAAAAAAGTTTTGCCTTTAGTTATACTTTAAAGTAAACCTGTCATGAGTGAAATATTGAGGTGGTCATTGTTACATACTTAGTTACATCGTTAGTAAGGTTGAATAAAAACACCAGTCCATCCAGTTCAACCTGAGTGAGTGTCTACAATTCTCCGTATCCCTGTACATTGTGTCTCATTAAGATGCTCATCTATTATATTATTATTTATTTAAGGTACCCATATAGCGCTGTCAATATACGCAGCACTCCACACATACATCGCACACTCACATCGGTCCCTACTCTCAAGTAGCCCACCATCCAAGGTCCCCAACTCACATTCATATACTAGGGCCAATTTTGGACAGAAGCCAATTAACCTACCAGCATGTTTTTGGAGTGTGGGAGAAAACCGGAGTACCCGGAGGAAACCCATGGAGGCACAGGGAGAACATGCAAACTCCAGGCAGGTAGTGTCGTGGTTGGGATTTGAACCAGCGACACTTTTTACTGCTAGGCGACACCACTGTGCCACCCAATTGTTGAATTTCCTTCTTTGATAGTGCTGAGTGAAATACTGATGACCTGGAACAGATATGCAGATATTGTTCTGGGCCAGTACATTTGCACACTGAGAAAAGCAGGTCAGAATTGAAGCCAAGTAACTATACTTTCCAGGAAGGTCAGCAATGGCAGGATCCATGTTTCTCTCATTCAGGCTTGGTAGAGGTGAGGAGAACAGTAAGCAGTACAGTTTTTGAATGTGAGTTTTGGTGTTAATAGTACAACATCCACCTGAGTCTAAGCTCTAAATGGTATACATTTTACCAACAAGTTTTAAAGTTTTAAAGAGTAAGTGAATAAAACCAAACACAATTCCAGAGTTTCCTGATTTTCACAATAAAAACAAATACAATATTAATAAGTGTGCTGCAAATGGTGGAGATCTTAAGTCTCATACTTGCAAAGGGGCTACAGTAACAGTCCGATAACAGGACAAACCTGTCTTACCGTTCAACATCGCTGGCCCCTGTATGGGTCCAGGGTTCCCCCGTCACAGTGGGCATACCCCCGGAGGGGTCTTCGGGGTTTGGGAACCATAGGAATGGACAACGACCCTGGATCTGTAAAGCCCCTTGTGGCTAACTACACACATTTCACTAAGTGCCGTGGTGAGGGTCTAAGCAGGGACCAGTGCCCAAAGCAATATTACAGGCTGTTCACATAGTGTGCGTTCATGGGTACAGTTCCCAATGTTTTACTAAGGTTGCACAGGTCTGGATGCACTGCTTCTCTTGTATTAGTATAAGGCAGTGAAGAGGGTGATGATTGAGGAGTTGATTGAAAAATTCCAAGTAAATAAGAACTAGTTAGGCACAGAAGGAGGAGAGGTATATCACCTACAGCAATGTTTCTCAACTCCAGTCCTCAAGTACCCCCAAACAGGTCATATTTTTAGGATTTCTCTCAGATGAAATGGCTGTTGTAATTACTTAGGCAGTGAAACTGATCAAATCACCTGTGAAAATAATGGAAAGCCTGAAAACATGACTTGTTGGGGGTACTTGAGGACTTGGGTTGAGAAACATTGACCTATGGAACACTAGTAAAAAACAAAGGTCTCACTGAGATCCTAGGGGTATGCTCTAGGGGGCATGTCTAAAAGCTTTGCTGGTGTCCAATGACCTGAAAGTCTATGGCTACCAAGCCTGTGTCCTGTGCTGTACCTAAGATATTTACTTTTAAATTGACTCAGGCAAAAATGCTGAAATAATCAGATGTTTATCCTACCATTTATCCTACTTCCACACTGGCTATAACCCTACAGTTAGCATCTTTATTTTCTGAATCACCCTGAACCTGTGAAAGGTCAGACCAAGTGTTCCCAGATTCTGTAGCACCTGAAAACGCAACTTGTGTGCAGCTTGAAGCTTCAGCCTAAAGTAAGGTGACCAGATTTTTAAAATGAAATCCGGGGACATATTTTTTTTACTAGTAATGGCGGCAATCAGCGACTCTCTGCCCTTCGCCGCCCGCCTCACAGCCTGTCAAGTCTTACTCTTCGGGCTACTCCTGGGTGTGGAGCGGAGGAAGATCACTCAGCCAGGGAAGGCAAGGAGATAAGCAGGCAGGCGGCTGGCCGGGACATGCGTACGGAGCTGAATGGGCATGCGCCCAAAACTGAAGAAATATTCCCTCCGCTCCGACCAGCACATGATCATCAGAAAGGGGCACAGATAATGGAAAAAATACACCCTCCTAAGCTAGTAGGAGCAGCGGTGTGTAATTCAGAATTTTTTTTATTTTTATTCTGCACTGACTGTCTTTAAAATTGCCCCAGCTCCTGTTCAAATCCAATCCGGGGACAAAACCGGGGACAGACTTGGTCCGGGGACAGTGTCCTCAATCAGGGGACTGTCCCCTGAAACTGGGGATGTCTGGTCACCCTAGCCTAAAGTGTAATCTTTATTTTCGTAATGTACTCCACATATACTGTATGTAACATTAATCAATGATAATGTAATAGTGGTCAGTCCAGAAATTTGCAGTTTGGGTTGGGTAAAAAAATCCTGTTATCTCATTCTGAGACATGTTTGTTTTATCATTGCTCCCGCTCCACCACTGCTGATTCTGGATGCTGTTCAAAATACCATCCCCAGACCAAAACCCTAACAAACCTATCTACTCTGTGTTGGCTGCCGAGATCTGCTATGGGAATGCTTCCATAGTCAAAAGATATTTAAAGTAATCCATCGATAGGAGAATAAGCAACATGTCAAATCCTAAACAGAGAGGAACAAGAGGACACTGAAAAATACCATTCTTTTTTTTTTTTTTTTATCAAAAAGGTGTTTATTGAACAAGTTCAAACTATTTTCCAATGTACAGACATTGTATTTGAATATAGCAACATGTACAGTCCTCCCAGCATTCACCAGAACCATCTTATGCTTAAGAAAAATACCATTCTAATGATATGAAGAGAAGATTAAAGTGGTTGTAACCCCACTCTGACAACTTGCACCTACAGGTAAGCCTAGATGGAGCAAGCATGTAGATCAGGAGTTCTGAATAAAGAATTCAGTGTAATTTAATCGCTCACTCCAGCAAATTGTACTCACTAATCCACACCTCTTACCTGACTCATATGTGCGCTCACTTCTTTGTTTTAAGGGCCATTCAGGGAAAATCATTTCTTTATAATTTATTACATTCTTGTTCATAGTCTGTAGCTCACAATGTATTATAGGTATTCATTGCCGTCCTTGCCTTCACTGGGACAATTCACCCTATTAGTACTGATGGTCACTGTCACCAGGACTAAAAGTACTGCAAAATATTGTCAGTTAGCACTGGATGGGGGGTAAATGGGAATCATTCCTACGGGTACATTTGCTCCGCTGACAACTATCTATGAAAGGATTTCCCTTAGTTTGGAGAGATCTCCTCTTACTTCCTGTTGTGTTTCCAGACAGGAAGTGAAGAAAGACCTCCCCAATGGGACTCACGTGGCAAAATAACATATCAGGACTTTTAACCCTCCACCACCCTATCCAAAGCAAAACAAAAAATTCATTTAGATATCATTTAAAGTATATAGTAGTCATCAATAGTGGACTTCATACAGTAATTCTCTCATTTCAGGTTTATGGTTGGAGTATTTTCTTCTTAGGAATGAAGGGAAACTATTGTCTTTATTCAGTACAAATTTAGAATTACTGTGACATTTAGCTGAAAGTATTTTTTGTGACTAACACATTTTTAAATGCTCCCTCCAGTGGCCATCTGTAAGACCCCTTTCACACTGGGCGGTTTTCAGGTGCTTTAGCTCTGGAAATAGCCTCTGGTAAGCGCCTGAAAACCGCCTCCCATTAATTTCAGTGTGACTTTCCACACTGGGGCGGTGCGCTTGCGGGATGTTCCGAAAAGTCCTGCAAGCAGCATCTTTGGGGTGGGTTGGGAGCGCTGTATTTAGCGCTCCCAAAACGCCCTGCCCATTGGAATGAATGGGCAGTGCTTTCAAAGTGCCTGAAAAGCGATTTAAAAGCACCCGATAGCAGCCGAAAAGCGGTGCCAAAGCGCTGCTTAAACAGCACTAAAGCTCCGCTAAAATGAGCGGCGCTATATCGCTAACGGCCGGCGCTTTCAGTGTGAAAGCAGTCTAAATGAGAGGGAAGCAGTTTTCCTTTCCTAGAGGGTATGTCCAGGGCTGTCTTAATGAGTGGGCACACCTGGGCACTGCCCAGGGGCCCCAGCTGCATGGGGGGCCCCTGCACTTTCCCCAAAGCAGCTGCTCCTTGAGCCAACGCTGTCCGGAAATTGGGGGCCCCATGATGGCACTGAGAGTGATGGATATACACAGGGGACTTAGGCTGGCAGCAGTGCGCCGCGCTGTGCAGAACGATACCTATTATTTCACAGCCAGCAGGGAGGGGTGGGGCCGGAGCGCCAGTGATGCTCAGACCCCACCCCTTGCTGCCTGAATGCTCGGGACTCAGAGGCCGCGGTGTAACAGCTGGAGTGGGAGCTGCTGAGTCAGCAGCACTGAGAGCCCGCCTGCGGAAATGGCACTGTGGATGGTGTCATGGTGAGCCCAGCTGTCCAACACTGTTTGCACCGAAGGGCTTGGAATGCCCAAAGGGATGCTTCCTCCTCTGCCCCTCCTTCTGTCTGCATGACTCGATTGGTATAGGTGAGTCCTTGTCACAGTGCTAGAGGTGGGCACATAGCAAAAAGTTCACATGCGCTGTATCTCCACTGGAAAAGTGGGTACTACATGGATGGCATAATGGTGCTGGGGGATATCAAGGGTGTATGGGGGGGAAAACAATGCTGAGGGGGATCTGGGGTGTATAGGAGGTAGCAATGCTTGGGGTATCTTGGGTGGCTATAGTGCTAGAGGTATCAGGGATGTAGATAGGCCACATACAGGGGGTATGAGGGATGTAGTGGGGTCACAATACAAGGGGTATCATGGTATATGGTAACAGTGCTGGGGGGAATATCTAGGGTGCAGAGAGGGGTCTCAGTGCTGGGGGGATATCTGGGGTGTAGAAGGGTCTGAGTGCTGGGGGGATATCTGGGGTGCAGAGAGGGATCACAGTGCTGGGAGGATATCTGGGATGTAGAGGGGTCTGAGTGCTGGGGGGATATCTGGGGTGTAGAGAGGTCTGAGTGCTAGGGGGATATCTGGGATGTAGAGGGGTCAGAGTGCTGGGGGGATATCTGGGATGTAGAGGGATCAGAGTGCTGGGGGGGATATCTGGGATGTAGAGGGGTCTGAGTGCTGGGGGGATATCTGGGATGTAGAGGGGTCTGAGTGATAGGGGGATATCTGGGATGTAGATGGGTCAGAGTGCTGGGGGGATATCTGGAATGTAGAGGGGTCAGAGTGCTGGGGGGATATCTGGGGTGTAGAGGGGTCAGAGTGCTGGGGGGATATCTGGGATGTAGAGGGGTCAGAGTGCTGGGGAGATATCTGGGATGTAGAGGGGTCAGAGTGCTGGGGGATAAATGGGATGTAGAGGGGTCAGAGTGCTGGGGGGATATCTGGGATGTAGAGGAGTCAGAGTGCTGGGGGGATATCTGGGATGTAGAGGGGTCAGAGTGCTGGGGAGATATCTGGGATGTAGAGGGGTCAGAGTGCTGGGGAGATATCTGGGATGTAGAGGGGTCAGAGTGCTGGGGGATAAATGGGATGTAGAGGGGTCAGAGTGCTGGGGGGATATCTGGGGTGTAGAGGGGTCCGCTTGTCTGCCTCCTATCTACTTGATGTCTGTTTACCTGCGCTGTCTCCATTGTAGGGGCCCCAGAGCATTACTTTGCCCAGGGGCCCATGATGCTATTAAGACGGCCCTGGGTATGTCAGTGCGAAAAACAAATAATAATACATGCACATTGCTCCATGATTCCTAAAAAACACTGCAGGAAACACTACGGAAAAATACCTGTTGATCCTAGAGGACATGCGTTCATAAACTTCTGTTGTGAGTTGACAAAACACTGGGGGAGTTTTACTAAAACTGGAGCACTCAAAATCTGGTGCAGCTGTGCATAGTGGCCAATCAGCTTCTAACTTTAGCTTGTTCAGTTAGACATTGACAATAACCTGGAAGCTAATTGGTTTCTGTGAGGAGCTGCACCAGATTTTGCACACTCAAGATTTAGTAAATCAACCCCACTGTTTCTGCTGCATTGAAATTGCAAAATAAAGGGGTCAGGCCTCCCCAATCGTCTTTTTCTGGACTACAGAAACTTTTCCCCTATGTTGTAGACATGAGGTGTTCTGTATGGAAGAAGATATGAGCGCATCTTACGTATGCGTTCGCTTTTGCACGCCAGCTCGGCAGGACGGGGCGCTTTACATTTTTTATTTTTTATTATTTATTTTACTGTCCTTTTAAAAAAAATAAATAAATTGGGTCACTTTTATTCATATTACAAGGAATGTAAACATCCCTAGTAATAGAACAAAAAGCATGACAGGACCTCTTAAATGTGGGATCTGGGGTCAAAAAGACCTCAGATCTCACATTTACACTTAAATGCAATAAAAAATAAATAAAAATTAAATGTCTTTTAAAAAAAAAAAAAAAAATTCTCCTTTTAGACCATTGGGTGGAAGTGACATTTGACATAGCTTCCGTCATCCAATGTTATGGAGCCAAGTAGGGGCCATCTTTTCCTCACTCAGCTCCAGGCCTGTCAGGGGAGAGGACACGATCGTCTCCGCTGCTACCGATGGCTCCGGTAAGTGGCAGAGACAACCAGAGCTTGGCGGGAGGGGGGCCCTCTCCCGCCCCCCGATAAAAGTGATATTAAGGCGAATCTGCCCCAGAGACCACTTTGATCTTAAAGAGAACCCCCTGCCGTTTCTGAAAATACCAGGGTTGTGGCAGCTAGCTTCTGCCTTAACAACGGTATTTAGCGTCAAAGTACCGATGTACAGCTACGGCAGTTTGTGGTAAGTGGTTAAAGTGATTGTAAACAATCACCTTGTAAAACAACCCATTCCGTTTAAAAAAGAAATGAAAGAAAATATATTTTTGTATAGATATAAAAAAATACATTATAAATACCTTTTTTCTCTTTTTTTTATAAGTGATCGCATTCCCTCTGTTCCCAGCTACATAAGAGCTGGGGGGAGGAGAAACAGCATCACACTGAGCTTCCCAGTGAATGGCTGTGCAGTGGGGGCGTGTCAGGGCAAGTTGATTATTGGAGGAGAGCAGACTGTGTTTCCAGTACAGCTATGGTGTGACCATGACCATGACCATGGTGTGTTCTGCTTAGTGTGGTCAGTTTTTAATAGGAAAGAAGAAGGACTGGCAGGAACACCAGGGATTTCACACAAAGGAAGCAATATAAAGAGATTAGGATCAGGGGCGTTGCTAGGTCTACAAAAGATCAAAGGCTAGAGCCCATGGCAGCGAAGTAATGAAAGTCATACGGTTAGGTGGACATATATATGTGTAGCGGCCTCACCCCTCTCTCCCTTTCTCATACTCGGCTTGTCTTTCTTCATCTAGGGGTCTCAGTGCTGGGGAGAGGGATGAGATACACCACGGCCCATGTCTTCCATAGCTAAGAGGTGAAGGCCAGAAAGATTGGGTTTTGTGTAGGTGTCCTAGAATCAAGGCCAGTACTTCGTCCCTGACTCCTTTGCTCCTAGTAACCAGAGTTCCACACAGTGAATAGGTCCAACTCAGTTTTATTCTTCTTGGCGTACAAACATACAGTTTCTTTAGTGAGTAATAATGGGTATAGATCGAGGCACAATCCTTTCCCTTCTGTTGCTAACCACTGTGGTATCACCACAGTGGTAAATAGTCACTGCCACTGACTATGTAAGGTAGAAAGTGAATTACCTTCGCTAGCACGGCCCCTGTCAGGGGAAGGAAATCCGTCCAAGGGAGAAACCGGAGGCCTCTGTCACCAGCGATGCTGCGCCGGACTCTCCAGAGAAGTTCCGCACCCCAGTCCTCACGAACTCAGACACGGGCACCCAAGGAGTTAGGGCCCCCTCGGATTCCTCCACCCTCGCGGAACTCAGTCGAAGGTACTGAGCCCCAGGCGTCCGCCATAGTACCTCACCCCAGGCTAAAGGTGCCTGAGATGGACTCCATCTCCGCTCCGGCTAGGTCAAGGGCACCTAGGCCTGGAACACTGGAATGCCAGCACCCAGGCTGAGGGTGCCTGAGTGCGGCCGAGTCCTCCGACTCTCACTTCAACTCTGAACCCCGTGGTAAGGGCGTCCACCCCTTTTATCCCCTCTCCCTTTGCGTCACAGCGGGTTCCCCGCCCCACTGTACCAGCTCCAGGGAAAGACAAAAAGGCACAGTCTTGCGGTGTGAGTTCAGCACCGGCCCAGGGCAACAGCGCCACCTGTTGACCACAAGAACCTCACACCTCCAGAGTCCTCCAAGAACCAGAAAAAGGGTCTCGGATCCCCTAGCAATTAGTGCATCTGGGTTACACTACCACCCAGATGCTTCCCCTAAATTCAAATACCCGCTACATATGCATATGTATATGTCCTCTGTTCCCTGCACCCCACCATAGTGTCCTCTGTTCCCTGCACCCCACCACACAAACACACACTGTAGGTAGAGCTCTCCTATCTTACACAGGTGTACAGCAAGCAGAGCATCTGAGATCGGCAATCACAGGGCTGGATGGGGGCGGGAACTATTGAAGTTAACTTTTCACAATAACAGACTGGTGATTGGTTGGTAGGATTGCCCGGCAATCAATCACCTGCTGTTTAATGAAAACAAGTTAACTTCTGCGGTTCCCGCCCCATCCAGCCCTACGATACTGGCCGCTCGCCGCTGTCCAATGAAGAGGACAGCGGTGAAAATGTCCGCAGGCCAGGTGACCACATTCAGCGGTGGTGAGCCGGGTGCTGATTTCTGCCCTAGAGACTCTGGGCTATGGGCCCCAAATTTGGGGCTATAGCCTCAATAGCCACCCCCTTGCGACGCTTCTGATCAGGATGCTTTCTCATACAAGTACATGGTACAGCAGGCACAAATCAGGAATATAAAGTTTTGGGGTAACAAACGCTTTAAGTATGCTCGTGTAAATGAGGACTTACATATAAAATGCTCAGACATGGCTGCCCTCATATACATATATTATTACAAAACAAGGTTTTTAAACTAACACTCAGTAAGATAATATACATCATACAAATCACATGCTGCATATACAGTGTCTCAAATATTGTAACAAGACTAAAATTTCTATTGAAAAGAAAAGGATTGTGATGCAATGAACGTGAATTGAGCACCAGATGCAGAAACATACTTGCAGCTGATATCAGGGAGGAATAGCTGGAAGGTTATTCTAAGCCCATGCAAGTTAGCAATAAAAAGTGTCAGTGTGTGCGAATGTTCACTGTTTATTATTGCTGTGGGCAGAAGCAGGCCGTTACTCAAGAAATGTGGTCTGGTTATTGTGAACAGACTCGTACATACTACACTTCACATTTTTTCCCACGGGCTTTTAAAGTTGTTCATTAACCCGATGCCGCTGCATAATGGGTAATAATTTTTGCTTGGACATGTCTTTATTTGGTAAAAGGGGCAGAAGTTCTGTCTGGATGGGAAAGACAATTTGCAACAGATTTTGGTGCTAAAACTACGCACATAAAACACTGCATATGATCTATAATGGAAACCCTGTAGTCAGATAAAGATAGTTTGTATTTTAACCACTTCAGCCCCGGAAGATTTGGCTGCTCAATGACCAGGCCATTTTTTGCGATAGGGCACTGCGTCGCTTTAACTGACAATTGCGCGGTTGTGCGACGCTGCATCCAAACAAAATTGACGTCCTTTTTTTCCCACAAATAGAGATTTCTTTTGGTGGTATTTGATCATCTCTGCGGTTTTTATTTTTTGCGCTATAAACAAAAAAATAGCAAATATTTTGAAAAAAACACAATGGGGGTTATTTACGGAAAAAGGCAAATCCACTTTGTTCTACAAGTGCAAACTACAAGTGCAAAGTGCACTTGGAATTGCACTGAAAGTACACTTGGAAGTGCAGTCGCTGTAAATCTGAGGGGTAGATCTGACATGAGGGAAAGCTCTGTTGATTTTATCATCCAATCATGTGCAGGCTAAAATGCTGTTTTTTATTTTCCTTGCATGTCCCCCTTAGATTTACAGTGACTGCACTTCCAAGTACACTCTCAGTTCAATTTCAAGTGCACTTTGCACTTGTAGTTTGCACTTGTAGTGCAAAGTCGATTTGTCTTTAGTAAATAACCCCCATTGTTTTGTACTTTTTGCTATAATAAATACACCCAACTTTTTTTAAAAGAAGCACATTTTTTCCTCAGTTTAGGCCTATATGTATTCTTCTACATAATTTTGGTAAAAAAAAATAAAAAAATCCCAATAAGCGTATATTGATTGGTTTGTGCAAAGGTTATAGCATCTACAAACTATGGGATAGGTTTATGGCATTTTTAATATTATTATTTTTTTACCAGTAATGGCGGCGATCTGCGATTTTTATCGTGACTTTGACATTGCAGCGGACATATCGGACACTTTTGACACTATTTTGGGACCATTCACATTTATACAGAGATCAGTGCTATAAATACAGTATGTACTGATTACTGTATAAATGTGACTGGCAGGGAAGGGGTTAACACTAGGGGGTGATCAAGGGGTTAAATGTGTTGCCTAGGGAGTGATTCTAACTGTGGGGGGAGGGGACTGACTGGGAGAGGTGACCGATCAGTGTTCCTCTGTACAAGGAAAACACGATCAGTCTCCTCTCCCCTGACAGGACGTGGATCTGTGTGTTTACAGTCCGAAAATAAGAAAGAAAATCCGAAAATTGCAAAGAACGAAAATCCACAAAGTTCTAAAGAATAACTAACTAACCAATAAGAACTAAATATTAAATTATAGGTATTGGAATTTCCTTTCAAATTTGGCTGTTAGTAAACGTAACGAATACGAATTTATCCGACGTTACGAATTACCTGAAATAATGAATGCCGCATCTAAACTAATGGAACAGAACAAAATAATATTAAATAATAATAATATTTTGTTTTATTATTATTGTTATTTATTATTATTAATTAGTTATGTTCCATTCGTTTAGATACGGCATTCGTTCTCTCGGATAATTCATAACTTTGGATAAATTCGTATTTGTTATGTTCACTAACGTGAGCTGATGTTTTTTTCTTTATATATACTATGTTCAAGCCTGCCTGCATTAAAACTTTATTTTCTGCCTTGCTGAATAAAAGTGCAAGACAAACCTGCTCTGACTGTTCCTGGGTTTCCCTATCTCATGCATAGTTTACCATTGCCAATACAAATATAGCTTGACTCCCTCACACTGTCCAATGGCTGAAGTGGAGTGCAGGTAACTGGAAAATTGGGCAGGAAAGATGGCGCTGTTGAACAGAGTGATGACTGAAGCCTGGATCTATCATCGCTGGAGAATGGCACACTACCATTGGGTGAAGTTGGAAGAGAAAGAGGACCCAGCATGTCACCTGAAGTCTTCAGAAAAAGGTAAGCGCAATAAATAAATAAATAAATAATCCACAATTTTAAATATTGTTAGAATTAATGTTTCCATGGTACAGTTGAAATAAAAGTCCACTTTATTATTATGTTTTTTTATCCTTATATAAAAAAAAAAAGGCTGCCAATTATGTTTCCTGGATTTAAGACAGTGTTGGGCCGTGTTGTGTATATTTTAGGCGTGAATTATTGGCTGAGGGTTTGTTACACAATAATTACACAAATAGGATTAATGTTATCTTAACATTCTTTGCATTAAATAATCTCCTGTAATTACAGCATTGAATGAGGCATTAGAAGTATTTAAGGATGTGTTGATACACGTTTAATTTAAACACGTTAAGAACGGTCATATATTTCAATGGTTTGATGACTTCATATGCTGTTTGGAAAATGGTTGCATAGAAATAGCAAAAACTTGAAGAAGAATAAAAAATGACCTTAGGTTAGAGAGCACATAGGTTGATTCTTTCTATGTTGAACTAAACGAGGTAATGTCTTGTACACGCGACCGGATTGTCCATCGGAATAAAGTCCGATGGTTTGTCCGAAGGAGTTCCGACAGAATTCCGCTCAAGCTGTCTTGCATACACACGGTCACACTAAAATACGACCGTCAAAAACGCGGTGACGTAAAACACGTACGACGAGCCGATATCAATGTTCAATAGGCAGTTCGGCTCTTCTGCTTGATTCTGAGCATGCGTGGTTTTTAGTCTGTCGGAATTGCAGACAGACGAACGGATTTTCCTATAGAATTTTTTGTCCGTCGGAAAAATAGAGAACATGTTCTCTATCTAAGTTTGTCGGATATTCCGAGAGAAAAAGTCTGATGGGGCATACACACGGTCAGAATATCTGATGAAAAGAGCCCGTCTGACTTTTTCCATCAGAAAATCCGGTCATGTGTATGAGGCATTAGGGTAAAGGCATCAATATTATACAGCTGCCTGAAAGTTCATTCCATTTATGTAGTGACCGTTTACTACTCTATAGGCAGGTACACAAGGGCCTACTTTCAGGAGAAATTGGCTGGTTAAAAAAATAAAACGTCCGATATTCGGCCCGTGTGACAGAAGCCGGCAAAAAAAAACGAAATGACTGGCTCCCGATCAGCGCTCTCAGCCTCCTGTCAGAACACAACAGCTCAGCAGGGGGGAGATCGCTATACTAACTTTGCATAGTTATTCCATCAGCTCCGACCAAAGCTGGGTTGAAGGGAAAAAAAATTAATAGTGTTTACCGGGCTTTAGGGTGGGTTCACACCTTTAAGGTGCATTAACACAAAGCACTATGAAGTCTATTTTTTCAATTTAATGGGCTCCCTAAATGGGCATCGGTCAGTTCAATAGAAACAGGTCGACATTCGTACGGCAGCCGGGGCAGCTTCTGTCAAAGGGTCATGACCATAGGTGTGCGCAGTCTATTGCATTAGGGTGTGCACCTCAAAGCTCCAACACCATGCGCTTGTGATATATTAACCGGCCTCTTCCCCGCTCGTCATCCTGAAACAATGGGGGGGGGGGGCACACAGGGGGGCCTGAGAAGCAGAAAGAAGAGAAACAGGGACAAAAGGGGTGGCACATATTGGTACCGATCCCCTGTATTTTACTCCTGAGGCAGCTGAATGTCGGCGAGAGGGAGAGGAGGAGACGCGTACTTTCAGCTGCTGCAGAAGAAAATACAGATCGGTTCCACTAATTTCCACCCCCGCTGCCTATCCTGTCCAGGTTCTGGGGGTTGGCAAGTAAGGATCGCGGCTTACCTGTCACCTGCCCACGATTCACAGATTGCCAACTCCAGGATTAGGGTGTGCCCAGGCACACCTGGCACACCCCTTGCGCACGCCTATGGTCATGACCAAAAAAAGGTCTGCTAACCAGCTGAGAGCGCTGATGGGAATGTTCTGGCGGGGGGCCGTCCCCCTGTCAGAACACAATAGAACAGCAGGGGAGATCGCTGTACTAACATCGTAGCTGTCAGGTTTTTTTCATTCAACCTGCTGGAAAGGCAATGCACGACAACAACATGGCAGTGCATTAGCATGTGATATGGTGTGCTAAAATGCACATGTTTTGGGGTGCCATTAACGTTCCTGGCGGTAATCCGGGTGAATTTTCAATACCAAAAGCGGTAACCCCGAGCCACACTTGGGACTGTATCGCAGTATCCTGGTAAAGTTACTTACCTTGTCCCCAGGATCCTGCAATGTCTCCCCGCTGTGTCCGCGGGCTGTGTCCTCCGCTCGATCTATCACTGTGCCGAGTTCCGTTCTCTGCGAGCGCCGCAACGCAAGGGGGTGGAGCCTGGCGGCAAATTCAAAAAAGTGAAAAATACAGAACACCTACAGTACATTGTAATCTGTAAGATTACATTACTGTATCAAATCATTTCACATCCTTTTTGTCCAGTGCAGTTTTATATTATATATACTGTTCTTTCTGCCTGGAAACTTGAGATTGTCCATGGCATCCAAAAAGTGTCCCGTTAAGTCAAAAGCGGTTTTAGGCCAACTAGAAAACAGCGATAGTGAATTAGAATCACTTGCAGAATTGAGCGAAAGTGAATGGTGGGGAAATTCGTCATCAAACACTGAAAGTAAGGACAGCGACAATTCTGCGACTGAGCAAATTTCTGTGTTTTTGATTCGATTAGATTCTTTAATAAAATGTATTATTATTATATTATTATTTGTTATAATTATTTATAGTTATTTATTATATTATAGTTTATAATTTCAAACTTTATCATACCCGGGATGTCTACTAGACTCTGGTTTGGACAGATTTAAGTGAGTTTTTACTAAGAATTACAGGCCTACAATAAAAAACGCCAAATATCCATGCGAAACAGCTTTGAGCTTCAAAAATCAGACATAATCATACCACCAGGGAGGTTATTAATGAATGGAACTGCAGCACCCCAACATGCAAAATGTTCTCATGTGTTGTGCTAATGTGTGTTCCCACAGCACAAAGGTGTGAACCCAGCCTTAGAGGTTTAAAGTGGTTGTAAACCCACTTATGCAACTTGCACCTACAGGTAAGCCTAGATTGAAGCCCTGTACACACGATCGGTTTTACCGATGAAAACAGTCCGATTAACTTTTTTCATCGGACAAACCGATCGTGTATGGGACCCATCGGTCTTTTTTCCATCGTTTTTAAAAAATAGAACATGTTTTATATTTTTCCGATGGATAAAAAACCGATAGCAAATTCCGATCATCTATGGGCAAGTCCATCGGTTGAAAAACCCACGCATGCTCAGAATCAAGTCGACGCATGCTCAGAAGCATTGAACTTAATTTTTCTCAGCTCATCGGAGTGTTTTACGTCACAGCGTTTGGAACGGTCGGTTTTTTGACTGATGGTGTGTAGGCAAGACTGATGGAAGTCAGCTTCATCGGATTTCCGATGGACAAAACCATCGGATTAGAATGCATAGGATATCCGATCGTGTGTACAGGGCTTAAAGCTTACCTGTAGGTGCAAGAAATATCTCCTAAACCTACACGCATGCATGCCATAGACAACGGTGCATTCATTCAGATACCCCATTCACAAATCCGGCGTTGCTGTGATTGGCCGGAGCGGCGATACCCGGAAGTAACCTTCCGGGTATCTGTGGAGCGATGGCTGCGGCTGGAGGGGGAGACGAGGACGGCTTCGGGGGCCCCGATCTAAGGTAAGTGATGCATAATGAGCTTGTATGCTAGTCATACTAGCTCATTATGGCTTTGTCTTGCAGGTGTTTTTTAAAAAAAACAGGTTTACAACCACTTTAAGTGTATCTAACCTCACAAAACAAAAATGTTATTTATTGCATCTTCCCAGTCCTTAGATGTGGTGGCTGCACTGGTTTTAATTTTTAAGACTTTATTTCTTTATTTTCACCTGGTGATCCTGCAGGTAACACTCTTCCTGTCCAAAGGTGATACTACTCACTCAATTTACTGTATCTATAGAGGAGCAACTTTGACACCTCAATCTACTTTCTTGATTTTGATACTAGAACCTACTCCTCTCCTCATCTCAATTACATAGAGAGATGAGGTTACATAGTTCATAGAAGATGGCTTGCAAAATGATTGAGAGTGCAGTTTAGTGTACAGAAAGTTACAAGAATACTGGATTTTATTTAGGATCAACAGGTATTTTTTAGTACTTACATACAATGAAAAAGAAAACAAATGAGGCCACCACATCTAAGAACTGGTAAGCTTCAATATGTGAAATGTTTGTTCTTGGGTTTCGATCCACTTTACTACTACTACTTTACTTTGCTAAAGATTTTAATAGCTGAGCATTTGCAATAGCTTTTAAAAAGTTCACACAAGGAGCAGTGTTGAGAGCTCCAACTTCACACAACAATCTGCTAAATGGCAGGAGATTAAAGCCTGGTAAACACGATGAGATTATTGGACGAATGATTATCCATTTTTTTTTCTTTTTGCATGCTAGCCTCCATATGGAAAATGAAGAGGACATTAAAGTTCGAAAATTTTCGTTCGACAGAATAAAGATTTGGAACTGATGTATTGTATTGTATTTTTGGGCAAAACTGTACTGATGTCCCTTTGGATAATTTCGGACGAAAGCTGTGTACTAACGATCAGATTATCGTACGATCGCTTCGAAAGCAGTATTTTTCGTACGATTTTGTGATCGTGTGTACGGGCCTTCAAACTGTTGCTGATTTTGTACTAAACAAAATTGCACCAGTACAGATTCCTGTTTTGCTAAGGCCTGTTATGCAAGTAAAAAAAAGAAGCCTAAAAAATGTAATGTAATTATTAATCATATTGTACAGCCAATGACAACAACTGCAACAGCTCTAGAGTCTATCAAGTACACAGTAAAATATTTACTTAGGAGCGTACAAAGAAACTGCATCCTCCACATAGTCAGTTGAGATGTTGCAGCACGTTCCTTCACTAAGAGATAACATTTGTCTCCATAATACAGCTGGTTCCACTGTCATTTCCCCCATGAGATATGTGCATGGATCAATATGGTCTTCCTTGCTACTGGGCCATCCCGTATGACGTGCTTCAGGCTCTAGTGAACGGGCTCAATACACGGTGATGACAATATGATTGCATGTACAGAAACTTTTGTTGTACAAGTACAACTAAATATTCATGACACTTTCAGAGATTGTTTTGGCAGGATAAACAGATAATACAATGCATTGCAAGCATAATTAACCTCCCTCACATTAGATTTTTAAGGGATCGGTCCATCCAAAAGTGATCATGTTGCTATACATGAAGCCTGGTGAGCCGAATCAGCCAGGTATATGTTTTAGATACTACTACAAAGAGTTCTTCTGATGTTTTTCGACTCTGTCCCTGTCCACCTGAAAGTTTTTGTGTTATCACCCAAAAATACAAAAATACAAATGCAATTTATACACTGGGGGGAGAACCTCTGGGGGAATCTAGGATGGAAAAGGACCTGGGGGTCCTAGTAGATGATAGGCTCAGCAATGGGATGCAATGCCAGGCTGCTGCTAACAAAGCAAACAGAATATTGGCATGCATTAAAAAGGGGATCAACTTCAGAGTTAAAGCGATAATTCTCCCACTCTACAAGACTCTGGTCCGGCCGCACCTAGAGTATGCTGTCCAGTTCTGGGCACCAGTCCTCAGGAAGGATGTACTGGAAATGGAGCGAGTACAAAGAAGGGCAACAAAACTAATAAAGGGTTTGGAGGATATTGGTTATGAGAAAGGGTTGCGAGCACTGAACTTATTCTCTCTGGAGAAGAGACACTTGAGAGGGGATATGATGTCAATTTACAAATACCGTACTGGTGACCCCACAATACGGATAAAACTTTTTCGCAGAAGGGAGTTTAACAAGATACGTGGCCACTCATTAAAGTTAGAAGAATAGAGGTTTAACCTTAAACTACGTAGAGGGTTCTTTACTGTTATGCCGCGTACACACGACCGAGTTTCCCGGCGGTGAAAACACCGCCGTGAAACCCGACGGGAAAAACGAGGACCGGCTTGGTCCCCTTTTCCCAGTCTACACACGGCCGTTTTTCACGACATGTTTTCTCCTGGTCGAGAAAACCGGCCGTGTGTAGGCTCCCTAACAGTGTTTCCCTATGGGAAAACTGGCGAGGTAAAAAATGCCACGATTCGCGACGAGAAAAATTAGTGCATGTTCTAAATTTTTCTCGTCGTGATTCTCCGTGGTTTTCTCGTCGGGAAAACTGCTGGAGAGCCTACACACGGCCGTTTTTCTCGTCCAAGTGAAAAAATTACAGTTTTCCAGACGAGAAAAATGGTCGTGCGTACGCGGCATTAGAGCGGCAAGGATGTGGAATTCCCTTCCACAGGCGGTGGTCTCAGCGGGGGGGGGGGGGGGCATCGATAGTTTCAAGAAACTTTTAGAACCTGAACGGCCACAACATACAGGGATATACAAGGTAACACTGACATATAATCACACACATAGGTTGGACTTGATGGACTTGTGTCTTTTTTCAACCTCACCTACTATGTACTATGTAACCCAATTTTGTGTGTTATGAGTTGGACCCCCAAATAATAGACACAGAAGGTGTGCAGACCAAGTAATTCAAATGCATCTACCAAAAATGGAACACCAGGTTTGAGTGGACAGACATTCTAAAGTCATTTAAAGAGGCTATCTTCTTTGAACTAAATGTCCTAAATCCTGGATCCCACATGCGACAGCAATGCAAGGATCTTATAGCTAACCTATAGGGTGAGGGAGAGTGTTTTCAATATCATAATCCATGCTCTTGTTTTCTCAGAAGAAAATTTGCACAATATGTGCCAGGATGCACCACATTGTATAAAGATGGCAGCGCTCTACTTGCTTATCATTCTTTAGATCTTTAGTCAATGTCTACTTTTT
Organism: Rana muscosa; assembly: GCA_029206835.1. Lineage (NCBI taxonomy): Eukaryota > Metazoa > Chordata > Amphibia > Anura > Ranidae > Rana > Rana muscosa. The sequence continues at coordinate 1,197,070,943 of CM055116.1, read as the reverse complement.
CTGGATCCAAGACTAGCTAGTTTCCTCAGAGAGCTACCCATCCATGATTACTTTTTCTTTTTCTGGAGATAGGTGCCCATTCATGGCTAGCCATTTTTTTTTTAAGATAGCTGTCCATCCATGACTAGCTATTTTTCTGGAGATAGCTGCCCATCAATGACAAGCCATTTTACCAAACACAGCCTCCCACCCATAACTAGCCATTTACCTAGAGAGAGCTTCACATCAATAACTAGCCAATTTCCATCCCCGAACAGCCATTTTGCTAAAGACAGCTGCTCATTAACAACTAGCCATTCTCCCAGGGAAAGAGTTGCCCGTCCATGAATAGCAGTTGTCTGAGATAGTTGCCCATCAATGACAAAGTGGCCTCCTAAAGACAGCTGCCCTTCCATGGTTGGTCATTCTTCCAGAGAGAGCTGCTCATCTATGACTAACCGTTTTTCCAAAGATCGATAACTAGACATTTTCCTAGAGAAATCCTCATTCTTAGGGGCAAACATGCACTTTCACCAAAACCTTGCTCTCTAACAATGTACAAGCTCCAAGTCTATAGAAAGGGAGGTGACTTGCTGGAAGCAAGCTTACATTATACCTAGAGGCAAAACTTTTTTTTTTTTCTAGTTTTGGATAGAATGGAGAGGGAATAGAACACCTGTCAGGTTTTTATTGCTGTTTTGTGCCCCTATTAGGGAGATTCACTCTCTCTATTTGTCCTGTTTATCGCTATAATCGAAAGTAAAAGTAAATCCCACATTGTGAGTTTTCCCCTGAAAAGTAATGGAGGAGAAATCTTCCAATTCTACAATTTCACTATGATAGACATATGCATAATTTAACTATTTTTTTTTTATATTACTCAATACCACATGGAGATTTTCAGTTATTCCTGGGAACCTTGTACATACGTCCTACCCGCACATGGGTCCATATACCTCAGCTCCTGGGACAAGCAATTCTGGCAGTCTTTATACTACAGCACCACATGTTCCTATACCCTAGCCCAGGGCCACCAGTCCTCCTGTAGGGGGCCCAGGTACACAGGGGGGCCCAGACAGCAGAGGTAATTAGTGTAGTCGGCTGGAGGGGCAATTACAGAAGGATGCCCTGTGCGTCTCTCTGCAGCAGCTGAAAGACGGGTTCTATCCCTCCTGCTGGCTTTCAGCTGCTGCAGGGAGAGACACAGACACAGGGAATTGTTCTTGTAATTGCTTCCTCCTCCCTGTTCTGCTTGCTTTTGATTCCCCCTGTGTGTCACTGTGCTGCCCCCCCATGGCAATGCCTGCTTACTTGTTTCGTACTAAAATAACAAATTGTAAAAAAAAATAAAAAATGTAATTGTTAAATAAAATCATTTTAAAAAATGTAAACTTTTTTTTAAAACTATAAAAAACAAATGTTTAAAGATTTTACAAAAATATTTTTAAAAAGGGCTAATTCACACAGTTTCTCTGTTATATTTGTGTCTGCTAATGATTTTTTGGTGAAAATATTGTTTTGCTATATTTCGGGGGGAGGGGGCCCTGGTAGGCTGTAGAGGGCCCCCGTGATTTCTAACAGCAGCCCTGCCCTAGCCCTATGTGAGCATTTAGGACTGGGACTCAGGGCCGCTGATAAGGCAGTACAGCCAGCCCTCCTGTACTGGGCCCAGTCCCCATCAGTTCAAAAGGGGGGGGCCCAGGCAGCTGCTGAGCGGGAGGGCCAGCTGTACTGCCTTACTGCAGACACTGATCCTCTTCTGTCTTGCCCCTGTGCTACAGGGGGATCAGTTCTAGCATCCATGTACCCATCCCCCTATTTTCCAGGCCCCTGTGTGTGCCCCTTTTCCCCGGAGCGTTTCCAACTTTCCTCCTCTCCCATTGGCAGCTGCTGCAGGCACACAAGGGGATGTTTCAGGTTGGACAAAGGTGGAAGGGGCCGGTAAATATGTTACATAATAATGATTTTAAAGTATTTTTACCAAAAATATCATTTGATATTATTGGGGGAGCGGGGCCCTGTCATGTAGGCATTATGGGGCCCCGTGATTTCTTACAGCAGCCCTGCTGGGACTATCCTCTTCCCAGCTCACTCCCTTGACACCTCTGACACTTTATTGTTGGCCCATCATTTTGATAACCAACTTCTCAAGCAAACAGTGAAGGGAGGAAGGGGATTGTCAGAGTCGACAACCTTGGTAGTGAGTTGTATAAAAGATGCTTATTTACAAATGATCAGAACCTCCCTGCTCTACTGACAGTTAAATTGCCAGGAAATCGGAAATAATTGACTCCCTGTTACAGAATATTTGGAGATTTGAAACCTCATTTATTTCAGTCTAATTACTGGTTATAATTTAGTTTGGGGCTCTCTTTAAAGAGAATTTACATTGAAAGGCAACAGCATATGCAAGAAATCAAATGACGTTAGCTTACACATGAAAGAAAATGACCGAGAGGGCAGCAGAGAAGAATAGAATAAGGCCCCTTTCACACTGGGGCGGTTTGCAGGCGCTATTGTGCTAAAAATAGCGCCTGCAAATCGAGCCTAAACAGCGGCTGCTGTCTCTCCAATGTGAAAGCCCCGAGGGCTTTCACACTGGAGCGGTGCGCTAACAGGACGTGAAAAAAGTCCTGCTAGCCGCATCTTTGGAGCGGTGAGAGGAGCGGTGTGCTTACCGTTCCTCCACCGCTCCTTCCCATTGAAATGAATGGGACACCGCGATAATACTGCCTGCAAACCGCGGCTGTAGCCGCGGTTTGTGGGTGGTATTAACCCTTTTTCGGCCACTAGCGGGGGTTATAACCGCACCGCTAGCGGCCGAAAACCTCAGCAATCCCGACGGAATAGCGGCGCTATACCGCCACCGCACCCACCGCCCCAGTGTGAAACCAGCCTAAGAAAAGATAAGCCTTCTAGAATAAAGGAGCCTAAACATCCCAAGCTGTTCTCCTCTCTTCCTACTTGGTTGTTTTGTTTGATTGCACGTTGTGATCACATAATGATAATCACTACTGGTTTGGTTTCAATTGACCCTGAGCTTTTCTCTGTAGGATGGATGTAATTAAATGCAGCCTTCCTCAAGTGCTTCTAAAGATTATATTCTTGCTAAAAAAGTACAAGAAAGACTTTATTGTTTATTCACATGTCAGAAGCAAGTTTTCCTGACACATGGGAGACAAAGGTTGTTATAGAGAGCATCAGGTTATTAGTCTTTCCACATAAAAGGAAAATCAGCAGAACTCGCACTGTAGTCACCAGCTGATGGGCCTCTTATTTTTTGGGGGGGGGCTAAAGCAAATAGATCTCTGCACCTGAGTTCTCAACGCCGCTCACCTGTTGTACCATTAACCCCTTCAGCCCCGGAAGGATTTAACCACTTCATGACCAGGTCATTTTTTTTGCGATACAGCACTGCGTCGTTTTAACTGACAATTGCGCGGTTGTGCGACGCTGTACCCAAACAAAATTGACGTCCTTTTTTCCCCATAAATAGAACTTTTTGGTGGTATTTGATCACCTCTGCGGTTTAAATTTTTTGCACTATGAACAAAAAAAGACCCACATTTTTTAAAACAAATCAAATGTATTTACTTTCTGCTATAAAACATTTCCCCCAAAAATATGTAAAAAAAACGAATTTATTCATCAGTGTAGGCCGATATGTATTCTGCTACATATTTTTGGTAAAAAAATCCCAATAAGCGTATATTGAATGGTTTGCGCAAAAGTTATCACGTCTACAAATTAGGGGATTTATGGCATTTTATTTCTTTGTTTTTTTTAATAGTAATGGCAGCGATCAGTGATTTTAAGCGGGACTGTGACATTGCGGTGGAATGATCGGACACCTGACATTTTTGACACTTTTTTGGGAACCAGTGACATTATTACAGTGATCAGTGCTAAAAATATGCACTGTTATTGTACTAATGACACTGGCAGGGAAGGGGTTAACATCAGGGGTGTTAAATGTGTTCCCTGCAGGTGTTTTCAAACTGAATGGGGGACTGTGTGATTGGGGAAACACACAGATCCATCTTCCTGCTTAGCAGAAAGAGAGAATCTGTGTGATCTCCCTTGTCAGAACGGAGATTTGCCTTGTTTACACAGGCAGATCCCCATTCTGTCACTGTGGGGAACGATCGTAGGTGGCCAGCGGACATAGAGTCCCCTGGAACCACTGATTGTCTCCCCCGTTGGCCAAAAGTGAGTTTCCGAGCCGGCGTACACCTACAGCGATTTGCGGGATCGTGCCACCTTGCCATAGTACAATGACAGCGGCTGGTCGGCAAGCGGTGAAAGGGGCAAGCGGTTTAAAGTGTTTCTAAAGGCTGAAAGTTCTTTACATTCATGCATTCTATGCATGAAGGTAAAAAACCTTCAGTATGCAGCTTCCTCTGCAGCCCCCCTTATACTTACTCAAGCCTCATTGCAATCCAGGGATGTGCACGAGAACAGCTGCTCTCCCAGGTTTCTGCCTCCTCATTGGCTGACAGCAGCGGAAGCCCTTGGCTCCCACTTTTAATGAACATGACTAGGCCCAAATTTATTAGCGACAAAGATGATAGGTATGGATTTTAGTGCAATAATTAAGATACTGCAGAGGATAAAGCAGTGTAAAATTGGCCACTAGCAGTGCAGTTTTAGGCCGGGTTCACATATATGTGAATTGGATGCGGATTTCCTTGCATCCAATTTGCATGACAGGAGAGTGTGACTGGTTCTCAATGGAGTCGGTTCACACAGCTTCGGGGCAGCCACGGTCCGCATTCAAGAAGGGTCTTGTGCGTCTTCTGGTCGGATTCAGGTGTGAATTCAGACAAATATTCAGACCTAATTCGCACCTGAATCGGTGAACAGGGGCGCACCGGACCTTATTCTGTGAGCTGCGGCTGCAGCATATGTGAACAGAGCCTGAATCAGGGATAATAGTCTTAACTGATATATGCCTAACTTTTATTTTATCTGTAGGGATGGGGAGTGTGTATAATTGAAGAGGTATAATGTGAAATAGTTTAGGTGTACACTATATTTGCACTTAGTATTTTTATTTTTAGAATTCTTTTAAATGATGTAGTGGCGGACTGGTATGGTTCGGGGGGGGGGGGCGCTTTCTCGTCCCCACCCCCTTTCCTGACTGGTCGGGCTGTGTGCTCGGATAAGGGTCTGATATGGACTTTGGGGGGACCCCACGCCGTTTTTTTGGACCCCACGCCGGTTCCCCTTAAAATCCATACCAGACCTCTTTGCAATGCAGGCAAATCATGGCTAGTATGAGGGGCTGGCAGCCATGAAAAATGTCACAGGACCCATCTTCCGTATTCCTCTAAAGACCCCTCAGCATTGATGCAAGCAGTGGGTTGGCTCTTGGAAGGAGTTATGTAAATCTCAAAATGCCTACATAGGTGGACATCAGTTTGAAAGAGTTGGCATTTTCAGGCAGGTTGCATTTTCATGTAGAGACCCGCTATGTAATGCCTGCATATGATGCTGTGCCTCCGTGATTCAAAGAACTGAAATCCAATGAACAAAAGAGGTGAGCCAGGGCCAGTCAGGCTGGGGATTTGGGGTCTAGATAATACTGGACTTTCCTCAGATAGGAAATGAGGTGGGCTTTATGTAGCTTCTAATAGACACCGTTAAAAGCTTGCAGTGTGCAGTGAAATCAGAGAAAGCCATAGGCGTGTGCACAGGGTATGCCAGGTGTGTCTGGGAACACCCTAATCACCCTCTGCTGAGCAGATTCCCCTTGCTGCTTGGCTGCAGAGAAAGGGACTGGTTATTCTCTGTCCTAAGTCCCTTTCTCTGTCTCCAAAGTGAGACAATAGGGGTCTGTTTAAACCCCTGATATTTAACCAAAGCCCCCGAATGGAGCTCCTAAATTGTAAGAAAACAATAATAAAAAGTACTGTAAAAAATATTGTAAAAAGTAATAAAATTTTAAAAAATTGTAAAATAAGCTACTGCCCCCAATCTCTGTCCTACTTACATTGTCCACTGCTCTACCAACACTGTCCATTGCCCTACTGCCCTATATATACAGTATATACATGCAAGTGTGTTTGAGCTTTGGGGTGCACACCCTAATGCAATAGGCTGTGCATGCCTATGGAGTAAGCAATTTCAATACAGGAGAGGAGCATGTACAACTGCGTAAGACTGAAGGTAAAGCTGAAGTTTATCTTTAAAGGTTTTGGATTGAAGTTTTGGGTGTGTTGACCTACCTACCTATGCGGGCTAGTGGGTGTTTTTTTCTTTTGACTTTAAATGTCTATACCATCGATGAGAGAACTGGTAAGATATTGGAAAACTTGTCTAAAGTTAACATTTCTCATTGTACTACCCCTCAAACTTGGGTCAGCGAGCCTTCCCTGAACTTTACTAATTTGCTTTTCACTGACTGGAATAATTTTTATCACTACAGAGTTGCTATGGCATTAGTTTCTCTCGTCTGCTTGTGGTTTGCTTTTAGACTTTCAAACACAATTAGTGAAGCACTCTAACTAATGAATGGCTCTATTCATCTGGACAAATTATTCCCTGGCTGAGGGGTAAAAAAACTCCATTCTGTAGCTGACAGGGTAAATACAAAGCCAGTCTGTCATTTATCCTGCCTGCTAGTCCTCAATGAAATGAAGCTGGTGACATTTCACTGGTTCTCGTACTTTACAGAATATTCCTTGTTAATGCTCCTGGTACACTGTACTTTAGTGGTGCAGAAAAAGAAGGGAGGAAATTAAAGCTAAACTTCCCTGCAAACATCCAAATACACAGATGAAATACAAATAAGGGAACTATCTTACCTGCCAAAAGGATTTGTATTTTTGTCTCTACATTTCTGAGATTTACACAGCTCTGCCACTTAGCACAGCCCTGTCTGGCAGAAACCTGATTTTACTCAGTTGTAATTAAAGCGGAGTTCCACCCAAAAATGGAACTTCCTCTTTTCAGATTTCTCCCCGCCTCCGTTGTCACATTTGGCACCTTTCAGGGGTGGGGGGGGAGCAGATACCTGTCTAATACAGGTATTTTGCTCCCACTTCCGGGCATAGATACCCGAGCCACCCGCGGGTATCTACGCCACTTCCGGCACCTTCTCCGCCCCCCGCTGTCTTCTGGGAGACACACAGGTCCCAGGAGACAGCAGGGACCAGTGAGATAGCGCAGTAGGGAACCAGGAAGTGAAGCCGCAAGGCTTCACTTCCTGATTCCCATACCAAAGATGGCGGCAGCACCTGAGAACCGAGGGATAGATCGGCTTCGGGTGCCGACATTGCGGGAGCCCTGGACAGGTAAGTGCCCTTATTTTAAAAGTCAGCAGGTGCAGTATTTGTAGCTGCTGACTGCAATTAAGAAACTAGCATGCGATTGGACAGTGAAGGAGAAGCAGCACACTGATGAGCTCATCTCACTGTCATTCTGCTCTCTCCTCCTATCAGAATATCCCTTGTTAGCGTATGAGCACTGAAGATGAACTAATTGGCTCTTGTACTGCTTCTGTTTGAAGGTCATATCGAAGTAGATATTATGCAATCCATGATTCGAGGAAGAAAAATGCTGACTCTAAGAACACCATCCCTACAGTCACAAACGGAGGTGGAAACATGATGCTTTGGTGCTGTTTCTCTGCTAAAGATACAGACTGACTTTGCCGCATTAAAGGGCCAATGGACGGGCCCATGTATTGTAAAATCTTGGATGAAAACCTTCTTCCCTCACCCAGAACACTGAAGATGGGTCATGGATGGGTATTCCAGAATGACAATGTCCCAAAACATACCACCAAGGCAACAAAGGAGTGGCTCAAGAAGAAGCACATTAAGGTCATGGAGTGGCCTAGTCAGTTTCCAGACCTAATCCTATAGGAAATTTATGGAAGGTGCTGAAATTGATCCTATTAACTATTAGGCTGGTTCAGGAGTAGGGATGAGCCTTAGGTTCAGGAGTAGGGATGAGCCTGATGTTCGAGTCGAATAGCGAACATTATGCGGTGTTTGCGGCAAATTCGAAATCCGTGGAACACCGTTTAAAAGTCTATAGGAGATTAACATGAACATGGAGGCAGAACTAATGCAGCTTTTTTTTTTTTTGGACGGGTCGGCGCGAGATGGATTTACATCGCTGGAAATTTTGTTTTTTTTATTTTTTAATAAAGGACTTGTCCCAAGCTGTCTCCTGTCTTTTTGACACTTTTTTTGATGAAATGGTAGGGGTACAATGTACCCGTTAACAATTCACATGGGGGGCCGGGATCTGGGGGTCCCCTTGTTAAAGGGGGTTTCCAGATTCCGATAAACCCCCCCGCCCGCAGACCCCCACAACCACCGGGCAAGGGTTGTGGGGATGAGGACCTTGTCCCCATCAACATGGGGACAAGGTGCTTTGGGGTCAGACCCCAAAGCATCCTCCCCATGTTGAGGGCATGTGGCCTGGTACAGTTCAGGAGGGGGGGGCGCTCTCTCGTCCTCCCTCTTTTACTGTGGCCTGCCAGGTTGCGTGCTCGGATAAGGGTCTGGTATGGATTTTATCTATATTGCCGGGACCCGACAATTCATTACAGCCGCGAGTAGTTTTAAATGACTTTTTTTCCTTTAGAAATGTTATTTGGCTGCGGGACTGTTCTAAACACGGGAAAAATGTGCCACTTTACAGGCATACTATAGACACCCCCCAGGCACGAAATTTAAAGGAATATTTCACTTTTATTGTTTCACTTTAAGCATTATTAAAATGACTGCTCCTGAAAAAATGTCAGTTTTTAAAACTTTGTTTTGCATTGATACATGTCCCCTGGGGCAGGACCCGGGTCCCCAAACACTTTTTATGACAATAACTTGCATATAAGCCTTTAAAATTAGCACTTTTGTTTTTTCATGTTCGTGTCCCATAGACTTTAACGGTGTTCGCGTGTTTGAACAAATTTTTTGCCTGTTCGCAAGTTCTGGTGCGAACCGAACCGGGGGTGTTCGGCTCATCCTTATTCAGGAGTGAGAGGTTAATGGACACATGGGGGTTGGTTTACTAAAGGTAAATAGGCCATGCACTTTGCAAAGAGCAGTTGCACTTTGCTAGAGAAGTTGCTCGCAGGGATCTCCAAACCAAGGCCCTCCAGCTGTTGCGGAACTATACGTCCCATGAGGCATTGTAAAACATTCAGACATGACTGGGCATGATGGAAAATGTAGTTTCGGAACAACTGGAGGGCCATAGTTTGGAGACCCCTGCTCTAGAACTTAGTAAATGAGCAGAAGCTCTGCTGACTTCCATCATCCAATCATGTGCAAGCAAAAAAATACACTGTTTTTTTTAGTGTTCCTTGCATGTGATTGGGTATTCTTTGTAAAGTGACACTTTACCTCATTTACTATGCTCTGGAGCAACTGCACTTGTGGAATGCAACTGCACTTTGCAAAGCGCACAGTCTATTTGCCTTTAGTAAATCAACCCCATAGTTTAGGAGCTGTAGTGTACGGTATATGTATATGAAGTGACTTTTCTAAATTCTACTGGTGTATGTCCAGTTTTAGCCTCAACTGTTGGCAGATTATGGACATCCAGAATATGCATCCATTGACATAATTGTCTATACTTTTTATGGCAAACACATTTTCTGGAGATTGGTACACTAAATGATTGGGAGTGGGTAAAGAGCCAGGTTAGGGGTAGAGTAGAGCGAATAAGCAGATTGCTGCAAAAAGTGGACAATATGTATGTGTGTTTTTTGGGGGTCTTAACTTAAATTGTGTATTCCTGAATACTCTTTTTTGAAAAAAATTCTGCAAAAAATAATCAAAGTAGTACCCTATGAATTCTTTCTATATGACGTTTTATTTGCCATTGTGCTATAGACTTCATAGGCAAATGGTTTTGAAGTTGTCCCATGTATACATGAAAGTGGCTATCCACAGGTATTATTGTTTTATAGTGCAAAAGCACTAAACCAAGAGTTGGGAGCTAAATTCAATACCACAATATTTTTTTGGGGCCAACAGGACGAATCAGTTACTGCCATTGGACCTCCATTCTTTTAGCACACAGTCTTCTGGAGAAGGTCAGCAGAATAGGGCTTGCGGAAAGGGGTTGTGTTAAGGTCGCTTTGGCATTAAACCAAATTCCAGTTTAATACGTTCTTAATACGATAATAATACTGGACTACTTAATACTATAATAATACTGGACTACTTAAAACTATAATATTCTGGACTGCTTAATACTATAAAAATACTGGACTACTTAATACTATAATAATACTGGACTGCTTAATACTATAATAATACTGGACTACTTAATACTATAATAATACTGGACTACTTAATACTATAATATGCTGGACTGCTTAATACATAATCCAGCATATTTTTCAATAAATAAGCAGTGTTCTCTATAATACTTACCTTCTATAAGAGTTTGACAGCTACTGCAGCTGGACGGTGCACCTGAATACATTGGTCACTCAGCAGAGTGTTACCAGGGTCTGCCATAAGAGGCTGCAGGTGGGATTTTCAGACCCACACATACTAGGGCCAAATTAGATAATTAACTTTGGAGTGTGGGAGGAAACCAGAGCTCCCAGAGGAAACCCACACTTGCACCAGAAGAATATGCAAACTCTATACAGATAGGGGGTTATTTACTAAAGGCAAATCCACTTTGCACTACAAGTGCAAACTACAAGTGCAAACTACAAGTGCAAAGTGCACTTGAAATTGCACTGAAAGTGCACTTGGAAGTGCAGTCGCTGTAGATCCGAGGGGGACGCGCAAGGAAAATAAAAAACAGCATTTTAGCTTGCACATGATTGGATAATAAAATCAGCAGAGCTTACCCTCATTTCAGATCTACCCCTCAGATCTAAAGCAATTGCACTTCCAAGTTCACTTTCAGTGCAATTTCAAGTGCACTTTGCACTTGTAGTTTGCACTTGTAGTGCAAAGTGGATTTGCCTTTCATAAATAACCCCCATAGTGTCATGGCCAACATTGAAACCCAAGAACCCCAATCTGCAAGGCACAAGAACTGACCACTAAACCACTGTCCTACCCTGTGAAATGTTTTTTCAGGTTCTAAAGTCTAATGCCGCGTACACACGAGCATTTTTCTCGTCGGGAAAAATTTCATTTTTTCTCTTTGACGAGAAAAACGCCCGTGTGTGGGCTTTCCAGCATGTTTCCCGACGAGAAAAACGGCAAGAATTACGACGAGAAAAATTAGAACATGCTCTAATTTTTCTCGTCGTGATTCACGGCATTTTTTTCCGCTGCAGTTTTCCCATAGGGAAACACTGCCAGGGAGCCTACACACGGTCGTTTTTCCCGACCAAAAGAAAAAATGTCATGAAAACCGGCCGTGTGTAGGGGACCAAGCCGTTCCTCGTTTTTCATGTCGATTTTCTCGCCGGTGTTTTCACCGTTGAGAAAATCGATCGTGTGTACACGGCATCATAGTCCCTACTACCATGACCGTGTTACAATCTTTGGTTCTAACCTTTAACAAATTGGCTGCTTAGGTCTAAGCACCGCATCCCTGTCCTTGTAACAGCCCCACCCTCCATTTCTAATGTGGACATCAGAGGGACAGGAAGTTAGGGAAAATTCCTCCAATGGGGTCACAGGCTCATATGAAAACTGACAGAAGTGTTATGTCTTCCCCACTCTATCCAAAACTAAAAATGAATTGGCTGGAGTGAGGTTTTATTAATGAACTCCAGGTATGATATATATACCGTATTTATCGGCGTATAACACGCACAGGCATATAACACGCACCCTAACTTTAAGAGGGAAGTTTCAGGGAAAAAACTTTCCACAGCCCCATGCGTATAACACGCAGGCACAGTTTACCCTCTATTTTCAGGGTAAAAAAGTGAGTGTTATACGCCAATAAATACAGTATACTGTATATATATATATATATATATATTGCACACTTACATGGGTCCAGCAGTCCAAGTATGCATATGTCATACATATGATTGTGCATATCTCATATAAGGTGGAGAGGTGGGGCGGTGACATGACGATCACCACCTTGTTCAATCAGAGAACGCCTTGCATTAATTAAAAGCACACAAGGTATACTATGAATGGTGGCAGTGCCAATCCAGTGACCACCTGTGGTAAGTTTACAGAAGGGGAGCCACTCGCACAAGACCTGGACGATCATGGCTATCACTGTAGTAGCACCAACTACTGCAGTGATTGTCATCTTCACCAGCATCCCCTCAGGTATGAGACATGCATACAGTACTTACATTGGTCCAAGCTAAACTACTGTAAATATGCACAAAGAGTTTAGCTTTAAGAAAAAGAAGCCAAAATGAAGGTATAACATTTCCAGGATCAAACCTGTCCAACATACAAAAAGTGGGCCTAACCTGAAGAAAAGAGGGATGAGTTATTTGAACCCAAACCAAGACAGTAGGCATGCAATTACTTTAACAGAGAAAAGGAAATGCTGGAACACTTTCTTGCCTCCACCGATGAACTTTATGATTAATGTCACCAGCTCTCCCCGCCCTTTGCAGAAAATCGGCCAAGAACGGTAAAATTTTGCTTTTTTCCATGCCTCACTGACTTTTCATTTTCCTTGGGAAGCAATTTGCTAATGTTAAACTAACAGCTTTACGCACTGAGAAGAAATGGATGAGACAGACACATTAACATAATCCATTTAAACCGCAGTTTAGCTAAGTGGGCTCAATTAGAGAGTTCTGTGTTGAGAACCACAAAAGCGTAATGTAACTGAGCGATGTTTAATGTCCCTAAAATAATTTGGCGATGCCATGGAAAATGTAAGGTTATAGTTCACTGAAGTTTTTGGTGGAAAAAAAATGGAAGTAACATTACAATGTTCACTGAACATAGTCACTTTTAACATCTCAAACTACAGCTGCTGGAGATCCTCGTTGGGGGATTTAATAGGTTTAAGCAGTAAGATACTTCAATAAAGATGAACTTCAGGTTGAAGTACAGGTAGTTCAGGTACAGTGCATCCGGAAAGTATTCACAGCCCTTCATTTTACCCAATTTTGTTATTTTACAGCCCTATTTCAAAATGGATTCAATTCATAATTTTCCTCAAAATTCTACAAACAATACCCCATAATGACAATGTGAAAGAAGTTTGTTTGAAATATTTACAAATATATTAAAAATAATAGTACAGTGGAACCTTGGATTGTGAGTAATGCGGTTAACGAGCGTTTCGCAATACGAGCACTGTATTTAAAAAAATCGTGACTCGGTTTGCGAGTGTTGCCTCGCAAAACGTGCACAATTCAGGCCAAAGCGGTATGCAGTACCGCTTTTGGCCTGAGGTGGGGGGGCGCCGGAGCTGAGCAGAGCCGAACGTTGCAGATCGCAGACGATCGGCGCCGTTCAGAAATGCACAGAAAGGCCTGAGGACAGCACGGCTGACCTCGGCAAATCTTGGGGAGGAAGTCTTTCCGAGGTTTGCCGAGGTCAGCCGAAGTGTCCTCGGGCCTTTTCAGCCCATTTCCGAGGCTCCCTGGCACCCCCCGCCTCTGGCCGCATGCGGTATTGCATCCCATTGAAGTCAATGCAGAACAAATTATTTTAGTTTCCATTGACTTCAATGGGGAAACTCGCTTTAATATGCGAGTACTTTGGATTACGAGCATTCTCCTGGAACGGATTATGCTCGTAATCCGAGAATCCACTGTATTCACAGCCTTTGCCATGACAAAATTGAGCTCAAGTGCATTCTGTTTCCACTGATCACCCTTGAGATGTTTCTACAACTTGATTGGAGTCCACATGTGGTAAATTCAGTTGATTGGACATGATTTGGAAAGGCACACACCTGTCTATATAAGGTCCCACAGTTACCAGTGTATGTTAGAGCACAAACCAAGTCATGAAGTCCAAGGAATTGTCTGTAGACCTCTGACACAGGATTGTTTTGAGGTACAGATCTGGGGAAGGTTACAGAAAACTTTCTTCAGCATTGAAGGTCCCAATGAGCACAGTGGTTTCCATCATCAATAAATGGAAGAAGTTTCGAACCACCAGGACTCTACTTAGAGTGAGCCGCTCGGCCAAACTGAGCGATCGGGGGAGAAGGGCCTTAGTCAGGGAGGTGACCAAGAACCCGATGGTCACTCTGACAGAGCTCCAGCGTTTCTCTGAGGAGAGAGGAGAAACTTCCAGAAGAAAAACCATCATTGCAGCACTTTACCAATCAGGTCTGTATGGTATAGTGGCCAGACGGAAGCCACTCCTCAATAAAAGGCACATGACAGCCTGCCTGGAGTTTGCCAAAAGGCACCTGAAGGACAAAACAAAATTCTCTGGTCTTATGAAACAAAGACTGAACTCTTTGGCCTAAATGGCAAGCATCAGGTCTGGAGGAAACCAGGCACCGCTCATCACCTGGCCAATACTATCCCTACAGTGAAGCATAATGCTGTGGGGATGTTTTTCAGTGACAGGAGCTGGGAGACTAGTCAGGTTCAAGGGAAATATGAATGCAGCAACTTACATACATGCATACAGTACCTCAGACTGGGGCAAAAATTAATCTTTCAACAGGACAACGACCCTAAGTACACAACCAAGATAACAAAGGAGTGGCTATGGGAAAACTCTGAATGTCCTTGAGTGGCCCAGCCAGAGCCCAGACTTGAACCTGATTGAACATTTCTGGAGAGATCTGAAAATGGCTGTGCACCGACGCTCCCCATCCAACCTGATGGAGCTCGAGAGGTCTTGCAAAAAAGAATGGGAGAAACTGCCCAAAAAATAGGTGTGCCAAGCTTGTAGCATCATACTCAAAAAAACTTGTGGCTTTAATTGGTGCCAAAGGTGCTTCAACAAATTTTTGAGCAAAGGCTGTGAAATTATTATGTACAGGTACATGTGATTTTTTTTTGTTTTCTATTTTTAATACATTTTCCAAGATTTCAAACAAATTTCTTTCATGTTGTCATTATGAGGTATTGTCTGTAGATTTTTGAGGAAAAGAAAGAATTTAATCCATTTTGGAATAAGGCTGCAACATAACAAAATGCGGAAAAAGTGAAGCGCCGTGAATACTTTCTGGATACACTGTATGTACTAATTAAAATAAAATAAAAAAGTAAAAGAGAAGTTTGGGAATACAAAAAAATAAACAATCATACTCACCTATATGGCTGCTGCATTGATCCCAGCTGCAGTTATCCCCTACTGCCTCTAATGCCTAGTACACACAACCGGTTTTTCCGTCAGATAATAACCCAACGGTTTTCCCAACAGAATTCCTCTCAGCCTGCCTTGCATACACACGCTCAGACAAAAGTCCGCCCGTCCAAAGCGCGGTGATGTACAACACGTACAACGGCACTATAAAGGGGAAGTTCCATTCCAACCGCGCCACCCTTTGGGCTGCTTTTGCTGATCCTCGTGTAAGTAAAAGTTTGGTGAGAGACGATTCACGCTTTTCAGCCTCGTGCTTTTCAGTCCGTTACAGCGTGATAAATATGCTATCGCCATTACAAACGCTAGTTTTACCAGAAAGAGCGCTCCCGTCTCATACTTGATTCTGAGCATGCGCGGGTTTTTGCCCATCGGAAAACCATACAGACGAACGGTTTTCCCACCAGGATTTTTTCCTGACGAGAAAAAAGAGATCCTGCTCTATTTTTTTTGTCCGGCAGTTTTCCTGTCGGAAAAACTGCGTGGAGCATACACACGCCCGGGATTCCCGACGAAAAGCTCTCATAGCAGTTTTCCCATCGGAAAAAATGATCGTGTGTACGAGGCATAAGACCGAGAACTGAGCGATAAAAACTTCTGATCACTCAGTTCTCTGTCTTCAGTGAGCAGAGAGCCGGTGACTATCAGTCACCGACTCTCTGCTCTGCTCCTCCAGCACTGGAGTGCCGAGCTGTTGAGGGAGTGGGAGAGTCTGGCTCAGGCTCTCAGCCAGCTGCTGGTCCAGACATCTGGGTGGATCCCGACTGTAAAGTCGCGACCTTTCTAGAGCCTGGACCGGCTGAGTGACGTCAGCCAACAGCGGGCTTTATCTGTAGGCCAAAATTGGGTTTCAGGAGTGCAAAATGAAGTGAACTCCTGTGATCCATAGGAGAAGTAGGGTCAAAATAGCTTTGGCCCAACTTCTCCTTTAAGGGCTCATTCACACCAGCCCGCATGCTGTACAGATTAACACAGTTCAACGGACACGATGAGAGGTTTACAACCACTTTAAGACTAGATCAGCGTAAGGCCTCAAAGGGTGTTAACAAGAACAAGCTGCAAAGCCAGTGCAACGCCAGGAAAAAGCAACTGTAAGAAGCATTTTGCATTGGCGTTAATGCGCGTTAAGCCACGTTTAGCAGCGTTTCTCTGCCCTCTTCTATTTTCCACTCCCAAATCCAATTACAACAGCTTAAAAATGCTTGATGCGGCTTAACTGTGTATATAGCGTTAACGCGTGTTTAGCCGTTTTTTACAGCCTAACACTGCTGCTCCAGAACGCACTGGGCCTGTTTTTTTTTTTAAAACGCCTATGCCACATACAGCTCCTAAAAGCCTATTTGTGCATGGACGCATTGAATAACATGGAGAGGCATTTTGAAGCTGTAACAAAGCAATTGTCTGACGCTGCACTGTGTTTATGGCCTTTTGTCAGTTGTATTTTGTGAGTACCCACTTTTTTATTATTAAATTATCTCTGGTAATGCACTAGGTGTGCGCGCCTTCCATTTTTTTTTTTTTTTTTGCAGTCTTCTGTGTCTATGTTATATCTGCAGGCAAGGAGAACAAAAAAAAATAATCTTAAAGCGGAGGTCCGCCTAAAAAAAAAATATTAAAAGCCAGCACCTACAAATACTGCAGCTGCTGGCTTTTAATACATGGACACTTACCTGTCCAGGGCGCCCGCGATAGCGGCAGCCGAAGCCGATCAGTCGTTCGGCTCTCGGCTCCTGCCGCCACCATCCTCGGTGAGGGAATCAGAAAGTGAAGCCTTGCGGCTTCACTTCCTGCTTCCCTACTGCTCATGTGCGAATCGCACAGCGCGTCCTCACTGGTCCCTGCTGTCTTCTGGGACCTGTGTGTCTCCCAGAAGACAGCGGGGGGGAGGACAGTGTAGGCACAGGAAGTGGCGTAGGTCACCGCGGTGATCTATGCCAGGAAGTGGGAGCAAATACCTGTAGGTATCTTCTCCCTCCCCCCCTGAAAGGTGCCAATTGTGACACCAGAGGGGGGGGGGGGATTTCAAAAAGTGGAAGTTCTATTTTTGGGTGGAACTCCACTTTAACATACTTGTTTGATTTATTGGGAGGCATTTACTAAAACTGGTGCAACTGTGTATAGCAACCAATCAGTTACTAACTTCAGTTTGTTCAATTAGGTTTTGACGATAAAACCTAGAGGCTAATTAGCTACTATGCACAGCTGCACCATATTCCGTGTGCACCGATTTTAGTAAATCTCCCCGACAGTGTTCACTTCCAGTAGGCACACATGATGAATTATATGAACAGGGGTTCTAATCCTTCCCCTCTCTATCCAAAACTAATAAAAAGGTTTTGGCTGTAAATAAACTTAAAAGGTATTCTTTGGCAGGCTAGTTGTTTTTCAGTTTCTAAATGGTATTGACAAAGTTGCTTTAAGATTCAGGTAAATTAATTCCTGTATTTCAGTTTTTCATTTATCTGGGTAGAGTTTGACTTAAAAAAAAAACTCTCCTGCACAAACCAACATTTGCTTTATGTGTAGTGGCCCTTTAAAGAATGTTTCCATCTCTCCCAGAAGTCAATCAGTAAGGACATAGAGTCTGGAAGTGCATCATACACCACTAAACCTAAGACAAACTCACTTCTATGTCATGTGGTTTTCTATGCTAACCTCACATAATATCATTTCTAATACATTTTGCTGCACACAATTAT
The DNA here is from genome assembly GCA_029206835.1 of Rana muscosa. NCBI lineage: Eukaryota > Metazoa > Chordata > Amphibia > Anura > Ranidae > Rana > Rana muscosa. The sequence goes on along the minus strand of CM055116.1, from coordinate 1,197,053,068 downwards.
TTCTTTCTTAATTAACTTTCTCAGCCGGCATCCATCGGCATGTTGTGCTGCATTCACACAGCGAGGCGTCCTTGTTTCCCCAGAATAAACCTTTCTTTTTTCCTTGTCCGAAATTCCGAAAGATCAAGGCGTTATTATGCCTTTCATTTCGTTTGGTTTTTGTGGTTTCTATGGCAATCCCTGGTGGTCATCCTAACTTATTGCCGACTTTCAGGCTCTCTGTCTGAGGAATGGAACTCCCCGCGATGACACACAACCGCGTTTAATGCAATTCGACTTGCAGAATGAAAACAGGCTAAACAAACTTTGTTCTACGGGGTGGGTCTGTTTAAGTGAGTTGGAATGAAATCAGGGAGAAGCATTAACCACTGGGTGATATTAGCATGCCACATATGATAAACAATAGGAAAAGGGCTTATATGACCCTATTCATGTAAACATGGACACAAATAAATAGCTGGGGATTATTTAAAGAAGAGCTCTAGTCTAAATACAAACTTTTTAATCGTTTCTAATGGTAGAGCTGTTCAGATCACTATATTTATGACCTAGGAAGAAATTCTGAGCTTATCTCATAAACAAAGCACCAAACAAATTGTAAAGTACAGAAAGTACCAGTACAAGATGGATGGTATGAGTACTGCCGTCATGTTCTCCCTCTGCTTTTGTGAGTTTCCTCAGGGTATGGGATTTCCTCCTGCACTCCAATGACAGGATGGTAGGTTAATTGGCTCAGGTCTAAATTGGCCTTAGTATGTATGCACATGAGATAGGGACCTTAGATTTTAGGCACTTGTGGGGACATGTAGGTACCTCAAGATAACGGCACTTCATATCTGTCAGCATCGGTTTTCATTGGGGGCGGCATAGTAGATTAGTGGTTAGTAGGGCTGTTACTGATTAAAATTTTCGTGTTCGATTAATCGTTTTTTTTTTTATCGATTAATTGACTAATTTCGATTAATTATAACGCACATACAGATCCAACTACTTTTAGCTGATCTCCTTGCAGGCCGATTCCCAGTGCAGCTACCAACCACTGGAAAAATGGATAGCAGGATACAAAAAAACACACAAAGGCAGTGCTCGATGGGAACAGCATTAAAACTTTTATAGTCTTCAAGTAGGTAACAAAATAAATATTGCATTGGAGATAAAATCAATGTAGCTACATAAACTGTAAAAATGGTGCGAGTAATACCAAACGGTAGCAAAAGCAGTCATAAAAACATGTAGCCAAGTATGATACTGGTATAAAAATGTGTACAACGATACCACTGCTGAATCCAGATGAAAAGGGGCTAACATCAGTCCGTCGGCATGTAGATGTCCCGTGAAGGGAACTATCACAACTCCCAGTGGATGGCTGTAGAATCCCAGGTGGATAGAGGGAAGTGTAACAGCCCTTGCGTGTGGCAGATAGTAAGGTCCCGCCGGCATGCAGATATGAAGGCACAGCAAAGGAGCCCTTCATATGGACACGGCAAGCCCAAAGAATTTTGATCGATCAAAAGAATTTTGATCGATCAAAACTATTTTGATTGATCAAAACAATTAATCGATTAATCGAGGAATTAATAGTTAATTTCCACAGCCCTAGTGGTTAGCACTAATGCCTTGCAACATTGGGATCCCTGGTCCACATCTTGGCCATAACACCTTCTGCATGGGGTGGGATGTTCTCCCTGTGTTTGCACGGGTTTCCTATACTCCAAGTACATGTTAATAGGTTTATTGGCTTCTCTTTAAATTGGTACTAGCAAATGTGTGCAAACTAGCTATGCACATGTGTTATTACATTCTGCATGCCAGTCCCAAGCCTGAGCCATTGAAGAGAGTTGAGGAAAGACCTAATGAACAACCTCATAAAAAAATTTGCCAAGAATTTTTTATGGAAAAACCTTTCGAGCTTATCAGACATTGCTGAGAGTCAGAAACAACTAAAAAGTTGACATTTTGTTAAAAGTTGAAAGGCTATACACATACATTTATATGTATGCTCCCCCTTGGCTCCCACCAGCTTGTACTTACACACAAGCCAGTCAGGAGCAGGCAGTTATGGACCCCCAGTGTGGAATCTGGGCCCAAGTGTGGAATACTTGCATAGCCATTTCTTTAGAGGGAGCCACTGGGAAAAATTGGGTCCTCTCAAGTGACCTGTGACTACCTGTCTTGTTTTTGAATCACACGGCACACCAACAGTTCACCTGGCAAAAACCAAGCTTCCACTTTGAGGGTCTTTTTTACTATTTATTGCATTACTTAAATACAGAAAAGAGCGTTTAGGGGTTGCAGGATACCCAAAAATGCAAATAGGAGAACAAATGTACTGAGCCAGCAATAGGCCTTATATGAGTGACCCCCTAAAAGTTAATGCTGATGGACAGAAGACAGTCAGATAAATCCGTTAACCTTTGAGATCAGTACAAGGTGTTTCCTCATACTAAGAACTCACTCCAGTCCCTCTGTAAGCAGAGAAAAATATCTGGCCTGAGGCCTAGCTCAAACAGCAGTCTCCACACACTGCACCTTACCACGTGGAGAGACCCAGTGGAAAGGGAGCTCTGGAGGGTGCTCCTAAACATTTACCATCTCTCCAGGCCATATCTTCGAATGTAGCTACTCAGTAGGGATGAGCTTGGTGTTCGAGTCGAACATATGTTCGACTCGAACATCGGCTGTTCGACCGTTCGGCGAACATCGAACGATTTGGGCCGTTCACGCCAAATTCGAGTGACGCGAACGGCCCACAATACACTGCGCCATCGCAGTGCAATCCCGGCGCTGTGATTGGCCAAGCATGCACTGTGACCCCGCATGCTTGGCCAATCACAGCGCCGGCTGCTAGGAGAGCCATAATTGGTCACAGGCAGGTTGCCTGTGGCCAATTATAGCTCAGGGGGTTTAGCACACGCCCCACACTATAAAAGGCCGCCAGCGCGGCGGCCTTGTGTAGTGTGTTCCGGCGCAGGGAAAGAGAAGGATAGGCAGGGACAGTGTTGATATTCTTTGTGCTATTCTTGTGTGCAGGGAGAGAGAAGGATAGGCAGGGAGAGTGTCAGTGTCATATTCTTTGTTAAACCTTGTGTGCAGGGAGAGAGAAGGATAGGCAGGGGACAGTGTCAGTGTCATATTCTTTGCTAAATCTTGTGTGCAGGGAGAGAGAAGGATAGGCAGGGAGAGTGTCAGTGTCATATTCTTTGCTAAACCTTGTGTGCAGGGAGAGAGAAGGATAGGCAGGGGACAGTGTCAGTGTCATATTCTTTGCTAAACCTTGTGTGCAGGGAGAGAGAAGGATAGGCAGGGGACAGTGTCAGAGTCATTGTTGCTAAGCCTCCTGCACATTATACACCTGAAGTTAGCCTGTATTGCTGTGTTTTCCTGGTGTGTTACACCAACATGCATTTGCAGCACTTACAGCGGGCAGAGTGTGCCTCCTGCACATTATACACCTGAAGTTAGCCCGTATTGCTGTGTTTTCATGGTGTGTTACACCAACAGGCATTTTCAGCACTTACAGCAGGCGGAGTGTGCCTCCTGCACATTATACACCTGAAGTTAGCCCGTATTGCTGTGTTTTCCTGGTGTGTTACACCAACAGGCATTTGCAGCACTTACAGCAGGCGTAGTGTGATTCCTGAAAAATATACTCCTGAAGCTAGGCCTTATTGCTGGTTTTCCCATCTCCCTGCAGGCCATTAGAATGTCTGGAAGGCAAACAAGGAGAGGCAGACAGTCAGGAGCCAATAAAAGAGGGCAAGCAGGCTCTGTGTCTAGAGACAACAGTGCTGGTCGTGGACGCGGTGCATCGCCATCAGCACGTGGCCATGGGACACGCTTGTCCTTTTCGGCAGCTGGACGTGTTGAGCCGCATCATGCCGAAGACTTGGTAGAGTGGATGACCAAGCCCTCCTCATCCTCTCTCACCCAGGCTCGGGGTACTGGCAAAGCAGCTGCCAAAGCGTCCTCTTCCCTGATATGAATGTCATCATCAGTCACTCCTTCCCTAGACCAACCATGTCCTCCTGAGGAGTCCCCCGAACTGTTTGAGTACAGTGTTGGGTACATGCTTCAGGAGGATGCCCAGCGTTTTGAAGGGTCTGATGATGATACCCAGCTAGAGGAAAGCAGTAGCGTGAGAGCAGAGAGAGGGGATGCTCAAGAAGGACACCAATCTGGCAGTCATGTTCCAGCAGCTGCAGCATACTGCCAGATTGGCTCCAGTGATGAGGAGGGAGGGGATTATGAGGTCACTGACTCCACGTGGGTGCCTAATAGGAGAGAGGAGGAGGAGGATGAGGAGGAGGCACATCTCCAACGAGGCAGGATGCCCTCGGGGGGCCAGCATAAGGGAGCACACCGACGGAATCACACCGCAGAGCTCCGCCTGTGCAGGGCGCTGCCTCTGCCCGTTATTCAAAAAGTTCTTTTGTGTGGGCCTTTTTTGAGTTGAGTGCATCAGATCGCACAGCTGCTGTTTGCAACATATGTCTCAAGCGTATATCGCGTGGCCAAAACATCACCCGCTTGGGCACCACATGCTTGACCAGACATATGTTGACCTGCCATGCAGCTCGTTGACAAGCCTACCTTAAAGACCCACACCAAAGAACAAAGCGGACCTCTCCTTGCACCGCATCAGCTGGGATCTCCAACCCCACTATACCTTCAGTCCTCTCTGAAACCTGCACTGAGAGAAATGAAGGTGTAGAATTAGGTGTGTCACAGCCAAGTACTTGCGGGCACTCTGCTAGCAGTACACCGACGTCCGATTCTAGCAGGCAAATTTCCCTGCCCCAGCTGCTGGACCGTCGAAAGAAGTTCACTCCCAGCCATCCACATGCCCAGCGGTTGAATGCTAGCTTGGCTAAATTGCTAGCGCTTCAACTGCTGCCTTTTCAGTTGGTAGACTCGGCCCCCTTCCGTGAGTTTGTGCAATGTGCGGTTCCTCAGTGGCAGTTTCCCAAACGCCACTTTTTCTCACGGAAGGCGATTCCGGCTCTCTACCGGCATGTGGAAGGCAATGTCTTGGCCTCGCTGGACAGGGCGGTCAGTGGTAAGGTGCATATTACCGCTGACTCATGGTCCAGCAGGCATGGACAGGGACGTTACCTTTCTTTCACGGCCCATTGGGTCACTCTTTTGGCATCTGGAAGGATGCAGGACAAGGTGCAGTAGTGTTGGAGCTTGTTCCGCCGCCACGCCTCCAAAATGCTACTACTGGTTGTGACACACCTCTCTCCTCCACTCCCTCCTCTTCTTCTTCCTCCATGGCCTCTTCCTGTGCTTTGTCCTCTGAACCAGCGGTGCTCCGTAGGCGTTTAAGGGACTACGCAAGTACGCAGGCAAAAAGATGCCATGCCGTGCTTGCGCTGGTGTGTTTGGGGGACAGGAGCCACACTGGGGCAGAGGTTCTGTCTGCTCTGCAGGGGCAGGCCGAGAGGTGGTTGTCGCCACGTCAGCTTAAGCCAGGAATGGTGGTTTGCGACAATGGCACCAACCTCCTCTCCGCCCTCCGACAGGGACAACTGACCCATGTGCCCTGTGTGGCTCACGTCCTTAACCTGGTGGTGCAGCGGTTCTTGGGCAGGTACCCGGGCTTACAGGATGTCCTGAGGCAGACCAGGAAAGTCTGTGTGCATTTCCGCAGATCTTATAATGCCAGTGCTCGCCTGGCTGAGCTGCAAAATGAGTTGAACCTGCCCAAGAACCGCCTTATATGTGACATGCCCACCAGGTGGAACTCAACGTTGGCCATGCTGCAACAGCTGCACACGCAGCAGAGGGCCATCAATGAGTACCTGTGCGACTACGGCACCAGAACAGGGTCAGGGGAGCTTGGGTTTTTTTCACCACGCCAGTGGGGCATGATCAGGGATGCATGCACTGTCCTGGCACCATTTGAGGAGGCCACGAGGATGGTGAGCAGTGACAGTGCATGCATCAGTGACACTGTACCTCTTGTCCACCTGTTGGAACATACGCTGCATGGAATAATGGACAGGGCACTTGAGGCAGAACAGAGGCAGGAAGAGGAGGACTTCCTTGCCTCTCAAGGCCCCCTTTACCCAGACAGTGTTCCTTCTGTCCCACCCATCGCACAGGAAGAGGAGGAGGAGGATTGTGTCAGCATGGAGGTGGAGCCTGGCACTCAGCATCATCAGCAGCAGTCTTTTAGGGATGATTTACAGTCCCAAGAAACCAGTGGACTTGCACGTGGCTGGGAGGAGGTGGCTGCGGATCATGTCATCCTTAGTGACCCAGAGGACTCCGGACCGAATGCCTCAGCTAACCTACGCTGCATGGCCTCCCTGATCCTGCAAAGTCTGCGGAAGGATCCTCGTATTCTTCGGATCAAGGAGAGGGACCATTACTGGCTGGCCACTCTCCTTGATCCACGGTACAAGGGTAAGGTTAGGGACCTTATCTTACCGTTGCAGAGGGAGCAGAGGATGAGACAACTCCGGGAGGCCTTGCAGAAAGGTCTGTGCAACGCGTTCCCAGAGACTGGGAGGTTACAAACTCCTGGTCCTGGACAACGAGTTGCTGAGGTGAGTCAAAGAAGGAGCGGTGGGGAAGGTGGCCGTCTGACCGATGCGTTCAGACAATTCTTTAGTCCGCAGCCCCAAGGTATGATCGGTTCCAGCAACCATCGCCAGCGTCTGATATACATGGTGCAGGAATACCTAGGGGCAAGGTCAGACTTGGACACCTTCCCCACCGAAAATCCTCTGGCTTACTGGGTCTTGAGGATGGATTACTGGCCAGAGCTTGCACAGTATGCAATTGAGCTACTGGCCTGTCCTGCATCCAGCGTTCTTTCAGAACGCACATTCAGTGCTGCTGGAGGATTTGTCACGGATCACAGGGTGCGCCTGTCCACCGACTCGGTTGATCGACTGACCTTCATGAAGATGAACTAGTCTTGGATCACCACCAGCTACCAAACACCTGAAGCTGATATAACAGACTAATTTATTTTCAAATGTCACATCCCTTCATTACTGATGCTGATGCTGAGAGACTGTCCTGTTATGTTGACTGACTATCCTCCTCCTCAATGATCCGATTGATGATGATAGCTTGGAAGAACATTTTTGTTTCTGGGTGCCGCCACCAGTGGCTAAGGCCCAATTTTTCAGCCCCTGTTTAAACAGGGGCATGTAATTACAATTTTTTATGCAATGCTTTGCAGCAGGGCTCATTCCTGCACTCCAACTAGAGTATCTGGGAGAGGTTGCAGTGTCGTGGCACCAGCACCAGTGTCTAAGGCCCAATTTTTCAGCCCCTGTTTAACAGGGGCGTGTAATTACAATTTTTGATGCAATACTTTGCAACAGGGCTCATTGCTGTGCTCCAAGTACAGTATCTGTGAGGGGTTGCATTGTTGTGGCACCAGTGCCTAAGGCCCAATTTTTCTGCCCCTGTTTAACAGGGGCATGTAATTACAATTCTTGATCTAATAATTCACAGCAGGGCCCATTCCTGCGCCCACCAAGAGTAACTGTGAGGCCTTACAGTGTTGTGTCAACACCACCACCACCACCACCAAAGGCCCAATTTTTCAGCCCCTGTTCAACAGGGGCATGCAATTACAATTCTTGATCTAATAATTCACAGCAGGGCCCATTCATGCGCCCACCAAGAGTAACTGTGAGGGCTCACAGTGTTGTGGCAACACCAACATGTAAGGGGCAAATTTCAGCTGAGTATATAGGGCAGGCCCCTACTTTCAAACATCCAACTTACAAACGACTCCTCCTTGCAAACGGAAGGATACAACAGGAAGTGAGAGGAAATCTACCCCTAGGAAGGCAAATTCTCTCCTGTAAGAGTTAATATGGGAAAAAAAGTGTCTCCTCTCCACTGATGCTTTATCACCAATTCTTGTTTCAATAAAAACCCCAAATTTTCAAAAAACATTTGTCATTAGGACGGAAAGTGAGGTGAACTGTTCTGAACAGGTGCACACTGCACAGACAGCAAAACAAATGTTACAGGGGTGATAACCCTTCCCTATGTTTTCCAAAAAGCTTAAAAATAGATTTTTTGGCTGGAGCTACACTTAAACAATGTACCTGTTCAAAATTACAAACAGATTATACATAAGAACAAACCTACAGTCCCTGTCTTGTATGCACCGCCTGTATACGGCTGTTCAGAGTATATAGGGCCTTTTTTATTTTGTGTGCGGGGTTCCCCTTAATATCCATACAAGACCCAAAGGGGCTGGTAATGGGCTGGGGTAGGGGGGGGGGGGGGGGGGGGTGTGATGGGGTAGCTATGCCATTTTTCTTAAAAATTTTCATCCATATTACCGGGACCAGACATTACATTAAAGCCGCAAGCAGTTTTAAATGGCTTTTTTTCCTTTAGAAATGTTATTTTGTGCAGGGACAGTTCTAAACACGGGAAACACGTGGCACTTCACAGGCATACTTTAGACACCCCCCAGGTACGATATTTAAAGGAATATTTGACTTTTTTTTTTTTCACTTTATGCATCATTAAAATGACTGCTCACGAAAAACGGCAGTTTTTAAAACTTCTTTTTGCATTGATACATGTCCCCTGGTGCAGAACCCGGGTTCCCAAACCCTTTTTAGGACAATAACATGGATAATAGTCGTTATAATTAGCACTTTAGATTTCGAACGTTCGCATCCATTGTATTTAATAGGGTTCTAACGTTCGTGCGAACGTTCGGTCCGTTCGCGGGTTCTGGTGCGAACCGAACCCGGGGGTGTTCGGCTCATCACTACTACTCAGGGATTGGCTTGGTTAGATAAGCCAGGACTGTCCCTCTTTTGGAACCAAATCCCTCTGGCCCTCTTTCCAGATTCCAGATTGATTCCAGATTTCCAAGTTGTGCCTTTTTTGGACAGATGTGTGGACCTCTATAATAAAGTAGTACACTACACTAAACCTTTCACACAGAGGCGGCTCTTTAATTAGGCAAATTAGGCAGTCGCCTAAGGCCTCACACTCACAGGGGCCTCGCGGCCGCCTAACTTACCCAATGCATTACCCCAGTTTTGAGGGGACCTTAACGTTGCTGTGCTCAGGCAGCGTTAAGAGCCCTGACTCAGGAGCAAGGCCTCCAGTGTCCCTAACAACCAGTGAATATCGGTGACACCACCCCTCGTGATGTCAATGACCCAGCATGCCCTCAGTCAATGACGTCACAAGGGGGCGGTTCAGCAGGTGACATCACTGGGTGGCTCCCGCCCCTTAGGTATTAAAGAGCAAGATCTGGGTTCCACCTTGTTAAAGGGGGCTTCCAGATTCCGATAAGCCCCCTGCCCGCAGACCGCCACAACCACCGGCCAGGGTTGTGGGCAAGAGGCTCTTGTCCTTGAATTCTTTTTCCCATCATGGGTGTGAGTGGGGCCCTACGTCAAGTTTTGCCTAAGGCCTCACAAAGCTTAGAGCCTCCTCTGCTTTCACACACCTTTTTATTATCATATTATTATTTTAAAAACCAGCATAAAGGAAACATAGTGATGGAAAAATAACTTTTGGGTTTGGCCAATCATTTGTGCTTAATAATTCTTCATGAGCCACGTAACTGGGGATGTTGCAGGAGGTGGGTCTTTTGCCTACCCACTTTGTGCTAAAAGGTGCCCCACGTATCTCAGAAGGTTGGGAGGTATGGGAACCTCCTTCCAGGAACAGGCTGAAGCAATCAACCCACCAGGCTTAAGTAAAGCCTACGGAGCCCAGAAAAGGTTTGCATTAGCTCAAGCTGGGTAAAGCCTAGCAGTAACATGCACACTAAATTTAGACAGAGAGACAATTGCAGAAGGCAGATCACTACCCTTGCAGTGGCCAAAAAGCACTGAAGGGCAAGATGATGTAATTCTCACCTAGGTGAGAATTAGGGAAGTGGGACTGTAACAAAGATACCAAAAAAAAAAAGGTTGCAAATTGGTGAAGGAGAGGAAAGGACTGAGCGGTACTTTCACTTTTGAGTGATGGTCCACTTTAACCATTGCACTACAAGTCCATGAAGGAAGAACTGTTCATGTTGCAAGTAGTAACCAATCAGATCATTCTATTTATCCTCCCATACTGTGAGAGAGAAAGAAATAATCCTCTCGGTTGCCACAAGTACATTCTTCCCTCAGTCACTTTGATAAATAAGACCTCTTGTGTTATGGTGAGAAGGGTTAACTAGGGATAAAATAGTCTGGCCGGCCCTCTTCTACACAAATAGCCAGGGTCGAAAACTGTTCCATTTTAGAATTCTGATCAAGCTATGAAAACAGCATTAGGGAATTCTCGTCATACCAGGAACAGAGATGGCATTAAGGACCTTGAAGCGCTAGTTGGATCCGAGCTGAAAAGTAAAAAAATAAGGGCTGGGAATTATTTAATCAGAGCAGTCTATTGAGGTGAAAGAGCGCAGACTGTTGTTTGTAAAAGTGTTATCTGGCATTATTTTCACACGGAGAAATTCTGTTGCTAATGCTATGCAACCAGGCCTGCCTGATGGTATATTTCAAATTTCCTTACGTGCTTTATATTCATAGGGATGGCTGGGAAATGCAGGCTTTTCAGGACAACTGCATGTGCCGAGGACAGTAATGTCCTTTATCTGGTAGGGCCTTCCCTGGAGATTGTGCTGGAAAGACATTATGAACAGAGAGACAACCCGGTACATCCTTCGGAAAAAGTTTTTCCTACTTCTGTTCGTGCGTCAGACCTGGACTAGGGATCTGTGTTGCTGAAAGTTACAAATTGTATACAGTTCATTGTGGCTGTAAATGTTTATAATGTTCTCCTTGGCTTGCCTGTTCGAAGTCCAATAAAACATTCAATTTAAATCGGCTAAATACATTCCAGGTACATAAAAATAAAAGGTTGATAAAGTTTACAGTTTATCTTTCATTAGAAAACAGCCACGACCTAAGCAGAAAATCTGGAGGTTGTAGAGAAGGACCTTCACTTTTCGTAGCGAAGCAATGGTTTCTCTGCAGAGGTCTAACATGACAGATAGTTTTGCAATCAGCATAGCTCATGATTGGTGAGGAGCTTGGGTGAGTTCAGACACAAGTCCGAACCCACCCAAGCTTATTCCTCCGGGAATCTATCAAAGCTGACAGCTGTACGTATACACACCCCTATATATGCCACTATACATGCCTCCGCCCCCCATAATACGCTGTCAACTTTGACAGCTTCCCGGTGGGATAGCTTAAGTGGGTTCAGAGTTGTGTCTACGCGTGCCTGAGCTCATCCCTGCTAACGATCCCTTCTGACTGAAGAAATCTTGCTCTGACTCAGTGGGTGTGTCTGAATACTGCAGAGGGACCACTGCTTCCTCACATAGAGCAAGTTTTTTTTCCCCACAGCACGCCAAACGTTTTTTTTTTTTACACAGGTTTTTCTCAGATGGCTGCTTTCTAAAGAAAACAAATTGTAAGGCAGGCCATACACAGTCGGTGTTGATGGGGGAATCCCTACCACAGCGATATTGTGTTTTGAGGGCGGGGAGCATGTGAAGCTTTCCTCACTGGCAGAATACGATGATCACTACTGGCAACTATACCAACAAGCAATGATCGGGTGAAAAAAACTGACAGGCTGGTTGTACTGAAGATTAACTTTAGTACAATCAGCCTGCTCATAGATGGATCAAAATAATTTTGATCCATTTTTGGGCAGGCTGGTTGTAATCCATCGATTAAATCATCAATCATCGGCTTAAGACTTAAGACTTTGCACTAATTTAATTTGATGCACTACAATTTCCCGAAAAAGATAGCTACTATTTAAAAAAAAATAGGTGTTTTAATCACTTAAGAAACTTTCATGGGTTAACAATATTATGCAGTTATAAAATGTAAGTGTAGCACCCTCTAGTAGTGCTAGGTTTGTTAGTAAAGAAAACATGTCATTTAGCTAAGGGCCTGAGCTTTAAGCGTGAGCTGTGAATCTGGGTCAGGGTTCAGTGAGTCAGGGCTGGATGATTCACCCAAGCAGCCTCTCTGGTGCCTCCCCCTGTTTTCTGGGACATTGAAGAATGTTCTAGACATAGTGGGTGGAGGTTAGATGGAACTGTTTGGAATATTTATGAGGGCCTCAGCCAATCCCCAGTAAAGGGCTGTCAGGGGGCAGGCTACCTAATAAATAGGCACGAGTCATGCCAGCAGGGGAGTCGGGTGGAAGATAGAGATAGAGTGCTGTGGAGGCTGTCGGTGGCCCTCAAGGATGCCCCCTAGTCTGGGGGGGTGACCTTGGGCCGGGGGTCGGGGTCTGGAAGGATCCTGCCATAACACACGGAGGAAGTCCTTCCTGGGGGCATGGGAGCAAGGAGAGAGGACAGCAGGAGCATGTCAGCACTACTGGGAGATCTCCTGATAGTCAGTGGGGTGGGCTGGTGAGTGTCAGTCTGGAGGACAGTGGTGAAGAAGCTAGCCTGGAGGGCTAGTAAAGGGGCAGCTGCAGCCAGGTGAGTTGGCAGTGCATGAAGAGGTGGTGCTAGGATCAGTAGTCACAGGAAGAAGAGTACAAGCTGGACACTGTAATCTTTTTGCTACACAACCAAGGGCCCTCGGTTCCTGCCTGTAATGGGCTAATGCCTTTAATCTGACTGAGTGACTGTCAGATCTTCACACAGTGATCCAGCTGGGTTCTGTAGGCAAGTGTGTGCTAGAGGAAGAAGTGGAGTTATAGAGACTGTATATAGGAAGAATGTCCCTAAAGTTCTGCTAAAATTAAGTGGACATCCCATAACCTCCCATCCCTATCCAAGTTAATACCCTGTAATAAAAAATAAATAAAGTCATGGACTGTTCTCTGTCTTAAGAGTGCCTGTGAGCATTTGGTGTGCCTGGTTGTACAGGGTGGTGGATCCTGTGGGTTATTTACTGCAGCTCCTAAGGGGGTGCGCTACATAGGCATTTAGAAGTGCCTGTATTTACAGTACTTGCAACAGTCTCCAAAAGCCTACAATTATGGCTGATTGAGGAGGCAATCTGACAGGCAAAATTCCAACTCTATGGGCTCCATAGGCAGCTCACATTTCAGACTACTGTTGAATTGGCTGAAATTTGAGCCATGACTTGAGAAAAGTCAATTGAGCTGGGTAAAGAAAACTGTCGGGGGAACAGTGACTGTAACCCTATCAGATGCAGCCACTTTTTGGCCATGCCACTAAACGTCGCTTTCTGCGCTGCCCCTTCCTTGCTCACTGGAGCGCTGGGCTGTGGAGGGGGCGGGAGCAGCCAGCTCAGGCTCTCAGTGGCTCACTGAGAGGCTGAGCCAAGCGTCGGTCCAGGCATGTGGGAAGATGTGGACCGGCTCTGTGACGTCAGCAGACAGCAAACTTCAGCCCACTGAAAACAGGTCACAGGAATGCAAAACTAACTGCACTCCTGTGATAAGTACAGCCAAATCAGCTTTGGCTGTACTTGTCCTTTAAGTAGTGTCAGAGCCATCACCATGGCCCTTGGTGTCTCACTGTCCCATGGAATATGCAGGAGACAGGCATGGGCGTCCGCTCCATAGGGCAAGGGGGGTCAATTGCCCCCCCCCTGGAGACACACTATATTTATATGGACATGGAGTGAAGCGGAATTATCCTCAAGAGCTATTTCACACTGCCAGCTGGCCACGTTATCGGTAAAGCGCCGCTAGTTTTAGCGGCGCTTTACCATAGTTTTAGTGGCGCTATTCGGCCGCTAGAGGGGGGGGGGTTAAAAAAAATAGAAATTGCTAATCAGACAATGGCCGCTTCATCCTTCTATTAAGCTTTTGCATCAGGTTTCTCAAACCTTTGCATGCCTGCGCTTTATGTCATAATGACTAAGCCCCTCTCCTTCATGACATTGTCAAAAAGGGACCGAGCATGGATGACCTTAAAATGATGCCCCCCCCTGAAAAAAGTTCAGCGGACGCCCATGGAGACAGGAAAAGGATGACAGCGTTCATCACAATCAGGGAGCTTCATGGCTTTGGCATTCTTACGTGCAGGTTTTTGGAGGCTATTTATCCCTGAGTGTCTTTAAAGTAAACCTCCACTTTTATTATTAACATTGATATACCATATATAAGTGCTGCAAGAACTATTTTATAATTAAACGCTATAAAAAGAAATGCCTTTCAGTTCTCCACTGCAGGCAGACATGATTTTATACAATTGCCACAAAAATAAACATTTGCAATATTGGTACAGAATGACCACAAACATCTAATTTCTTAATCATGTGATTGGCTCATCTCTTCCCAGCAGTTTTCCACATCTCATGTCTTTTTTTCTCAGTATCATCATAACAGATGAAGTTAAGAAAGTTTTCTAAAAAACTTTTTTTTTTTCAATTTGTTTATATCCAACTTCCACTATTACCTCCTTTTCTTGTTATCAAAAGACATGTTTATACCATCTCTAACACAATGTTAACTAGGCAGGTTTGCATATATATTACCTAAATATATCTCTTAATTTATGATTAGCAAGTTAGTTTCAACAAAGATCAGTGTATAACACCCACCACCATTCCATTCAGTGATATCTGCTCACCGACTCTGTCCGTGGTGCTGACACATGATGGAACACGCAAAGACAACCAGTGCCTAATGTAGAAAAAAATCTGAAGGTAGTACTATCCTTGTTACCCATAGCAACCAAGAAGATTCTCCTTTTCATGCCTCCAACACAATATGGAACAATGAAACGGAGAGTTAATGGTGGTCATGGGAAGCCCCTAACATTTCTTACTACAGTATAAGTCGGTGATGGTCAACCTTCGTGACGCAGGAGGCCTCAAGTGCAGCTTCTGACATCACCAAAGGGCCGCACATAACACATAAAATGCAATGAATGGAATGCTACAGAAAGCTCTCAGACAAGCAACAGGGGATGGTTAACAGGCACGGTTAAACAAAAGATGTTCTGGCGCACAAAGTAGTCAGTGTCCAGCCTGTACGCAACACAGTCCAAATGTTAAGAATAAAAAAAGTCAATGGGTTTCAAAAACAGTCAGTAAGGGTTAAACTGCACCGGCGGCAGCCATCCTCAGAGTTTGGCCTACTCTGCTAGGTAATGCAAGAGAAAAAGACAAGGGGGGAGCGCCATCTAAGTGCAATATAAAAACAAGTGGTTTATTCACACAAGATTAAGAAGGCTCACAGGATGTGTAGTAAAATAAGGCTTATTATGTGTAGAATCAGACATCGGCCACTCATCCCATCCTGCAGACTCTGACGCCGCAATCCACAGGGCTATAGCTGATAGCGTTGGGGCATGGATATAAGTGTTCCTAATCTTGTGTGAATAAAACACTTGTTTTTATACCGCACTTAGATGGCGCTCCACCCTTGTCTTTTTTTCAGTAGGCATGGTGCAAGTGATAAAAAGCACTGCAAACATGCTATAAGATTTGTTGGAGACTGGGGAGTCATAGACTGGAGACACATTACATGAGTCTACTAGAGATCACTGCCTTTACAAATCAATGCTTCCATATTTCTGCTCCCTGCAGCCCCCTTAAAGGGGTTGTAAAGGTTCGTGTTTTTTCACCTTAATGCATCCTATGCATTAAGGTCAAAAAACACCTGGCTGTCACGGCCCCCCCCCCCCCCTGTTTTACTTACCTGAGCCCTGAACCTGCTCTGTGCGTCCCCGGCGTCCTCTTCTCCACGGAGTCTCGGCGTTGATTGGATAGATTGATAGCAGCGCAGCCATTGGCTCCCGCTGCTGTCAATTAAATACAATGACGCGGTCGCCGGGGCCGAGTCATACACTCTGTGTCTAAGGACGCAGAGTGTATGACAAGGGAGCGTGCTCGCAAGGTAACCTCCTCGGGAGAGAGCTTCCCAAAGGGGGTTAGCTATTGCGGGGAGGAGCCGCGAGAGCCGCCGTGGGACCCCAGAACAGCAGGATCGGGGCCACTCTGTGCAAAACGAACTGCACAGTGGAGGTAAGTATAACATGTTTGTTATTTTAAAAAAATAAAAAAGGGACCTATACAACCACTTTAAGCCCCCTACACACTATTAGATTTTCTGCAGATTTTTGTCTTCAGATTTATCAAAACTATGTGGTGCAAGGGCCTGCCTTATTGCATACAAATTGAAACTCTTAAGGTTTGACCTCATATTATATGGTTTTAGTAAATCTGAAGACAAAAATTTGCAGAAAATCGAATAGTGTGTATGGGGCCTTAAAAAATATTTCTTACACAACTTATATTTCTTTCAGCGTGGTCCATTACAAAAGAATGAAGGGGAAAAACATAAAAAGTGAAAAAGTATGGGTAGCACAGAAAAGAGTAAATTAAGGGATGAGGCGCTAATAATGTCCAGTGAATCAAATTAATACAAATACAAACTAAATAGCAAGCTAAAAGTCCATAATGATTGGCGTCTGCTGCGTTTCCAAGAATGACCTGAATATTTTTTTTTCTTTTCTTTTCTTGCTTTTTTTCAATGTTTTATTTTTGTTCGTTTTAAATTTTTGTATGCAGTCTACTGCCTCAAGTTGTGTGGTTGAGACATATACTAACCATAAGAATATCTTCTACTACCTTATCTGTGAATCCATGTAAAGGATTTATATTCTATTTTGTATCTCAACATACTGCACTATATCTGTTATGACACACTGTGTTATTTTGTACTGCAAATCTGTATTTTTTTTCCCAATAAAAACGTTTAAGTATAAAAAAGTCCATAATGATGAATCCCAACACTAAGTAGTGATGCTCAAATAAATTTTCTAATTCTTCACCACGAGGGCTCAATAGATGGATGGCTACTCACCTGAAAATGTTGACCCTTTTTTACAGGAAGGTCAAACAGCGCTTCTGGAATAACAACAGATTCCACTAACAGCACAGTTCCGCTCCACTGGCCCTTCGAGATGAGACTAGGATAGGAAAAATTACTCCGCAAGAGACATAGAGAAAGGTCTCATAGTGTAATAATTTTAATGGATAAAAATGTATGACAATAACAAATGGCGATTACAGTGCCGAACCAGGCATCAGGTGTAATCAGCATATGCATGCCGGCTAGTTCTAGAGGGATAGCATGGAGTCCGCGTCTCTCCTAAGGTCAAAGCCTAGATTGGATGTGGGATGAGGACCTGGAATGGCTGCTCCTCTGCTCCAACATATGTTTTGCTGTATTGGCCTCTTCCTGAAGATGCCAATACGGCGAAAATATGTCTCCTGAGTAGCCTTGTTGATGGAAGCATTGTAAAGGTAGCATTGAACTGCTGGAGATCTAGATCTAGATCGACCCACTCTGTGTGAGAGAATTAGTGTTCTGCCAGCACAGGAAAGTTGAATATAGTTAATCCATAGCACATTAAATGGCAGATTCAAAATCCTTAGCCAGCCCCACTGCATCCCAAAATAAAACGTAAAGGTTCCATTAGGCATTAAAGGTTAAGTTCAACTTTTAGGAAAATTGCCTATGTAGTCAAGGGTCCCCAGTAGGTAGAAGTACTGTGCAACTTTAAAAATGTTTTGATTAATGTAATCAGCATCCCTATAGGCCTTTGCACCTACAAGCACCCGCTTCCCCTTCTGAAGTTGGCCAAAAAGCTCACCTAGATATCATTACCATGGCAGGATGCTCCAGTCATGGGGTACTCACGCCCATTATCACAGGAGAGAGGGCTCTCCCTTGTTCAAAACCATGCTGCATATTTTTTTATCCTCCTGACTGCATAGGCATAGACGTTGGAAGATGCCCATTTAATGTAAATGCAGGCATTATTACCCTGCCTGGGAATCACAGGGGCAGTGTACAGCCTTCCATAGACACCAATGGCTGTGTGCTGCTGTTCTTGTTTGTACACTGGTGTTATCATAGGCACATGTATAACTTACGGGCATATGCAAACAATAGAAAACTTTCTCATTTTTGCATATGCCCATATACTATACTTGTTCTTTACCAGAGCCATATACCCAGGGTAAAGCAGCTCACAGCCATTCATGTCTACAGGAGGCTGTACGCTGCACCTGGGCTATCCTGGTAAGAGAAAGACACCAGCATTTATACTGAACAGGCTCGCCTGCCAATGTGCACCAAGGAACCTATAAGTATAAAAGGAAGAGGCCAGGAGCAGAGTGAGTTTGAATAAAAATTATTATTTCCACTTTTCCAATATTCACCCAGTAATTTTCAGTTTGCCTGCAGCTGTGCTTGAAATTTTCATTCACATGGACTGTCCATTTACTACAAATAAAAGTGTTTTAGTGTTCTGTGTCTGTTCCAGAAGGGATCACAAGAAGAGAGCCAAGATCTGCATATGTGTGACATGGCAGTGCTTCCTGTACGCTATCTAGTTCATAGGAGTCATTTCATATGTTGTTGCACAGTTTTGTCATTAATAAAAAGGTAATATATATACAATGAAAAATATTTATTCAGGCTAATGTTTTAGAAAGGAAAAAGGAAGTACCGGCTTATTATGATAATTCCTTTCCGTGTTTTACGAGTCTTCATTTATTTAGCAGATTTAAAGAGGTAGCACAGTGTGTTTTCAGTAAGTATTTATTTTAAAGCTGTACTTCAGCTAAAAATATCAAAATGAAAGAACAGCCCATTAAAAGATAAAATAACAAAACCAGATTTTGCTGCAACATTCCCTTTTAACCCTGGGAGGGATTTCCCATGCAGTACTTCTGCCTGTTCCTAGATGTCCTCATTCAGATTGTCAGCATCATTCAACCTTCCGCTGAGCCTGGTTCATCCTGGACCGTCCCCCAACCAGTGACTGAATAGTAAATAAAGGGGGGCCCAATGATGAGCTCATCTCTATGTCACTCTTCTCTCTCCTCCTATAGGCATCCTTTTTGTCATCACATATGAATAGCTCACGGTGCCCCTTCTTCCTCCCACACTCTAGAATAGCTGTACTGTAAGACTCACAAAAGGGTCCAAGGCGGAACCTGGGTAACGCCGATACCAAAAGGAGTTTTTATCACAGATTTTTTTTTACTTCTTAAAGGCGATTTTACTTCTGTCTAACTGTAAGTGCAATACTTTTACTAAAGCACAGCAAAGAGCAGAGAGCTGAGTGTAATCTGAGAACTGAGTGGAGGAAATGGATACACACACACAGTCTCTGTTGGAAACATGCACAGCTAAATCACCTGCTGTGTGCAGGGCTGTCTCCCAGATTTCTTGGTGTAGGCATAAACTGTCTAAAGTGATTTTGCAGATAGCAGAGGAATAGGAGAGCACACACAAATCACACTATGTGCTATAGATTGAGGCAAGTACACACTATAGAAGGCTATGCTTTGTTAATTTCAGAGGTTTACAACCACTTGAATACTTTCTCTGACACTGACTTGAAACAATCATGGAGCTAGTCAAGTCAAAACATCTAACCTCCATACTTGTGCTGGGTGGATGATGCAGAAATAACTGAAGCCCGTGGATCAGTTTTAAAAGAGGTGTTCAGCAGTGGCAACCTGCAAGAGAAACCTGGGTAACAAGCGCACAGTGGTGCGCAGGCGTGGACATTCCAAGAGATGCACAAGAAAAGACATGTGCTGGTGCACGCGTGCGCGCAAGCCGGAGCGCGCACGCGTGCGCGCATTGGCGCCAGTCCGCCTATTTAAACCTGCCAGTGACATACACACTTTGCTGAGTGGTCTTTCAGCTAGTGCCTGTTTACCTGATCTGTACCAGTTTCCTGTCTGAACCTTCCCTTTGACCTCCGCCTGCCTACTTGTAACCCCGGCTTGTGCTTGACTCCGCTTCTGTCTGATGTTCCTGTGCCTCATTGCTCAACTGTGTACCGAACCTGGCCTGTGTCCCGTCTTTGCCTCTGCCTCACGTCTCGGTACCTGCTCTGTCCAGCTGTTGATGACCCCCTGGCTTACGTCCCGGCTACATCTCCAGCTGCTGATTTAGCGACACGGAGCTCCTGTTCTCAGTTCCGGCCCAGCGCTCTTCAGCGACCTGGTTCCTGCCAAAACCCAGCCAGAGCCATCTGCTACATCGTCCCTCGTGCCACTCTGTGTCCTCCACTCCCTGTCATCACTACCAGGGGTGTTAAACAGGAGGTGAAAGAGAAGCCCCCTCTACAGCTCGATCTCCACCAGGTACGTGACACAACCTATGTATTTTCCTAATACAGGTTCCTTTAAATGCAGGTATATACAGGCGGTCCCCGGGTTACAAACAAGATAGGGTCTGTAGGTTTGTTCTTAAGTCGAATTTATTTCTAAGTCGGAACAGGTACATTTTTTAAGTGTAGCTCCAGCCCAAAAAACAAATTCACGTTTTTTAGATAGCATAGGGAAGGGTTAACACCCCTGTATCATTTGTTTTGCTGTCTGTACCCCTGTTCTGAAGATATCACCTCACATTCTTTCTCTATAGCAATTGGATTTAGAAATTTTTTGGTTGTTGTGGAAACAAGAATTGGTGATAAAGCTTTAGTGGAAACACCTTTTTCCCATGATAATGATTACAGGAGTGAATTTCCATTCCTAGTGGTAGATTTCCTCTCACTTCCTGTTGTCTCCCTCCATTTGTAAGTAGGAGTCGTTTGTAATTCAGATATTTGTAACCCGGGGATCGCCTGTATCTTCTATTACCATCAAACTCCCCATGGGGGCTTGAAACTCATGGAGCCCCATAATGCAAATGTCAGCTTGATCCCATATAGTATTTTTTTTTTCCCCCTTGACCCCATCCCACCCCTTCTCCAATACATGTGCCTTACCATTCTAGACCATTCACTAACCAATAGCATGGTTCAGGAGGTGGAGCAAATTGCCATCTTATTCAATGACATCAATATTTGGAGTGACCCTGATTTCAGGGTCCCGGAGAACTCCTCTAGGAACATGCGTTTATTTCATGGACTTAGTTTAGTACTTTTGTGTTACATGTTCATTTTGAACCCTTTGTGAAAGGTAAAAATAACATACATATGAGTCTGAAGTGAAGTATAAACAGATTACTTTAGCTATGCTTACTTTCTGATGTGAAAATGCTGATGTTTCCTAATACGCTGCGTGCACTGAATAAGACTGCTTACATTTTTATAGTCTGCACCGAGCAAATGTTTTTTTATTAAACTAGATTACACTGGATTTCGGTCTGTGTTTGTCTTCTAATATAACAATATGCAAAACCAGATAGCATTCTTTCCAGATAAAAGTCAGGGACAAGCTGTCTATTTTGAATGACTACAATGGTGTACCATGGAGCCTGTTATCTGGCAACACACACGGCCCAGAGGACTTCCATGAAAACCCGTTATCAGAATGGCCTTTAATTCCACAAAAAAGTTTTACTATCAAGAAACAAACAGCTGAAGATTGTTGCCCAGTGTCCTCATACTTGTCTGTTATCAGCCCGAGTTATACAGCAGACCATTGCCATGGCAGTTTTAGGCCGGTAGTTAGATGTCGCAAACGTAAGCATATGAATTTTCAACACCAATATCATATATGCATATGCAGGCACATTTAGATCCCTGATATATATTCAGGACTGATGTATATGCCACACGTGATATTTTAGTACACAAATAATAAATAAGTTACTTACCTTACCAAATTTGCAAACTTCAGCTGTACCTCAAAAGCTAACTCCCAATCACAATCTAATACTTAAAGCGGAGTTCCACCCAAAATTGAAACTTCAGCTTAAACCACTCCTCGCCCCCTTACATGACACATTTGGCATGTAATTTTTTTTTGGGGGGGGGGAGTGGGGGCTTCAGTAGGAATGTACTTCCTGTCCCACTTACTCCTTCCGCCCAGGGACCACTTAGGAAACTCGTCATGTCGCCTAAGGCGGGCTCCTCCCTGTAGGCGATCACCTGGGACACGTGACAGGTCCCAGGCGATCGCCTGTCCACTCAGATTGCGCAGCACCGCTCGCGCATGCGCAGTGAGTGCCCGGCCGTGAAGCCGAAAGCTGTCTAGGCCGGGTGCCCATAGTAGGAATGGAGGCACCGGCAGAGAGGGGGGAGAGAAGAGGAGCGAAGCTCCATTCGGCCGCGTTGCTGGACAGTGGAGCAGGTAAGTGTCTGTTTATTAAAAGCCAGCAGCTACACTTTTTGTAGCTGCTGACTTTTAATAAACATAAAAAAAGGCTGGAACTCCCCTTTAACCCAGCCTTTCTCAACCTTTTGAACACAGAAGAACCCTTCTAGCAATATTTGGTCTCAAGGAACCCTTGCTAAGAATTACCATATCTACAACTCACAGCACACTACTGTAATGCAGTGGTTCTCAACCTGGGGGTCGCAACCCCCTCGGGGGTTAAATGTCGATTTGCCAGGGGTCACCGAATCCTGGGCTGTTCCTGAAGCCCACATCGCTCTCCCAGCCTTCTGCCAGCACTGCCACCCATCCCATCCTCCCACCAAGGAGTAAGGAATAAAAATAAAGAATACATGGAAGGGAGAGGAAAAGAGGGGGAAGAACAAAGAAAACGGGAGAGAAAGATTAAGAGAAAGAACAAGAAAGAGGGATAGAGAGAGGGATGGGGGAGAAAAAACAAGAAATTAAAATAGAGAGAGATAAAAGGAGAACAAAGAGATAGTGTGGTATATCCTAAAATGTACCATAAGGGGTTTAATACTGTACGAGTGGAAGGGACTCAGGGAGCACTAAATGTGTGTCGGTTAGGGGTGCAAACTACTTGTCTTGCCTTGGGTACTGACAACCCACGCTACGAAAATAATTTTACGGTTAGGAGTCCCCACAACTTGGGAAATTTTATCAAGGATCCACGGCACTAGAAAGGTTAAGAGCCACTGCTGTAATGGTTAAAAGAAAGAGTGTGCCATTTGTGGTCAGTAGGAAGAATCTCCTCCTTTACAAATAGTTAAAAAGAACACTGGTGTGGTTACTGATCTGAGGGGCAGAAATTGCTCATTGCTCAAGGAACCCATAACAATCTATGGAGGAACCCTAGGGTTCCATGGAACAATGGTTGAGAAAGGCTCAACCCCTAAATTTCCACCTAGCTCATAAAACAAAACATAAACCTCAATCTGACCATACTGTAAAACTAAAATCTAACATAACCATTTAGCCATAATCAGTTCTAACTCCTAAACCTCAACTGTTCTGGTCACCAATCTTCAGGAGGGAGGTGCAGCAACTGGAGACAGTCCAGAGAAGGACAACTAAGTTAATAAAGGGACTGGAGGAACCCAGTTACAACAAACAACTACAAGCACTAAACGTATTCTATCTGAGAGAGACGTCAAGAGACGCTTGAGAGGTGATATGATAGCGGTATACAAATATCTCAAAGATGATTCTAGCATAGAGAATAAACTATTACGTCTCAGGGAGTGTAAGAGGACACAGGCCTGCTCATTGAAATTGGAGTAGAAGCGGTTTAACCTTAAACTGTGTAGGGGGTTTTTCACCGTCAGGGCGGCAAGGATGTGGAATTCACTTCCACAATTGGTGGCATCAGCGGAAAGTATTGATAGTTTTAAACTCTTGGATGGGTATCTTAGCAAACACAGCATACAGGGGTAAGAAATATGATTTTTGACATGAAAACACACCTACACAGGTTGAACTTGATGGACTGGTGTCTTTATTCAACTATGTAACTATGTACAGTTGAACCTTGGATTATGAGCATAATCCGTTCCAGGAGTATGCTCGTAATCCAAAGTACTCGCATATCAAAGCAAGTTTTCCCATTGAAGTCAATGGAAACTAAAATAATTTGTTCCGCATTGCCTTCAATGGGATGCAATACTGAGGTGGGGGGGCGCCAGAGAGCGCCGAAAACGGCCGAAAAGGCCCGAGGACACTTCAGCTCGGCGCCTGCGCCCCGTACCTCAGGCCAAATGAGGTACTGCAGGCCTATTTAGCTTGTATTCTGCTTGTCTTGCGAGTCAACATTCGCAAACCGAGTCAGAATTAGAAAAAAAAGTTGCTCGCAAATCAAAATGCTCTCAAACCAAGTTACTCTTAAACAGAGGCTCCACTGTAATAAAGTGGTTCTAAAGTCAAAAGGTTTTTTGTCTTAATGCATTCTATGTGCAGCAGCCTCCTTCAGCCCCCCTAATACTTACCTGAGGCCATCTCTATTCAGCGATGTTGCACAAGAGGTTTGGCTGTCCAGTACTCCCCCTCCTCATTGGCTGAGACAGCAGCAGGGTGCCATTTGCTCCCGCTGCTGTCAATCAAAGTCAGTGAACCAATGAGGAGAGAGATTGGGCAGGGCTGAGCTGCAGCTCTGTGTCTGAATGGACACAGGGAGCTACGGCTCGGCTCAGGTGACCCTATTGCAAGGTGCTTGCTATGGGGGCACTCGGCAGGAGGGAGGGGCCAGGAGTGTCGGCAAGGGACCCAGAGAAGAGGAGGATCTGGGCTGCTCTGTGCAAAACCACTGCACAAAGCAGGTAAGTATGACATGTTTGTTATTTCTAAACTAGAAAAAAATAAGATATCACTAATACTTTAAAGTAGTCATTCAGTCATCTGTTGAAAAATTAAAAGTCAGCAGTTTCAAAAACTGTTGCTACTAACTTTTAAAGTAGTTGTAAACCCTAGAAAAAAAATACCTGTAAGACAAAGGCATAATGAGCTAGTATGCATAGCATATTAGCTCATTATGAATGACTTACCTGAGATCGAAGCCCCCGCAGCAGTCCTCGTACCCCGCTCCGGCTGGCGACATCGCTCCCGGAGTTACTTCCAGGTATCGCGAGCTTTGGGTTTACAACCATTTTAATATTAGGACACTCACCTGTCCCAGGATCCAGTTTGTCCTCCCCTGTCTGGTTTCTTCACCAGCCTTTGATCCCCGGTGCCAGCATACTAACTGTGGGCAGCCGGCTGTGACTGCTCGTGGCTCGTGGCTTCACAGCCGGCTGCTCATTGTGCATGCATGAGCTGCGCTGCGCAATCTATTTGGCCCCGCAGCTTTCTGGGATCTGTGGCGTGTCTCAGAAGGCTGTGGGGGAAGTAGGAGGAGGGGGCTAACTTCCACTCAGATCACTGTGGCGATCTGACTGGAAGTGGCGGAGCGGGTACCTGTCAAAACCAGGTACCCGCTACCCCCCCAAAAAAAATAATTTTTGCTAAATTCCGCTTTAAGTCTTTAGCTCAACTGTACCCATAAAACTTCCTGCTGACTATAACCTAACCCACAAATCTCAGCCAATATTGAAACTCTAAACCTTCACATAATCAAATCTCATACTAACCTCTAATCCTAATGCTTTCGTCTGAGCATAACCCTTAACTTCAATCCATCCGCTAATCCTAAACCACAACCTCATGTTTAAACCCCCAACCCAAAATGTCAACATAACCTATAAACCCAACCCTAAATTTCAATCTAATACCGAAACCTAACACAAAGTCAGTAGACCACCCATAATCCTAGCATCAATAATTTTAATAAAAATAAAAATTCTTCCATTATGCTGATACTAAGACTGACAATACTATTGCAAAGAAATTGTCTTGTGCCAAAACAAACATATGCTTTAATATAACATTAAAGTTTTTTGCACCAACATACAAAGAGACAAGTTGTCAGCACCTAATAAACTGTGTCATAATATCCATGCAGAATTCAACCAGCTACTAATCTCTAAGCACGCATAAGCCCCATATTGGAGGAATAACCTTAACTTTTCCTGAGTACTCTCTGACACCTGCATTTAAATAGCTCTAAAACAAAAGCTTCCAGGAAATGTTCAGATTAGTGAAGACCTACAATGAACATGGCCTGCACCATTCATTGCAGAAGCACTGAAAACGTTGCTCTCCTGCATGCCTTCTATGGATACACCTCCTCTTGGAGAAACCACTGTTCAGAGCAGCCTTTCTCAACCTTTTTACCCCAGGGGAACCCTTAAAATAATAAAACCCATTCATTGGGGGTCAGTGGGAACAATGCCCCTTACTTTGGTGGTCAGTGAGAAGAATGCCCTTTTTCACAGTGGCGGTAAGAATGGCCCCCTTACAGAGGGCTATGAAGATCATTGGTGTCATACCACTGGCTCCTCCAAGTGGCATTGACTCAGATCTATGTAGGCACCTTCAAACAGGAGGTAAATCAGCCACAGCTCAAGGAACCCCTAGCCACCTCTGGAAGAACCCTAGGGTTCCAGGGAACACTGGTTGAGAATGGCTGGTTCAGAACATGTATGTATGCCTCCTTAGGGCAGCTATACACATCAACTCTTGTACAAGCCATACAAGAAGTTTCAAAAAATGTTGAAGGGTAATTTCCATTTCAACACAGAACAAAAGGGAATTCACTGTAGGCGCAGATAAAACAATTTCTTGCTGTTAGGGATTCTAATCCTTCCCTACTTTATCCGAAAATAAGAAAAACACAAAAGTGACCCCACAGTGCTTTGTTCTACGAGGGGAAGTTTTCTGATCGTCCTTTTCTAGGTGAAGGATTTGCTTATCTAAGTAAAATCTAACTTCACATTTATGAAGTCAGAGAGGTTATAAAAAAAAGACCAATAACTCTATATTAGTCCAATATACAACCACATGTTCCGGATTAATCCCCGCTATGCAAGTGCAAAATTATATGAAAGCGTTCCAACTCAGAATATGCCTATATAATTGCAATATAAATTCCAGAGGTCTAAACTCTTTGTCAGCATCATCAAAGTCTTTTGATAATAGTTCTTGCTGCTTCACTAATGAAAAATTCCAACTGCCAGTTCCACTTTAACAACCATATGCAATAATTTCAACACAACAAACAGCAGTTCTGCATCCTATAAAGTATACAAGCCATATGTATGTTGTGGAAATGTATCTGCCAATAGGGTGTCTGAAACATTTATACTTTTTCAGAATGGTGTTATTGTAAAATGGACCTTGCACTAAAAGACAAGGTACACTTAAAAGACCGATGCTCCAGCTGTTCCCCGCCGTCTGTGCACTGAGAACCGAGCCACCGAACATCCCAGTTGGCTCGGTTCTCACAGATCCCCGAGAGGAAAGTGGCCGACTGTCAGTCAGCCTCTTTCCTCTCTGCTTCTCCACGCTCATTGGAGCGCTGAGCCGTGGAGGGGCGGGGAGAGGCTGTCCCAGCGTCTCAGTGGCTCGCTGATATGCTGAGACTGCCATCAATCAGGGCAGCTGGCGGATCCCGACTTTCTAAGTCGTGATGATGCGCTGCCCCGACTGATGGCAGTGGCGTCAGCGGAGAGCGGACTTCAGACCGCTCTCCGCTGAAAACAAGTCACAGGAGTGCAAAACGAATTGCACTCCTGTGACCCAGAGGAGAAGCCCAGCCTAAAAAGCTCAGGCTGGACTTCTCCTTTAATACATCAGGGCCACCCTCCACATTACAAGTCACTGCACTAGAATTATTTTTTTTTAAATGTGGGAAAAAAGTAAAAAAAATATACTTACCTAACTCCTGGCTTCCGTCTGCTAGACCTATTAGAGCAGGGGTTTCCAAACTTACCAAACAAAGGGCCAGTTTACTGTCCTTCATGCTTTAGGGGGGCCGGACTGTGGCCAGCAGGAGAAGAAAATGCCCAGCCATCAGAGGGAGTAAACAATGCCCTATTACTGGTTTTAGTGGGAGGAATAGTGCTTCACTGTTGGTATGAGTGGGAAGAATAATGCCCCAATGATGGTATCAGTGGGAAGAATAATGCCCCAATGATGGTATCCATCATGGTGCCCATCGTTGGTGTTAGTTGGAAGAAAAGTGTCCTAAGGGCCAGATAAATGCAAGCAAAGGGCCACATCTTGGATACAACTGTATAGAGGATGATATCAAGCGCATTCCAGAGAGATCCTGGAAATCCCAAATTTCATGGGAAGATGCTTCTGCTTTGCACAGAAGCATCATTTCCCTTTTCTAAAATAAATTTTCACACAAGTTTTTCACTTTAATGTGCCAATTTGGTTTTATAAAAAGCAAACCCCTTATGTGTTTAACGGAACTCAACCCATAACAACTTAATAAAAAAGAATGTTCTTTAGCAATGATAATTCCATGTTAATAATGATGCTACCAAAATTAGTGTGCTCCTGTTTCCCCTTGCTGGAGGCCGCCATTTTGCTGAAGCCCAGAGCCCCTGAATAGCAGTGAATCATAAAGCGGAACTAAACCCATGGATTTAACAGTTTCAAAAAACATTCCTGCCAGGATTGCCAACTGTTACATTTCCTTGTGTCCTCAACTAAACTGCATATGTTGCTCTGTCTTGACCTGAGGTACAGGTAAGCAGCATCGCTCTTCCCCCATGTATACATATATTTCTATTGTCATTAATCAAATCAAATACATTTTGTGTATGTTGTTA
Organism: Rana muscosa; assembly: GCA_029206835.1. Classification (NCBI taxonomy): domain Eukaryota; kingdom Metazoa; phylum Chordata; class Amphibia; order Anura; family Ranidae; genus Rana; species Rana muscosa. Next base: position 1,197,024,807 of record CM055116.1, on the reverse strand, counting down.
AACGTACTGATATTCATTACCTGTTATTTAAATTGCAGATATTCTCCTGACGAAACGGCATTTATACCACAAAACTAGTCGAGATATGTTATCCGTGATCAACTATCCCAATGTGATCCCCCCTCCCACCGAGGACCATTATACTGGGCATATACATGGATTGCTACCATGCATTTTAACATGTATTTGATTATATGTTGTTTTGTATTAATAAAACTTTATGTATTTTTCATACAATCTGAATCTACATTGATCTAGCTTGTACCGTGATAGTCCACTTGCCCTTCCCTTTGGGGGTTTGGTTGGGGACCAACCTCCCTATCTCCTTATTTCTCAGTTTTTAGATGATGGTACACCGTTCTTTCCCCCTTTACTGAACTTATGGTTTCAGATGCTATATACTTCTCAACCAAACTGTCAAACCATGAAATGGTTGGTGTCATAACTGATCACTAAAGCCTCATACACACGGTCGGACTTCCATCTGACTTTTCCGTGGATTTTTGTCCGAACGGAGTTGGTTGGGAACACCCATAGCATACACACGCTCGGACTTTTCTGCAAACTTTCTTAAAACTTCTTACAACATTGTGTGTTTTTTCTGCTCTTTACTGCCACCCTTTGGTCAACTTCTGCTATTGTTGGTTGATTTTAACATTAGTTGTTTTGTCCATCGGACTAAAGTCCGATGGTTATCTGTACACACGGTCGGACTTTGCTCCATCGGACTTTTGTTGGGCAAAAGTTTGTCCGTTTGCAGACCCAACTTTTGTTCGATGAAATCCAAAACCAAACAAAAAAAGTTTGTCCGATGGAGCGTACACACGGTCGGATTGTTGGTCCAACTTGCTAAAAACAAAGTTTGTTGGGCAAAAGTCAGACCGTGTGTAAGGGGCTCAAGGATGAGCTCAGACTTGTTCGCAACCGCACGTGCAGAGCCCACCAGGAAGTCGGGACTGCACAGCGCTAATCACAGGCAGTGAGACCTTTTCCCGATCCGCAGCTGCAGAGAGTGGGAAATGTATCACTGCCTGTGATTAGTGCTGTGCATTGACGACTTCCTGGCGGGCTCTGCACGTGCGGTTGCGAACAGGCCTGAGCTCATCCTTACTCATCACATGTAGGGTTGCCACCTGTCCAGGATTCCCCCGGACAGTTTGGGTTTGGAATCATGTGTCCGGGTTTCAGACTGCCTGAAACCCGGACACATTATTCAGACTGGACTATGGCTTCCCAGCAGGGTTGCTGGCTGCAACTGCACAAAGCCAGCACTAACAAACCACCCCCCCCCGAAACACACACACACAGGGGAGAGGAGAGAGGGCTCGATCTGCACCTCTTCCTCTCACCCCTTCCCCTCTGTGTCTGCTCATTCACACTCCAGTCTCCAGGGCTGTGCCTCAGAAAAGGAAAGAACGATCTGCACTTTCTAAACAGTATATAAAGCAGAAGACAGCAGATATACATGTAAAATTATGTAGGGAGATTTGTTTCATCTCTGTGTATCATCTGAGGCTGTTCACTTTACTGGGTATATATGAGAGTTTACCTCCAGATACAGTATATGCATTGCATTGTTACCAGAGGTGTGCACAGCCTAATGCATTAGGGTGTGCACCCTAAAGCTCAAACACACGTGTGTGTGTCTACATATATATGACCCCGCTAAAATTGATCAGAGCCGTAAGAGGGAGTTCTTTCCCATCTGCCAGCTGGCACAAAGAGCAATAATGCTAATGTGCATGGGGTTATTATGGTGTGCCCAGGCACATCCGGCACACACTGTATGCATGCCTATGATAGTTACACTGGTCCAAGCTAGACCAATGTAACTATGTAAAAATATCCATACCTTTGAATTGGTGCATTTAAAGCTGTGGATGAAACTTTTCTTAACTATATACGTCAGCAAAATGGCTCGGCTGGGTATATGGAAGTACCTGTATGTCCCCTTTAAGAATCGGCATCGCAAGCTCCGTGAGTGTGACCGCAGGTCCCGCGATGTCCGTCGGGAGTCCCGCGATTGTCTCACAGAGAGGAAGAACGGAGAAATGCTGATGTAAACAAGCATTTCCCCATTCTTCCTAGTGACAGGACACTGATCACAGCTCCCTGTGATCAGGAGCGGTGATCAGTGTCATGTCACACGTAGCCCATCCCCCCTAAAGTTAGAACACATCCCTAGGACACACTTACCCCTTCACTGCCAGTGTAATTTTTACAGTAATCAGTGCATTTTTATAGCACTGATCGCTGCATCAATGACGATGGTCCCAAAATGGCGTCAAAAGTGTCCGATGTGTCCGCCATAATGTCGCAGTCATGATAAAAATCGCTGAGCGTTGCCATTACTATAAAAAATAACTATTAATAAAAATGCCATAAAACGATCCCCTATTTTGAAGACGATATAACTTTTGCGCAAACCAATCAAGAAATGCTTATTGGGATTTTTTTTTTTACCAAAAATATGTAGAAGAATACGTATCGGACTAAACTGAGGAAATTTTTTTTTTATATATATATTTTTGGGGGATATTTATTATAGCAAAAAGTAAAAAAAAAAGAATTTTTTTCAAAATGTTTGCTCTTTTTTGTTTATAGCGCAAAAAAACGCAGAGGTAATCAAATACCACCAAAAGAAAGCTCTATTTGTGGGGAAAAAAAGACGTCAATTTTGTTTGGGACGACCGCGCAATTGTCAGTTAAATCGACGCAGTGCCGAATCGCAAAAAGTGCTCTGGTCTTTGGCCAGCCAAATGGTCCTGGGGCTGAAGTGGTTAATATGCATAAAGTAACCTATGTTCAGCATGATCTCTTTTTAGAGGCTGCAAAAAAACGTAGGCATATAAACATAGTTACATAGTTAGCCAGGTTGAAAAAAAGACACAAATCCATCTAGTTCACCCATAAAAGAATATATGTATAACAACCTCACTGTGCTCCTCAGAAAGTACTCTTCACTAAACCTAATGCTGCGTACACACGATCGTTTTTAATGTCACTGAAAAAAACGGCATTTTTCTCGACGTGATTTTTCGTGTTTCCTCTCAAGCCTGCCTTGCCTACACACTATCGTGGAAAAAATTTTTTGAGTAAAGCGCGGTGACATACAACGCGTACGACAGCACTATAAAGGGGAAGTTCCATTCGGATGGCGCCACCCTTCATGTTAGTAAAGTTTGTTGAGAGACGATTCGCGCTTTTCAGCCTCATGCTTCTCAGTCCGTTACAGCGTGACGAATGTGCTATCTCCATTACGAACGCTAGTTTTACCAGAACGAGCGCTCCCGTCTCATACTTGATTCTGAGCATGCGCATTTTTTTTAACGTCGTTAAAACCCACACACGGCCGTTTTTCATGACGAGAAAAACGACGATGTAAAAAACAACAATTTAAAAAAAAGAAAGCGATTTTTCTCGTCGTGATTCTCTGCGTTTTTCTTGTCGGGAAAAATGCTGGAAAGCCCACACACGATCATTTTTAATGACCGTTTTAAATTTTTTTGTTTTTCTCGTCATTAAAAACGATCGTGTGTACGCGGCATTAGAGTTGGAAGTTTTCAGGCTTTGCATATTGCACTGTTTTTACTTTTGGATAATACCGTGATATAGGATCTGCAGGAAAAAAAACAGCACAACTAAAATAATGTCTTGCACATTTGTGTATTAACTGCAAAGAGGAAGCAAAAGAATTTAATAGCTTGCTAATAAAAATGATGTGTGTGCTAGTAGATGTACTTTGCAATTAGGCTGTTTATTCAGGCTAAATTAATGTTTCCTAAACTGAATAAATATTTGAATAAAAATGTACTTAGGTCATTCTGTTTAGCATCATTTAAAAAGATGTTAACCCTACAATGCAGCTAACCCAAATATAGCTCTGGTCGGATTGAAAACGGGATGCTACATTATAAACAAGGGCCCATTACAGTCAATAAGCACAAACGATCGTACCTAATTTTCCTGCATAGATATTCTATACTGTTCCACCTGTACCCGGTGCTTTATATTCCATACCTCTCCACTCTGTAGAATGTACTCTATGTTACAGTATAGACTGCATAGTCCACAACTCTGTGCTTTATGTTATATACTCCATACCCCTCCACTCTGTACACTGTATTCTGGTTTATATTCCATCCCCCTCCACTCTGTATTCTGGTTTATATTCCATACCCCTCCACTCTGTACACTGTATTCTGGTTTATATTCCATCCCCCTCCACTCTGTAGACTGTATTCTGGTTTATATTCCATACTCCTCCACTCTGTACACTGTATTCTGGTTTATATTCCATACCCCTCCACTCTGTATTCTGGTTTATATTCCATACCCCTCCACTCTGTACACTGTATTCTGGTTTATATTCCATACCCCTCCACTCTGTATTCTGGTTTATATTCCATACCCCTCCACTCTGTACACTGTATTCTGGTTTATATTCCATACCCCTCCACTCTGTAGACTGTATTCTGGTTTATATTCCATACCCCTCCACTCTGTACACTGTATTCTGGTTTATATTCCATACCCCTCCACTCTGTATTCTGGTTTATATTCCATACCCCTCCACTCTGTACACTGTATTCTGGTTTATATTCCATACCCCTCCACTCTGTATTCTGGTTTATATTCCATACCCCTCCACTCTGTACACTGTATTCTGGTTTATATTCCATACCCCTCCACTCTGTATTCTGGTTTATATTCCATACCCCTCCACTCTGTACACTGTATTCTGGTTTATATTCCATACCCCTCCACTCTGTAGACTGTATTCTGGTTTATATTCCATACCCCTCCACTCTGTACACTGTATTCTGGTTTATATTCCATACCCCTCCACTCTGTATTCTGGTTTATATTCCATACCCCTCCACTCTGTACACTGTATTCTGGTTTATATTCCATACCCCTCCACTCTGTATTCTGGTTTATATTCCATACCCCTCCACTCTGTACACTGTATTCTGGTTTATATTCCATACCCCTCCACTCTGTACACTGTATTCTGGTTTATATTCCATACCCCTCCACTCTGTATTCTGGTTTATATTCCATACCCCTCCACTCTGTACACTGTATTCTGGTTTATATTCCATACCCCTCCACTCTGTACACTGTATTCTGGTTTATATTCCATACCCCTCCACTCTGTATTCTGGTTTATATTCCATACCCCTCCACACTGTACACTGTATTCTGGTTTATATTCCATACCCCTCCACTCTGTATTCTGGTTTATATTCCATACCCCTCCACTCTGTACACTGTATTCTGGTTTATATTCCATACCCCTCCACTCTGTATTCTGATTTATACTCCATACCCCTCCACTCTGTACACTGTGCAATATGTAATACAGTATACTCCATACTCCATTCTGTACACTGTGCTCTGTGAGGTTATATACTTCACCCTCCATCATTCTTTACACTGTACTCTAGTCTATGTTATATACTCAACAGCCCTTTTCTCTGAACACTGTGCTCTCTTGTATGTACTCCATACTCCCCCATTCTGTACACTGTGCTCTTTGTTTTAAACTCCATACCCCTCCACACTGTACACTGTGCTGTTTCTTATATACTCCATAATCCTCCACTGTGTACACTGTGTTCTATGTTAAATTCTCCAAACCCCTCCACTCTGTATATTGTGTTCTATGTTATATACTCCATACCCCTCCACTCTGTACATTGTGCTCTATATTTTATACAACTCCATACCCCTCCACTCTGTACACTGTGCTCTTCATTTTATACTTCATATCCCTCCACTCTGCACAATATGTTCAGTGTTATATAATCCACACTCCTCTACCCTGTACACTCTATACTACAGTATATATCTCCATTCTATACACAATGGCATATATACTCCATACCCCTCCATTCTGTACACAATGTCATATATACTCCACACCCCTCAATTCTGTATACAATGTCATATATACTCCACACCCCTCCATTGTGTACACAATGTCATATATACTCCATACCCCTCCATTCTGTACACAATGTCATATATACTCCATACCCCTCCATTGTGTACACAATGCCATATATACTCCATACCCCTCCATTCTGTACACAATGTCATATATACTCCATACCCCTCCATTGTGTACACAATGCCATATATACTCCATACCCCTCCATTCTGTACACAATGTCATATATACTCCATACCCCTCCATTGTGTACACAATGCCATATATATACTCCATACCCCTCCATTCTGTACACAATGTCATATATACTCCATACCCCTCCATTGTGTACACAATGTCATATATACTCCATACCCCTCCATTGTGTACACAATGTCATATATACTCCATACCCCTCCATTGTGTACACAATGCCATATATATACTCCATACCCCTCCATTCTGTACACAATGTCATATATACTTCATACCCCTCCATTGTGTACACAATGTCATATATACTCCACACCCCTCCATTCTGTATACAATGTCATATATACTCCATACCCCTCCATTGTGTACACAATGCCATATATACTCCATACCCCTCCATTCTGTACACAATGTCATATATACTCCATACCCCTCCATTGTGTACACAATGCCATATATACTCCATACCCCTCCATTCTGTACACAATGTCATATATACTCCATACCCCTCCATTGTGTACACAATGCCATATATATACTCCATACCCCTCCATTGTGTACACAATGTCATATATACTTCATACCCCTCCATTGTGTACACAATGTCATATATACTCCACACCCCTCCATTCTGTATACAATGTCATATATACTCAACACCCCTCCATTCTGTACACAATGTCATATATACCCCATACCCCTCCATTGTGTACACAATGTCATATATACTCCACACCCCCCCATTCTGTACACAATGTCATATATACTTCATACCCCTCCATTGTGTACACAATGTCATATATACTCCATACCCCTCCATTGTGTACACAATGTCATATATACTCCATACCCCTCCATTCTGTGCACAATGTCATATATACTCCATACCCTCCATTCTGTATACAATGTCATATATACTCCATACCCCTCCACTCTATACTCTACTATCTATTCCATCCTGCTCCACCTAGAATTTCCAGCTTTTGCTGTATATAATTTTTTGTGTGTTGAGATGCCGCAATTACTTAGAGGAGCAATAATATATATTTTTTACCTACAAACTATACACTACAACGAAGCACAACATGTAAAAGCACCACTAGCAAAAGAACGCTGACATGAGCCTCGGTAACCAGTGAAAGGCGTACAGGGTAAAGCCTCTTGTCACCTTTGATTAAATTATGAGGTTGTTTACAGACAGCTAAAACGTTCGCCTGGTCATCAGCTACTTACGTAATCATCTTCATTGAGTCCCAGCTTTTGAACAGAATTTTTCACCTCGATGGAAAACTTCTCAAACTCTGGTTTTACTGTCCTGAGTAGAGTGACTGTTTGCAGGGATGAGTACGCTTGCTTTGCTTCAACGTCGTGCTTGTCTCCTCGCCTCCACGAGCCATCTCCTAGGGGAGATATAAAAATATTTACAAGCTCGGCCAGTCACCATAAAAAAAAGCAGTTTCTCCATTTGCAACTCCCCTTGCATAAGGCATCCAGTAAATCTATATGTTGGTAAATAACAGTATAGCTTATTGTTTGTTATGTACGTTAAGTGAAGTAGAAAAAAAATGGCAAGGGCATGGCCTGCAGATGTTTAAGAAGCAACAGTAAAATCACCCATACTTGAGCCCAGCTAATACCATCCATGAAACTTTGCATCACACACAGGAGGCGGCAGGAGCAGTCTGTCTTTATGAACCCCAAATGGCAAAAATGTCTCCCTGCAGTTAGTAAGTAGATAGCTTCTCTGTCTGAGGTCAGTAGTCGAGGGTATATATGGCATGAAGGGGGTAAGGGGAGGCAGTTGGCCCAAACTGCTACCGCTGCCAGCACCATTTTTGCACATATGCTTAAAGTGGATGTAAACCCGAAATGTGTTGTTTTTTTTTTTGCTGTCACAATGTAGAGTATAAGATTTCCTATCATCTGTGCCCAGTCTTGCCACAAAGAGTTAATCCAGCTCTGAGCAATCCTCTTTTATTGTTCAGTGAGATAAAACGGACAAACATAGAAAAACCTTTGTCCGTTCCGCCCCCTTGCTTTGAGTGACAGGTTATTTACATATCTCCTGCACTAGCTTTAGACAGGCATTATTTCTTAATTCCCACCCCCACTCCTTTTCTGAAGTCATGTGGTTACTTTTCTGGATTTTGACTGGATGTTAGTGATCATAGCAGAAGTTCAGTGTAAGGAATACACAGGAGAAAATGCATGTTGACAAGGGGAGTGTAGAGGTGGGCGGGGAGACTACTGACATCACAACTCCACCCACCGAGCTCCGGACAACAGATCCACCCACAGAATCTGCAGTTTTTCAGTTCTTATAACAGACAGTGGGGAGACATTTGACAGATAAGGATACATGCAGGAGGCATCTATATCCTTATAGATCAGCACTATGGCAGTAGTTTAGAAAGGATGAGAGTGGGTTTACATCCACTTTAAAAAAAAAAAAAAATAAGTCTGAAGATTACTTAAAAATCCCACACATTACACATTTTCTGAAGGCAGACACCATTGAGAATAAAATAGTGGTAGTTCCAATTTTTTATGTCAAAATGCAAACCTTCAATAAAAGTTACGCTGAAGTTAATTTTAGGCCATACAAATGCAAAAAAAATCCCCAATTTTTTGGTAAAATATACTGTAAAAGATGAGGTTGCAACAAGTATATAGATACAAAAATGTCAAACCTTAAATTTGCTTTCGCCCGTGAAATGGCAACAAATTCAGCACCCTATATTTTCCATAGACTTCACTTTAAAAGGGTTATAAAGGTTCATTTTTTTATTTTTATTTTTTTTAAAACAAACATGTCATACTTACCTCCTCTGTGCAGTTGGTTATGCACAGAGTGGCCCCGATCCTCCTCTTCTGGGGTCCCTCTGAGGCGCTCCTGGCTCCTCCTCTTCTCGAGTGTCCCGTTGGAGAAGCACTCTCCTATGGGACACTCGTAAGGGGGGCACCCGTGTCCTGCTGCTGCATCTATTGACACAGACAGCAGGACTCGGCTCTGCCCCCCGGCGCCCGTGTCATTGGATTTGCTTAACAGCAGCAGGAGCCAATGGCTGCGCTGCTATGAATCTATCCAATCAGGACACGAGACACTGGTGTGCTTGTTCCCGTTGCGGGAATTACGGGGCTCAGGTAATTATAAGGGGGGTCGGGGGCGCTGCTGCAGTAAAGAAGGTTTTTCACCTTAATGCACAGAATGCATTAAGGTGAAAAACACAGAGGGTTTACAACTTCTTTAACCGCTTCCGGACCACCCCACGCATACATACTGCGGCAGGGCGAACCTTCAGTGCAAAATCACATGCCTGTATGTAATTTCATTTCCTGGGTCTGGGGCGCGCCTGCGCGATGCCTGTGCGCTGCCTGCGACCGGCTCCCACTGTAATTGAACACAGCGGGGGCCAATCAGCGGGTCAGTGTCGATCATCCCCGAGGCAGTCAGAACTATGATCTGCCCATGTAAACAAGGCAGATCGCTGTTCTGTGACAGGAGAAGACAGAGATCTTGTGCTTCTGCTAAGCAGGAACACAGATCTCTGTCTTCCCACAGTACAAGTGCACCGGCCCCCCCCCCCAGTTAGAAAGCACTCCCAGGGAACACATTTATTCCTCTGATTGCCCCTGATGTTAACACCTTCCCTATTTTTTAGCACTGATCACTGTATTAAGCCCCGTACACACGATCAGAAAATCGTACGAAAAATAATAATTCGGGCGCCGTAGGTCCCCCGAACAAACGTTGCACACTTGTAGAGGAAGAGTGGAGCTACATGTGTTCCCGGTACCGGGTCCCCAAAGTCCGGGAGATCAGGCGCAAAATGGTGACTCGAGTATAAGCCGAGGAGGGCATTTTTCAAACCCAGGCACTCCTTCCATAGACTCCCATGTTAAACGTCAGTCTAGTCATGGGCACAGTGAGGCATGGGCACAGTGAGGCATGGGCACAGTGAGGCATGGACATGGACACAGTGAGGCATGCAGATGGACACCCTAGGCTTATACTCGAGTCAATACGTTTTCCCAGTTTTTTGTGGTAAAATTTGGTGCCTCGGCTTGTATTCGGGTCGGCTTATACTCGAGTACATACGGTAAATTCCTCAGTGTTTTTAAGGCCTTCGACATGCCATTGTTTGCTTCAGTACTGCTTTTTTTCCCCCCATACAGGTCAATGTGAATATAAAAAGCAGTTTGAAGTCCAATGTAGGTCAGAAGGAAGTCAACTGCACTAAAAATGAATTATGAAGAGTCTTACAAGTGTTTCAAACTGATGTCAGAATTGATCCTTGTTGGTATAGAACACCAGAGGTCCGAGAACTGAGATGGCCTACAACCACTTTGGGTTAGGCTCCCCTCAAGTAGATGTTCCAATCAGGTCTGCTTGTCAGTTTTTCTGGCAGACCTTATCGGAAGGTACGTAGAGCCTTATGGACAGGGGAGTGTCAATGGACTTGTGTCCGTTTACACCTGCCTATATTTAGGTCCAATCAGGTCTGCTAAAAAACAGCAAAGGACTTCATTCTTTTCCGTTTTGGCGGACCGAATCGGAGGTAGCCTGATGTAAACGGACAGTGGAGTCAGTTTACACCCAGCCACCAATAGTGTTGACAGGCGTCCGCATTGCAGAAACTAAATGAGCACGGATGTGACATTGGTTCCGCTCTACTTTGACCAGCAGGGGATCTGTGAGTCCGCTCTGTGTGAAAGAAGCCCTAGTGAAGTATTAGGTATGCCGTACATGACTTCATTCATGCTTCTAGGACATACTTAGTACATCAGCCCAACCCTGCAGGGCACATTCCCATCCCATGAATGTCCCAGTCCGGGCCTGAAGCTCCAATGGTGCTGTAACAGCTTCTAGTGATAAATTGTGGATAAAATGTAACCATTTAGTTACATTGTAATTGTAACATTAAAGTTAGAAAAAGAGAAAGTTTTGCTGGTGTTAACCAGTGTTAATTTTGGCAGTAAAGTTAGATTTAGTTTTAGGCCCCTTTCACACTGGGGCGGGGACGTGTGCAGGCGGTATAGCGGCGCTATTTTTAGCGCCGATATACCGTCGTTTTTGCCGCGATATTCGGCCGCTAGCGGTGCGGTTTTAACCCCCGCTAGTGGCCGAGAAAGGGTTAAAACCTGAAGCAGCGCATTGCGGGCGGTATAGCCGCGCTGTCCCATTGATTTCAATAGGCAGCAGCGGTAAACACACCGCTCCAAAGGTGCGGCTAGCAGGACTTTTGGAGCGGTCCTGCTAGCGCACCGCTTCAGTGTGAAAGCCTTCGGGCTTTCACATAGAAGTCTACAGGGCAGGAGGTTTTCAGGCGGTATTTAGGCGCTATTTTTAGCGCTAAAACGCCTGAAAAACTCCTCAGTGTGAAAGGGGCCTAATGCCGCGTACACACAATCGTTTTTTTCGACGGTGAAAACACCGTTGAGAAAATCGACGTGAAAAACGAGGAACAGCTTGTTCCCCTACACACGGCCCTTTTAAATGACATTTTTTTTTGGTCGAAAAAAACGACCGTGTGTAGGCTCCCCGGCAGTGTTTCCCTATGGGAAAACTGCCGCGGAAAAAAACGACGGGAATCACGACGAGAAAAATTAGAGCATGTTCTAATTTTTCTCGTCGTGATTAATGCAGTTTTTCCCGTCTGGAAAAATGACAAAAAGCCCACACACGGTCGTTTTTCTCGTCCAAAGGAAAAAATGAAATTTTTCCAGACGGAAAAAATGACATTTTTCCCGACGGGAAAAATGATCGTGTGTACGCGGCATTAGTCTTAGGACTAAAACGGCATTTTAGTTTTAGTCCCATTTTAGTCTTCTGCAATTGTTTTAGTTTTAGTCGTATTTAGTCGACTTAATCTCCAGGACATTTTAGTCGACTAAAACTCATGGTATTTATCTAAAATCTAATGGGTGTAGTTAAATTGTAATGCATTATTTAAGCATTTCTCTACAATTTACAAACTCATTATATACTGCTGGAGTGAAAAATCGAATATGTTATATGGTATTGAGATGTGAACATGCACTACAGACCAGTGTTAATTTTGACATCAAATTTCAATTTAGTTTTAGTCTTAGTCTTTTGACTAAAATGCCATCTTAGTTTTAGTCGTATTTTAGTAATCTCAATTGTTTTAGTAGTATTTTAGTTGACTAAAACAGTATTAAGTTAGTTGACTAAAATGTTTTAATCGGTTTTAGTCGACGAAATTAACACTGGTGTTAACATTACATTTGAAGTGTATGTATAGCCAAAAGTTTTTGACATATGGGGTGAACACATGGCGTGGCTGTGATGCTTTGTATCATGACATGGCACAAATGATCCATGCCGTCGCCTTCTGCAGTACCCTCCATCAAGCACAACTCATTCAAGTGAAAAGGGGGAGGGCGCGACAACCGCCCCACAAATACATACAATGCAGTCAGTTGTGGCATGGTAGTGCAGGCTTTTAAGCCCCGTACACACGATCGGTTAACCTATGGATTTTCATCCGATGGATTTGTCCATCGGATATCCGATGAAACTGTTTTCCATCAGTCTTGCCCACACACCATCAGTCAAAAAACCGACCGTTCCAAACGCGGTGACGTAAAACACTCCGATGAGCCGAGAAAAATGAAGTTCAATGCTTCTGAGCATGCGTCGACTTGATTCTGAGCATGCGTGGGTTTTTTATCCGATGGACTTGCCCATAGACGATCGGAGTTTTCGATCGGTTTTTTATCCATCGGAAAATTTTAAAACAAGTTCTATTTTTTAAAACCGATGGAAAAAAGACCGATGGGTACCATACACGATCGGTTGGTCTGATGAAAACCATCCATCGGACGGTTTTCATCAGTCAAACCGATCGTGTGTACGGGGCTTTAGAGGTTAAAACAGTTGGTGAGGAAGTGGCATAATGCATTCTCATTGCCTGTCAAACACTTTTTGGATCACTAGAGGGTGACACAAGTGTAAATGATCTGTTAAGAGTGTTGTTCCTGGAACAGGTGTAACCTCTACTATCTTTTCATTTCTTCAAATGTATGTATGCAATTTTATAGTTAACGGGAAAGAAAAATACTTAGAAAGCCTCAAGATAAGCTGGTTCATAATATTACACAAGGAAACGAAAAAGAGATAATAAGTGTGGAGTTACTGTAAATTAATTTTTTTTGTCATATGTCAGAGAGTGGTGTTGTTTAGTGCCTGAGTACACTGGTAAGAGGGAAATTCCTTGTACTAAGTAAAGACAAACAGAAATGTTTCCTGCTTATTGTGTAGGATGACTGAGAGCAGGAAAAAATACAAATTCAAATGACAAAGCAAGCTTAAGAGACGCCTTAAGGTGGTTATTTACGAAAGGCAAATCCACTTTGCACTACAAGTGCAAAGTGCACTTGAAATTGCATTGAAAGTGCACTGGGAAGTGCAGTCGCTGTAAATCTGAAATGAGGAGAAGCTCTGCTGATTTTATTATCCAATCATGTGCAAGCTATAATGCTCTTTTTTATTTTCCTTGCATGTCCCCCTCGGATGTACAGCGACTGCACTTGAAAGTGCACTTTCAGTGCAATTTCAAGTGTACTTTGCACTTGTAGTGCAAAGTGGATTTGTCTTTACTAAAAAAAAAAACCTTGTCTTATGAAAAGCACCTGATAGTACACTGGTGTGGAAAAGGCCTCAGGGTGAAACTTTAAAATCAAGCAAAGGTACAAAATGGCAGGTGCTTATTTATAGTCAAGAAGAAAATTGCACAATCGGGAAAGATTAATCTATGAACACTTAACATAATATAAAACCTAAAAATCTAATGAAAAATAGAGTCTGCAACACCTGAAAATATATGGGAAACCCATCCTGTAGGATCAAAGTAATACTGTGTGAGCTGTACTCTACCAGAGAACTCAAATATATATGTAGCTGTCATGAACAGGTGTGACCAGACTGTGTGGACTGCAAAGAGAGAACCAAAACGCATGTAAATTGAATAATAATTTATTAAGGAAAGTGAATATGAATAAACACACCACCAATAACAAACCGTATACAATAAACCCACAACAAGACAGTGACCAAAAAACAGCAACAGACAAACAAGTGAGAACAATAGAATGGGTATACCAGAATCATAAACCTTAGACAGGCCAGGGTCATACACAGGAGATCAGCAGTTGGGGGAAGGGACAGGAGAGGGAGAAGGTGGATGGGATCAGGATACAGAGCAGGCATGCAAGGTAACCGTAACACAGGAGGGACAGGATCAGGATAGGCTCGGGATCAGGATCGGGTACAGGCTCAGGCACAGGCACGGGTTCAGGATAACAGGCTCGCAGGTCAGGACACAAGGACGATACCAAGGCAACTTGAGTGTGTGAGTTGCCGGGCATTTATACACATCTCCTGCAATCAGGCTCAGGTGATGCCTGACTGCAGGAGATAATGTCGTCTCCACACTGCCGGAAAACACCCGCTGGTGGACACCAGTACTACGGCCCATGGATCTAACAATGCCACCAGCAGGTGAAATCCTTTATTACAGATCCTGGCTGTAAGAAGACACCCGCTGGTGGACCTCGGTACTGCGATCCATAGGACCAGCAGTGCCACCAACGGGTGAACCCTTTCCTGACAATAGCCATACCCCTGAAGGAGCCACTGGTTAAGATGGGTCCTCTGTTCTTTGCCTCAACCTCCTCAAAGGCCTCAGCCCTCTGACACACCAGGTTGAGCAAAAAGAGACAGACAAACACAGTAAAACATGGCAAATAATTCTTACCATCCAATAACAGTGCTATATTGAAACAAGAACCAAGCAGTTAGGAAGGGTGAACTCAATATATTATTACCCATGAAGTTGATAACCAAGCAAGTACAAATAATTGGCAACTGTGGTAACACAGTCCAACACGAAGAATGGCAAACAGTGAGGGTTAGGCATAAATGGCGTAAACTGCCCAGATCAGTTTAAACAGTAGTAGTGTCACCTAAAGTGCAGCAGTGGGCAGTAGTGGGTCTTGATCTAACAATACAGGAGCTATACTGCCAGTGTGCATTGATAGCAGCTGTGCTAGGCCTACACCATCTGGGTAGGCATGGTCAGACTGAACAGCATAAACAATGAAGGGGAAATGAGGCAAACCTGCAAGACGGATGATAAGGGCAGTCCTTAAAGTTGAGCTTACGCCGGCTAACGTTTGGGCCCTTTAAGTGAGCATCGGTGCGCTTATGGTGGTCCTTTAACCTTGCATGCAGTAAGGTGATAACAGGTGCAATATAGTTCAGTGCAAGGTGAAAATAGGAGTGGGCTAGTTCTAATGATGATGCAATACAACCACAGCTCAGAAGTGGTAGTGGTTCGGTATGGACTTGAAGGCAATGAAGTGCAGAATTGCTACGGAGGGGTGTAGGTTTGGTGCTATAATTGCCCTGCTCTCAGCGATATGGCTACTTCTAAACAGTACAAAGCTGGCCAGCAGCCCTCTCACCAACTTTTTGAGGTGGAGGTAGGCTTCTGCAGTGGAAGGGGACCCTTCAGTCCTGTTCTGGTGTGACTGCAACTCAAACTGTCAGAGCGGTGAATCTGGTGAATGATCCAGTCTTTCAACAGCAATCCTGCAAGCTGACAAGGCTGACAGTATTGCCGATTCCCTGGCGATCTTGCCCTCAACCTCAGACTCTATAGGACTGGCTCTGTGTCCTGCTCACACAGGGCTAGATGCGTCGACTCCCACAGCTCCACGAGAGCTGGCTTTTCCCGGGTGATTCAATAAAAGCTCTCCCTAGCTTCTCCTACTTACACAAAGTCTATTGCGACCTGTAGTTAAAACAGTAAATTGTACCAATACATGGCTGCGACCTCGGACTACACCTCCCAAGATTCCAGGTCCTCCTCATTGAGGTCTATGGGTTCACTGGACTCGGATCTTCCCCTGCTGGCCTGAGGGTTGTGCAGTACAATATTAACATCACATAGGGGAAAGTAAATAACAGCAAATGTCTCCTTCTCCATACTGTGGTAGCCCAGTACCTGGCTACATATACTAGTATATGAATAGAAACTTTATATGGTTGCCTTTTTCATCCCCAGCCCTCCTTTCCAGTCTTAGGCCCCATTCACACTTGTGAATGGGGCTGTCAGGAATTCAAGGGTTCCCGGGGATAAGCTGCAGGAAGATGCCCCATTGAAAGCAATGAAAGGGTGACCGCTCCCACAGATAATCACTCAAGCTCCCAGCCTGCATCTAAGGCCGATCATTGCAGGTAATCGCTGCTTGAGAAATTAAAATTAGAGCTGCCATGATTAGCTGCTGGAGCTGTCAGCCTCCCCAGGTGTAAATGGGGCCTTAGAGCTCAATTGGATGGCTGATAAGGGTTGTATGCCACCAAGAATCAGCATTTCTCTGCAGTGGGTAGCACAGGCATTTGCGCACAGCGGCCAGCAGCCTGAACAAATCAATGACAGGCTGATGCCATGCACATCAAACCTCACATTGAGAGATTACATGCGGTTAGAGCCAAATGAGCGGCACAATACGCAGACAGTTTGCATTCTGGGCCACTAACGTTGAGCGTTGTCAACCTTAAGAAGGCAAAGACCTCCATAGCAGGGTCACCAGGTATTTTTTTATAAAAGCTGGAGATTTAAGAATATTGAGAATTACGTTTTAAAATACCATGAGCATGTTAAAACTTATTTGCATTCTTCTTAATTGAGTTTTGTGTGTTCACAAGGTTTGTTTTAATCAGGCTATGTATGAAAATCCTTACACAGGACGTACCAGCTAGAAGTGTAAATTAATATTTAGAAAAACAGATATTGCATTAGAAATGTACTATTTGAACTGGTACTGAAATGATGCAAGAAATTCCGCTTTTCATAAGTAGCCACAAGTCCCTGAGCTGCCGTTTTACTAGATTAATAATCAAACTAAAATCAGCTTAGTTTACTTTCCATCAGACTGTGCAGGGCAGCACATTCACCCAACATCTGGCTCTTTCAAGGACTAGAATTTATTTACACAGAAATGCCAGAATAAGATTAGCTCCAGCGTACACCTTCAGTCCTGGAGACTCACATACAGCACAGCTTTCCAGGACTTTGCCTGGGAAGAAGATATGAATCTCTCTCAATGACTCATCTGCCTATTAATTTGCCTGTACACAAACTAGGATAGCTCACCAAACACTGGCCCTGGGCTGAGAATTTAAAGTAAACCTGCTAAGACTCTAAATGAGTAATAGGGTGGAAAAGTACACAAGTAAAAGGTTACCTTCAGGGACATGCGTGTTCAAAACAATCAGTAGATCCAAAAATATAGGCAGCTAAAAGTACATGTAAAAGGTGAGCTTGGTCCTACCTCCCACTCAGTGCTTTCCTATTGGTTACTGAGGCCACCTATTACATTAAAGAGCTAACAGAAAGTGTAAGGAATGGGATATTTGCATGTAACTTTAGCAGCCTATGTCTTTCGATCGACTGATCACTTTGTTTTTCACTATATAATCTGTCAAATAGCAATATAGCCTCTGGGAAATATGTGTAATATATTATAAATTCATAGTACCATCGTCCAAAGAATTAGAGATATAGAAATGGGAGTTGTTTGGTCCCCAAACCAAAGTTCCGGAGGGTAGGGGCAACTGGACTATCTCGGTACAGATTTGAAATAGTTTCTCCTGAAGAAGCGGCAATAGACCGCGAAACTAGTCGAGATGCCTTTTGCAACCTACAACCCCATTGTGACTCTCCCCTCTTGGGGACTTTTATTTTGGTGATATGTATGGATTGCCACCATGCTTTTAATCTGTATATGATTTAGTGTTGTTTTTTATTGATTGTGTATTAATAAAACTTAATTTATATTTTTCTATATATGTGTTTCTACACTTGATTCTACCTTTCAAATCTGTACCGAGATAGTCTAGTTGCCCCCTACCCTCCGGAACTTTTGTTTGGGGACCAAACAACTCCGATTTCTATATATACACATATAATCTGTCAAGATCAAGCCAACCCACATAGACAGACGTGAGCACCTTTGCGTGTGCATGGTTCTCCTGACAGAATTGTGCACAGTCCTGCATTTCTGCTCAGGTGCAAGTGTCCGCGTGAATGCACGCTCATTGTGAGCAGTAGCACCATGCAAGCTATTTAAGGCCTGCAAGCCTCCAGTGCTGAGAGATCTGCAGTTGTACTCTGTAACCTGTGATTCTGCATCTGATCCAAATCTCTGTTACCAACCCAGCTTGTCCACTGACTTTTCTCTGATTCTCCTCTGTTTGCTAACCTGCTAACTTGTGGACTACGATTTCTGCCTGCCACTCTGGTATCACCTTGCCTTCAAGCTGCTGACCTAGCCTGTCCCTGACTCTGTCTGTCATATAGGTGAAATATTTCTTGTCTGTAGGTGACTAGTTTGTTCCTGTACTTTGAGTTCTCATCGGTGACCCACAAAGTTCTAGTTACATCAGCAAGATCACCTGCTACCAGCACTTGTGCCACTCCTGCATTCTGTCCCACTACCCAAGAGTGCTTGGACTGAAGCGCTAAGAAAGTCCACCCTCATCATCTCAGGCTCCCCATCTAGGTACCTTACATAATTAATCTGAATTGCTTAGGTTTGAGGCAGTGCATCTGTCTTATAACTACAAAACTATACTCAAATATACAAAATAATAGAACTTTTTCATATAATTTACATGTAGCACCCTCCCATTTTCCCAACAAGTAGTGACCTTTGTGTAAGCTCTCTGGCAGAATAGTGAGAAAAGAAGTGTCCTCAGTCAATTCAGTTCTTTCTGGGGTACCCCATGTGATCCCCCTTACCTATCCAAGTTCAACTCAGCAATAAACATACAAAAGACACCCCTAGACTGTTTATTTGAGCCAGTGAGAAAGAAGAAAATGCTGTATACCAGGCTGCGTGTGCACCAAATTTGGGGAAATGTAACCATCAAAGTCAGCAGCTCCTTCGGGGGTGCACTACATACACACTACTGCTACACTGGCTAGTCAAGCTAGCGAGAGCTTTATTTCTTAATGCCTCCTCAAAGCTATCAGTGCCACCTGCCCGTTCACTACACACTGACCATCAACACGCAGCTGAGGTCCTCTATGTACTTTCTCTTTCTTACAAGCTCTCTATATAATTGCCCATCTGGTTCCCAGACCTAAAAACATGTTAGACTGACAGCACCATGCAATACAATGGAGCCTGATTGGTTGAAAAGACTATAAATGGTCCCTTTAAGTGCACCCAAATACATTTAGCTGACAGCAATTATTAGATGAAGACTGGATATTCATAAAATCATCCACAGAATGATTGTTGGGACCTTATATTTAGAGAGGTACGTGTGCACATGCCCAAATTCTAGTAGTGCCCCACAGGCACTTAGAAGGTTTGTTTCGATGATCAGCCAAAAAAAACAAAATTCAACTCAGCCCTGTAGACTTACCATAAGATGAACTGTTGAAAAGTTCAATGTTGAAGAAAACATAGTCCCCTTTGGTCAGTCCTTGTCGATGTGCAGCTAACATAATGTTCCTGACTGTGTCGCTGCTGGCGCACATTATCACCACTGAGGGAAGAAAAAGAAGAAAAAACAAGTCAGTGAAGCATGCAATCATACTGTGTACTTTTAAACTGAATACAATTCTGTTTGAATGATGCCAGATTGCTGCCAAGTAGAAACGTTGTCACAAGACTGTATGTTGAATCACACATACAAATTTAAAGTGTACATTGATACCAAGCCAGGTCTGTACACCAGGCCTTGACTTCTCTCTATTCTCTCTAAAGTGAGTTCCCACCTCCAACTGGTGCCAAGCTGCTCCCTGTTACTCACCATATAGTGCCGGAATTGCAATAGCCAGTAGAGCAGCCTTTTCACTGCAGAGACACCCTTAAAATAATTTTCAGGTCTCAGAGAACCCTTGCAAAAACCAATAAATTGATGGTCAGTGGGAAAAATGCCCCTTACATTGGTGGCTAGACAGAAGAATACCTGCCCTTACAGTGGTGGTCAGAATGTCACCCTTACAGACAGATAAAAAGGTAACTGGGTTCATGCAGCTGGCTCTGCCAAATGGCGTTGACCACAGAACTATGTGGACACCATCAAATGGGAGGTCTATCTGCCACAGTACAAGGAACCCCTAGCTCTCTAGAGAATAGCTGGCAGTAGAAGCTCTAGTATCTGAGAGAAGACTAACGGGTGGCAGGTTTAGTAATGGAAGGGGGATGGGGCAAATTCCAGCATGGACAAAAGTTAGGGTCCTATATACAATATGGGCCAGGGCGCTTTTAAGGCACAGAGGGGTTGATTTACTAAAGGCAAATAGACTGGGCACTTTGCAAAGTGCAGTTGCTCCAGAGCTTAGAAAAATGAGCAGAAGCTTTGCTGGCTTCCATCATCCAATCATTTGCAAGCAAAAATTATGTTTTTTTTATTTTCCTTGCACGTGATTGGGTATTCTTTGCAAAGTAAAGTTTTACCTCATTTTCTAAGCTCTGGATCAACTGCCCTTTGCAAAGTGTACTGTCTATTAGCCTTTAGTAAATTAACCCCAAAGTGTTATGCCGTGTACACACGATTGGAAAAGTTCGATGTGAGCTTTTAGTCGGAAATTCCGACAGTGTGTAGGCTCCATCTGACTTTTTCTGTCGGAATTTCCGACAACAAAAATTTGAGAGCTGGTTCTCAATTTTTCCGACAAGAAAAGTTCTTGTTGGAAATTCCGATCGTCTGTACGCAATTCAGACGTACAAAAAAAACGCATGCTCTGAATCAATTCGACACATGCTCGGAATCATTTAACTTCATTTTTCTCGGCTCGTTGTAGTGTTGTACGTCACTGCATTCTTGACGATCAAAATTTTGTGTGACCGTGTGTATGCAACACAAGTTTGAGCCAACATTCCATCAAAAAAAATCCACGGGTTTCTTGTCGGAATTTCCGATCGTGTGTATGCGGCATTAGACAAGCACAAGTACTATCAAGTAGAACAGGGTGAAGTCGCTGGTCAACGTATGTTAGGTTTTACACTTTGGCAATACACCAGGCTCTTTTAAAAAGCAAATGGGCCCCTTTGGGTTACATTACCCAAAAGCTTCCAATATCTATTGAAGACAAGTCACCAGAGCCACCAAAGCTATCCACTGATAAAGTACTATAGAATTGTATTCTAAAATCTGATCACATCATGCTGCTGTCTTGCTTCCTAGTTCAAAAGATGCATACTAAGTGGGGGGATCACTGCAGAGACCCAAGTTGGTATCATATAATCTGCTGACATTGGGCCTATATGGGCTAAGGAAGAGGCAAGGTTAGCTAATAGATCTTTTCTTAGTGGTAGGTCTACTTAACTTTCAATTTAAGCAGAGAAGACTCCCAGCCGGTGGAACGCAATAGCACTGCGGGAGGAATTCAGTCAGTGCTGATGGGGGAATCTAGCGATTTACACCCAAGGTGGAAGGAAATAAAATGGTATAATCTATGGCTTGCTTAAGAGTCTGAGATCTCTGCAGCAGACACAAAGTAGTGGAAACGATCCGTTAGCATCATATTGGATCCATGCACTCCCAAGTTAAGTCAAATTAATACGCTTGATTATTAGTTTTTTACTAAATCTTATGCCGCGTACACACGATCATTATTCACGGCGGTTTAAAAACCGCCGTGAATAATGACATTTTAAACGAGGGAACAGCTTGTTCCCCACACACGGTCATTTTTCTCGTCATTTTTTAAAATGACGAGGAAAACGATCGTCTATGGGCTCCGCGGCAGTGTTTCCCTATGGGAAACACTGCCGCGGAAGAAATGTCAGGAAAAACGACGAGAAAAATTAGAACATGTTCTAATTTTTCTCATCGTGATTAATGCCGTTTTTCCCGTCGGGAAAAACGGCAAAAAGCCCACAGACGATCGTTTTTCTCGTCCAAAGGAAAAAATGTCATTTTTCCCGACGGGAAAAATGATCGTGTGTACGCGGCATAAGGGTGCCATAGACTTCTGAAAGCACTAAGCTTTAGTTGTTCTAGCTGCCAAAAATACATATGCAATCAGTCTACTAGTCCCCTCCGGAATACCTGGGAACAAAGTGCTCAGCAGTGCTCATCTAGAATAATTTTTTTAGATTAATCTGTGTTAGGCATAATATTTTTATTTTATTTTATGGAGTTCTGTAATGTGGAGCTTGTTAAATCCCTGCACACACAAAAACTGCACGAGGGTACAGAACAGGACCAACCTCAAAAAGGAAGGGCCTGTATCCCTGAACCCCCTGGGGGGCAAAGTTTCTGACAAAGGCAAGATACTGGTGGTCTACTTAGGCCGAAAGCAGGTGGACCCCGCTTCCTAGGGACCAGCAAAAGATGGTCCTCCAAGTACTTGGTGTGGGCTCTCCCAAAGCAGAAAGAAAAAAATACCACCCACAGATCCTATCCCCGACATCAGGACAATCAGTGTATATACAGTATGTGTAGCACCAGTGGTGGCTGGTGTTTTTTTTTTAGGGGGGCGGCAAACAACCACCCCCCCCTGGCAGCTGGCGGCGTGGCACTAACACTTCGCCCCCGGGCGGACGCATGCATAGGGGGGTGGTGCACATGCACCCATAATGGACAGGCCGCCACTGTGTGTAGCACCCTCCTAGATAGGTGTTAGGATTAGTTCGATTTAGTGTTGACTTGCTGTGTTCAGTGGAGTTGTATTTTTGTTGTTAGGTAAATTTAGCTTATCTCACTGTAACCAGTGTGACTGTAATTGTTATGTTAGGTAAATTTAGGTGTGCTCACTGTAATCAGTGCAGCTGCATGTGATTAGTTAGGTCTGCTCAGTGTTTCATCTGCTTCTTGTTAGCCTGTTTCCTTGGCTTTCCAGAGAGCTGGAGAACCCTCTGGAACATAGGTGTAGATCAAAGCAAACAGCAGCATGAATATTTATACAGCCCTGGCCAATCCCAGGGAGGATGGCCCTGAAGGCTGCTGGGAGTCTGTAGAAATCCTCTGAGACACTAGGCTGCTGGTTATTTGCCTGCAGAGGGAAGGTCCGCCTTGAGGGCTTGCTTCCCTCCAGGGCAACGCTGCCATGTGCTTGCTGTTTGTGAAGCTTCAGGTGGGCGACCTGAGGGCATGGATGTTGAAGCTACAGATAGCTGATTGAGGGACTATCTGCTGAAGATTTAGTCTGGTATCACTGGAGAAAAGGTTTTGCTTGAATGCTGGAAGGAGGCAACCAACTGTCCCTGGAAATTTTGTGAGTACAGATTGCTGTGAGAGATCCTAGAGACCTTTGAGCTGACGTTGCCCCTCTTGAGCTAGAGAGTCAGCTGTGTGTTTGAACAAAGGGGACATCGGCTGGTGTCCTGAAGAACTTAGTCTACCTAATTCTTTGTGAAAGGATTCTGCTCTTGTTGCTCTAAGGCTCTGTTCACACCTAGGCATTTTTGGGTGCTTTTCTGCTGTAAGCCACAGCTCTAAAAACGCTCAACAAGACAAATCCCCTTCATTTCAATAGCCCCTGTTCACATCTGACGTTCTGTCGCTTGAAGCAAAATGCCCGTCGTTCAAAAAACGACAGGAGCTTCTTTTTTGGCAGATTATAGGCGTTTTCTGCTTTTTACATAGGTAACCTTCTGACCTGTACAAAATTGCGGCAAAAATCGCACAACTTTCTGCCTGAAAACGATACGCTCAGTTGTGAATGCCGCCTTAAGAAAGAAGCCTGCTTTTAACTGCTTCTACTAGTAGCCAAGTCCACAGTTTGCTATTGCAAGGACTTCTTCAGATTTTCAGAAACGAGTTTACTGTCCTCAACCTGTACATACGGTAGTTCTCATTTTTGGAGTATCCCACTTAATTCCCTTAACCCTTTCCCAGCTACTCTAAAAATAAAGACAACACCCCATGACTTATTATTGAGCCAAAGAGTGACTGTGATTGTGTGCCTGGCTACGGGGCAATCTACTGGGAAAAGAACCGGGGCCAATTTTTCCGCGGCCCTTTCGGGGGTGGCGCTACATATGCATATCCAGAATCTCTGGATTATTAGAAAGACCTACAAAATATGCATCACAGTACCCTCTAAAGAGCAACTCCTGAAACATGCAGAAGGTGCATGGGGAACAAATTCAGTGATCCTATGGGGGGCTAAATACCACAGTATCCTAAGTTTGTACCTTGTCTTGTCAAGATGGTCGCAATTCTGTCTTGTCAATCTGGTAATATGGGAATCTTGTATAGGAGGTCAGCTAATTTGCATAAATGCAGCATGGCTTCCGCAAAACAGGACTTTGGGGGGATTCCCCATAAATGTACAACCAGGTGTAAAGCCATACAGCACTAGTAAGTCTAAACACAACAGGATCTAGGACAGTGGCAGTCAGACTTGGCAGCTGTTTGTAATGTACATTTGCCCAATCTGCAAGCTGTAGGCTTATTGTATGATGCCCCGTCCTAATTAAGCAGCAGTGAGGCCGGGAGAAGCACAATGAAGGCATTCATCCTGATAAATATCATTTTATGTAAATAGCAGACGGCTTGTTTGTCTGTTGCGCATTCCATGTAAATGAGGTGTCGGGGAGGCTGAACTCCCATCTCAATACACTACTGGTCATATTACTGTGTCGTGATTTACTGCCTCCACTTGAAATATCCTCTGCCTATAGTAAACAGGATATATCAAAATAAATGCAGAGTACAGGGATGACTTTGGAATTAATGCAAACAAAAATGTGACCTTCAAGCTTCAACCCAAACCCCCCTTCATTGCTAGAGAGTGGGACGCTAATGTTTGCTTGTGAATAAGTTGCAAGGACAATTTTTGAAGCTAAATTCCAGGTGGATTTGAAAGATGCAAAATATTGCACCTCTGTGGTAATAAATCCAAAACCTAAAATGTAACATATACCAATCTAGATGTGGTGGCTGCATTCGTTTTTTTCCCCTCTGTTTTTACCTGGTGATCTGTCTAGCAAGTCTGTTGCTTTTCAACAGAACAAGCTGTCCTGCAAATGTATCAGTTAGAGCAGATGTGCCAAACTTAATTTCCAATTTGGGCCGCATCAGCATTATGGTTGCCCTGAAAGGGCTGGTTGTATCTGTAAGACTATATCAATTTATGCAAGGCTTTGTTTATCAGAGAATGAGTGCAGGAACTCAATCACGCCCCCTCCCCCCCCCCCAACAAACTGCATTGAACGATGGGTGTGGACAAAATTGCAGTAACAGTGGGAGGAAATGAAAGGGGCAATAAATACCACAAGTGCTTTATGTGTGGATTTCAGGGGTGAGCCACTTACAGAGTGCAGATTTCAGGGGTGCGCTACTTACAGAGTGCAGGGTTCAGGGGTGCGCTACATACAGAGTGCAGGGTTCAGGGGTGCGCTACATACAGAGTGCAGGGTTCAGGGGTGCGCTACATACAGAGTGCAGAATTTAGAGATGCGCTACATGCAGAGTTCAGAGGTGCGCTACGTACAGAGTGCAGGGTTTAGAGGTGCACTATGTACAGAGCGCAGAGTTTAGAGGTACGCTACGTACAGAGTGCAGGGTTTAGAGGTGCACTGCGTACAGAGTGCAGAGTTTGGGGGTGCACTATGTACAGAGTGCAGAGTTTAGAGGTGCGCTATGTACAGAGTGCAGAGTTTGGGGGTGCGCTATGTACAGAGTGCAGAGTTTAGAGGTGCGCTACACACAGAGTTCATGGGTGTGCTACGTACAGAGTACATAGTTCGTGGGTGCACTATGTACAGAGTGCAGGGTTTAAAGGTGCGCTATGTACAGAGTGGAGAGTTTAGAGGTGCACTACATACAGAGTGCAGAGTTCAGAGATGCGCTATGTACAGAGTGCAGAATTCAGAGGTGTGCTACGTACAGAGTGCAGAGTTCAGAGGTGTGCTACATACAGAGTGCAGAGTTCAGAGGTGTGCTACGTAGAGAGTGCAAAGTTTGGAGGTGCGATACGTACAGAGTTCAGAGGTGCGCTACATACAGAGTGCAGAGTTCAGAGGTGGGCTACATACAGAGTGCAGTGTTTAGAGGTGCGCTACGTACAGAGTGCAGAGTTCAGAGGTGCGCTACATACAGAGTGAAGAGTTCAGAGGTGGGCTACATACAGAGTGCAGAGTTTAGAGGTGTGCTACGTACAGAGTGCAGAGTTCAGAGGTGTGCTACATAGAGAGTGCAAAGTTTGGAGGTGCGATACGTACAGAGTTCAGAGGTGCGCTACATACAGAGTGCAGAGTTCAGAGGTGGGCTACATACAGAGTGCAGAGTTCAGAGGTGCGCTACATACAGAGAGCAGGATTTAGTGGTTTGCGATGCATACTATGCAGGAACCAGTTCTGTTTCACAGGCTGGTAACAACTCACTTCCATCCCTCCCCCTGGGTGCTGGGGCCACATGAAATGGCCTGGTGGGCCGGATTCGGCCCATGGGCCTTGTGTTTGACACATGTGAGTTTTGAGACAAATTCTTTACCACTGACAATCTTACTTACAATGGTCCGCCTTCATTTAATTACGTAAAGCCCTTATCCCAAAAGAAAAAAAACACTTCCTGCCTATACTCTGGACACATTTGGAAAGCAACATTGTCAGTCTGGGGGACAGGGAGTGTTAGATGCACTACCAGATTTAGATACACTAACAAATTGAAGATGAACTCCAGCTAAAACTTTATAAGCAATTACAGCAGGTTTTTTTTCTTTTGGAATAAAGGTTTCACATAAATGAAAGCTGACCATTGTAAGCATCCTTGTCAGTGGCAAATGGTTTGTCAATCCTCTAACTGCTTCATCTACAGGACAGCTTGTTCTGTTGAAAATAACACTTACTGGCTGAATTCTGTCGGCTGAAAACGGAAATAGCTTTGGCCATAGATCTCCTTTTATTATGTATTAAAGTGGTATTAAAGGAAAACTTCACTTTTAAATACCTGAGTGCAGGCGGGTGTGTTGAATACTTACCTTCCCCCACATTTTAATGATATTCACTACCCAGCACCGCAGAGCTTTTCTTCCTAAAATGTCCCTGCTGACCTGTCTTATTAGTGCACACGCCATGGCCGCATTCTTTTTCTAGAGGTGAGTTGTATTCCAGCTGGTGTGTCAAATATTCCTGAGAAATGTCATCAGTAGAAGTAGACAGGTAATGGTTTCAAAGAGGCTGCAGGTCAGCCTGCATTGCATTAAGATAAAAAACCTTCTGCCTTTACAACCACTTTAACTGAACAAGCTGAAGCTCATTGGATAACATGCACAGCTGCACCAGATTCTGCACTCTCCAGTTTTAGTAAATCAACTCCAATGCCTTCTCGGTTCCCCAGATGTCACAAACAAGATTGTGGCACTCAGCAGCAAAAAAACAACAACAATATGGCCCATGGCAATGGGCCCTGGGGCCCTTGGGGGGTCACAACAATGAGGTAGGTAAGTAACTAATCACGTATTTGGGTCAGGAAAATAAATAAGATGACAGGGTCTCTTTACGAGTTTCCACTAGCGATATACAATGCCTTAAAAAGTATTCATACCCATTGATATTTTCCACATTTTGTCATGTTACAACTAAAAACGTAAATGTATTTTATTGGGATTTTATGTGATAGATCAACACAAAGTGGCACATAATTGTGAAGTGGAAGGAAAATGATAAATGGTTTTCAAGATTTTTTTACAAATAAATATCTGAAAAGTGTGACGTGCATTTGAATTCAACCCACTTTACTCTGATACCCCTAACTAAAATCTAGTGGAACCAATTGCCTTCAGAAGTCACCTACTAGGTAAATAGAGTCAACCTGTGTGTAATTTAATCTCAGTATAAAAAAAGTTGTTCTGTGAAGCCCTCAGAGGTTTGTTAGAGAACCTTAGTGAACAAACAGCATCATGAAGGCCAAGGAACACACCAGACAGGTCAGGGATAAAGTTGTGGAGAGGTTTAAAGCAGGGTTAGGTTATAAAGATTATTCCAAGTTTCAAACATCTCACGGAACACTGTTCAATCCATCATCTGAAAATGGAAAGAGTATGGCACAACTGCAAACCTACCAAGACATGGCCGTCCACCTAAACTGACAGGCCGGGCAAGAAGAGCATTAATCAGAGAAGCAGCCAAGAGGCCCATAGTAACTCTGGAGGAGCTGCAGAGATCCACAGATCAGGTGGGAGAATCTGTCCACAGGACAACTATTAGTTGTGCACTCCACAAATCTGTCCTTTATAGAAGAGTGGCAAGAAGAAAGCCATTGGTGAAAGAAGAAGTCCTGTTTGCAGTTTGAGGGAAGCCATGTGGGGGACACAGCAAACATATGGAAGAAGGTGCTCTGGTCAGATGAGAGCAAGGTTTACCTTTTTGGCCTATCAGCAAAAGCTATGTACCCTGAACATACCATCCCCACCGTGAAACATGGTGGTGGCAGCATCATGTTGTGGAGGTGCTTTTCTTCAGCAGGGACAGGGAAGCTGGTCAGAGTTGATGGGAAGATGGATGGAGCCAAATACTAGAAGAAAACCTGTTAAGCCCTGTACACACGATCGTATTTCCTATGGATTTTAAACCGATGGATTTTTCCATTGGAAATCCGATGAAGCTGACTTCCATCAGTCTTGCCTACTCACCATCAGTCCAAAAACCGGTCGTCCCAAACGCCGTGACGTAAAACACTCTGAAGAGCCGAGAAAAATTAAGTTCAATGCTTCTGAGCATGCGTCGACTTGATTCTGAGCATGCGTGGGTTTTTTCTCCAATGGAGTTCCCCACAGACGATCGGAATTTGCTATCGTTTTTTTTTCTCCATGGGTAAAATTTAAAACATGTTCCATTTTTTTATACCGATGGAAAAAAGACCGATGGGGCCCATACACGATCGGTTTGTCCGATGAAAAAAGTCCATCGGACTGTTTTCATCGGTAAAACCGATCGTGTGTACACGGCTTTAGAGTCTGCAAAAGACTTGAGACTGGGGCGGAGGTTTACCTTCCAGCAGGACAAATATACAGCCAGAGCTACAATGGAATGGTTTAGATCAAAGCGTATTCATGTGTTAAGCCTCGTACACACGGTCGGACTTCAAACAAACTTTTCCGTGGATTTTTGTCCGAAGGAAGTTGGCCGCGCACACCCATAGCATACACACGGCAGGACTTTTCTGAAAACTTTCCCAAAACTTTCCCAACATCACGTGGTTTTTCTGCTCTTTTCATCTCTTTACCGCCTCCCTTTGCTCAACTTCTGCTATTGTTGGTTGATTTTAACATTGGTTCTGGGCATGCGTATTTGTACTTCGGACAAAAGTCCGATGGATTTCTGTACACACGGTCGGACTTTGCACCATCGGACTTTTGTTGCCGAAAAGTTTGTCCGTTTGGAGAGCGAACTTTTGTACGATGAAAACCAAAAAAGTTTGTCCGATGGAGCGCACACACGGTAGGATTTTTTGGAAAACTTGCTCATTTTGAAGTTTGTTGGCAAAAAGTCTGACCATGTGTATGGGGGCTTTAGAATAGCCCAGTCAAAGTCCAGACCTAAATCCAATTGAGAATCTGTGGCAAGACTTGAAAATTGCTGTTCACAGACGCTCTCCATCCAATCTGACAGAGCTTGAGCTATTTTGCCAAGAAGAATGAGCAAAAATGTCACTCTCTAGATGTGCAAAGCTGGTAGAGACATCCCCAAAAAGACTTGCAGCTGTAATTGCAGTGAAAGTTGGTTCTACAAAGTATTGACTCAGGGGGGCTGAATACAAATGCACGCCACACTTTTCATATATTTATTTGTAAAGAAATTTGGAAACCATTTATCATTTTCCTTCCACTTCCCAATTATGTGCCACTTTGTGTTGGTCCATCACATAAAATCCCAATAAAATACATTTACGTTTTTGGTTGTAACATGATAAAATGTGGAAAATTTCAAAGGGTATGAATACTTTTTTAAGGCACTGTATATAAATCAGCTGTAATATTCCTACTGTAACTTTGTATACAATCTAATCAATTTTCTTCTTTAAATCTGCAAATGTGGAAGCAATCTGTGCTGACTCCATGACTCCTTTTTTCCTTTATTATTCAGAGACAAAACACTGAAATGAAGTATCCAGGCTATGATAAAGCTGAAGGCATAAACATAAGCTAAGCCATTTATAGTTTAAAGTTTTAGAAACATAATGACGCTCCCATGGTGGACCGGATGGTCAGTGTAATCCCCGAGTAATATACATTCCTGAACTTCCAATCAGAAGTCTCAGGCACACAAAGCAATACTTTGGTATTTCCAAATAATTGATCTGGAAATTATCATTAGATGAAACCAGCATGCGCCCCTGGCAAGATTAACTAAAATATGTTTGTGCATAGAAAATCCCAGCAGAGGCAGCCATCCGGCATACCTAAGACAGGCATGATTGCATTGGGCTTCATATGTGACTACATACATCATATACCTGTTAAATGAAAACATGTGGGCCCTTTATGTATCTTATTTTATAACACAAGGCTTCTGATATACCGTATTTATCGGCGTATAACACGCACCCCAAGTTTAGGAGGAAATTTTAGGGAAAAAAACTTTTAGCAGGGAAGTTTAAGGAAAAATAACTTATATTTAAATGCAGCCTTGTCAGTGTCCATTGCAGCCTTGTCACAGTGCAGCCTTGTCAGTGTCCATTGCAGCCTTGTCACAGTGCAGCCTTGTCAGTGTCCATTGCAGCCTTGTCACAGTGCAGCCTTGTCAGTGTCCATTGCAGCCTTGTCACAGTGCAGCCTTGTCAGTGTCCATTGCAGCCTTGTCACAGTGCAGCCTTGTCAGTGTCCATTGCAGCCTTGTCACAGTGCAGCCTTGTCAGTGTCCATTGCAGCCTTGTCACAGTGCAGCCTTGTCAGTGTCCATTGCAGCCTTCTCACAGTGCAGCCTTGTCAGTGTCCATTGCAGCCTTGTCACAGTGCAGCCTTGTCAGTGTCCATTGCAGCCTTGTCACAAAGTCCATTTCAGCCTTGCCCCAGAGTCGCCGTGCAGCCTTGCCCCAGTGTCGCCGTGCATCATTTTAAAATTGGCGCCGAGACTGTGCGGACGCTGCCGAGAACGCCGGGGACGCAGGGACTGGGCGGAGCCGCCGCCGAGATACACATAGCCGAGTGTACTCGGCTATACTCGGCTTTTCTCGGCTCCGCTCACAGTCACGCCGAGTCCCGCCCTATGATGGACATAACACAGGTCCAATGGCGGGACTGGGCGTGACTGTGAGCGGAGCCGAGAAAAGCCGAGTATAGCCGAGTACATTCGGCTATGTGTATCTCGCTCCGCTCCGCTCACAGTCAGCGGAGACAGCTCAGGGATGTCAGTATCTGCGTATAACACGCACCCACGATTTTCCCCTGATTTTCAGGGGGAAAAAGTGCGTGTTATACGCCAATAAATACGGTAATATGATGTTATATTAAAAAAAAATCCTAGGAAAATACCCGTTAAAAACTCTTTCGTTTACTTATGCATTTCTTCAAAAATCATGACTTCACATTGACATAAAGGAGGGGAGGCGACAGGCAGAGCTCTGGGGAAAAGTATGCCAATAACCCTCCTCAAAAGGACTTCTGGTCTTCACAATATCTGGTCTCCCACAGTACAAAGAACATGGAAATGCAATTATTTTAGTAAATATAAACTGTTAAATATCTTTTCTCGGCAGCAGTATATAGCAGTCTTGTGATTTCTATGAGTGTCTGGTTAAATTTTGCAGGAGGAGTTCTCCCCGGATTGTCCTATGAGGCTGCAGAACCCCTGACCCTCTGTCTGGCCCTGTGCTGATCACATGCACCAGAGGCGGCCCGTCCATTAAGGGCAAACGGGTGCCGCCCCCCGACCATCGTCGCCTCCCCTATCCAAGCGTCTGGCCCCTTTCAAGACGCCGGCGCATGGATTCCAATGCGGAGGGGGTGTTTTTTGGAAGCATCGATTAGAGCCAAAGGCTCTAATAGGCTTCAATATAGGGTGGGCTCAGGTCGCAGAGAGTGCGCTTCGAGCCCACCCAGGTGTGTTACAACAGCGAATCAATATTCGCTGTTGTAACACTAATCCTCCTCCCGGTCAATCAGGAAGTAGGTTTTGACACTGGTCACCCGATTGGCTGAAAGGATATGTGATCCTATTGGACGCCTAGGAGGAGGAGGGGAGGCGCTGGAAGCCGCCATGGAGGAGAGGATTTGGAGCCAAGCCGCTGCACCATGCTGCCTGCCACCTGCCACAATGGGGTAAGTGCCGTACTGACCGAAAAACAGCGGGGGGGGGGGGAGTGGTTGTTTGCCGCTCCCCTCCCCCCAAAAAAAAACACCAGCCGCCACTGACATGCACTCTAACAAGGAAAAAGGAAAAAGAAACACACCAAACTGAGAATGTGCAGCTTGCCCCCAAGGCTCTGTACTATCAGGAGATAGATTGGGAACTGTGCAAGAAGGAGAGGATCAGAGAAGACAGGATCAAACAGCCATTTTGCAATGCGGAGGATTAACCTTTTAAGTTCCACAGTGAGTATAACAAGTATGCTTTACTGTATATACAGACTGATTTTACTGTTATGGGTTTCGTAACACTTTAAAGTGGTTGTAATTCCTCACATATACCCAGTGTTATGACTGGCCTCAGGTGATACACAGCGATTATACAAATCTCCTACATAATTTGTACCTGTTTATCTACAGCCACCTTCTCTACATCTGTCCAGAATTTAAAGCTTGTCTGAGCTGTCAGAAAAAAGGGGGCAGAGAGTTGAAATTACAATCTTCCGAGTTCAGTGAGGGGAGCTGTGATCTGATTGGAGGGAAGGAACACGCCCCCCACCCTCCACATAGCACAGAGGAACAGAGCTGAGGCTGACAATTAGCTGGAGCTCCATCACCATTTTTCTCTTGGTGTCAGGACAACTTGTCAGACATGATTCATGCTGATGGCGGAGGAATAAAGCAACAGACAGAAATTACACTAAGGCCAGCCATAGACGGTTCAAATCTCAGCCAATTTAGCAGGAACTGGCCAAGATTCAAACCGTGTAAGGGCAAGCTGAATTTACCAAGTTGATCGGTCAACTTGGGTAGAACCAGCCTGCCCATTTTTACTTGCGATTATTGCTAGCAGCTGGTATAGCCGATGGTAATGATCATTATCCTGCCCCGGTGGGGACGGCTTCCCCCGCATACAATGTCTCAGCAGGAGGGATTTCCCTGTCAGCACTGTCTGGGTTGATGGGGAAATTGTGCAAATTTGGGTAGCAGGAAAGAAATTTACACCGTCTATGGCGTGCTTAAGGCAGACTGGTTGTACCCAGGTAAGAATGACATGTACTTTGTTTCGGCAGCCTCCTGGGATATCAACGTCAAATATCCTAGGAGGCATTGGCTTCCACATTACAGTTGGAGGAGGGTGGACCTGGTGGCATATCATCAGGGGGTCGGCTGCAAAAGACCCAGAAGTGACAAATTGCTCCCGATGATATCAGAAAAGAAGATGGCGGTGCTGGACCTGGTATGTTGCAGTGGAGTGATGCATTAAAGAAAGACAATTTTGGATGCGCTAGGCATGTGGGTATGTTTATTGTGGATGAGCCCTGCAAGGCAAGATGAAACTTACAAAAAACACACATAGTCAAGTTCCTCCACCCCAAACTCGCTCATCAATGTCTTTATGGACCTTGCTTTGTGCACTGGTGCGCCATCATGTTGGAAATGAAAGGGGCCATCCCCAAACTGTTCCCACAAAGCTGGGAGAATGAAATTGTCCAAAATGCCTTGGTATGCTGACGCCTTAAGAGTTTGTTGTCTTCTTTTTTCTATACAACTCAAAATTGAACCCTACGGACTTAGACTGGGATGCCATTAAAGTTCATGTGCAGACGTCCCAATACTTTTGGTAATATAGTGTTTGTGAACACGGCCTTAAAAGCGGAGCTCCGCCGAAAAAAAAATATTAAAAGCCAGCAGCTACAGCTACAGCAGCTGCTGACTTTTATTATTAGGACACTTACCTGTCCTGGAGTCCAGCGACGTCCGCAGTCCAGCGACGTCCTTACCTGTCCTGGAGTCCAGCGATGTCCTTACCTGTCCTGGAGTCCAGCGACGTCCTCGGTGAGGGAACCAGGAAGTGAAGCCTTGCGGCTTCACTGCCCGGTTCCCTACGGCGCATGAGCGAGTCGCGCTGCGCCGTTCTGACTGGTCCCCTGTGTGTTCTGGGAGCCGAGTGTCTCCCAGAACACAACGGGTATTCTGCGGGAAGTGACGTACTTCCCGCAGATTTCCCGCAGAGAGGACTCCCGGCAGTGGGTGCAAATACCTGTCTTAGACAGGTATCTGCACCCCCCTCTCCCCTGAAAGGTGTCAATTGTGACACCGGAGGGGGGGGAGGGTTCCGATGAGCGGAAGTTCCACTTTAGGGTGGAGCTCCACTTTAATGTTGACAGAGGAATCCCCCCCGCGGAGCTATTGTGTTCCCCCTGTGGGGGGGGGGGGCTGTCCTGGCCGGGAGGACAGACTGATTATTGCTGGCGCTAGCAAAAAAACGTATCCTAAATATCCGACATGCTGGTTGTACCCAAGTCGATCAATCAGCTTGCTCATACATGGTTCGAAGTGTGAACTGGCTATAGCCAGCTTTAGCGATAACTGGTAACAATATAACTGATAACTATCAGCCCAGGCAAAAAGCACTGGAAATTGCCAGCTTACAAGATTTCTGTCAGAATCACAGGGCATTTATCAAACAGAGATATTAAAACAATTTCAATGGCATATTTAACAGACCCAAAGGGAGCAAATAAAACCAGAATTCTTTTCTACTCACTGTAAAATCCCTTTTCCGGAGTTCATTGAAGGACACCGCCCGGTTATCTTCACCGTATGGTCAAGATTGCTGGGCTGTGACCTTCACTGAACAAAAGAGAAAGAAGCTCATTGTTAGGGTTTAAAAGCACTTTCTTTTTTAAGATGATGCTCTGTGCTAGGATAACATTAATTTATGTTGGCTTTTTTAAGAGAGCTCAGATGTGTGCAATTCTAGGAGCACGCTAGCAAGCTCCCAGTTCCAACGAACAATCAGGAACTAATCAGCATGGCATGGCGGTCACAGGAGGTTTGTAAGTAGACAAACATTGCAGCCTGCAAGTGTCAATACATCTCTCTGTGTACAGAGAACCTAATACATTTTATAAAGAAGATGGTACAGTGTTTTGAAAAATAAATTAATATGTTTTAAACAGTTTTTAAAATTAGAAACTTTTTTAATTTGTTTCCATTTGTCAGCCTTTAATAATAAATCTGAGCAAGGTAAGCACCTTATACAGTATGTCCCTAAACCAGAAGTCTGGGAATAGCAAAAAAAAAAAAAATCATACTCACCTAGATGGCTGCAGCATCGATCAACACAGACTGTGTTGATGGGGGAATCAAGCGATTTCCTTTCCTGCAACCCGTGGTTGCAGGAAAGAAAATCACTCCATCTATGGCCGGCTTTTATGGACATCCAGGTACAGTTCACTGTAGTGAGGTCTCAGCTGCTTGCATTTATCATTTTGATAACTTCAATAGCAAAAAAAAAAAAAAAACAGGGAGGATTGTGAGATTGGGTTCCAGGAAAGGAAATCTATGGACTTTTGGGAGTTGAACATACAGTGTTTCCCCGAAAATAAGACCTGCCCCGAAAATAAGACCTAGCGTTATTTTCCAGGAGGACTGCAATATAAGCCCTACCCTGAAAATAAGCCCTAGTTTAAAATGCTTGTAAAATCCAATAATCCACTCTATTACAGAAGTTAATAATGTACAATATGTGTGTTTTTGTAATAAAAATGCGGGGAAGAGAGCTCCGGCTGGTCACAGAAAAGCCGAGTGGCACTGTAATGAAGGTATTTGGCACAATTATATTACAGAAACACACACATTGTACATTATATACTACTGTAATAGAATGGATTATAGGATTTTACAAGCATTTTAACTCAGTTCACACTGGGGATTCCTACCAGGCAGGGAGAGAGAGGGGGAGAGAAGACACATTACATGGTAAGACCTACCCCGAAAATAAGTCCTACTTTGTCTTTTGTTGCCAAAATTAATATAAGACCCGGGCTTATTTTCGGGGAAACACGGTATACCCTAT
Organism: Rana muscosa; assembly: GCA_029206835.1. Lineage (NCBI taxonomy): Eukaryota > Metazoa > Chordata > Amphibia > Anura > Ranidae > Rana > Rana muscosa. The sequence goes on along the minus strand of CM055116.1, from coordinate 1,196,988,509 downwards.
GATATCACATATTTATAATATAATGTTAAACAAAAAATCTGCAAGTGCTTAATGATATAATACAAAGCCGCATACAATGGGTGCAGATATACAGACCTATAAAGTAAATCCCCAAAAATTGCATTGCTAAACCAAAAAAAAAATATATATATATATATATATATATATATATATAAATCATTTACACCTGTGCGGATTGAAAAGTGTCCAAAGTACACCAAAGAATAACAAGTTCATGAATCTGGTGATCCTAAAGATGCTTGGGACAATCCTTCACCAAAATGATCCACCACGTGTCACCTCCACCTTAAGCCTCGTACACACGGCCGGTTTTCTCGGCAAGAAAGCTGCTGGGAGAGCTTGTTGCCGAGAAAACCGTTCATGTGTATGGTTTCTCGTTGGGGAAAACTGCCGGGAATCTCGATGAGAAAAATAGAAAACCTTCTCTCTATTTTCCTCGTTGAGATTCTCTGCAGTGTTTCCTGCCGAGAAAACCATGCGTGTGTACGAGGCTTGTATGTTTACCTGTCCGCAGGTAAGCCCGTGCATGCTCGATGAGACTTCGACGCATGCGCGGTAGCTTACAAGGGTAGTGTAGGGTGTAGCAAGATGGCGGCGATGGCATCTAATGTGACGAGCGCATGCTCGTCGTAGTCGATGACGTCACCGCGTTCTTGCCATTCAAAAGAACGGCTTTTCTTTTGAATGGCCGTGTGTACACTCGGCGAGCAAGGCAAGCTTGCCGGGAATCTCGTCGGGAAGACCGAAGTTTTTTTTCCCGACGAGATTCCCGCCCGTGTGTACGAGGCTTTAGGTAGAAATGCAAACTCACCAGACAATGTTGCTGTCTATGAAAGAGAAACATCTCATTCAGGGAGAAGGTCATTTCATCATTAGATATTCGGTGCAATGGACCCAAAATGCATTCTCTCTTTACTCTCTTTAGGAATCCACAATAGCAGGGGATCCAGCAACTTGCATCAGGCCTTATCACCAACAAAACTCAGGGCCAAAGTTCAGAGTCTGAGTCTCAGCTGTCATAATGCCTTTTATCTCTTTACGTTTTAATAAAGGGGATGAAAACCCCTCTCACACCTTCTCACCTGAAGTGAGCCATCTTGTGTTGTTGGGCTTGTGGATTTGCTTCGGGTGAGATGCGAGAGAGGTTTTCACCCCCTTTATTAAAACGCAAAGAAAGGCATTATGACAGCTGAGACTCAAGCCTCGTACACACGGCCGAAAATCTCGTCAAGAAAAAACACGTTGTTTTTCTTGACGAGATTCTTGGACAAGAAACTTGTCCCGGCCGAGTGTACACACGCTCGATTCAAAGAACCCGCGGTTCTTTGAATGGAGCGAACGCGGTGACGTCATCGACTACGACAAGCGTGCGCTCGTCACATTCGATGCCGTCGTCGCCATCTTGCTACACCCTATCTATGCCTAGGAAGCTACCGCGCATGCGTCAAAGTCATTTCGAGCATGCGCAGGCTTCCCGGAGGACAGGTAAGTGTACACACACACACAGTTTTCTCGTCGAGAAACAGGCTGACGAGAATCTCGACGAGAAAATAGAGAGCAAGTTCTCTCTATTTCTCGTCAAGATTATTGTCGGTTTTCTTGACGAGAAACCATACACACAAACGATTTTTTCGGCAAGAAAGCTATCTCGGCAGTTTTCTTGTCGTTTCTTGCCGAGAAACTCGTTTGTGTGTACGAGGCTTTAGACTCTGAACTTTGGCCCTGGGTGTTGTTGGTGATTTGGCCTGATGCAAGGTGCTGGATCCCCTCCTTATATGGCTTATTAAAGAGAGAAAGCTTTTTGGGTCCATCGCATCGAATACCTAATGATGAGTTGACCTTCTCCCTGAATGAGATGTTTCACTTGTAATGAGTGTATTTAGCTGTTCTATTTCATAGACAGCAACATTGTCTGGTGAGTTTGCATTTCTACCTAAGGTCAAGGTGACATGTGGTGGATCATTTTGGAGAAGGATTGTCCCAAACATCTTTAGGATCACCGGATTCATAAACTTTTTATCACCGTTGAATATTTGTTTACTATTTATTTATTTTGGACACTTTTCACTCCACACTGGTGTAAATGATTTATATATATATATATATATATATATATATATATATATATATATATATTTGGTTAGCACTGCAATATTTATAGTATAAGTTAAAGGTTTGTTATTTGGATAATGGTATACTTTTAAATTGAGCCAAAAGGCGATGTTCTACTCTGTGAACTGATTACAATTTTAATTCTAGTTCATTGTTAACTACAGCCTAATCAGGTTAAACAGGCAAAATCAAACTCAACACAATAAAGCTCTATGTATTACAGGTCCTTTTAAAAACGTGCACTACAAAGAGTGATACAGTTGCCTGGTATTCCTTATATTTGGAGTTATCATGAAATCTAAACCTTCACAGACTAGTTAATTGTTTGGCCATGGAGAACCTACTTTTGTAGAATGCTGGGCTCCAGAATTCTTCCATCAACAACCTCTGCTATTGTTCTGATTGCCATGAAACACAGCTTGTTCCCGTGCTTGAAACTGAGCCATTATTAAATGGGCCGTAGTCAATAAAGAGTTTTGCTGTAGGCAATCTGGGAACTTTCTCATGAATGGGGTCAACAGAAGCTCAATTAATGGGGCTTTACATACATTTAATCAATAGAGAGAATACTTTGCCTCATTGTTTCCTATCTCATGTAATAGCCAAGAACTTGTGTTTATACTTAACCCTACTGCTTTTTCAGTCGTTGTGTGGACACAAGGTCATTCCTATGGTTTTTCACTGGTTGTATTGTACAGGACTATAATAACTAGACCATTTATCCTTTTTTCTATAATATGCTATCACCATTTCAGTGTATCCGCCAACAAAAGAAGTTAATCCCTCAGACAATTATATGTTTCCTCGTTTTCCGGGACCATCCTAGACTTTAAACGTCATACTTTAGCATATAATGAGTATTTCCCACAAATTTAAATTTATATCAGAAACGCTGTGCATTTAACAGAACTATACTGTGACTTAATTGGGTTTCTGCTGACGGTGCTTGTGGGAGTGGCATTAAAGCAGAGCAGACCAATCAGCAGCTTTGCCTGAACACTTATTCTCCTCTTAGCTTAGATCAGCACTGGTAATGTGACCATAACCAGGGGGTAAAATAATTTAAACTAGTCAAGATATTTTGACATAAGTGATATTTCAGTAGTAGGAGAGTAACCAGGCTATGCATGGCTTAATAAAAGCAAACAATGATCTTGATTTTGAGTACCATATTTGATTACTGCACCCAGTGCTAGATTTAGCAGTAGGCACAGGGAGCTTGTGTCAAAAGACAACCAAGAAAAAGAGGATAGCTTTCTTCCTGTGCAATTATTGGCTCGCTTTTTTTTCATCAGTAGAAATACAATCATCTCCTATAACATTAGGGTTGATTTACTAAAGGAAAATAGATTGTGTACTTTGCAAGGGCAGTTGCTCCAGAGCTTAGTAAATGAGGTAAAGCTTTATTTTACAAGAAATACCTGTAGCATACGGACCTTTTTCTCACCTGGCTCACTTGTAAGATAAGGCACACCGTGCTATATGCCCATACCCTCCTCTTTGAAGAGGTTAAGCGGTGTTCACAGTTGTTGGGTTCCGCAGCGAGTTACATCCTCTAGGCTGGTTCCTTTCCCTAGAGTGTAGGGAAAAGTCTGTTGCTTGTGTATCAATAAGGTCAATGTCCAGACAGGTTAAACCTCAATGGCTGAAGGTTTATTTTCTTTATGCTTGAACCCGGACAGGAAAGTTGAAGGTGAAGAATAGAATAACAGGAGGTAGGTTCAGGCACTTAATATCACCACTCAATCCCAAGTGGACTCTGCTCACCCGGATAGTTCACTCTCACAGTCCTAGCAGCCGGAGTGATGCACAAACTTTACTTTACTGTCCTAGGGATACGATCGGAACCCGTTTGCCTAGTTCCAAACTTCCCAGCACTTGTAGCATAAGGACCTAGGTGCAAGTTGAAGCATGCTACAATGCCTGTGGCAGACTTGTGGAATCTCTGTGTAGGTGACCAGGCCTCATCCAAGGCGGTGACTTCCTTCACCGGTAACCCTGGCTCCCTCTCCAGAACGGGTCACCCTCGAGTGCCCTGGAATTCCTCTTTAGATGGTAGGCCAGCTAAAGGTGCTGGGCCTACAAGCAAAGTTGCAGCCCCAGGCTAAAGGTGCCTGAGACTGATCTTCCTCTGCGCACTCCCATGGCCTGGAGGGCCACGAGACGCAGGCAGTACTGCTCCTCAGTACCCCTCCTTCTCCCTTCTCCCCGCTAAGATCGCGCCCGCCCCTTTTGTATCCTCTCCCAGCATGCACAGCGGGCCGACCACGCCCCCGTACAGCTGCCTGGAGAGGACACCCAAAGGTACAGTAATGTCACCAGCGGTTCAACCCTAAACTGTTATGGCAGCGCCACCTACAGGCCACAGGGAACTGCACACCAGCAACACCACTTGGCAAAAGCAGAAGAACAAAACCTAACAATTGAAGTGGTCTGGGCCTTGCTACCAATCCAGATCAACCCCTAAATTTAGGTACCTAGCTCCCCTAAAAGTAAAGGGGCGCTACATACCAAATCACGTGCAAGGAAAATAAAAAACTCAGCATGTTTGCTTGCACATGATTGGATGATGGAAGTCGGCAGCGCTTCCCCTCATTTACCAAGCTCTTGAGCAACTGCATGGGCAAAGTTCACAGTCTATTTGCCTTTAGTAATCCTATTGTATACAAGGCAGGCAAGGAAAAGTGTTCTTTGCAAAAGAGTTGATGCAATCAGAAGGGGTGGCTTTGGGTGCTACAGTTCCACAAGCCATGACTAGATCATGTCTGCACTGCAAAGAAGTAATAACAAGCACCTAAGGCAATCATTAACTCCTTATCACATGTTTTTTTTTTTTTTTTTAGCAAAATGAAAAACGTGCTTGTGAGCTGGTCCTCATCCTTTGCTCTGTGCAGCAGAATAGTAATTTACTGGTCTTGATCCTTCACTCTGTGCAGAAAAGTGAAGGACTGGTCTTGATTCTTCTCTGTGCAGAACAGCGAAGGACTGGTCTTGGACCTTCCCTCTGCAAACTGGTCTTGATCATTCACTATGTGTAGCAGAATATTGAAGGACTGGTCTTGATCCTTCATTCTGTTTAGAAGAATATTGAAGGACTGGTCTTGATCCTTCATTCTGTTCAGAAGAATATTGAAGGACTGGTCTTGATCCTTCATTCTGTTTAGAAGAATATTGAAGGACTGGTCTTGATCCTTCATTCTGTTCAGAAGAATATTGAAGTACTGGTCTTGATCCTTCATTCTGTTCAGAAGAATATTGAAGGACTGGTCTTGATCCTTCATTCTGTTCAGAAGAATATTGAAGGACTGGTCTTCAGCCTTCATTCTGTGCAGGAGAAAAGTGAAGGACTGGTCTTGATCCTTCATTCTGTTCAGAAGAATATTGAAGGACTGGTCTTGATCCTTCATTCTGTTCAGAAGAATATTGAAGGACTGGTCTTGAGCCTTCATTCTGTGCAGGAGAATAGTGAAGGACTGGTCTTGATCCTTCACTCTGAATAGTTATAGACTCATAGTACCACACTGGAAGTCAAGTGAGTATAGTAGAGGATCCTACCAGAATAAGAAGATATCTCTCTGCCAGTTGTTCTCAGACAGGGATCTGACAGCCTTTGATTATCACTGCTCTACTAATAGCGAAACCATTCATCTTGTTTATGCTTCATAATAACAATAGATTATAATTCAAACATAATGAGTGGGACCTACTTGTGCTTGCGGAAGCAGGTGTGCAAACCCAGAAAGTCAAACATAGAGATCTTAGCAACAGAGTCCTAAGAGATACAGGTGTAAATCGCAACTGTTGAACTGAGCCAAAAATACAATATGAAATTGATGTAAATATGTGCAGAATATATTGTAGTACATTTTTTTTTATCTACTGATGTTGCCCTCAATGGGCAGATGGGCTCCCTCCAGTAAGAGGCACAAACAGAATCAGCAGGTGACTCAGCTTACCAAACTTCATTTACTACTGATATATTACTTAAAAGAGGATTGAACCTTAAAATGTTAGTATTGTGAATCCCTTACAACTAGTATAAGTCACAGATTTCTTTTGATAGACTCCTCCAGTCACGCCTTTCAAGGATTTCTCTGAATGGGGAAAGGTAGCACTAGTTCCTAATCAAGCTCAAGTACATGTACTGACCGGTTACACACAGACAAGAGTAGAGTATGGAGAATTGATGACTTATCAGTGTTTGCTGCCGCACCTCACTGCCCAATCAGCAGGCTGAGGAGATGTCAAAATGTGTTAAAAAGGTGAAAACAGTAATTGGGTTTTAGCAAACAATGTCATCCAGTGAGGGTTTACCTGGACTGGACTTTAAGGTTTGGCTAGAGTGTACATTTAATCTTGCACAACTTGAGCTACTAATCAGTAAACGGCTTCTTTTCACTTTGACCTACTTATATTAAAAGGCTACATCATTATAAACAATAACTTATATTCATTAGTTGGGCCAGAAGGTACAGGAACTTCAAGTTCTCATCATCCACACAGCATCAGGGCTTTGCATGTCTAAGGCAACAGACAAGGAAGAGAGTGTTTTTGGCAACATCAAGAAAATTTTAATATTAAAGCGATGGTTAACCACTGCACTTTTTTTTTTTTCTTACCTGCAAGGCAAAGGCATAATGTGCTAGCATGCATCGCATACTAGCACGTTATGTGAAACTTACCTCAAAATTAAGCCTACAAGCGATGTGATGTCATCGCTGAAGACAGCGTCCATCTTCATCCGATTTTCCTTCCAGGTACAAGGACTCCGGCTCTGTGACTGGCCAGAGCTGCGATGAAGTCACTCCCGCACATGTGCGCTGGAGCCACTGGTCCACGTCACACGGCTGTGAAGAAATGGCAGGGGCGGCCGTTCCTTCGGAGGGCATGCGCCAGTGATTTCCCTGGCTGCAAGTACAGTAAATTTCTCTTAAACGGTACACGTTTAGCAGATATTTACACTACCTATAGGTAAGCCTTATTATACGCTTACCTATAGGTTAAACTTAAAGATGGAAGTATACTTCTGTAGCTGACCACCGAAAGAGCCGCTGGTGAATATAGTCCTATCTCCCCTTTAGAACACCCACAGCCAGGCACACAGTAATTCTTGCACTCTTCCACTGGCTCCTAAGAACAGTCTAGGGGTTCCCTTTTCTGTTTTTTTTTTTTTTATTGACGACGATCAACTGGGGTAGGGAGAGGGAGCTTGAGATACCCCAGAAAAGTAACTGTAGCACTAAATAACTTGAGGACTCCTTAACTTTCTGGCTGCACAGTACAAAAATGAAAGTCCCACAGGATCTCAATGCTGGTGATGGTGACTAGAATGCCTTCTAGAGTTTAAAAACTACACACAGTCACTAACCCCTCAGCAATAGGGTTTCTTACTCACTTAGCCACAGGATCATCTGTTGCCTCCTGCTGATATCCACCAAGCTCTTCATAATAAAGGAGATGTAGACTCACACCACCATAGGACAGCTAAACTCTTTTCCACCAACTTCCTCCTGGCTCTCAACAGTGAGCTTCTCCAGACTCAACTTGATCTCTGGACTCAAGCTTGCGCATAGGCCCCTCAGCTAAGCCTAGCTGGGACCTTGGTGTCTTCCTAATAGGTTCTTATAGAAATCTGTCATGGGTCAGAGCCCTTGCACAGGGGTCTCCTCCAGCAGGACTAGACCCAGGAACTCTGCTCTTGCTGCTCAGGCCTCAGTCTATTTATGAGCTCTCTCACCACCTTCTGTGCACACGTCCCGAAGGATTGGTTGGAGTTCCATAAAAATTCAGGCTACATGTCCTGTTCTTTTAGAATCCTCTAAAAGACAGGGAGAAGGGCTCCAGGGGACCATTCACAGCACTTAGAAACTCTGCTGTGAGTGAGGAATATGGTAAGTAATCTTCTACCCCTAGGCAAAAACAGGCATTTAACCCTTCAAGAGTATATGTATGTGTGGGGCAGGCATTGCAAGTATCGTTTTTTTTTTTTCTTCTTGTGCCCGGAGTTGGGCTGAACGAGGTACAATTTTAAGTGTATAGACAGTTTTATAGTCAACCAATTGTCCCCAATCCAAGGTGATATTGCCCACAAAGTATTTAGCAGATATAAAGTGTAGGTACGTGCACATATTTCTGCATTTTCCAATACCCACTCTACACCCCAAAAGCCAGGCCATTCTCCTCTCTGAGGCCTCGTACACACGACCGAGTTTCTCGGCAAGAACCAGCAAGAAACTTGCTGGCAGAGATGTCTTGCCGAGAAACTCGTTCGTGTGTATGGTTTCTCGTCAAGAAAACCGACAAGTAATCTCGACGAGAAAATAGAGAACCTGCACTCTATTTTCTCGTCGAGATTCTCGTCGGCATGTTTCTCGACGAGAAAAGTGAGTGTGTGTACACTTACCTGTCCTCCCGGAAGCCCGCGCATGTTCAAAATGAATTCGACGCATGCGTGGTAGCTTCCTAGGCATAGGTAGGGTATACCAAGATGGCGGCGACGGCATCGAATGTGACGAGCTCATGCTCGTCGTAGTCGATGACGTCACCGCGTACGCTCCATTCAAAGAACCGCGGGTTCTTTGAATCGAGCGTGTGTACACTCGGCCGGGAGCGTGTGTACACTCGGCTTGTCCAAGAATCTCGTCGAAAAAAACGACATGTTTTTTTCGACGAGAATCTCGGCCGTGTGTACGAGGCTTAACACATTTCTTTTGGCCAGTGAATCAGCTAAAAAGGTTCATAGCACAGATGTGTTACATATGACATCACAAGATGTCTTCGTGCTCCTAAGAGTGCACAACATTGTACATTGTAAAATAACAAGGTCCTGTAGTAATCTCACATTCCCACTGAAAAAGGTGAAAAGTCAGATAAAGTTTAGCAAAATGGGAGAAATTTTTTTTTTTTTCATAAAATGAGCTAGGACAATTACAATAATTAATTCATGTTGCTGCATGGGTTCTGCTGTAACTGCTTCTAATTTATACAAACTAAGGCCCCTTTCACATGGGATGGATTCGTGAGGATCCGCCCCGCGAACCTCCGCTTGGTCAGCGGGGATCGCTCCGCTGATCCCCGCTGAGCCGGCGGATGACAGGGTGGTCCCTACACACTGTGCAGGGACCACCCTGTCAGATCTCCGCTCTCCCCTATGGGGGGATCGGATGAACACAGACCGTCTGTCCGTGTTCATCCGATCCGCTCTGCAGACGGATAGAAAAATAGGATTTTCCTCCATCTGCAGAATGGGGGGATTGCGGACACGAAGGAGATCGGGTGTCAGCGGATGTTCATCCGCTGACACCCGCGATCTCATAGGGACCAATGTATGTCCCTTTTTCATCCGTAAACGGATGGATGAAAAAGCGGACATACGGTCCGCTAGTGCAAAAGGGGCCTTAAAAGGCTTTAAACTGTGCATTCATACAGTGCAATACATTCTGCATGTTATCATGTGTTACTATTCATTCACCAATGATGCTGTAAACAGGATTTTTCTTTTTTTTCTCTCTTTTTTTTTTTTTTAATCCACTGCACCCATATGTTCTAAGTGCAGATGTGTAAATGCAATGTTTTCCAGGATAGCATGAGCAGTTCCCTTATCAATATCACCTGTTTCCCCCACCTCTATAGCCTCAGTACAGTGAGTTGTCCTCTGTGGTAATCTACAGTACAAGAAGAGACAAAGGTTAGCGGCTGCATTCACACTTTCGCGTAGTGGGAACAAGCGTTCCCGCTCATGATTGCGCCTGCTCCTTTTCTTGCAACAAGCTTCACGCAATTTTTAAGGGCGCAGTTTGCTATGATTGCTTCTCATCATGCATTCTGTAGCAATTTGGGATTGGGGACAGAATGTTGGCAATTCTGCCCACAATCCCAAATCGTGAGATGTGGACGGGGCCTAATAGAAGTGGGCCTGAGTGACCTAAAGCTGTTCTGAGTACCTAGGAGCGAGTTATCATCAAACTAAAACTACCAGTAAGTATCTTGCCTGCTGTAGAACTGACAAGGGCAGAAAGATGAGATGAGGCCCCAAATCCTGACACAGCAGTGAGGTGAGGCCCTGTCCCCTTGTAGGGTAAGATAGGTTAAGCCCCATCCCTTGGCTGGGGAAGAGAGGTAAGGCCCCATCTCCTGGCAGGGCAGGGAGGTGAGATCCCGTTTCCTGGAATGGGCAGGAAGATGAGATGCCGTTTCCTGGAATGGGCAGGGAGATGAGGCCTTGTATCTTGGCAAGGGTAGGGAGGTGAGGCCCTGACTCCTGGCAGGGGCAGGGAGGTAAAGCACAGTGTCCAGGCTGGGACCGAAGGGTGAGGTCCTGTCTCATGATGGGGACAGGGAGGTGAGGTCCAGTCTCTTGCCAGAGGCAGGGAAATGCAGCACTGTTGTCTGTACACTAATAACAGTGTGTAGAGTGAGTGAGTGAGTGAAAAACTTGTATAGCGCTAACAAATGCGAACTAAATCGCCTCAAGGCTCTTAGCATCCAGTAGCTTCATGATCCATCAGAAGAGGTGGGTCTTAAGTTTTTTCCTAAAGGCCCGATGGTTTTCTTCCATACGGATATCCGTGGGTAGCGCGTTCCATAGCCGTGGTCCTTGGACTGCAAATCTTCGTTCTCCCTTTGATTTGTAGCGAAATTTGGGGATGTGAAGGAGGTTTTGGTTTGTTGATCGGAGAGTGCGTTTGGGGGTGTAATGCTTTATCTTCTCGCATAAATATTGTGGAGCGATTCCTTGTGTGCACTTGTGGGTGAGGCAGAGGGTCTTGAATGTGACCCGATCCTTTACGGCTAACCAATGAAGGGTCCTCAGTGCAGGGGTGATGGATTCCCAGGTTTTTTTTCCTGTTATCAGTCTGGCTGCCGTGTTCTGGACGACTTGTAGGCGTGACATTTGGTATTTGGGTAGTCCGAGGTAGAGGGAGTTTGCGTAGTCGAGTTGGGAGTTGGATAATTGATCCAACTACTACTGCTGTGTCCTCTTCTGGGATGAAGGGAATGAGTCTACGCAGCAGGCAGAGGAGATAATGAGATCCGCTGATTACTGATCCTATTTGAGCGTCCATCGACATCTCCGAGTCAAAGATGACTCCGAGACTTTTGACTTTGGTGCTCGGGGTGATGGTCTGTCCGAGAATGGTGGGTGGTGTCCAAGAGGTTTTAGTTTTTGTCTTTCGGTTAGCGTGGAGGAGAAGCAGTTCTGTTTTGGATCCGTTGAGTTTAAGTGAACTCTCAGTCATCCAATCATCGATCAATGTGAGGCACTTTTCCAATCCGTGATATTGGTCTTTTTTTCCCAGTGATACGAAAGTAGAGTTGGGTGTCGTCCGCGTATGAGTGGTAGCACAAGTCCTGTTTGCTAATGATTTTTAGGAGTGGGCGGAGGTAGATGTTAAAGAGAAGGGGTGACAGTGGTGATCCTTGAGGGACTCCGCAAGAAATTGCGCGAGTTTCAGAGGTGAAGGCACCTAATTTCACTGTCTGAGAACGATTCTCAAGAAAGGAAGCGAACCAAGGAAGGTCAGGGTCTGCGACTCCTGCTACTTCTTTAAGACGAATGAGTAGAGTTTTGTGGTCTACTGTGTCGAACGCTGCACTGAGGTCCAGCAGCACCAGGAGACATGATTCTCCGTCATCTGCGGCTTCGAGGACGTCATCCCATATTTTGAGAAGTGCCGTTTCTGTGCCATGGCCTGGGCGGAAGCCTGATTGTAGTGGATCCAAGAGTTTGTAAGTGTCCAAATGGCCTTGTAGCTGTTGTACTACCGCTTTCTCCATGATCTTGGAAATGGTGTTGAGGCTTGTTACCGGTCTGCGGTAATTTGGGTCCTTAGGGTCAAGATTGGATTTCTTTAGGAGAGGTTTGATTATACCTTGCTTGAGGGAGTTCGGAACCAAACCTTCTTTGAATGATAGATTTACGATGTGTGTAATGGTAGGAGCTAAAATGTCGGTACATTCTTTCAGGAGTTTTGTGGGAATTATGTCATTTAACGATGTAGTGTCTCTGAGGCTTCTGATGATGTTTTTGGTGGTGTCAATGGTGATCGGGACCAACGAAAATTTTGCTAGTTGTATAATGTTCGTATTGATTTTCTCTGTTTGCTTTGGCTGTGTGAAGTTGGTTGTTTTTTTCTGTTGAATTATTTCCCGAATATTTTCGATTTTGTCGATAAAAAAATCCGATAGCTCATTGCAGAATTCTTGGGTTTCGTTTGCTGGAGGCTCTAGACAGGTAGGGTTTATGGTCCGAGTGACTAGTTTGAAGAGTTCACGAGGCCGGTTTAGGGCTTTTTTTATGGTGTTTGAGAAATGTTCCTTTTTTGCTTTAAAAATTGCTTTGTGATATTTCTTAGTGAGTGCTTTGTAGTTTGTGTGGTTTTCCTCCGTTGGGTTTCTTCTCCAGGCTCCTTCAGCTCTTCTGCGTTCTTGCTTCAGTAGCGTAAGAGTGTCACTAAACCAGCCCGAGTTGTTTTTACGGATGTGTGCTCTGCGTCTCGGAGCGACTGTGTCCGCTGTTTGTAGTAATATTTTGTTTAAGGAGTTGAGTGTTTGTTCCGTTGAGCGGTTATGCTTTAGCGTTCTTATTTTTTTTGATAGAGTGGTTTTGAAAAGTTTTGAGTGTAGTTTCTTCTGAGATCTTGTCCAGTATGTTTTTGTTGAGTCTTCCGGTTTTTGGGAGATGGTGCTGGTGGTAAATTTGAATTTGATAGCGTGGTGGTCCGTCCATGGTAACGGCATGTTGTCTAGTATGTTGATGTCCATATTTTGTTTGAAGATGAGGTCAAGAATGTGACCCGATCCATGCGTGGGTGCATTTATCAGTTGCTGCAACCCTAGTTCTTCCAATTGGTTGATACAGGCGGTGGTGATGGGGTCCTGAGTGGCGTTAGCCCAGAGGTTAAAGTCCCCGAGTAGTAAAAACTTTTTGGTTTTTAAAGTGTATGTCGAGAAGAATTCGGTGAAGGGTGTGAGGAGATTTGTCTTCGGTCCTGGTGGTCTGTAGCATAGCAGTATGTGAATGGTGTCATGGGGTGTTGTTTGGAGTTGCAGGGTGAGTGTTTCCATGAATGGCAATGAGTTCTGTAGGGTTGGTTTGGTAAGAGAGAGGTGCGATTTGAAGATAACTGCTAGGCCTCCTCCTCTTTGTCCTATTCTGTGCTCAGTTAGGATGCGGTAGTTCCCAGGTACTAGTTCCGTTAGGACGGTGTTACAATCCGGTGTTAGCCAACTTTCCGTGATAAAGAGGCAATCTATGTCGTTTTGCGTGATGAAATCGTGAATTTCCTGTCTGTGCTTGACTGCCGATCTGGTGTTAATCAAGGCGCATGATAAATCTTGTAGATGAAGTGGTGTCTTTGTGGTTTTGATAGTCGATTGATCCTAAGCAGTTGTTCTTTTTGTAGGATTTTTTGGGTGGCGGTTGGAAGTGTTGGGGCGGTATTCCTTAGCCTGCGGAGGGTGTCCGCTGAGTAGACAAAGGAGGGCATATAATAATTGTGAACTCTGGCAGACAGTGATAATGCTTGAGTTCCTGTGTGCTGGCATAAGGGCAAGTGGTGAATCCCTATCCTCTGTTTGTGGATGTCTCCAATAAAAACCCTAACCACTGGCTCAGGTGGAGATGAGGCCCCATCTTTTGGCAGAGGCAAGGACGGAATGTCCTGTCTTCTGAAAGGGAGGGAAGACTCTTGTTTCCTGGCAGGGCAGTGAGGTCATGTCTCCTATCAAGGGCAGAAAGATGAGAGGAGGCCCCAAATCTTGACACAGGCAGTGAGGTGAGGCCCTGTCCCCTTGCAGGGTAAGATAGGTGAAGCCCCATCCCTTGGCTGGGGAAGAGAGGTAAGGCCCCATCTCCTGGCAGGGCAGGAAGGTGAGATCCCGTTTCCTGGAATGGGCAGGAAGATGAGATACCGTTTCCTGGAATGGGCAGGGAGATGAGGCCTTGTATCTTGGCAAGGGTAGGGAGGTGAGGCCCTGACTCCTGGCAGGGGCAGGGAGGTAAAGCACAGTGTCCAGGCAGGGACAGAAGGGCGAGGCTCCGTCTCATGATAGGGACAGGGAAGTGCAGCACTGTTGTCTGTACACTGATAACTGTGTGTAGACAAAAGAAGGCATATAAGCCCAAAAGTGTACCACCCTGTCATCACCCTCTACTCTAATGTTTCATTTAGCTATTTTTTTTAATGATAAATGAAAAAGTCTACTTTTATTCGAATACAGTTCAATGCTGTTTACTTAATGCATTTTTTCCAGAAATTCCTTATCTATACCAGCATGCACTAGATCTTGAAACTGGAACATTTCCCTGATTGGCTGGTGTCCACAGACCCTGAAAAAGTTGAGGGTGAAGGCAATGTTTACTGGAAGGAACAATACACGGTTAATTAAGGGCACACGTAAAAAAAAAAAAAAAAAAGTTTAACATCACATTGTTTCATGAATGTGAGCCCAGGAACTGCAATAAACAAACCACAACAATAAAAAAAACACAGGCAGTTTTATTACCCTGGAAATTTATGGAGATGTAGAAGTGGATCTGAAAAGCTTTTAAACTTTACTATACAAGAGATAGAGTTTAAAGCTGAACTATGGCCACCTAGAAAATAAAAAATATCTCCCCTCACTCCTAAGAAATATCTACTGCCTTTTTTTCTAAGTAAAGGTTTTTAACTCACACTGATCCATAAAGCTGAACTCCAATATTCATTATGCATCATTAAATTTATTTTTTAAAAGCAATCAGTGTAAATACAGAACCTGAACTTGACTTATCAGCCTCCTGTAATCCCTTGTACAGCAGAACTCGTATTGGGGAAAAGAGAAGCAGTACAAGGAGCCAGTCAGATGTGCTGCAATGCTCATATGCTAACAAGCAACATTCTGACATCAGGAGAGAGCAGAGTGACATAGTGAGAAGCTCATAAATTTGTTGCCTCTTATTTCATTGTCCAGTGACAGGCTGAAGGAGGGGCAAAACCTGTAAGTGTTACTTGAAGTGATTGTAAAATCTCTCTTTTTTTTTTTCCTATTAAAATAACAAACGTGTTATACTTACCTGCTCTGTGCAGTTGGTTTTGCACAGGGAAGCCCGGATCCTCCTCTTCTTGGGTCCCTGACTGGAGCTCCTGGCCCCTCCCACCTGTTGAGTGCCATCACAGCAAGCCGCCTGCTATGGGGCACCTGAGCCAAGCCGCAGATCCCTCTATCCATTCAGACATGGAGGCGCAATTCGGCACCACCCCACCCCTCTCCTGATTGGCTAACTGAGTTTGATTGACAGCAGCGGGAGCAAATGGCGCCACTGCTGTGTCTCAGCCAACCAGGAGGGAGATTCCCGGAGTGACGAGGAACTTCACTGGATAGAGATGAGCTCAGGCAGTGGTGGTGCGTCCATAGTGGGCGCAGGAGCGCCGCCCCCTTTCGCTCCTGCGCCCGTCACTCACAACAATACATAGGTTCATGCATTGCATGAACCTATGTATTCTCGCCGCCACTGCCACCCACTATTCAGATGGCCGGCCCCCTGTTGAGCGCTGGCCATCTGAATAACAGCGGCTGGTTGGTGTTTAGAAGTGCCTATCAGAGCCAGCGGCTCTGATAGGCTTCCCGATTACAGCCTGAGGGCTGTAATCGGCTTCCAAATAGTTAACCAGAGGATGCACGGGGGGTGCGTTCCCTGGTTAACACTAACAGGCGTTTCAGCCAATCAGGTTCACCGGGTCTGGTTACCGGTAACCTGATTGGCTGAAGCGACATCGAGGGCGGGAGAAGACATCGAGGATGGAAGAAGGACGGCGCTGACCCGAGGAAGGTAAGTGCAGGGCTGGGGGGAAACTGTCTGCATTTGGGGACAAACTGTCTGCATTTGGGGACAAACTGGCTGCATTTGGGGACAAACTGGCTGTATATCGGGGACAAACTGGCTGTATATCGGGGACAAACTGGCTGTATATCGGGGACAAACTGGCTGTATTTGAGGGGGCAAACTGGTGGTGTTTGGGCACAGTGGCTGCGTCTAATGGGCACAGTGGCGGCAATTGATGTTTTGTTTTTGTTTTTTCAATTTGTTTGCGCCCCCCCAAAAATTTTGAGCACTAGCCGCCACTAAGCTCAGGTAAGTATTAGGGGGCTGCTGCACACAGAAGGTTTATTGTCTTAATGCATAGAATGTATTAAGATAAAAAAACTTTTGACTTTACAACCACTTTAACTGCACCCGGAAAAAAAAAACAGGTCTCCTGCCTTGCCAGGGAGGGCTTTGCAGTGGGGCAGGGCTGTGTAAATCTTTGAACAGGATGGACAGAAATGCAGTTTAGAAGTTTGCCTGAAGTTCAGATATGGGATGCCACAACAGCCAACGTCCCAACTCTTATATTCTTCAGCACTGAAATGTGAGCGGGTACCTCTAACAGCCTCCATATCCTTTCCTGATGGCATGGACGCCGGGGTCCTGTGTATGTGCAATGACATCAACAAGATAGGCAGCAATAAGATTGATCAGAGACCAGCATGCAAAGCAGCTTCAGCAGAACGGTCGTCACAACAGTGGGCGTCAGAACCTTCATTTTAAAAAATGGGGAAGAAGTTGCTATTCACATGGTTGTAGTTGGGATTTAACCACTTGCCTACTGGGCACTTTCACCCCCTTCCTGCCCAAGCCATTTTTCAACTTTCAGCGCTGTCACAATTTGAATGACAATTGCGCAGTCATGCAACACTGTAACCAAATGAAGTTTTTATAATTTTTTCCCCACAAATAGAGCTTTCTTTTGATGGTATTTGATCACCTCTGCGGTTTTTATTTCTTGCGCTATAAACAAAAGAAGAGGGACAAGTTTGAAAAAAAACAATATTTTTTACTTATTGCTATAATAAATATACATTTTTTCTTTTTTTTCCCCCTCAGTTTAGGCCGATACGTATTCTTCTACATATTTTTGGTAAAAATTTTTTTTTTTTACTAGTAATGACGGCGATCTGCAATTTTTATCGTGACTGCGATATTGCGGCGGACACATTGGACACTTTTGACACATTTTTGGGACCATTCACATTTATACAGCAATCCCTGCTATAAAAATGCATTGATTACTGTAAAAAAGTGTCTGGAAGAGAAGGGGTTAACACTAGGGGGCGAGGAAGGAGTTAAATGTGTTGCCTGGGAGTGATTCTTACTGTAGGGGGAGGGGACTGACTGGGGGAGGTGACCGATGGTTGTCCCTATGTACAAGGGACACACCATCAGTCTCCTCTCCCTGACAGGACGTGGATCTCTGTGTTTGCACACACAGATCCACGGTCCTGCTCGGTTACTGGGCAATCGCGGGTGCCCGGCGGCCATCGCGTCCGCCGGGCACATGCACCGGGTCCCCAGCGTTGCGGCCCCCTAGTGGCTTCTGAAGGCGCGACGTCATATGACGTCCGATCAGAACAATAGAGTCTTCCGCCCGCCGTCATTTGACGGTGGGTGGTGGAAAAGCAGTTAAAGAGTAATCCAAGACAATCCTTTGCTTACAAGCTCTGCCCCTTGCAATTGTCTTAGAAAGAACCTAAAGCTAGCATGTTCTACTGGAAGAAACTACAATCAAAAGAAACCTAAACCAGATTGATCTCTTGTCTACAGTGATCACCAAGGTAAGGGATCATTAGAATTTTCACTGTCCGTTTTTTTTCTTGCTATATTTATTATTCTTCTCATGATCAGTAAAGGACATTTTGCCATATAGAGCTTGGGGTGTTTAGATACACCCCATTCTTTATTTATTTGTTTGTTAACTCTGTACAACCTATGATTAAAGTGGTTGTAAACCCGATAAATGTTTTTTTTTTTCAGAACCACCTGTAAGAGAAAGGCATAATGAGCTAATATGACTAGCATAATAGCTCATTATGCATCACTTACCTTAGGTCGGGGCCCCCGAAGCCGTCCTCGTCTCCCTCTTCAGCCGCATCCATCGCTGCGGTGATAGCCAGAAGGTTACTTCCGGGTATCGCCGCACCAGCCAATCACAGCGCCGCTCCGGCGCTGTGATTGGCCGGAGCGGCGGAGACGTCACTCTGCGCATGCGCGCGAGAGCCGGCACATTCGGCTACGCCCAGCGATTGCTGGGAAGTAGCCGATTTTGTGAATGGGATTAACCTCATGAATGCGCCGTTGTCTACGGCGCGCAAGCGCCGTAGACAGCGGCGCCTGTCATTTTTAGTAAATATCTCCTAAACCGTGTAGGTTTAGGAGATATTTCTTGCACCTACAGGTAAGCCTTAATCAAGGCTTACCTGTAGGTGCAAGTTGAAAAAGTGGGTTTACAACCACTTTAAGTAAACACATATATTATGTAAATAGTAGATATCATTTTTAGTGGTGGTTCCCTAAAACGTTTCAAGGGTTCGTCTATGAGAGAAAGATTGAGAAAAGCTGAGGTTGAAAGAGTTTTCTGAATCCTCTCAACAGCCCCTGTACATTTCTCCTCATATAATTCATGTGCACTGCACTCTAAAATATGCGTACATAAGTGTTTGCCTTTTCCACCCACTTCAGATGCAAATTATACCTAACAATATCTCCGGGAACAACGTACTATTGAGTCCGATATGGAAGGTCAAGGACACTGTTTACTGTGCTGGGATTGTTGTGCAGCGATATTAGCGGAGGCACTGCTGAGTCAAACATGAGGACCATTGGGAATTTAATGTCCACTGTGCTGCTAAACAGAGTATGAGGAACAATGATATTTCTAGGGATACCATAATGCTAAATAGGTTCACAAAAAGTCATCATAAAAGGCAAATTTTTTATCTGTTTTCACAAACGAGTGTGCTATTGATTCCACTTTAGCACAACCATTCAATGAACCAATATATACAGTCTTCCTGGTATATATTATAAGGACCTGGGATGAGTAGCATGGTTTTGGTAAAACTGATTTGCCAATTATGCTCGTTGAGATGCTTAGGAGAATTTAAGCGTGGAAAAAGAAAATGTACACTTTTTTCTTTTAAGCCCTGTACACACGATCGGATTTCCGATGGATTTTTTCATCGGAAATCTGATGAAGGTGACTTCCATCAGTCTTGCCTACACACCATCATTCAAAAATCCGACCGTCCCAAACGCCGTGACGTAAAACACTCCGACAAGCCGAGAAAAAAGAAGTTCAATGCTTCTGAGCATGCGTCGACTTGATTCTGAGCATGCGTGGGTTTTTTGTCCAATGGAGTTCCACACAGACGATCGGAATTTGCTATCGTTTTTTTTCCCATCAGATAAATTTAAAACATGTTCTATTTTTTCTCACCGATAGAAAAAAGACCGATGGGGCCCATACACAATCGGTTTGTCTGATGAAAAAAGTCCATTAGACTGAGTGTTTTCATCTGTAAAACCGATCGTGTGTACAGGGCATAAGAGGATATTTTCCTTTATTTAATTTAGGTGTATATCTATAAAGCAGTGAATCTGACATTCACCAGACATTCACTATGGGTTAATCCTCTTGGTATGTGTTTTAACCACTTCAGCCACGGGAAGATTTTCCCCCTTAATGACCAGGCAATTTTACGATACGGCACTGCACTGCTTTAACTGACAATTGCGCGGTCATGCGAAGCTGTACCAAAACAAAAATGATGTCCTTTTTTTTCACACAAATAGAGCTTTCTTTTGGTGGTATTTGATCACCTCTGCGGTTTTTATTTTTTGCGCTATACACAAACAATATGTGCTATAATAAATATCCCCAAAAAAATTTATAAAAAATTCTTCATCAATTTAGGCCAATATGTATTCTTCTACATATTTTTGGTTAAAACAAAAATCGCAATAAGCATTTATTGGTTGGTTTGCGCAAAAGTTATAGCGTCTACAAAATAAGAGATAGATTTATGGCATTTTTATTATTATTTTGTTTTTTACTAGTAATGGTGGTGATTAGCGATTTTTAGCAGGACTGTGACATTGCGGCGGACAGATCAGACACTTTTTTTGGACCAGTGACACTTATACAGCAATCAGTGCTATAAAAATGCACTGATTACTGTATAAAGGTCACTGGCAGGGAAGGGGTTAACACTAGTGGTGATCAAGGGGTTAAATGTGTTACCTTGGAGGTGTTTCTAACTGTGGGGGAAAGAGAATGACTGGGAGTACAGAGATATCGCTTTTCCTGATCATTAGGAACAGACAATCTCTCTGTACTCCCCTGTCAGAATGGGGATCTGTTTGTTTACATTGACAGATCCCCGTTCTGGCTCTCTGTGGAGCGATCGCGGATGGCTGGCGGACATTGCGGCCGCCGGCCACGTGCATCAGGCCCTGCTATAACTGTTAAAGGGACCGCTGTACCGGTATGGCGATTCACGGGAACGAGCCGACCGGCAAGCGGTTAAACAAGGTGCTTTTTTCTCTGAGAATAGGTGCAGGTACTCCTCCTTTTCCAAGCCACCCCTTGGCTTCTCCCTCTACTCACCTCCAAGCACTGTCCCTTGGTTCCATCCTCCCTGGTGCTAAGAAATTTATATTGAAATGTGTTATATGTTATTATGTGTTATGTTAGTTTAACTTCTATAGTTGGGAAGATACTGGAGAGATTAATAAAAGACCACATAGATGAGTTCTTGCTGGAAAAAAATATTTTAAGCAACAGACAGCATGGATTCATGAAAGACAGAAGTTGTCAGACAAACCTGATTTCTTTTTATGAAGAGGTAAGTAAAACCTTGGACAGAGGGGTGGCGGTGGACGTGGTATAAGCAAGCAACAATAGATCCTCCGCCAGCACCACCATAGACCCCCACCCACAATGACAGAGACCCCCCCCCCCCCCAGCGACAATAGTTTCCAGCAGCCAGTTTCAATAGACCGCCAACACCCCTTGTCATTACATACATTTGGTGCTGGAGGTAACGGAAGTTCCCCGTATTCCCGCTGAAAGAAAGCCCTGGTTTTAAATGACAGTAATTGATTCATCACCAGTAAATGTTTGGTGAAAATCACATTAAGGCCACATGCACATTGTATTCTTTTAAATGCCTTTTCTCCCACCGGAGAAAAGCAGCAGCTAAAATCCAGTAAAAGCTGAGTCTTTTTCTATGCGCGTTTATGCATGGTCACACGTTTGGTGTTAATGCATTTTGTTGGCCAGAATATTAATTTATTTTGATCACTGGAATGCATTAATGCACATCTACGTCTTTCTGTACTTGTACTCTATTGTCATTTGTGTACTGTCCCGTTAAAATTTTTATTTTCCTTTTTTTCCCCTTTAATTATTACAAAAACAAAATAGAGAAACCGAGGGCAGCTTTTTTTCAAAAAAATGGGTTCAGGGGTCCAGTACAGTTCAAAAGAACATCTTTAACATTCAGGAGCGATATAAAAAACCTTTCAGAACTTTCATTATTTGCAAGATAATTATGAACTTAAAAAAAACTAAAACACTTTGGGCGATCCACACAAACTAAAAAAAAACACCTTAAAATGGTTGTAAACCCCATTCAATAAATTTGACATAAGCACATATATCTGTAGTGCTCATCTCTCTCCAAAGCTCTAAGTGCTGTGTCTTTCTGGTGCTCTGTTCCTCTGTTGTCAGCAGAGTCACTCCTGAGAAGTTCTCTGACACATGAGATAACAGTAGTTGGAAATTTGTGTCGGGGAGGTAGCTTAGAGGTAGATAAGCAGAGAGCTTGTCTATTCAGACTACAGCTCTGCATGTTCCTTCGTTCCTCTGCCTATGTAAAGGGGGGGGTGTGTCCCTTTCCTCCAATCAGCTCTCACACAGTGTAAGCCCAGACTTCCCTCCCACTGCTGGAAGAAGAAACAAGATTTCTTATACGATCTGCACTTACCAAAGAGTGTAGAAAGGGAAAGACATCAGATATACAAGTAAAACTTATGTAGGGAGATTTGTTTCATCCCTGTGTATCATCTGATGCTATTCACTTCACTGGGTATAGGTGAGGGTGTACAACCACTTTAAAGTCAAATTCTGGACTAAATTACATATATTGTTAAAAGGGTTCTTATAAAACTCAACTTCAATTCAGCACTGTTCTTCACCTTCCCCAATCACTCCAATGCATTTCACCAATTTTTTGGAGAAGTAGCCCAATGAGAGTTGAGAGTTTTCGCTCCTGTGGAATTTAAAGGACAGTAAAATTCATAATGTAAAGGCAAAATCTATTTTGCCCAAATATCTCCAAAACATCCTTTATGTTCAGATTGAAGTTTCACTTTTTTCCAGGAACTGCCGTTTGGTGAAAATCAGGGCCTGCATTGACAACCTAATAATCTTTTCTTTTTAAGTTCACAATTATCTTGATTAAAGTGGTTGTAAACCCACTTTTCAACTTTCACCTACAGGTAAGCCTAGATTAAGGCTTACCTGTAGGTGCAAGAAATATCTCCTAAACCTACACGGTTTAGGAGATATTTACTTAAATGACAGGCGCCGCTGTCTATGGCGCATGCGCGCCGTAGATAACGGCGCATTCATGGGGTTAATCCCATTCACAAATTTGGCTACTTCCTAGCAATCGCTGGGCGTAGCCGAATGTGACAAGTCCCGCGCGCATGCGCAGAGTGACGTTTCCGCCGCTCCGGCCAATCACAGCGCCGGAGCGACGCTGTGATTGGCTGGAGCGGCGATACCCGGAAGTAACCTTCTGGCTATCGCCGCAGAGATGGCTGCGGCTGAAGAGGGAGACGAAGACAGCTTCGGGGGCCCCGATCTAAGGTAAGTGATGCATAATGAGCTATTATGCTAGTCATATTAGCTCATTATGCCTTTCTCTTACAGGTAGTTTAAAAAAAAATAAAAAAAATTTATAAGGGTTTACAACCACTTTAATAATCATAGTAAAATTCTAACCTAGTAATGGGAGTTTCACTATGCTCCCATTAAGTCACGTACAGCACTTTTCAACAACGATGAGCCAACAGAATAATATGCTCTCCAGGAAACACAAATCAGTGCTGATACATGTAGGTCAAGGATGTCCAGGAGTCATTGCCCTCTATGTGTATCACTAGTAACATAATTTACATCTAAACCACATTTAAATGAATCTTAAAAGACAAAATATAATAATATTTGGCAAACCATATTTTTTGGTGCTTTGTATTGTTTCAAGTCATGCTTTATGCTTTTAAATGTTTTCGTGTAAAATGTTTAAATGTAAAATTCCACTATAGTGAAACGTATTGTATTCTGGCAACTGTATGTGTTTTAATTGTAATTATAATATTCAGAATATGAACTTTTTTTTTTCTATTTCACATGCCTTTTTAAATGTTTTTCTCTACATGTAAATGGAGACTAAGCTGCCCAGGAAAAGTAAAAAGTTCCAAGCGTTGGGACAAACCATTTAAAATGCCTGGGGTGCTTACAATTGTCAGATTATTTCCATATGTATTAAACCTTTTATCCAAACAAAAAAAAAAAAAATGGTTCTGTAGCTGTAACTGGGTTACCCAAGCCATGATCCATGGTAAAATTGAGGTGACCATATTGAATAAGATTCCACGGCAACCTTGGGTGAACCACTTCCTCCCACCAAACTTCGACCTCTTGGTCTTGGAACCAAAATTTCCCTAATTCCGATATAATGGACAGATGTTCTCTTTTCTCATTTGCTAGGCAGTGGCATTTAGTAAAATAGGTAACAAGTGGTTGATAAAATAGTAAAAAGGGAGGATTAGAGTGAGGATAGACTCATCCTATTACATGCCCAATTCCTCACAAAAAATAAAAGTAGTTGCTACATAAAACTTCCTGTGAGGTAATGATTACATCACTACCCTCAGACGGCAGCACCACTTTCATCACTTCCTAATGCTGAAGATAAGTAATAGAGCAAATGGCATATACGGTAGACAATATAGTAATGATAATGCAAAAGCTAAAACAGATTTGCTGGTGTACATACACGTCCTATTTTTAAAGTGAAAATTTAAGGTGTTTACTTAAGAAGAAGGAATTTTTTATTCACTGCCAAATCCTTTTCTCTGCATTCATTGAAGGACACAGCTAGATCTTTAATCCTACTCTTGCAGGCGACACTATAACCCATCGATCAAGGTCTAAAGATCCAGCGGTGATCTCCAATGAATGGAAGAGAAAAAAAACTTTAAGTGTTCACAAAAATGACTTCTTGTCTTTTATTGAAATCAACCCATCTTTGAATGCCCTACATTCAACCAGTTAAAGTCATTATAAAGGCAATTTCAAAAAACAAAAAAGAAACATGTCATAGTTACCTGCTCTATGCAGTGGTTTTGCAGTGTAGCCCTGATCCTCCTCTTCCCGGGTCTCCCACCAGCAATCCTGGCCCTGTCCTCCTGCTGAGTGCTCTGGGGGCACCCGAGCAGGCTCGGTCCTGAACTGCTGCTCCGCGTGTCTATTAACACACAGAGCCATGGCTAAGCCCTGCCCCGCCCCCTCTCTCTCCTCATTGGGTCACTGGCTATGATTGACAGCAGCGGGAGCCAATGGCTCAGGCAATGAGGAGGGAGAGTCCCCGGAGAGCCGAGGCTCCTGTGCACATCGCTGGATCACGATGGGGCTCAGGTAAGTATTAGGGGGGCTGGGGGGGCTGCTGCACAGAGAAGGTTTTTTACCTTCATGCATAGAATACATGAAGGTAAAAAACTAAAAAACCTTGAGCCTTTACAACCACTTTAGACAGAGAAGAGAACATGATACAAGCATTTAAGTGGGTGCTTACAAGTATTTTGTGGTTTGGTAGGTAATTTGTTCAGGCTGCCCAGGTGGGAAGGGGTTAAGCAGGGCTCTGTATTTGCCCAGGCATGTCTGGGTTCTGCCCTCCCCCCTTTGCTATTAATAAAAAGGGGAAAGGCTCTGATCAGAGGACTGCCACATTTATGAACTCTCATTTTGGGAATGTATGCACTGAGCATCCCGAATTTAGACAGATGGGGAGGACAGTTGTCGTTTGTTGTTTACATGGTTGACCTGCAGAGAAAGTTCAATAATTGTTCCATGCTTGGTCTGAACTTACTACTACTGCATGGTGGTAAATGGTGTTGCCTGTTACATACACGTGGGGTGAAGAGGAGGACATGTAGTTACTAAGGGCAACAATCACAAAGGAATGAGATAGCAGCCAGAAAGCAAAAGGACAGTACCTGCAGGGGTAACGGGTTCTCTGTATAGCGAGGGGATCGGTTCATGATTCCCTCCTTAGCAGCCAGTGCCCTAGCATCCGGGACCAAATCTGTGTGGTGGAGATCTCCAGGACATAGCCGCAGATACAGGAGTTACAGAAATGAGTTGTGCATGCCGGAGGTTCACAATGATTCCATCAGTGGGAGTGAGGTGATAGGAAAACTGGACTGGTGGACCGGGACACAAGATCAGCAGTGTTTTCCTTTCTAAATGCTACATTCTGGGAAGCAAGAAATAAACACATATGTGGTGGCCTCAATATTGTATAAAATTTTACCAGAGGAGGCATCATACCTATTTATGTAAATTAAGACCAAAAAACGAAAAAAATTTACTTTACATATGCCTCCAGTGGTAAACCCAACTCAATCAAAAGAATGATCATCAAATTTTATTAATTCATATATTAAAAACAATCGTGATACATACAAATTGATATTAAAATCAAGTCATTAATAAGCATTTGAGGTCAGGATCACACAAACAACCAGTTCCTGGATATTCCAGTTAGAGTGTCAATATGGTCGCTGTGATAGGGTCAACGCATTTTGCGGGAACCCTTGCTTCTTCAGGACATCATAAGCTTTCCCATGTGATTACAGTGCCACATAAAAAGCTCAAGAATATCTTAGAAGGTGTAATCCACATAAGAGAAAGAGTAGGCTATGGAGTCCAAATCAAGCCCTGAATGCAGGAACCAAAAAGGCAAATTATTAAGGGGCATCCAGAGGGTTCTTAATAGAAATTCCCTCTCCAAATGGCATTGAAAAATTGCCTGGGACAGAAGTATTAAGACTATGGGCGACCATCAACATCACGAACCAGATGATTGAGCCACATAGCATCCTCCATCTACAGTAGGCTCATGGGAGAAATGGGACTTGTTTTTAACATCTATTTGTATGTGTCACAATTGTTTTTAATATATGAATAAAATTTGATTATATTTTAATTGAGTTGAGTTTGCTACTGGAGGCATGTGCATAGTCACATTTTGTTTTGTTCTTGATTGTGGGAGGCAAGGTGTGCGGTATCATGGGACATAGTAGTTCACAGTATGGAGCCTCAAGTACGGTACAGCTGCACCAGGTGTACGGCTCACTTATAAGTACAAGGTGCCAGCTTAATGTTGAGTTCATATGAACACGACCTCGCCTGGTCCCGGGCATTAGTGAGCGTGTACTCGGAGAGAGGAGACCACATGTGTAGGGCGTGTTGGTCCCACCCACAACTTGCTGTAGTTGGCAGGATATGCCCCCTCCATTTTAGGTGCAGTAGTCAGTAGTATAATAGTTACCTGACTTCTGGACTGCAAATAAGCAAAAATTCTATGGGATTGGATTTTAAACTCAGGCTCTTCCCGGGTAGCAGCACTTGCGAAACATAATTCTATTCTAGCTGATCTTTATAGCACATATCAGCTAGTATACTCTGGCAAGCCTAATGCATCTTCACACAACCTGCTGTTTGACATGATGGTTGCATGCACACTACTGAAATTGGCATCAGGAAGTTGAAGCTTGTTGCAGTGCTGAATTTAACTTTACGGCCAATGACATTACCTAAAAAGCATACACCCTATTTTGTTAATGCTGATCTGTATAGTACATCCTGTAGCAGCTAATGTACTCTAGCAAACCAAATGCATATTCATGCCCCCTGCTGTTTGGCAGAGGAAGTGTAAAATATTGATTGCATGTATGCAACGGACATTGACTTCTGAAAGTTCAAGCTTGTTCTAAGGCTTTGGGGTCAATGACATTATCACCTCGAAGCAGCTTGAAAGACGTTCTCCTGAGATCAGTATCAGCGTATGGCTGAGATTCTACAGATCCCTTCTTGGGAAGAGAGGCATGAAGGCCGACTGGACACTAGGCGATGTGTTATTAAAAACTCAATTGATTCTCTTGAAATAATCGTACCATATGGAACTGAACATGAAAGTAAAAAAGAACATAGACAGGCTTATATAATAGGGTAGAGAGCAAAATGCAGAAACCCACAGCAATCAATCAGATTTCCGACTCCAGTGGGCAGACTAAAGAAACATGAACTCTTCTTGGTCACTGTGATCTTTTTCCAATGAAGCTTGGACATTGTTCTGAGCCTTACTGAAGAACAAAAATCTGGTGTTCAAAAGCATTGTTTATACAGACACAGACATAAAAGACTTCAGTATAGATAGATGATGGTAACCATTCTGCATGATGGTTCACACTTGTGGAAATATAGGCATGCAGTCATCAAGTCAAAGAACTTGTAGGTTGCAATAAATAAAATGTTTTCGTTTTCAGGTTTAAATATGCTTTAACTAAATGATCCGACCATAATGGACAAATTGTCAACTGTGCTAGTTGCAAAATGTTGTCTATTGATTGAGAAGTCTTCAGACTTTAGATCTTTTATAAGAATGATGCAAAAAGATAAATAGAGAAGGAATAATTCATCATAATTTTGCTTTGCACTGTACATGTAGAGTTCACAAAGGCTGTGGACCACTGACCAGGAAAGTCAGACATCTTTATCCGGATCTTTGTTCCAAGCAAGAGAGTCTGTATATTGGCCAAGCAATTCGAATTTTCAGAAAGAAAGGTCAACAGTGGTAGCCCCCAAACTTCTTTCATGACAGTTTTCCTTTAAAGTGCTAAGTCCCAAAAAATATATGTCTGCAGAAGCGGTTGTTGACTTCTTGCCCCTCTGATCAGGTAGAGCGCCAGCCCTTCCAAGCAGTATTGGAGCTTTTTTGCTCTCAACTGCCTCCCATCTCATTCCTATTAGCCCATCATTATGGTGGACTGTCTCGCTGGCTGAAAGGATCTTTTGGGAGGTGGGAGGGTGTGAATAATTTCTCCAATTACTAGGACAAGCCAGAGCTTTGCCCGATCAGAACAATTTGTCATTTGCACATAGAGATGGCAATGAAAGTTGTGGAAGGTATGAGCAGGCAACTCTAGGTGCCTATGCTTTATATCTGATAGTGGCAAAGTAATTTTAAAGTGTATGTCTATGCAAAACCTTTTTATTTTAGTTTTGAAGGTTGGATACGCTGTCAATTATTTAATTCTATTTAACGGGTTGAGCCAGAAGGAGCACCAAACACAGGTTGTTGAGAGTCCAAAGGTATTTGTTCCGCAAGGGGTAACAGAGAAAAAAAAATAGGTAGTTGTGTGTTTCAGGGGCCAAAATGCCCATCTACCCCCACTTTATCAGGGTTTTATCAATTACCACAGTATCTATTAGATAATGCCTATTGTTTTTCCTGTTGCCCTTTGCGGAACAAATAAAATATCTTCACATTTTTAATAATTTATGTTTGGCACTCATTCTGGCTCAACTATATTTTCAAGTTGGATG
Source organism: Rana muscosa (assembly GCA_029206835.1). NCBI lineage: Eukaryota > Metazoa > Chordata > Amphibia > Anura > Ranidae > Rana > Rana muscosa. The sequence continues at coordinate 1,196,959,836 of CM055116.1, read as the reverse complement.
ACCCCTATTTTTTTTTAGGGACCCCTGCTTTGTAAGAGAGCTGCCAAACTTAGGCCACCCAGCTCAAACTGGGTCGAATTTCGAAAAATAATTTCTTTCTAAAATCTTAAATAAGAATAGTTGTTTGAATTTCTCACCATTAGTGTGCTGAAGCAATTGCCGATTTTCATGCGGCCATCAAATTTTAATGATCGGGCATGTTGGATTTTTTTTTTTAAAATAACGTTTTTGTAAGCAATGATGGGAGAATCATGCAAGAAATATAATTAAAAGAGAAATGCGCATTAGTGCAAAAAAAGACATTTCTGGAAAGAAAAGAAGATTCCCAGCCACGAATATTCTTTTCTGTAGTAACATGAGGTGAAATTGAAGACTTGGTTAGTCAAAGTTTGAAACCATCGGATCACAAAATGCATGCAATTTCTGATTTTCAAATGAAAATTTGTTTGGAATTTGACCCATGCTTAAGACCTTTTCATCTCTTATCCAAGGATCAGAATCCAGTGCCCACTCCCTCCAAGTTTTTAAAGTGGGAGTAAACTCCCTTGGTTGATTTTCACCCATAGGTAAGCCTATAATAAGGCTTATCTATAAGTACAGTAAATATCTTGTAAGTTTGCACCGTTTGGGAGATATTTGCATGTGAATCCGCCGGCGATGTCACTGGCGCATGCGCTCTGGAGGAACGGCATACCCTAGTTGTTCCTTCAGAGTCCTGTGTCATTAACAGCGGCTCACGCTGAGGCAGTGACATCATCGCAGCGCGTCCGACGGTTTACTACCGCTTTAAGGTCTGTCTGTGTGGGGAGACTCACTTGTCTATTTGTACTGGTGACCACTGTCACTGAGAAAGTGAAAATTAAGAGAAATTCAACATTTTAGAATTGTCCACAGAACAAAAATGAGGGGAATTTGTATGAGGACCCCTGTTCTGGGGACATACAGTATGTTTAATCACTTAAGCCCCGGACCATTTGGCTGGCCAGAGACCGAAGCACTTTTTGCGATTCAGCACTGCGTCGCTTTAACTGACTATTTAGCGGTTGTGCAACGTGGCTCCCAAACAAAATTGACGTCCTTTTTTTCCCACTAATAGAGCTTTTTTTGGGTGGTATTTGATCAACTCTGTGATCTTTTGCGCTATAAACAAAAATAGAGCGAGAATTTAAAAAAAAAAAAAAGCAATATTTTTTACTATAAAAAATATCCCCAAAAAAATATATATAAAAAATGTTTTCCTCATTTTAGGCCGATACGTATTCTACATATTTTGGTATTATTGATTGCTTTGCGCAAAAGTTATAGCGTCTACAAAATAGGGGATAGTTTTATGGCATTTTTATTAATATTTTTTTTTTTACTAGTAATGGCGGCAATCAGCGACTTTTATCGTGACTGTGACATTATGGCGGACACATCGGACACTTTTGACGCCATTTTGGGACCATTGTCATTGATACAGCAATCAGTGCTATAAAAATGCACTGATTACTGTAAAAATGACACTGGCAGTGAAGGGGTTAACCAGTAGGGGCGCTTAAGGGGTTAAGTGTGTCCTAGGGATGTGATCTAACTGTGGGGGGGGTGGGCTACGTGTGACACGACACTGATCACTGCTCCCGATCACAGGGAGCTGTTATCATTGTCCTGTCACTAGGAAGAATGGGGAAATGCTTGTTTACATTAGCATTTCCCCGTTTTTCCTCTCCGTGAGACGATCGCGGGTATCCCCGTGGACATCGAGTCCGCAGGACCCGCTGTCGGACTTACGGAGCTCACGGCAGGCGCGCACGCGCCCACAATGCTGTATCTTAAAGGGGACGTATAGGTACGTCCATCTGCCCAGCCGTGCCATTGTGTCGACGTATATCATCGTGCGCTGGTCCTTAAGCAGGTAAGAAGAGAATATCCCTCACTTTGGGAGATTTAGTCCAAATTCCTGTTGAGTCTCTGGGACATAAAGTTAAGGCAAATCACCCCAATAGTACAGTGACAGCAAAAAAATATTAATTGGGTGAGGGTTTTGGCTATACATAGACTTTAAAATAAAACGCTAATCTAAATAGAAACCCCTCTATCACTTCTATTAGTAGTTATGTTTAGATCCAAATTATAACCTAATAACAATAATTCTGTTTCATTTCTAAAGCTGGCTAGGCTGTTAATATTAAAATTAGTTCATTTCCAAAACCCAACATACAGAAAAATGTCCTACCTGCGCCAGCCCTGCTTTCACTTGAGTTCAGTGGGAAACACGCATGTCTACCCCCATTTCTGCCTTCTTCACCTTTACTGACCCTTGAATTTTATCTTGTCCTTTTGGATAATGAAAGAAGGGTTTTTTTGTTCCATATTCAGACATGCCGAGCAGTGCCAACAAAAGGGCTTAATTTTCTATTTCTTTTATGAGTAGGGCATCAACAATTAGATGAGCCAGTAAACCGAAATTCTATTTTGATAGATGGGGTTGTTGAGATTTCTCTAACAAAGCGTGTGAGATCATTATAGAGGACCTGTTCACAAAATGCTGTATACGTTGGACTGGGCAGCCTTGTCCAACACAATCCCACCGCATAGACAAGGTCATTTTCCTGCAGTTGTTTTCACTTAAAAAACAGGGCATGGACTACTTTTTTTTCCCGCAGCATGTTGCGATGCAGTACACATCACTGCAACCCGCTGTGATGAAAATAAATGATTGAAATGTAATTTTGTATCATTTCAATAAAGTTGAAAAAAAATATATGAACAATGCGATCGGCATGGGTCCCCTTGAGGCGCACGCCAGTGGTATAACACGGCCACTGGTGTGAATGAGCCCTAAACGGCTCTCATATAGAGGCACCTCTACCTTTGTACTGATTGGGTGTGCCAAAAATAAAAACATACCTCATGTAGCTGACAAACACAGGTAACAAGACCTGGCAATGCCTACATATGCTCTTTGTTGGCACAGGAATGCATAAACATAAATACATGTACAAACACACTGCCAAACTATGGAATCTACAGGAGTCTGACTAGGTGTTAAAATTAAATTACATTACAGTTTCTCCAATTTTACTTCAGCCTCCTATCTTGTATAACTCAGGTTAACACATAACTCTATTGAGCCTCTATTGAGCCTTCTCCTTGGGCAACCCCGCGCAGAGGTGACAAGCAGTACTGAATATCCCACTGTACTGTGCCTGCATTCCCATGCTTGTAATTCCTCAACTAGCCCTGGTATCGGGTCAGCTGGCTGAGAACTAAGTACATGGTATAGGTTTCTGGAGTGCACATAATGAAGACATGGAAAATGCCTGTTGCTGAATGCCAAGCACGTGCAGCTGCCAAGCCTGCAAGAGTTAACATGGCATAACGGCGGGAGGCTGTGTACAGATCTAATCTAAAGCAATGCATATGCTAAGGGCTGTTTTTATGAACACCGTGGAAAGAGTCAGAATGTGCCTTAGGTTGCTCATATACACACAGATCAAACTCTTGAAGTCTTGTTGCTGGTATGGTATAGATGCCCACGGTTGTGGCAAAAATACAGACAGATAATATAGGTGCTGGTTGCTCATATTATTTGTATGACGATGCAAGCAACTGTATGAAAACCATTGATATATACAGATGCAATCCTCATTATTATTATCTGTTGACCTTCAATGTTTACATCACATGCAAGAACCATTTATCAGTTGCAAAGATTAAAAACCTTTGCTGATGATTGGTGCGTGTATGCCCAACTTAAACATTCAATCTCATAATAGTCTGTTGAGAGCTGTGGGTTCCTTCATGGCATTTACATTCTGTTATAAGGAAAGGCTCATTATTTCAAAGCTGGCTTTCCCTGCTTCCTTGGCACAGTCCCTGGCTTTGTCCCCAGAAAGGCTTCCAATCATACCAACAACACAATGACATCTCTCATCTGTCTGTTATTGCTTAATTATATATTTATTTATTTGTTGTAAGCAGTAAAAAACTAAGATGATTTCAAAATCAAATTAAATTATACTTTGAAATATTGGGTACAAAGACAAGAAGAAAATTAAAAAGGATTGTTAAAGAGTTGATGTCTCTCTGAATTGACCATAGACTGAAGATGAAAAATCATACACTTAGGTATGATAGGATCCACCAGTCATAAAAAACGCTTTTTGGCCAAGTAACCCATGTGGTCCTATGAAAGGAGAAGAGGACACTAACAGCACCGGATAGTCTCATGGAGAACATTCGTTTTAGAACCTGTTTGTTGAATTGCTCCCCCATGAACAGTGGCAGTATCTGCTCCTGCTGCAGGCATGAGACTTCTGTCCAACCTGGATATAAATGACTAGCGACGCTCATCTCAAGTCTATGGCCAACGTGGACAACCAGTTATGTTCTATCTTTCACTCACTCGGAAAGTGAAACGAATATTCTGGTTGGTTGACATGTGCAGCTGCTTCTACTGTTAATCCAAATTTCTTTGTCATAAATTTTACACAGCAGGCCATGATGTCCTGCAGTTCTCCAATCCCGTACTGTACAAGGTAAGCTCTTGCACATGGGTCAAGCAGCAGAGCATCCCTGGAAATGATTTCACAATGCTAGTAGCTATGTCTGTAGCCAACCATATAAATGAGATCACACAAATTATCTGAAAATATACATTTAATCCAGCCTTTCCCAACCTTTGAAACCCTTGAAAATAACCTTCCGATCTCAGGGAACCCTAAATATGACTATATCTACAACATAGTGGGACGAATATGTAAGGGTCAGTGGGACGAATGTGCCTTCCACTTGTGGTAATTGGGAAGAATTACCCCCTACAGATAGTTAAAAAGATCAATGGTGTCAGTGGGAACTTATCTGAGAGGTAGAAGTTGCTCATGGCTCAAGGAACACCTAGCAAGCTCTGGAGGATCCCTAGCATTCCATAAAGCCCTGGTAGAGAAACCCTGATTTAATCTATCCTACCATCGTTACAAGCTTTATGCTGTCAACCGCAGCACTGGTTTATGCCCTGGATGATAAGGGTTGGTTAAGGTTACTTAACCAAAAAATCCTAACATATGCTAAAGTAACCCAGATATCTTCAGAACACGTAAGAGCATTGATGGGATAAAAGTCTGCAGAACTTAGTGGCAAAGACTTGCAAGCAAGCTGGAAATTATTTTTAACTGACTATATCTACAACTCATGATACATTAGTGTAATGGTCAGTGGGACGAATGTGCCTTCCACTTGTGGTAATTGGGAAGAATTACCCCCTACAGATAGTTAAAAAGATCAATGGTGTCAGTGGGAACTTATCTAAGAGGCAGAAGTTGCTCATGGCTCAAGGAACACCTAGCTCTGGAGGAACCCTAGCATTCCATGAAGCCCTGGTTGAGAAACCCTGACTTAATCTATCCAACCATCAATGAAAGCCATAGGCTGTCAACCGCAGCACTGGTTTATGCCCTGGATGATAACGGTTAAGGGTTACTTAACCAAAAAATCCTAACATATGCTAAAGTAACCCAGATATCTTCAGAACACGTTAGAGCATTGATGGGATAAAAGTCTGCAGAACTTAGTGGTAAAGACTTGCACGCAAGCTTCTTTTTAACTGACTGTTCCCCATGCCTATACTGCACGGATAAAAATAAGTGAATTGGGAGAAAAGTTGAGTTGTCTTTGGATGTACACAAATCAGTTAAAGATCTACTTTAATGTCCTCAGCCCTAAATGATAAATACGTTTTTGGCACAATCATCCAATTCTTCCAGTTTACAGAGTATGTATGATTGAACTGGAGAACAGCATCTGCGCCGCTTGCAATTAGGAAGATTATAATTTTACAACCATTAATGAATTGACCTATGCTGATTAAGAAGAGATTAGCAGAGTTGCCTTCAATTGCTCATAGAGAACAGGAAGATAGTCTGACATGGACACAACAATGGGAATACATGTGGGGTAAAGAGATAATAGAATGAGAATCTTAATAGATCAGATCCTTCTGTGTATGGCCAGATAAGATACCCTCTGTGTTTATGATAATCAGTCAGCCTGCAATCATTCAGATTCCTGCAAAGTGATTTTTGTTGGCTCTCTTTACAAATTCCTTTTCCTATCTTATCTGCTTGACTTAGTTTCCCACTTTTTTTACAATCTAGCTACAGGAATTGGAATGGATTGGCAGTTCAGGAATGACACAATTTTATATCCACACACAGCTTTCTCTATAATAAAGTTTGTCTTATAAGTACAGCCTTTGTCAGTGTAGCTCCGATAAGACATATCAGGATGCCACACAGGCAATTACAGCAATTATACACTCTCTTCAACCCACAGCCTGCGTAACAGTAATTTATAGCCCTTTCACTGTACAGGGTACCTTTATGACAGTCACAAATCTGCAAAGAGTTTTAAAGTTGTTCTACTGGTCATTGTTAGGACAGCTAATGTGTGAGAAAAGATAAGAGAAGTGTTAGGATTTACTGCTTCTCACAAATTCTATTGCAGCTGCAGGAAAAAAAGAAAAAAAAGATCTATCATTACAGGACAGGGGAATTTGATATCTCATTGACATGTCTGTCTGTTAATGAGACCAGTCTATGAACTTGTTCTCCGCATAGCTGCTCACTTACCTCTTTCTTTATTCTGAATGGAGTGCACAATGTCCTCCAGATCCACATGCTTTGTCTCGTGAAAGTTATAGACAGACATGTGATAACCTTCTTCCTTAAAGGCAGTGTGGACCCCTTCCAAGGTGAAAAAGCAGTTCCGCTCTAGGTTGTCGTCACTATAGAGCAGCATCGCCTTGCTCCACTTGTGGTAGCGAAACATGGCTAAGAACACCTCGGCCATCTTGGTGTAGGCAGGTGCCACTCGGATTAGGTGGGAGTACTCTTCGGACTTTTGCATGAACCCCGTGGCCAGCGCCCCGGCCGAGATCATGGGGATGTTCCAGTGGGAGGCTAGCCTCGCCACCGGCGCCGCGGCGTACTCGCAAACCGGACCCAGGATGGCGTCCGGCTTCTCCTGCTTCAGCACCGTGTCCACCAGGCTAAAAAGCGCCTGGTTGCCGCAGTCTGAGTCCTGATACGTGACGTTGAATGTAAAACCTGGCAGGAGACTGGTATTCTTCTCTACGGACCTCATGGCATAGTCAATAGCAGGCTTCACCCTATTTATCGAGAACATATAGTTATCATCCTTGGGCAAAAGGACTATCATATTCATTTTTTTATCATCCGCCACGTTGCTCTTTACAACAATCACCAAAGTCACCATTAAGATGTTGAACAATAAAAAAGATGACATCTTTAAAAATGTAAAAAAAATAAAAAAAAAATTACACAAGCCTAAACCTTGAGAAAATCTTAAACTCTGCAACTGCAACCTTAAAACTGAAAATTCAAAATAAGAAAATTGCTAAAAAAAAAGTAACAGCTGAGTTCTTTTTCCTTTGTGTTAAGGGTTCTCTAAGGTGACACAGCCTGTCCTCCCTTCTCATTGATGGTGGGGCATCTCCTGTTTGATCTCATTGATACTCCTTGTTCCTTAGTATATCCTCTGTTTAAATAGTGTGGCAGCCAAGCCTATTACCACACATGGTGCAGTGAGGAAGATTTTTTTTTTTTCTTCTTGAAGAGTTACTCATTAACATTCCTACGTCATTTCTCAGACTGACGCCTCTTTCTTAAAGCTGTACACACCCCAGGCAGCAACAGGGTATTGTTTAAAAGTAAAAAAAAAAAAAAAAAAAGAAAAAAAAAAAAAGATATACACACTCACACCACTTACACCCAAAGCAAAATCCCAAGCAACTATGATTTGTCAGCTGCCCTAAGTGTTGCAAGACAATCTACCTTTGCATTTTCAGAATTCAAGATGCACATTATATTTTATTTTAAAGATAAAAGTGCACAGGGCAGTTCCTATAGGAGAGAAAAAAAAAAGAAATATAAAAAACGCACGTGTTATCACCATGGTTTGGAATGCAGACAATCTGTACAATAATATAAAAATATGCAGGGAATTTAAAACACTTCGCACAACCATTTTTTCCCTGCTGCTTATTTGCTCAGCGATTCATTGGCTCGGCGAGAATTATTAAGCATGAACTTTGAGATGTCACTTTGCTGCGAAGAATATGCTGTTCGCTGGGTTCCGAGTGCTTCGTACATTCCTGCAGAAATGTGACACCACAACAAATAGATTTAAGACACAAAAAAAAAAGGTTCCAGATCTCCGCACGAACCTTATTTATTCATCTGTAGGATCAAAACTGGACCCCCCTGAAGCTTAGAAAACAAGCATTCATGGCTTTACAACAGGTAGCATACTCTATCAATGTTTTAGCTTTCCCTTGAAATCAATCCATTTTTATATTGCTTTTTTTTGTTAAAAAATAAATGAGGGACTTTTACTCACTGGGGCTGAATCAGATTCCCTGTGGATCCTGGTATGTTTCAGTTTGCTGAATGGAAATACAGCGTGGAGTTCATAACAGCAGCCTATTAGAGTGGAACATTCTTTGGGGGTAAACTGTTTTCACACTCTTATCTAATAAAAAAGGAATGAAGAGACACAGTGCCACTCGAGACATCACTATGTAAGATGGGGCATAGCCATAAAGAAAAAATAAAATTGAAAAAAAAAATGGAAAATAAAAAACCCCAAGGGAGAAATTGGAAGCAATGACAAGAAAAACACGTAAAAAAAATAAAATAATAATAATAAAAAAAAAAATATATGTATAAAAATAGTTGGCTTTGTTTCCAGTGGAAGGTAAAGGTTAGCAGGGTATGAATAGTCACAGAAGGGGCTGCAGTGGAGCTGACTGAAGGGCTTGTTTCTCTGTGAATTTCACTAGCAGGTCAGAGGAGGAGCTGGGATTACAGTGTGTGCAGTCATTCCATAATTCAGGCTTCATCTCACAGGCACACTGCAGAGATCTATGGAAATCTCCATACTCAGACGGTAGAAGGAGACGTTTTCGGGGGCAATGACCTCATGAAACGTGTATGTCATGTACAGTGAGTATAGTAGCTGGTTTATGTTGTGTTTAACTGTTTACAGTGCAAAACAAGTACATCAGTCAAGTAAAGACATAAAATACACAGGGGATAGTACTACCTGTCCCCGTCAGTAGTTAGATATGTGTACCGTGAGTAGGCAAGCCCCATAGATTAGGGTGTCCATCACATGGATATCTGCAGAAGTTGGCAGGATCTGGTAATGAATGAGAGATATTCTTGGGGTATTACAAATCTTAGCAGTCATGCAGGCTGCTGGAACGAGGGGGGGGGGGGGAAGCAGATCTTTAGACCATTGGTCTATTGCTGGGTCACCCAAATTTTACTGAACTTTAACCCTCTGCAGTTTTTAGCAACACCTGCGAGAACGCATCTTAAGCCTCGTACACACGGTCGGACTTCCATCTGACTTTTCCGTGGTTTTTTGTCCGAACGGAGTTGGTTGGGAACACCCATAGCATACACACGCTCTGACTTTTCTGCAAACTTTCTTAAAACTTCTTACAACATCGCATGTTTTTTTCTGCTCTTTTCTGCTCTTTACTGCCACCCTTTGGTCAACTTCTGCTATTGTTGGTTGATTTTAACATTAGTTGTTTTGTCCATCGGACTAAAGTCCGATGGTTATCTGTACACACGGTAGGACTTTGCTCCATCGGATTTTTGTTGGGCAAAAGTTTGTCCGTTTGCAGACCCAACTTTTGTCCGATGAAATCCAAAACCAAACGAAAAAAAGTTTGTCCGATGGAGCGTACACACGGTCGGATTGTTGGTCCAACTTGCTTAAAACTAAGTTTGTTGGGCAAAAGTCCAACCGTGTGTACGGGGCTTTACCCACCAATGCTGTTATCTTTCAGTAACGTTCAGGAATGTTTTCTGTTACACCAGAAAGCACATCTGTCAATACAAACTCCTAACCCATGTTCCCGGGGGTATCACTGAAAGGAGACCCTACAGTAAGCATATTTCACCACAGGGCAGTTCTGCAACCAAGAGTCCTGCAAAAACAGAATGACCAGCAGTGGTCCACATACTGTCCTACAGGCAGTCCCCGAGTTACAAACATCCGACTTACAAACGACTCATACTTAAAGGGGTTGTAAAGGTTTGTTTTTTATTTTCTAAATAGGTTCCTTTAAGCTCGTGCATTCTTGGTTCACTTACCTTTTCCTTCGATTTCCCTTCTAAATTTTTTTTTTCTTTGTCTGAATTTCTCACTTCCTGTAAGCTTGCCCCCATCATCTGAGCCGTTCTGGCTGGGGGTTAGTCAGCGTGCTCGCTCCCTCCCTTGGGACTACATCCCTGCGGGGAGACACTGTGACAAAATCTCCCCGCAGAGATGTAGTCCCAAGGGAGGGGGCGAGCACGCTGACTAACCCCCAGCCAGAACGGCTCGGATGATGGGGGCAAGCTTACTGAGGAGGAACAGGAAGTGAGAAATTCAGACAAAGAAAAAAAACATTTAGAAGGGAAATTGAAGGAAAAGGTAAGTGAACCAACAATGCACTAGCTTAAAGGAACCGATTTAGAAAAAAAAAAAAACGAACCTTTACAACCCCTTTAAAGTGGTTGTAAACCCACTTTTTCAACTTGCACCTACAGGTAAGCCTAGATTAAGGCTTACCTGTAGGTGCAAGAAATATCTCCTAAACCTACACGGTTTAGGAGATATTTACTAAAATGTCAAGCGCCGCTATCTACGGCGCATGCGCGCCGTAGACAACGGCGCATTTATGGGGTTAATCCCATTCACATACTCGGCTACTTCCCAGCAATCGCTGGGCGTAGCCGAGTGGGACGCCTCCCACGCGCATGCGCAGAGTGACGTCTCCGCCGCTCCGGCCAATCACAGCGCCAGAGCGGCGCTGTGATTGGCTGGTGCGGCGATACCCGGAAGTAACATTCCGGCTATCGCCGCAGTGATGTCTGCGGCTGGACAGAGGGACGAGGACGGCTTCTGGGGCCCCGATCTAAGGTAAGTGGAACATAATGAGCTATTATGCTAGTCATAATAGCTCATTATGCCTTTCTCTTGCAGGTGGGCCAAAAAAAAAAAAAAAAAAAGTGGGTTTACAACCACTTTAAGGCCCATACACACAATCTGACTTTTTGACAACAATTGTCCGATGGACGTGTTTGATCGGACAATCCGACCGTGTGTATGCTCCATCGGACAATTGTTTTCGGTTTTTCAACGGACAAATGTTCGCTGTGCATGCTCTCAAACAAATCGTGTGTACACAAGTCCATCGGACTAAAGTCCAAAGTACAAACACACATCTTCAGGACCAATGCTAAAGATCAGACAACAATAGCATAAGTTGCCCAAAGGGTGGCGGTAACCACGTGATTTGGTGAAAGTTGTCTGAAAATGTTCTGCCGTGTGTATGCAGAACAAGTTCAAGGCCAACGCCCATTCGGACAAAAAAAAACACGGAAAAGTCAGATGGAAGTCCGATCGTGTGTATGAGGCTTTACAAACGGAAGGAGACAACAGGAAGTGAGAGGAAATCTACCCCTAGGAAGAAAAATTCACTCTTGTAAGAATTATCATGGTAAAAATGTGTCTCCACTGAAGCTTTATCACCAGTCCTTGTTTCCACAACAACCCAAAATGTTCAAAATCCAAATTTCACAGGGACAGAAAGTGAGACGAAACATTCTGAACAGGGGCACAGACAGCAAAACAAATGTTACAGGGGTGTTAACCCTTCCCTATGCTATCCAAAACCTTAAAATTAATTTTAAAAATTAATTTTTTGGGCTGGATCTACACTTAAAAAATTGACCTGTTCCGACTTGCATACAAATTCAACTTAAAGTGGAGTTTCACCCTGAAAAAAAAAAGTTACAGGAAAATGCTGCAAAAAAAAAAAAAAAATTGAAAAAAATAAATTTTTTTACTCACCCGAAATACCTGTTGCTATGCGGATGTTCCTAATCTGCCTCTTCCTAGTCCGCGGCTGGTCTTCTTTTGCATCCTCCTTCTGGTGAATGGGGCGCTCTGCCTTCTGGGAACTGTGTGTATCCCAGAGAGCAGCCGCCCATTCACAAAGCAGCCCGAGCCTCGCGTATGCGCAGTAGGAATCGGGCAGTGAAGCCGCAAGCCTTACTGAGGATGGCGGCGCCGGGACCTGCAATGACCCGGATCGGCATCAGGGGGGCCCATCATCGAGGGCGCCTAGGACAGGTAAGCGTTTGTAGCTGCTGACTTTTAGAAAAAAAAATCGTGAGTGGAATCCCGCTTTAAGAACAAACCTACAGAACCTTGTTTGTAACCCGGGGACTGACTGTATGGGAAAAAATATTCTATTGTTTGTCTCAGATAGGATCGGTACACGATACAGACACGCATGAATGTATTTGAATGCCTTTATTAGCTTGTTGAACATTCCATTCCACCCCACCACCACCACTTTTGTGCCTATAACAGCTTCCACTCTCCTATGAAGACTTTCCACAAAATTTGGAAAACTCCTAGCGGGAATTTGTGCCTATTAAGCCGAAAGAGCATTTGTAAGGCCAGGTACTGATGTAAGACCAGATGACCTGGCTCCCAATTGGTGTTCTAGTAGGGCTGAGTTTAAGGCTTTGTGTGCTCCTCTCTGGCTGCTCCACATTAAACTTGTCACCCCATGTCTTTATGGAGCTGGCTTGGTGCACAGGGGCACCACCATGATGGAATAGAAAAGGGCATTCGCATTAACAGTACCCCTCATTTGAACCACATACACTTAATAATATGGAGGGTGTCCACATACTTAAGCAGAACTGAGCACCACAAACCCAAAAAAATCTTCAAGTGTTTGTTGACCCCAAAAGATCCTGTTCCTTTAAAGCATTATATACAGCACAGTGCTTGTGCTGTGTAATTTGGACCTGTATCACCTGAAATACCTGGCTGATCCTGCGAGTTTTTGCCCTCCCCTATGTACTTTAACCACGATATATCAGGGCTGCTGAGCCCTGACATTGTTGTCATCGTACGTGCCTCCGTCAGCCGCAGCCCTGCTCTGTGTTTCCTCTGTCCTCTCCTCCATCCTCCCCCCGTCTGTGAGCTCCATGTCTGCGCCGCCCCCTCCCGCCCTGCTGCTCAAATTAGGGTTAACCATACATTATCCTCTTTGTTGATTCATCGAATGCCCCCCTGTGACTGTGCTTTATTACAAATGCAGCTATATACCTTGTTTACTGAGCGCAAATCGCGATCACGTGACATGCCGCCTCTCTCTTCTCTCACATGACAGCTGCAGTGGGCGGGGCTGCCTATCTTCTCCCCCCGAATGACATCAGCGGAGGATCCTCAGCCCCACCCACTGCAGCTGTCGGATCGAGAGGAGAGAGGCGGCATGTCACATGATCACTGATCTGCGCTCAGTAAACAAGGTATATAGCTGCATTTTTAATAAAGCATAGTCACAGGGGGACATTAGATGAATCAACAAAGAGGATAACAAACACTTTAATTCATTTCATTAAATCACGTTGAAAAACAGCCCCCTAGCATTTCTGGCCATGGCCATCTTGAATAAGGGCAGACGATTCATGTATCATTTACTTCCTGGTATCCATCTACCCTTAGCTCAGGCATGCAGGCAGGAGGATGTGCTTAGCTACAAAAAAAAACTCCTCCCCTTCTGAAGACTCCTAGTTTGCCCGACATCCTTTGCCTAGGCATGTAAACCAGGTAGTGACTGAAGAAATGTAAAAAAGCTAAAAACAAGTAAATACGATTTACTTTCCTACCTATTTACAAATGCTAGCAGCATAAGGATCAAAAATAGTCAATGTTGGTTGAGAGGGAGAAGTTCCACTTTATGATCATATAGAGTATAAACATGTAAGTACATGTGTCTGTTTAGCGTTCAACAAATCATTCACTGGTCTCACCATATCCTAATGTCCAACCAATATATAATGTCTATACTGCTTTAGACCTAAACTGTCGACAATCAGCCTCTATGTTAGGTCCAAATAAATATGGCAATATATTTAGATTATGAGCATGTCGGGTATGAATTCTGGTTGAAGGCTGGTTGCCTTCAATGGGTGACCTCACATGGACTGATAAAACCAATACAAGTAAAACCTTGGTTTGAGAGTAACTTGGTTTGAGAGCGTTTAGCAAGACAAGCTAAATTTTTAAATACATTTTGACTTGATATACAAGCGATGTCTTGATATACAAGTAGCGTCAGGTCACAACTGAGTATAAAAGAGAAGAGAGGCGCCTCTAAGTGTAGTAATATGGTTACATTTAATGAATGTACAACATTTAGCAACTCACATGGTTGATGATTAATAGAGAGGCACATCTAAGTATGCAGGCATCCGGGGTAAAGCTGTTCACATAGACCGTGCTCCTCACCACCATCGACGTTGTCTCTTCCACGCTGCACTCAATGAGCGGTTCAAGCCTCACTTTCAGATCATTCTACTGCAGGGTAGTCTTCCCGGTCACGATTGCAGACTGACAGCGGTGAGAGTCGGCGGCGCTGAGGATGGTCTATGTGGATTGCTTTACCCCGGATGCCTGCATACTTAGATGTTCCTCTTTTAATCATCAACCATGTGAGTTTCTAAATGTTATACCTTAATTAAATGTAACCATATTGCTACACTTAGAGGCGCCTCTCTTCTTTTTTTATATTCTGTAGCTCCTGCTGGATTTTGCTTCTAATCCCCTTGTGGAGGCTTCCATTTGTGGATGGACATTTTATAGTTACACAACCTGGTCACATCGCTATAATCTTTTTATATGGACTATAAACTGAAGGACTTCTGAATAAATGGTTGTGGAACGAATCATTTGAGTTTCCATTATTTCTTATGGGGAAATTCGCTTTGATATACAAGTGCTTTGGATTACAAGCATGTTTCCGGAACGAATTATGCTCACAATCCAAGGTTTTACTGTATAACAGATTCAAGTATTACTTGAAAATTGAAGAGCTTAAGACTGGCCATGCATTATACAATTTTCTTGTACACTTTTCCTTTAGATTTACCAAAACCATATGATTTGGGGTCAAATCTAAACACTTTCAATGTTTATTCAATCAGGCAGGTCCCTTGCACTACATAGTTAAAGGTAACTCTAAAGGAAACTGAATAAGAAAATTGTATAATGTATGGCCAGCCTAAATCTCAAACGATATAAAGCACTTGTGCTCGGGGCTTTCAGAAATTTTCCAGCATATTGGAAAGTCTCCGTTATCACTCTCCAATTGCTCCTGTTTCTCCATAAAAAGGGAGAGGACACTGCCCCATCTGAGGAATTTTACCAGAGCTGGAGAGAAAAATGGCAACGCGTTCCTATGGTGTTGCTTTGTGATATCAAAAAGCAAAGGGATGTCTCTCACCAGCCACCACTGGTAATATATATTTTATTCAAAGTGATATGAGGACAAAGTGGTGAACAGAAAAGGAGATTGATAGACAAGGAAGACAGCCTATCCCACAGCATGAGAGTGCATTTCCAAGAAATTAAAGAATAGTGCCTATTAAATGTAGCACTGACCCCCGAAGGAGCTGCTGAATTTGTTTGGGCCTCTACTCTGCTAGTGAACCCCCACTGACTTGGCTCAATCCCCTTGACACAGCTGTGGTGCAATGTTGGTGTGGAGCTAATGGTGAAGGATAACCCCACAATATACAATATAATAACAGTATACTTTTGCTATTACCTGTGTATCCAATGGCTCCACCTGCTGCTCTAAAGGGAACAACACTCCACACCAAAGTACTTAACCAAGAACGTATCTTTACTAAGGTTAGTGTAAAGTAATAATTTCAGCAGTTGCACTGTCACATAAACATAACGTAACAGTACAGTAAGTACACACAACAGATTGTATCTGTACAGTTATCCTAGGTGACCTCTGAGAATGTGGCTCCAATTGGGACTAGTGCTCAGAGTGATTACTCCTTACTCTGGGCACCTTCCCAATTCCAGCACACTCTGGTGGTGAATACAGAAATACAAATGACAAATATGGTACAACACAACTACAAGGGAGCTTCCCCTACTTTAATAAAGGTGCAAGGCCTTGCAATACAACATGCAGTCTTTGATCTTCTTTCTTCTGCTAGCTATTTGAGTTTGTAACAATAACAAGGGTTACCTTGAGATGAATATTGGAACTGTTCCTGTAGTGTGATCCACTGGTAATTTCCTCTGGTGTAATTGCTCATGAATAACACAGTGTTAAAGTGAAGTGAAGGATAGGCTTGAGGCCTGCTTAAACTCAGTCTTTATTATGTTCTCCTCTGTGGAACAACAGGTCCCAGCAACACTGTGTTTAAAGTCTAAGTGTATGCAAGTGTGTAAGAAACTGTGGGCAACAGCCCTCTCACCAAACTGGGCCTGAAGGGATGAAAGAGCTCCACTGGTCACAGGCTTGCTTCTCACTGGCCAGCTTCCGTCACACCGCTCCGCTCCGCAAGATGAACCTGACCCTCTGACGACTCCAACAGATGTCTCTGGATCATTCCCGATCCAGTCACTCAGTTGCTCCAGCGATCAGATGAATGGCAGAGTCTTTAAATGTTCCGTTCCGCAAGATGACAGTAGGCCTTGCTCTCTGGAGACCTCCTCACAGGTCCTTACAGGCAGGCCATGCATCCAGAAGAGACCTAAGATGGCCGTGTGGGGCCTTTTTATATCCTACCCAGCATGCAATTCAGTACTAAGTGTTCATGGGTAGGTCACCTGGCATTCTGGGTAGGTAGGTCATAGCAAAAATGTAAACAGAAAAGTCATTTCCTGTTGTATCTCTAGTGCTATATAAAAGGAAAATACTTAGAGTCCATTTCTTGTATTGGCCACTAGATGGTGACAAATACTAAGCTATGACACTGCTCATAGACTTAAGCCCTGTACACACAATCGGATATCCTATGGATTTTCGTCCGATGGATTTGTCCATCGGATATCCGATGAAACTGTTTTCCATCAGTCTTGCCCACACACCATCAGTCAAAAAACTGACCGTTCCAAACGCGGTGACGTAAAACACTCCGATGAGCCGAGAAAAATGAAGTTCAATGCTTCTGAGCATGCGTCGACTTGATTCTGAGCATGCGTGGGTTTTTTATCCGATGGACTTGCCCATAGACGATCGGAGTTTTTGATCGTTTTTTTATCCATCGGTAAAATGTAAAACCGATGGAAAAAAGACCGATGGGTCCCATACACGATCGGTTTGTCTGATAAAAAGAATCCATCGGACGAAAATCCATAGGATATCCGATCGTGTGTACAGGGCTTGACATTATAAAGCATTAATAGGCAAAAATACCAGCGCTACATAAATATATAATAAACAAGTTAGTCTGCTTCCATTTTTCTTCAAAAGCCATTATTTAAAAAAAAAAAGCTGATGTGATGATTTGAAATCTGTCTTCATATCCAGTTGCCACAAAAGGTTAAAATTGGGCAATCAATTGGATCACCTGCACTAAAAAGCTGGCCATAGACTGAACAGATTTTACCCATTTGCTGATAAATCGCTTGAAATTTGCTCAGTCCCCACTCTGTTAGACAAAAGTAGGTTGTTCGATCAACTTTTGTGGAAGGAGCTTACTGGAAAACATTTCGGCCATACACCGGCTATATCCAATCAGATGCAGCTGCTGTTTGGATATTCTAACAGCCGCCACAATAACACAGCAGGGAGGTTCGTCCATGAGTGCTCTTTAGCGTGGATGGAACAATATGTTAGGCTACATGAAAGAAAGAAATTAAAGAAATCTGAATGGCCAACTTAACAACTTCTGGACCAGATGGTTTTACCACCTTCGTGACCAGGCCATTTTTTGCGATACGGCACTGCGTTATTTTAACTGACAATTGCGCGGTCGTGCGATGTTGTACCCAAATAAAATAGATTTTTCCCACAAATAGAGCTTTATTTTGGTGGTATTTGATCACCTCTGCGGTTTTTATTTTTTGAGCTATAAACAAAAAAAGAGCGACAATTTAAAAAAAAATAAAACAATATTTTTTACTTTCTACTATAAAACACAGCCAATAAAAACATTTAAAAAATAAAACATTTTCATCAATTTAGGCCAATGTGTATTCTGCTACATATTTTTGGGGGAAAAAAATCCCAATAAGTGTATATTGATTGGCTTGCGCAAAAGTTATAGCTTCTACAAACGATGTGATATTTATGTGGAATTTTTATTTATTTATTTTTACTAGTAATGGCGGCGATCAGCGATTTTTAGCGGGAATGCGACATTGCGGCGGACAAATCGGACATCTAAATGAATTTTTTTTGGGGGACCAGTGACACTAATACAGTGATCAGTGCTAAAAAAAAATGCACTGTCACTGTACTACTGACACTGGCAGGGAAGGGGTTAACATCAGAGGCGATCAAAGTGTAAAGAGTGTCCCAAGGGGGTGCTTTCTAACTGTGGGGGGTGCACTGATTGGGGAAAGACAGAGATCTGGGGTTCCTTAGCAGGAACACAAGATCTGTATCTTGTCCCCTTGCAGAAGGGCGATCTGCCTTGTTTACATACCGTTCTGCCTCTCCCGGGGATGATCGCGGGTGGATGGTGAACATCGTACAGGTATGTCGTTTCCCGCAATAGCGCCACTTTGCTGCAGTAAATACATGGCGGCTGGTCGGCAAGTGTTTAAAGTAGAACTATAGGAAAACTATTTTTTTTCATTTTGGATTGAGTAAGGGAGGATTATAACCTCTGACAGTTTATTTTTTGCAATCAGTGTCCCATTGAGAAGAATTCCCTTCACGTCCTGTCCCATAGCCAAACAGGAAGCGAGAGGAAATCCCTGCAAATAAAGGGAATTCCGTGGGGACCCCCCAGGTCACCAGAACTCGTGTCCCCATCGGAAGGTTTACCCTCTATTACTTTTCTGGGGACAACCCAAAATTTGGGATTTTCTTTTAGTTTCACTTTCGATGGTGAACAGGACAAATAGAGAGGGTGAATCTCCCTAACAGGGGGACAGACAGCAATAAAAACTGACAGGTGTTCTAATCCCTGTCCACTCTATGCAAAACTAAAAAAAAGTTTTGCCTTTAGTTGTACTTTAAAGTGTAACTCCACTTTGTTGAGAAAAAAAAGCATTCCCCTCTATATACTTTGCATGGAATTTACCAAACTTTGTTGCAGCTTTTGTTATTTTGCAGAAATCACTGTGTGTTTCTCTGTGCTCCTGTGCTTAGTGAGTCTAATGGGAGTGGTTTCATAATTATCAGACAACTGCTGCAGAATCAGAGCTCTAATGAGGAAATCTGCAGGGCCTGCATTTCTTTAGACATGATTTCCTTTTGGGAGTATCTCACCAAAAATGACATTTTTGTTGCAGGGGATGCCTGAAATCTGACTTGTATCTTAGTGCAGACTTCTGGGAAAATCAGTGAGCCAATCATACAAGCAGGAAATTAGGTTTCTGGGGGGGCGTTCTGTACGCCTCCATGTAGCCATATTGCATTGCACTTTACAGAAAATTACAGAGCTTCAGATTGGAAGGGAAGGGTCATTTTTAATAACATTCAATTACAATATGACTTGTGTCGCATTTGTATACGCTATATAATTTTTTATTTATTTGCTATTTATTTATTTTTCCATGAAAGTGGAGTTACCCTTTAAGCTTACGAGAAGGAAGAACAGGTATTTAAAGATGAACACCATACTAAATAAATATTTACAGGAAAATTCTTACTTGAATCTTGGAATCCTTTGTGTATTTCTTTCAGATCGATGTAGTAAAGCAGCATGAAACAACTTCTGCACTTTGCTTCAGTGCAGGAGTTTTCTATAATAAAGACCAGTCACTGCTCTCTCTCCTTGTGCAGAGTGACTGGTCTTGTATCCGCCCCCTCCTGTATTTTTCTGAAAACAACCTGTTGTAGGAGGACTAGTTAGGCCCCTCCCACAGCTCTGCTTTCTGCATAGGCTAGGATTATGTTACCGCTACTTTTGCAAGGTAATATCTTACATACATAGTCGGTAAGGTTGAAAAAAGACACCAGTCCATCCAGTTCAACCCATGGTGTGTGTGTGTTCATGTGTTTATGTAAATAGTAAATCGTATATCCCTGTATGTTGTGATCGTTAAGGTGCCCATCTAATAGTTTTTTTTATTTATTTGCAAATCAATTGATGCAAACAATTTGAATGCATATCCCTTTTAGCTATTGGAGAATATATTTTAATTTAAAGTTTCTGTGCTCAGAGTTCATCTTTAACCACTTGCCGACCAGCCACCGTCAATATACGGCAGCAGGTCAGCACGTTCCTGCAAATCGCCGTAGGTGTACGTGGGCTCCCGTAAGAGCCATAGCAGGCACGCGTGCACCCGCTGTATGGCAGGGGACCCGATGCATATGGCAGGCGGCCACGTTGTCCGCAGGCCACCTGCCATCGCTGGAAAGAGAGCCAAAATGGGGATCTGTCAATGTAAACAGACAGATCCCCGTTCTTAAATGGGAGTTAGAGAGAGATCTGTTGTTCCTAGTGATTAGGAACAGCGATCTCTCTCCTCCTCCAGTCAGTCCCATCCCCCCACAATTAGAAACACCTCTCAGGGAACTCTTAATCCAGGGGTGCCCAACCAGTGGCCCGCGGAGCCCTCTTATGTGGCCCGCAACCTCCTGCTCTGGGATGGTGGTTTGGCAAGCCCAGATCGCAGGTTGCCTACCCGCCATCCCAGAGCATCAGTGTTGTGAATGAAGGCGGCAGTAGAGAAAGAAAGCAGCTACAGAGCAGAGCCGCATATGCTGATGCTTCCTGTATAGCGCCAGCTCCAGTCACAGTCAATACCAAATGCACTCTGCCTGGGACAGCAACAGCTGGGGAAAACTGAATGGAAGACTTATTAAAGATAAGTTTATTACTGAAGTAGCAAAGTGCAGCTAACCTACAGGAAAGCCTCAGGTGCAGTGTGAAAGCAGCCTTAGGACCAAATCCGACCCTCCATTCACCTCCATTTACCCCCGCTTACCTCCAATCCGATAGGCTTAAAAAAAAAAAAAAAAAACAGAAGGGGATCTGTCCCCTTCTGTCTGGACAGATTGAACTGGAGGGCCCATGGAGTAGCATGGGCTGTGTCCGTATCCGTCCTGCATATGGAGCGTGGACACAGACCTGTCATCTGCCCATTCCACTTATTTTGGCCCGCGACGGCTTCAATGGCCCTCGCTCTTCAAAAGGTTAGGCACCCCTGTCGTAACCCCTTGATCGCCCCCTAGTGCTAACCCCTTACCTGCCAGTGACATTTATACAGTAATCAGTGGCTATTTTTAGCTCTGATCGCTGTATAAATGTCAATGGTCCCAAAAAAGTGTCAAAGTGTCCAATCTGTCCGCCGCAATGTCGCAGTCCCACTAAAAATCGCAGATCACCGCCATTACTAGTAAAAAAAAAATAATAATAATAAAGATGCCATAAATATATCCCCTATTTTGTAGACACTATAACTTTTGCGCAAACCAATCAATATACACTTATTGCGATTTTTATCAAAAATATGTAGAAGAATACATATTGGCCTAAACTGATGAAGAAATTAGTTTTTTACAACTTTTTTGGGGGATATTTTTTATAGCAAAAAGTAAAAAAATATGTTTTTTCTTTTATAGCGCAAAAAATAAAAACCGCAGAGGTGATCAAATACCATCAAAAGAAATCTCTATTTGTAGGGAAGAAAGGACGTAAATTTTGTTTGGGTACAGTTTTGCACGACCGCGCAATTGTCAGTTAAAGCGCCACAGTGCAAAAAAAGGCCCGGTCATTAAGGGGGAAAATCTTCCGGTCTGTAAGTAGTTAAAAGGGTTTGAAGATGGGCATCATCAGTGCTGGCATTGTCATTACTACCCCAAGGGGCAGGCAGAAGCCAGTGAATGGGAACTGCATGCTCTGAAGATTTGTCATACTTGGGTTACGTACTCATACTACAGAGCGGATGGGTGGATCACAAGAGGTCAGTCCTTTACATATTGTCTAGCAGGTAATACATTCCTGTATAGGTGTCTCACCTGTTCATTTACCTGTCTGCCTGGAGGAGTTGCCCTTTATGAATAAGGAATGTTCTTTTGAATAAGAATAAGAATGCTTCAGAAATATGTTCACTGACCGCCACAGACATTATCGAATTACCAGAAAATCTGTAGGAACAAATTGCTTCTGTCTCCCTCCACTGTGATCCAGAAGTGTATTCTGCCAAATGTGGAACATGCATGGCCCAAAGTCAACTGTATAAGGATGTGGTACCTCAAGTCAGGACTGCCAGCAACCCTACCAGGAAAAATGTGACAATCACGGTGCGTAAAGGAGACATAGGACAGCTTTGGGAGGTCAGAACCACTAGAAAAACTAAATTACGGTGAGCTGTTTTAGAGATTCCCCATTATTACTATACAGGGGTAGCAGTAGAACTGACATTATGTGACGTCAACCCGAAGGACAGTCAACAATGAATATGAACATACTGGGCAAAAACAAAGAAGCAAATGGAACAAGAGTTCCTTGCGTATTGCCACAGACATGGAATAGTGATTGAAGTGTTAGCACTTATTATTACACTTTGTAAAACATAAAAACAAAAAAAGAATCCAGCAATAGATAAGAAGATCCAATAACTGTCAATAAGTAACAAAATGAGGGTACGTATTCTGTTGCATTTCTCCTCCAACTTATCTGTGATACGTTCTACTGCCACTTAATGGATATGAAAACCACTCTTTCAGATTTAATGTTGACAAAGTGGTAATGCTGTGGATGGGTACAGGGGCTGTATACATGGCCACAAAAACAATGGAGGATACGTAAATATCATCAATTATGTTCTAGCTGGGTAGAAATGACGTATGAGTGTCAGTCTAAAGCCGGCCATAGACAGATTAATATTCCGCAGTAACCGACAGAATTTTGATCCATCTAGGACTGGTTGATTGTACTACAGTCAATCTATTGATTCACCTCAGTATAACCAGCCTGTTGGGTATTTTAATAAGAATACTGCCACTAGCTATAGTCGGTGGCAGTACTCCCTGTATTCTAACAGCTGGGCAGCCTCCCGCTGTCAGAACACAGTAATGCAGCAGGAGGGATTCCCCGTCAACACTGACTGTATTCATGGGGGAATCTAGCAATTTTCTTTCCTTCAACCCATGGTTGAAGGAAAGGAAATTGCATAATCTATGGCCAGCCTGAAGCTTCGTACACACAATATGATTGTTGGCGGGGAATTGTCTGTTGACAGACTGTTGTCCTAAAATCTGACCCTTAGTACGCTCCTTTTGACAATTGTTGTCCAACTTTCGGCGGACAACGATTTGACGTCAGATTTTCTGATGGTCAGTACACAAATCCGTCACACAAAAGTTGAAAGTACTAACATGCATGCTCCGAATTAATGCTCACCAAACATGAAATTAGCAGAAGGGGCCCAAAGGGTGGCGCTCAAGAGCTGAAATTCCTCGTAGTACGTCACTACGTTCGTGTTTGTGGCACGACAATTGTGTACCGTTAGTATGCAAGACAAGATTCTGGCACACGCGCTTTTGACAACGCTCGGTTGGCCAACAATCATACCGTGTGTACGAGGCTTTAGTCTCTATGGAGTCTCTATGGAGGAGATTTACTAAAACTGGTACAGCTGTGCATAGTAACCAATCAGCTTGTGGGTTTGCTTGTTAAAAGCTGATCGGTTACTGTGCGCAGCTGCACCAGATTTTGTGTGCACCAGTTTTGGCCAGGCTTTGGCAAATCAAAACCCTTCACACACATAGAGAAGGCGGGAGAACAAGGCAGATATATAGATATAGGGGAGAGCATGGTAAGAAGTGGTTGGGTGAGTGAAAGTTGGAGAGAATGACAGAGATACCTGGATGGCAAAGAGAGGAAATAAAGAAGGGTTGTGGTGTCAGTTAGGGGGTGTCAGGATAGAGAAAGGAGGGGGGTAAAGACAGAAAAAGGGAGGGGTGAGAGCAGTGGCAGCTGGTGCTGTATATTTTGTGGAGGGTGGCAAACAAGACACCCATCGCCACCCCCCGTCGGTCGGTCAATCGATCAAACCCCAATCCCCCCTCCTCATCGTTTGCTCGTCTGTCCCCCCGCCAGCCTCACACTTACGCCATCTAGCAGCTTTGGCTCCTTGCTGCGTCTCCTCCTCCTCCATGGCGGCAGCTTCCTCCTAGGCAGCTTTACCCTGCGTCTCAGGCTTCACGGCAGCTTCCTACTCAGCGGCTTCCCTCCTCCTTCCATCGGCGGCCAATCCGGTCACTTCTCCTCTTGGCCAACCGGGTCTTAAGACCCGCTTCCTGATTGGCCAGATGGAGAAGCAATAGCGAATATTAATTTGCTATTGTCACATAACTGGGTCCCGAGCCCACTCTTTTTTTAAGCCAATTAGAGCCTTAGGCTCTAATCATGTGCTTCAAGAAAAAAAAAAACATTGAAATCAATGCGCCCGGTGATCTGCATGTAGATTAGAGGCCAGACGGATGGATTAGGGGAGCGGCACCCTGTGCCCCTAATGGATGGGTCGCCACTGGGTGAGAGACAGAGTGGGTGGTAATAGAGAACGAAAGAGAGGGGGTGGGAGAAAAAAAGAAAAGCGATAGGTGGGAAGAAAGGGGGGGGTTAAAGAGTTTCAGGGGAAAATAAAAAGAAATGAGGGGAGATATAGAGATACGGAGAGAGATAGAAAGAGAGAGGGAATGTGGAGGGGGGAATCAGATTGAGAGGGAGAAAGATAAAAAGTGGGGGTGAAAGAGAGAGGTGATGAAAGAGAGAGATAGGGGGAGAAGGAGAGAGGGGGAGAAGGAGAGGGGGAAGAAGGAGAGAGGGGGGAAGAAGGAGAGAGGGGGGAAGGAGAGATGGGGGAGAAGGAGAAAGGGGGGAAGGAGAGATGGGGGAAGAAGAGAGAGGGAAGAAGGAGAGAGGGCGGGGAGAAGGAGAGAGGGGGAAGAAGGAGAGAGGGGGGAAGAAGGAGAGAGAGAGAGGAAGAAGGAGAGAGAGGGGAGAAGGAGAGAGGGGAGGAGAGAGGGGGGAAGAAGGAGAGAGAGGGGAAGAAGGAGCAAGGGGGGGAAGAAGCAGAGAGGGTGGAAGAAGGAGAGGGGGGAGAAGGAGAGAGAGGGGGGAGAAGGAGAGAGGGGGGAGAAGGAGAGAGGGGGAGAAGGAGAGAGGGGGGAAGAAGGAGAGGGGGGGGAAGAAGGAGAGGGGGGGAAGAAGGAGAGAGGGGAAGAAGGAGCGGGGGGGAGAAGAAGAGAGGGTGGAAGAAGGAGATAGGGGGGAGAAGGAGAGAGAGGGGGAGAAGGAGAGAGAGGGGGAGAAGGAGAGAGAGGGGGAGAAGGAGAGAGGGGGAGAAGGAGAGAGGGGGCGAAGGAGAGAGGGGGGAAGAAGGAGAGAGGGGGGAAGAAGGAGAGAGAGGGGAAGAAGGAGCGGGGGGGAGAAGAAGAGAGGGTGGAAGAAGGAGATAGGGGGGAGAAGGAGAGAGGGGGGAAGAAGAAATGAGGGGGAGAAGGAGGGGGGAAGAAGGAGAGAGGGGGAAGAAGGAAAGAGGGGGGAGAAGAAGAGAGGGGGGAAGAAGGAGAGAAGGGGGGAAGAAGGAGAGAAGGGGGGAAGAAGGAGAGAGGGGGGAGAAGGAGAGAGGGGGGAAGAATGAGAGGGGGGATAAGGAGAAAGGAGGGAAGGAGAGAGGGGGAAGAAGGAGAGAGGGGGGAGAAGAAGAGAGGGTGGAAGAAGGAGATAGGGGGAGAAGGAGAGAGGGGGGAAGAAGAAATGAGGGGAAGAAGGAGAGAGGGGGAAGAAGGAGAGAGGGGGGAGAAGGAGAGAGGGGGGAAGAAGGAGAGAAGGGGGGAAGAAGGAGAGAGGGGGGAGAAGGAGAGAGGGGGGAAGAATGAGAGGGGGGATTAGGAGAAAGGAGGGAAGAAGGAGAGAGGGGGGAAGAAGGAGAGAGGGGGGAAGAAGGAAAGAGGGGGGAAGAAGGAGAGAGGTGGGGGGAAGAAGGAGAGAAAAAGGAGAGGAAGACAAAAGGAAATTGAAAGAGGAGAAAGATAAAGAATGAATGAAAAGTGAGAGAGTGTTAGTAAGGGTGAATTCACACAGGGAAATCCATGAATTTGCACAGCAGCCGAAAGCAATTCACGCTCCGGCCGATGTGCATCGCCGGATCCTTGGGGGCAATGTGCTGTGCGATTCAGCGCATTACATGGCTCCCTTTTTTTGTACAAGCTTTATTTGAGGTGTACAAAAAATGTACAATTCATTCACTGCAATGTCAGGCAGCGTGATGCACTGCCTGGCATTGCAGTGCAATTCGGGCCAGTGCACTGCAATAAAATGCATCATGTCTGTGTTTTATCGCCACAGGCTGCATTGCAGCACTAGATTGCATTACAATGGGAATGGGACACATAAGGAAACTATTGTTTCTCGCGTCACTTGGGAGCCAATGCGCGTGCCCGGCGGCCGCGATGTCTGCCGGGCACCCGCGATTGCCCTGTAACAGAGCAGGACCGTGGATCTGTGTGTGTAAACACACAGAGCCACATTCTGTCAGGTGAGAGGAGACCGATGGTGTGTTCCCGGTACCTTGTGAGTCCCCTCCCCCTACAGTTAGAATAACTCCCTAGGTAACACATTTAACCCCTTGATCTCCCCCTGGTGTTAACCCCTTCCCTACCAGTATACAGCGATCAGTGCTATAAAAATGCACTGACATTTACACAGTAATCAGTGCATTTTTATAGCACTAATCACTGTATAATTGTGAATGTCCCAAAATAGTGTCAAAAGTGTCCGATGTGTTCGCTGCAATGTCACAGTCACAATAAAAATCGCAGATCGCTGCCATTACAAGTAAAAAAAAAAAGCCATACATCTATCCCCTATTTTGTAGACGATATAACTTTTGCGCAAACCAATCAATATACGCTTAGTGTTATTTTTTTTACCAAAAATATATAGAAGAATATATATCAGCCTAAACTGAGGGAGGAAATTTAATTTTATTTTTTTTAATTGGGATATTTATTACAGCAAAAAGTTAAAAATATTGTGTTATTTTCAAACTTGTCACTCTTCTTTTGTTTATAACGCAAGAAATAAAAACCGCAGAGGTGATCAAATATCACCAATATCACCTATTTGTGGGGGATTTTTTTTTAAATAAGTACAGTGTCACATGATTGCGCAATTGTCATTCAAAGTGCGACAGCGCTGAAAACTGAAAATTGGCCAGGGCAGGAAGGGGGTGAAAATGCCCTGCATTGAAGTGGTGGTTAAATTACCTATATCAGACTGGTGAAGGCCACTTAAGTCTAGGCCAATGTGTGAATAAAGATTATTCAGAAAGCCTTTTAGTGAGATCATAAATTAATTTACGAGAAGCTCACTCTATTCATTAGAACATGGTTAAATGTATCCTAAGCTTTATTAGAACATGGTTAAATGTATCCTAAGCTTGGGAAAGTGTTTGTGGCCTTTTACATGTTATATAAAATTAGCAATGAATCTGAAGTGGGATATTAGGATGTATTTCAGGATAGCCATGATAGAGCGCTATTATAAGTCTACATGTAAACACACTGCCATCTTGTGGGCAAAATTTGCACTGACAACACACAACTCCCAAATCCTCAGTTAACTTTTTAATGTTTCTGCTATAATAATTATATTTATGAGTTATATTTACCTTCATGGACAAGGTGGACAAGATCCTCGGATGTAGAAGACCTGGCATTCCATCAAAGGTAACAACAATCCGCATGATGGAAAAAGCCATCCATTGTCCTGTACATAGAAGATGGAATGAATGATTAGCAAGCATAGAATAACAATATTCAAGTAAAAGTGCTTAAAACCGCCCTATCTAAAAAAAAAAAGCACTGCTTCACGCTCAGGAGTGAACAATTAAGATGTGTGAGAAAATTGTGTGTCAAAAATAATCGTATAATACAATGGTAATCGTATAATGAAAAAATAGTAGCTGCTTGAAAAAAGCATAAATGTAAAAAAACAATATCAAAAAAGACACTCAAAGTTCATAGAGTCCTTGATAATAGTGTAGCAGCGCTTTAGTCAAACCATACACCTGACATAACTTCCATATACTGTTCATATGGGGATAATAATGATGCAGAGGAGTACTATTGTGATTGGAATTATAATCAGTCTTAGTCTGTGCAGCTTCCACCAACACCGATTCACCACGTGAGGGGGGGGGGGATCTCCCCTTAAGGGGATGCACTCACCACAATTCAGAATACGCTACGCCTTCAATCACATTAGACATCCATCGCTCGAACTGTACTTCCACCCGATTTTGATCACACTTTGCAAGGGTTCATCAACATCATGTGAAAAAAATATAAATTGTCCACATAGTGTGTATTGTTTTAAAAAGTTTAATAGAACCAAAAGCCTCCCTTACAAGTTAAACGTGCTCACAATCAATAAATATCAAGTAGTAAATATGAGCGTATACGCCCGGTCACCGTAATGAGCGAGGAAAGCCATCTGTTTGTAGCATCGGTTCTTTGTTTCCTGGTTCTCCTACGGCCCGTGGAGCGCACGCGTCACTTCCGGTTGAACCACCGAGATCACGACACTGACGCGTTTCGTCCCTTCCTGACTTTGTCTGAGGGCCTTCAGGAAGTGAGGAAAAGCATCAGAGTCGTGATCTCGTGTTGAGTTATTTTGAGGGGACAGCATATTTACACTGATATGCCGCGTACACACGATCGATTTTTTAGACGGTGAAAACACCGTCGAGAAAATCGACGTTAAAAACGAGGAACAGCTTGTTCCTCTCACACACGGCCGTTTTAAATGTCATTTTTTTTTTGGTCAAAAAAAATGACCGTGTGTGGGCTCCGCGGCAGTGTTTCCCTATGGGAAACACTGCCGCGGAAAACATGTCGAAAAAAACGACGAGAAAAATTAGAACATGTTCTAATTTTTCTCGTCGTTTTTAATGCCGTTTTTCTCATCGAAAAAAATGACAGAAAGCCCACAGACTATCGTTTTTCTCGTTGAATGGGAAAAATGTCGTTTTTTTCGACGGGAAAAACGGCCGTGTGTACGCGGCATTATACAAGCTGTACACTCACTACTTTACATTGTAGCAAAGTGTCATTTCTTCAGTGTTGTCACATGAAAAGATATAATAAAATAGTTACAAAACTGTGAGTGGGTGTACTCACTTTTGTGAGATACTGTGTATATGTATATATATATGTAGCGCCCGCCCCCCAAAATTTGGGGGCGCTATATGGAAATTTAGGGGCAGTATGAGCCAGTAGTTGGGCTCAGACCAATTATAGTTCAAATTGTTTGCTCTGCTCTGGGTGTGATACTGCCCGGCAGTGTTATTCTCCTTTGCCTGCAGGTGGCACTGTCACCGCCAGCACAGGCTGGATCACGGGGATATCACAGCACCTTGGGTGTCCTCTCTCGGCAGCCGTGCAGTGGGTGTGGTCTACCCACTGTGCATGCTGGGAGAGGGTACAAATGGGTCAGACGCCATTTAGCGTGAGGCGAATCCAGGGGGACCCCGAGGCGTTCAGCGGGGGGGACCTCTGGTCCAGTGAGCATGCCTCGTGGCCCACATGGCATGAGGTGCGTGGGTGTGTTTAGACCTTGGGCACCTTTAGCCTGAGGCTCTGCTGCTGCATCGTAGGCCCAGCTTTCCTAACAAGGGCCTACGCTTTGGTAAAGGACCCCGGCTGCCCGTTTGTAAGGGGGCCCATCTTTAGGAAAGGAGTTCCAGGGGAAGATCAGTCCCAGCGGAGATAGCGACGGTACTGTTGTCTCAGGGAGAGGCCTGGAGGCTTGCCTAAAGGGGGATCCATCATCTCTGACATCCGTGCTCCATCCCGACTGCTAGGACTGCTCTTATAGGAACTATCCGGGTGAGCAATACCCACTCAGGCTTGAGTGGTGACGAGTGTATATATATATATTTGGGATCTAAGTGTTGCGTGCCTGAACCTTCCCCTACATCTTCAACTTTCCTGCCTTCACTTTCTTCAAGTTGACTCAAAAGTAACAAAAGAATAAAGCCTTGCTGATTAGGTTTTACTCGTGTGTGGACATTGGCCTTATTCCTGAATACACTGGTGTATCTAGACAACGGAGCTGAAGGATCCACTCGTGAGAGGTATTTTGCTGCAGACCCAAAGGTAATTAAACAGTGGATTTTCATACTTAACAAAGTGTGAATCCGGCGTAGCCACAGGGGTGG
Organism: Rana muscosa; assembly: GCA_029206835.1. Lineage (NCBI taxonomy): Eukaryota > Metazoa > Chordata > Amphibia > Anura > Ranidae > Rana > Rana muscosa. The sequence goes on along the minus strand of CM055116.1, from coordinate 1,196,929,599 downwards.
AAGGAGAGAGAAGAGAAGGGAGGAAAACCCCCCCTGGGAGCTACATATATATATATATATACACATATACACACACACACATACACACACTCACCGGCCACTTTATTAGGTACACCTTGCTAGTACCCGGCTGGACCCCCTTTTGCCTTCAGAACGGCCTTAAATCTTCATGGCATTGATTTAGTGTTGGAAACATTCCTCAGAGATTTTGGTCCATAGTGATATGATAGCATTACGCAGTTGCTGCAGATTTGTCGGCTGCACATCCATGATGCCAATCTCCCGTTTCACTACAACCCAAAGGTGCTCTATTGGATGAGATCTGGTGACTGTGGAGGCCATTGGAGTCCAGTGACCTCATTGTCCGGTGGTGAGATGATTGGAGCTTTGTGACATGGTGCATTATCCTGCTGGAAGGAGGCATCAGAAGATGGGGACACTTTAGTCAAAGGGATGGACATGGTCAGTAGGGATGAGCTTCGTGTTCGAGTCGAACGTACGTTCGACTCGAACATCGGCTGTTCGATCGTTCGACGAAGATCGAACGATTTGGGCCGTTCGCGCCAAATTCGAGTGACGCGAACGGCCCACAATGCACTACGCCATCGCAGTGTCATCCAGGCGCTGTGATTGGCCAAGCATGCACTGTGACCCCGCATGCTTGGCCAATCACAGCGCCGGCAGCGAGGAGAGCAATGATTGGCCACAGGCAGGATGCCTGTGGCCAATTATTGCTGAGGGTGTTTAGTACACGCCCCACACTATAAAAGGCCGCCAGCACGGCGGCCTAGTGTAGTGTGTTCCGGAGCAGGGATAGAGCAGCATAGGCAGGGACAGTGACTTTTATTTCTTTCTTGCTTAACCTGGATTCCTTTAGTTTAGGGAAAGAGAAGGATAGGTAGGGAGAGTGTCAGTGTGTTTTGTGCTTGTGCTATATTGTGCTTAAAAAAAACATTTTTTCTAGGGACAGAAAACTGTAGGTAGGGAGAGTGTGTCAGTTTCTTTCACTGTCAAAGTCCTTGTTTCCAGGGACCTGGAAGGACAGTGAGTGAATTCTCCTTGTGCTAAATTGTGCTTAAAAAAAACATTTTTTCTAGGGACAGAAAACTGTAGGTAGGGAGAGTGTGTCAGTTTCTTTCACTGTCAAAGTCCTTGTTTCCAGGGACCTGGAAGGACAGTGAGGTAATTCTCCTTGTGCTAAATTGTGCTTAAAAAAAACATTTTTTCTAGGGACAGAAAACTGTAGGTAGGGAGAGTGTGTCAGTTTCTTTCACTGTCAAAGTCCTTGTTTCCAGGGACCTGGAAGGACAGTGAGTGAATTCTCCTTGTGCTAAATTGTGCTTAAAAAAAAAAAAAATTTCTAGGGACAGAAAACTGTAGGTAGGGAGAGTGTGTCAGTTTCTTTCACTGTCAAAGTCCTTGTTTCCAGGGACCTGGAAGGACAGTGAGTGAATTCTCCTTGTGCTAAATTGTGCTTAAAAAAAACATTTTTTCTAGGGACAGAAAACTGTAGGTAGGGAGAGTGTGTCAGTTTCTTTCACTGTCAAAGTCCTTGTTTCCAGGGACCTGGAAGGACAATGAGTGAATTCTCCTTGTGCTAAATTGTGCTTAAAAAAAACATTTTTTTCTAGGGACAGAAAACTGTAGGTAGGGAGAGTGTGTCAGTTTCTTTCACTGTCAAAGTCCTTGTTTCCAGGGACCTGGAAGGACAGTGAGTGAATTCTCCTTGTGCTAAATTGTGCTTAAAAAAAACATTTTTTCTAGGGACAGAAAACTGTAGGTAGGGAGAGTGTGTCAGTTTCTTTCACTGTCAAAGTCCTTGTTTCCAGGGACCTGGAAGGACAGTGAGTGAATTCTCCTTGTGCTAAATTGTGCTTAAAAAAAACATTTTTTCTAGGGACAGAAAACTGTAGGTAGGGAGAGTGTGTCAGTTTCTTTCACTGTCAAAGTCCTTGTTTCCAGGGACCTGGAAGGACAGTGAGTGAATTCTCCTTGTGCTAAATTGTGCTTAAAAAAATTTTTTTTCTAGGGACAGAAAACTGTAGGTAGGGAGAGTGTGTCAGTTTCTTTCACTGTCAAAGTCCTTGTTTCCAGGGACCTGGAAGGACAGTGAGTGAATTCTCCTTGTGCTAAATTGTGCTTAAAAAAAACATTTTTTCTAGGGACAGAAAACTGTAGGTAGGGAGAGTGTGTCAGTTTCTTTCACTGTCAAAGTCCTTGTTTCCAGGGACCTGGAAGGACAGTGAGTGAATTCTCCTTGTGCTAAATTGTGCTTAAAAAAAACATTTTTTCTAGGGACAGAAAACTGTAGGTAGGGAGAGTGTGTCAGTTTCTTTCACTGTCAAAGTCCTTGTTTCAAGGGACAGAGAAGGACACCTGAAGGTAGCCCTTATTGCTTTTTTCCCATCTCCCTGCAGGCCATCTATTAGAATGTCTGGAAGGCAAACAAGGAGAGGCAGACAGTCAGGAGGCAATAAAAGAGGGCAAGCAGGCTCTGTGTCTGGGGGCAACAGTGCTGGTCGTGGACGCGTTGCATTGTCATCAGCACATGGCCATGGGACACGCTTGTCCTTCTTTTCGGCAGCTGGACATGTTGAGCCACATCATGCCGAAGACTTGGTAGAGTGGATGACCAAGCCCTCCTCCTCCTCCTCATCCTCTCTCACCCAGGCTCAGGGTACTGGAAAAGCAGCTGCCAAAGCGTCCTCTTCCCTGGTATCAATGTCAGACTCATCATCAGTCACTCCTTCCCTAGACCCACCATGTCCTCCTCCTGAGGAGTCCCCCGAACTGTTTCAGCACAGTGTTGGGTACATGCTCCAGGAGGATGCCCAGCGTTTCGAAGGGTCTGATGATGAAACCCAGCTAGAGGAAGGCAGTAGCGTGAGAGCAGACAGAGGGGATGCTCAAGAAGGACACCAATCTGGCAGTCATGTTCCAGCAGCTGCAGCATACTGCCAGATTGGCTCCAGTGATGAGGAGGGAGGTGATGATGAGGTCACTGACTCCACGTGGGTGCCTAATAGGAGAGAGGAGGAGGAGGAGGATGAGGAGGAGGCACATCTCCAACGAGGCAGGATGCCCTTTGGTGGCCAGCGTAAGGGCAGTACACCGACGGAATCACACCGCAGAGCTCCGCCTGTGCAGGGCGCTGCCTCTGCCCGTCATTCAAAAAGTTCTTTGGTGTGGGCCTTTTTTGAGGCTAGTGCATCAGATCGCACAGCTGCTGTTTGCAACATATGTCTCAAGCGTATATCGCGTGGCCAAAACATCAGCCGCTTGGGTACCACATGCCTGACCAGACATATGTTGACCTGCCATGCAGCTCGTTGGCAAGCCTACCTGAAAGACCCACACCAAAGAACAAAGCGGACCTCTCCTTGCACCGCATCAGCTGGGATCTCCAACCCCACTATAACTTCAGTCCTCTCTGAAACATGCACTGAGAGGAATGAAGGTGTAGAATTAGGTGTGTCACAGCCAAGTACTTGCGGCCACTCTGCTAGCAGTACACCGACGTCCGATTCTAGCAGGCAAATTTCCCTGCCCCAGCTGCTGGACCGTCGAAAGAAGTTCACTCCCAGCCATCCACATGCCCAGCGGTTGAATGCTAGCTTGGCTAAATTGCTAGCGCTTCAACTGCTGCCTTTTCAGTTGGTAGACTCGGCCCCCTTCCGTGAGTTTGTGCAATGTGCGGTTCCTCAGTGGCAGGTTCCCAAACGCCACTTTTTCTCACGGAAGGCTATTCCGGCTCTCTACCGGCATGTGGAAGGCAATGTCTTGGCCTCGCTGGACAGGGCAGTCAGCGGTAAGGTGCATATTACCGCTGACTCATGGTCCAGCAGGCATGGACAGGGACGTTACCTTTCTTTCACGGCCCATTGGGTCACTCTTTTGGCAGCTGGGAAGGATGCAGGACAAGGTGCAGTAGTGTTGGAGGTTGTCCCACCGCCACGCCTCCAAAATGCTACTACTGGTTGTGACACACCTCTCTCCTCCACCCCCTCCTCTTCTTCTTCCTCCATGGCCTCTTCCTGTGGTTTGTCCTATGAACCAGCGGTGCTCCGTAGCCGTTCACGGGGCTACGCAAGTACGCAGGCAAAAAGATGCCATGCCGTGCTTGCGCTGGTGTGTTTGGGGGACAGAAGCCACACTGGGGCAGAGGTCCTGTCTGCTCTGCAGGGCCAGGCCGAGAGGTGGTTGACGCCACGCCAGCTTAAGCCAGGAATGGTGGTTTGCGACAATGGCACCAACCTCCTCTCCGCCCTCCGACAGGGACAACTGACCCATGTGCCCTGTGTGGCTCACGTCCTTAACCTGGTGGTGCAGCGGTTCTTGGGCAGGTACCCGGGCTTACAGGATGTCCTGAGGCAGGCCAGGAAAGTCTGTGTGCATTTCCGAAGATCTTATAATGCCAGTGCTCGCCTGGCTGAGCTGCAAAAGGAGTTGAACCTGCCCAAGAACCGCCTTATATGTGACATGCCCACCAGGTGGAACTCAACGTTGGCCATGCTGCAGCGGCTGCACACGCAGCAGAGGGCCATCAATGAGTACCTGTGCGACTACGGCACCAGGACAGGGTCAGGGGAGCTTGGTTTTTTTTCTCCACGCCAGTGGGGCATGATCAGGGATGCATGCACTGTCCTGGCACCATTTGAGGAGGCCACGAGGATGGTGAGCAGTGACAGTGCATGCATCAGTGACACTGTACCTCTTGTCCACCTGTTGGAGCACACGCTGCGTGGAATAATGGACAGGGCACTTGAGGCAGAACAGAGGCAGGAAGAGGAGGACTTCCTTGCCTCTCAAGGCCCCCTTTACCCAGACAGTGTTCCTTCTGTCCCACCCATCGCACAGGAAGAGGAGGAGGAGGAGGAGGATTGTGTCAGCATGGAGGTGGAGGCTGGCACTCAGCATCATCAGCAGCAGTCTTTTAGGGATGATTTACAGTCCCAAGAAACCAGTGGACTTGTACGTGGCTGGGAGGAGGTGGCTGCGGATCATGTCGTCCTTAGTGACCCAGAGGACTCCGGAGCGAATGCCTCAGCAAACCTACGCTGCATGGCCTCCCTGATCCTGCAAAGTCTGCGGAAGGATCCTCGTATTCTTCGGATCAAGGAGAGGGACCATTACTGGCTGGCCACTCTCCTTGATCCACGGTACAAGGGTAAGGTTGCGGACCTTATGTTACCGTCGCAGAGGGAGCAGAGGATGAGACAACTCCGGGAGGCCTTGCAGAAAGGTCTGTGCAACGCGTTCCCAGAGACTGGGAGGTTACAAACTCCTGGTCCTGGACAACGAGTTGCTGAGGCTTCGGCCAGTCAAAGAAGGAGCGGTGGGGAAGGTGGCCGTCTGACCGATGCGTTCAGACAATTCTTTAGTCCGCAGCCCCAAAGTATGATCGGTTCCAGCAACCATCGCCAGCGTCTGATAAACATGGTGCAGGAATATCTAGGGGCAAAGTCAGACTTGGACACCTTCCCCACCGAAAATCCTCTGGCTTACTGGGTCTTGAGGATGGATCACTGGCCAGAGCTTGCACAGTATGCAATTGAGCTACTGGCCTGTCCTGCATCCAGCGTTCTTTCGGAACGCACATTCAGTGCTGCTGGAGGATTTGTCACGGATCACAGGGTGCGCCTGTCCACCGACTCGGTTGATCGACTGACTTTCATCAAGATGAACCAGTCTTGGATCACCACCAGCTACCACACACCTGATGCTGATATAACAGACTAATTGATTTTAACATGTCACATCCCTTCAAGACTGATGCTGATGCTGAGTGCCTGTGCTGTTATGTTGACTGGCTATCCTCCTCCTCCGAGTCCTCAATGATACGATTGATGATGATAGCTTGGAAGATCATTTTTGTTTATGGGTGCCGCCACCAGTGGCTAAGGCCCAATTTTTCAGCCCCTGTTTTACAGGGGCGTGTAATTACAATTTTTTTAGCAATAATTTGCCATAGGGCTCATTGCTGTGCTCCAAGTACAGTATCTGTGAGGGGTTGGAGTGTTGTGGCACCAGTGCCTAAGGCCCAATTTTTCAGCCCCTGTTTAACAGGGGCGTGTCATTACAATTTTTGAAGCAATACTTTGCAACAGGGCTCATTGCTGTGCTCCAAGTACAGTATCTGTGAGGGGTTGTAGTGTTGTGCCACCAGTGCCTAAGGCCCAATTTTTCAGCCCCTGTTCAACAGGGGCATGCAATTACAATTCTTGATCTAATAATTCACAGCAGGGTCCATTGCTGCACCCACCAAGAGTAACTCTGAGGGCTTACAGTCTTGTGGCAACGCCACCACCACCACCACCACGAAAGGCCCAATTTTTCAGCCCCTGTTCAAAAGGGGCATGTAATTACAATTCTTGATCTAATAATTCACAGCAGGGCCCATTGCTGCACCCACCAAGAGTAACTGTCAGGGCTTACAGTGTTGTGGCACCAGCACCACCATCAAAGCCCCAATTTTTACTACCACTGTTCAACAATTATATGTAATTAAAATTCCTGATATAATAGTTGACAGCAGGGCGTTCCAGCACCAACCAAGAGTAACTGAGTGCTTACAGTGTTGTGCCAACACCAACAACTAAGGGGCCTATTTCTGCAGAGTATATACGGCAGGTCCCTACTTTCAAACATCCAACTTACAAACGACTCCTACTTGCAAACGAAAGAAGACAACAGGAAGTGAGAGGAAATCTACCCCTAGAAAGGAAAATTCTCTCCTGTAAGAATAAATATGGGAGAAAGGGGTCTCATCTGTACTGATGCTTTATCAGCAATCCTTGTTTCAAGAAAAACACCACATTTCAAAAACAGTTGTCATTGGGACGGAAAGTGAGGTGAAATGTTCTGAACAGGGGCACAGACAGCAAAACAAATGTTACAGGGGTGATAACCCTTACCTATGTTTCCCAAAAAGTTTAAAAATAGATTTTTGGGCTGGAGCTACACTTCAACAATGTACCTGTTCAAAATTACAAACAGATTCTACATAAGAACAAACCTACAGTCCCTGTCTTGTATGCACCGCCTGTATACGGCTGTTCAGAGTATATAGGGCCTTTTTTATTTTATGTGCGGGGTTCCCCTTAATATCCATACAAGACCCAAAGGGGCTGGTAATGGGCTGGGGTAGGGGGGGGGGGGTGATGGGGTAGCTATGCCATTTTTCTTAAAGAATTTCATCCATATTACCGGGACCAGACATTACATTAAAGCCGCAAGCAGTTTTAAATGGCTTTTTTTTCCTTTAGAAGTGTCATTTTGTGCAGGGACAGTTCTAAACACGGGAAACACGTGGCACTTCACAGGCATACTTTAGACACCCCCCAGGTACGATATTTAAAGGAATATTTGACTTTTTTTTTTCACTTTATGCATCATTAAAATGACTGCTCCCGAAAAACGACCGTTTTTAAAACTTCTTTTTGCATTGATACATGTCCCCTGGTGCAGAACCCGGGTTCCCAAACCCTATTTATGACAATAACATGGATAATAGTTGTTATAATTAGCACTTTAGAATTCGAACGTTCGCATCCATTGTATTTAATAGGGTTCTAATGTTCGTTCGAACTTTCGGTCCGTTCGCGGGTTCTGGTGCGAACCGAACCCGGGGGTGTTCGGCTCATCACTAATGGTCAGTAACAATACTCAGGGGCCCAAAGGGTGCCAAGAAAATATCCCCCACACCATTACACCACCACCACTGGACTGAACCGTTGATACAAGGCAGGATGGATCCATGCTTTCATGTTGTTTACAACAAATTCTGACGCTACCATCTGAATGTCACAGCTGAAATCGAGACTCATCAGACCAGGCAACGTTTTTCCAATCTTCTATTGTCCAGTTTTAGTGAATTGTAGCCTCAGTTTGCTGGTCTTAGCTGACAGGAATGGCACCCGGTGTGGTCTTCCACTGCTGTGTGGACGAGAAGGCCTGACTCGCAGTCTCCGCTCTAATTCATCCCAAAGGTGTTCTATTGGGTTGAGGTCAGGACTCTGTGCAGGCCAGTCAAGTTCCCGCACCCCAAACTCGCTCATCCATGTCTTTATGGACCTTGCTTTGTGCACTGATCCAAATCATTTGGTGGAGGGGGGATTATGGTGTGGGGATGTTTAACAGGGGTTGGGCTTGGCCCCTTAGTTCCAGTGATGGGAACTCTTAAAGCCTCGTACACACGATCGGACTTTCATCAGGCAAATCCGTGGATTTTTGTCCGAAGGGTGTTGGCCATGAACTTGTTCTGCATACAGACGGCAGAACTTTTTCCGCCTACGTGGTTTTTCTGCTCTTTAGTGCCACCCTTTTGGCAACTTATGCTAGTGTTGTCTTATGGTTTGCATTGGTTCAGAGCATGTGTGTTTGTACTTTGGATTTTAGTTGGACGGATTTGTGTACACACGATCGGATAATCCGACGTAACACATTTATTGTCAGACAGTTGGTGAGCATAAACAGCCAACATTTGTTGTCGTTAATTCCACCAACAATTGTCTGATGGAGCATTCAGACGGTCGGATTATCCAACACAACACGTCCCTCAGACAATTAGTGACGTAAAATCTGATCGTGTGTACGGGCCTTAAGGTGTCAGCATACCAAGACATTTTGGACAATTTCATGCTCCCAACTTTGTGGGAACAGTTTGGGGATGGCCCCTTCCTGTTCCAACATGACTGTGCACCAGTGCACAAAGCAAGGTCCATAAAAACATAGATGAGCGAGTTTGGAGTGAAGGAACTTGACTGACCTGCACAGAGTCCTGACCTCAACCCGATAGAACACCTTTGGGCTGAATTAGAGCGGAGCCTGCAAACCAGGCCTTCCCACCCAACATCAGTGCCTGACCTCACAAATGCGCTTCTGGAAGAATTGGTAAACATTCCCATAGACACACTACTAAACCTTGTGTACAGCCTTCCCAGAAGAGTTGAAGCTGTTATAGCTGCAAAGGGTGGGCCAACTCAATATTGAACCTTATGGACTAAGACTGGGATGCCATTAAATTTCACGCGCGTGTAAAGGCAGGTGTCCCAATACTTTTGGTAATATAGTATATATATATATATATAAAATTTGCCGTATATTATCTACTGCTGGACTACTTCCTCCTTAAGGGTGACAATGCTCCCTGCTGCCTTTCTAACATTTAACAACACTGTCCCTTTAGGCTGTGCATCTACTACTGCACTACAAGGCTGCATGGTGATGAAGCTGGTCACTTTCACATGACTTTGTTATACACCCTACTGCCTTGTGAATGCCCAGATCAGCATTTCTCAACCTTTTTAACACAGAGGAACCCTAGAAGTAACTTTCTGATTTCAGGGAAACCCTGCTAAAACTTACAATACCCTTCAACTCATAATACATTAGTGTGATGGTCAGTGGGAAGAAAGCTCCTTACATTTGTGGTCATTAAGAAGAAAACCCCCTTACAGTAGGGTGACCAGACATCCCTGATTTCCGTGGACAGTCCCGGACTGAGGGGTTAGTCCCCATACCATGTCTGTCCCCGTTTTTGTCCCCGGATTCATGTATTCAGCAGTGTGACCATACATCCCACACAGCCAGGGATTGGTGAGCAAGCCAGGGATGTACAATGTTCTGTCAAATACTGCCCTACCCCCAGAAAAATGCCTCCAATAGGTCTGTGCGCACAATGACAGTGAGTGGAGCTGTCATATCGCAGCTCTGATGTCGGGGATGGGTGGAGCCGATATGCTGAGCTCCGCCCCCTTTGTCACACTGCTATCTCCTATATGTGTGTACTGTGTACTGATAACTTCTCAGGGAGTCTCAGCTGCTGCAATACGTCTTGGAGGGCTAGGCTGCTGGGTGTTGTAGTGCAGGGCACTGATTGGCTGCTGCTGCAGAACTTCTTGGAAAGGGGGGGTTTGCTGGGTGTTGTAGTGCAGGGCAGTGATTGACAGCTCTGGGCTCAACAATAACCCCCCTCCCTGCTTCTCCACCCTCAACAATAACCCCCCTCCCTGCTTCTCCACCCTCAACAATAACCCCCCTCCCTGCTTCTCCACCCTCAACATTAAGCCCCCTCCCTGCTTCTCCACCCTCAACAATAACCCCCCCCTCCCTGCTTCTCCACCCTCAATAATAACCCCCCTCCCTGCTTCTTCACCATCAACAATAATCCCCCTCCCTGCTTCTTCACCCTCAATAACAACCCCCCTCCCTGCTTTTCCACCATCAACAATAACCCCCCTCCCTGCTTCTGCACCATCAACAATAAACCCCCTCCCACCTTTCCACCCTCAATAATAACCCCCCTCCCTACTTCTCCACCCTCAACAATAACCCCCCTCCCACCTTTCCACCCTCAATATTAACCGCCATCCCTGCTTCTCCACCATCAACAATAACCCCCTCCCTGCTTCTCTACCATCAACAATAAACCCTCTCCCACCTTTCCACCCTCAATAATAACCCCCCTCCCTGCTTCTCCACCCTCAACAATAACCCCCCTCCCACCTTTCCACCCTCAACAATAACCCCCCTCCCTGCTTCTCCACCCTCAACAATAACCCCCCTCCCTGCTTCTCCACCCTCAACAATAACCCCCCTCCCTGCTTCTCCACCCTCAATAAAAACCCCCCTCCCTGCTTCTCCACCCTCAACAATAACCCCCCTCCCTGCTTCTCCACCCTCAACAATAACCCCCCTCCCTGCTTCTCCACCCTCAACAATAAGCCCCCCTCCCTGCTTCTCCACCCTCAATAATAACCCCCTCCCTGCTTCTCCACCATCAACAATAACCCCCCTCCCTGCTTCTCCACCATCAACAATAAACCCTCTCCCACCTTTCCACCCTCAATAATAACCCCCTCCCTACTTCTCCACCCTCAACAATAACTCCCCTCCCACCTTTCCACCCTCAACAATAACCCCCCTCCCTGCTTCTAGACCCTCAACAATAACCCCCCTCCCTGCTTCTCCACCCTCAACAATAACCCCCCTCCCTGCTTCTCCACCCTCAACAAAAACCCCCCTCCCTGCTTCTCCACCCTCAACAATAACCCCCCTCCCTGCTTCTCCACCATCAACAACAACCCCCCTCGCTGCTTCTCCACCCTCAACAATAACCCCCCTCCCTGCTTCTCCACCCTCAACAATAACCCCCCTCCCACCTTTCCACCCTCAACAATAACCCCCCTCCCACCTTCCCACCCTCAACAATAACCCCCTCCCTGCTTCTCCACCCTCAACAATAACCCCCCTCCCTGCTTCTCCACCATCAACAACAACCCCCCTCGCTGCTTCTCCACCCTCAACAATAACCCCCCTCCCTGCTTCTCCACCCTCAACAATAACCCCCCTCCCACCTTTCCACCCTCAACAATAACCCCCCTCCCACCTTCCCACCCTCAACAATAACCCCCCTCCCTGCCTCTCCACCCTCAACAATAAACCCCCTCCCTGCTTCTCCACCCTCAACAATAACCCCCCCTCCCTGCTTCTTCACCCTCAACAATAACCCCCCCTCCCTGCTTCTCCACCCTCAATAATAACCCCCCTCCCTGCTTCTTCACCATCAACAATAATCCCCCTCCCTGCTTCTTCACCCTCAATAATAACCCCCCTCCCTGCTTTTCCACCATCAACAATAACCCCCCTCCCTGCTTCTCCGCCATCAACAATAAACCCCCTCCCACCTTTCCACCCTCAATAATAACCCCCCTCCCTACTTCTCCACCCTCAACAATAACCCCCCTCCCACCTTTCCACCCTCAATACTAACCCCCCTCCCTGCTTCTCTACCATCAACAATAAACCCTCTCCCACCTTTACACCCTCAACAACCCCCCTCCCTGCTTCTCCACCCTCAACAATAACCCCCTCCCACCTTTCCACCCTCAACAATAACCCCCCTCCCTGCTTCTCCACCCTCAACAATAACCCCCCTCCCTGCTTATCCACCCTCAACAATAACCCCCCTCCCTGCTTCTCCACCATCAACAACAACCCCCCTCCCTGCTTCTCTTTATAAAGTATAGTTTATAAAGAATCAGTTCTTCCCCAAGGCGATCACATAAAAGCATGATGTGTGCAAGTTCTGGAGTTGCAAAGCACAAAGTTGAGTCACAAATATTTCACATGCCTAAATAATTAATTCTAATGTACTTTCCATAAGATATTTTATATATATATATATATATATATATATATATATATATATATATATATATATATTGTGACAGCAGGAAGGTAAAGTCACCTGGTTGCATCCAGGGGGGTAGATATATTTCGCCCAGATTCAGGCTTTACGCCGACTTATACAGCTAGGTGGAGAGTTGTATAAGCCCAGCTGAGACTAGTGGGCTCATGGATGACTCATACCTCTAGGGAGAGGGCTGGGCGTCGTGCAGACAGGGAGTTGATGAGACCAGCTGAACCTTGTCAGCTCATTTAGGCCTCTATAAGAAACTCCCAGATTCATTAGATGTTAGCTCATGCCTGGAAGCAGACCTGTGTGGACTGTCTAGGGAGAGTGAACCCCTGTGCGGTGAGAGAAAGCCTGTGTGGCTATATATTTGCTTGGACATTTAAAACCAGGGACTTAGGGACTAGGACAGCACTAGGCTGATCCCAGTTGTTAGTTAGGAAACCTGTATGTTTAGTCAGAGGTCAAGTTGACCAGGATTTATTTTGTTTATGTTTTTTTTTGCCTTGCTGTGTTTTTGTCACTGTAAATAGAAAATAAACCGCACCTTTTTGATTTTGAAAACCACAACCTCCGTCTGCTGGGCCTGTTTTTGGGTGGGGAGCCCATCCCGGGGGTCACACACACCCGCTGCCGAGCTAACCCCCTCACAGTTGGTGGAGAACGCGGGCAGTTTTTTTTTAAGCCAGCATGGAGGAGATACTGAAACAGCTGGCTCTAGCAAATGCCAATCAACAGCAGACAAATGCAGGTTTGCAAAGGAGCCTTGCAGCCCAGCAGCAAGCTCATCAACAGAGCCTTGCAACTTTACAACAGAGTCTGGAGGCTCAGCAACAAGCCCAACAGCAATCTGAGGCCCGCTTCATAGACCTGTTGCAGAAGCAAGAGCAGAGACTACAACAACAGATGGAAGCAGTAATGCAGCAACGTCCGCAGACCAGTGAGGAAAGCCGTCCCACTAATACCGCGTCCTTTGGGGTGAGTCGTTTATTGACAAAAATGACTGGAGAGGATGATCCAGAGGTATTTTTGACCACATTTGAAAGGACCGCTGAAAGAGAAAAGTGGCCTGAGGAGCAGTGGGCTGGACTAGTGGCTCCTCTGTTAACTGGTGAATCGCAGAAAGCTTACTATGACCTAGAGCCTAACCAAGCAAAAGACTATGTGATGCTAAAAGCTGAAATATTGGCAAGGCTGGGTGTCACCCTGGCTGTCCGGGCTCAGCGTGTGCATAACTGGACTTTCCAGCTTGGAAAACCCCCCAGGTCTCAAATGTATGATCTCATTCACCTGAGCAGAAAGTGGCTACAGCCAGAGACTTTGTCCGCACCAAAGATTGTGGAACGTGTTGTAATGGATCGGTTTTTGAGAGCTCTTCCTACTGCCATCCAAAAGTGGGTAAGCCATGGAGACCCAGAGACGGCCGATGGTCTTGTGGATCGTGTGGAGAAATACTTGGCTACAGAGAACCTGACGGCCTCTTCCAGAGACACTCGGACTTTCCACCCTAAGACCAGACCATCCCCAGGGGCGGATAAGAGGATTCCAAGGGGTGAGGGTGGAGAGAGTGAGAGGGTGGGAGCTCTACCCCAAGTTTGGCGAGAACAGCCTGGGAAATCAGCGGCTCAAGAGGCCGCAAGAAGGATCGTTTGCTACCGCTGCCGGCAAGCGGGACATATTGCAGCAAATTGCCCGGTTGTGGAGGAACCCATGCAGTGTGACTTTCTGACGGGCAGACGTCAGTCGCTGTGTGCGACAGTCGCATGCACTGCCATTCGGGGAACTGAGAAACATTTATGCAAAATGTGTATTAATGGTAGAAATGTTGTGGTATTGCTGGATTCAGGTAGCCTTGTGACCCTGATAAAGGCTGAGTTAGTTAAAACAGAGGTCTCTGGGAATAGCAAGGTAGCCGTTATTTGTGTGCATGGGGACACCCGAGAGTATCCAGTGACTACAGTGTGTTTCGAGACCCCCAGAGGTACCCTCTCTCATCCAGTGGGCTTAGTATCTCAGTTACCGCATGACGCCATTGTGGGAAGGGATTTTCCGAAGTTCTGGGAACTGTGGGATGATCCTGAGCCCCCCACTGGTGCCCCTATGTACCAGGAATGTGATAGCCAGAACTCCCCTGAGAGTGGTGAGGACTCTCCGGAATTTCCCTTGTCAGTATTGGCAGGGGAGACTCAAGAAACTGGAGAGGAGCCCACCTCCTCAGACGAAAACCTACCGTCTGTGGAGTTTTCTGATCTTGAGGTTCACAGGGAAAACTTTGCCACAGAACAGTTGAAAGACCCCGCCCTAATAAAGGCACGGGAAAACGTAGTGAAAATAGATGGCGAGTTAGTGAACCCAGATAATACCGGCACTTACCCATACTTCAGCGTAGAGAAGGACCTACTGTATCGGGTGGCAAAAAGGGCAGAAGAAACCGTTGAGCAGCTTGTGGTGCCCAAACCTTACAGGAAGTTGGTGTTGGAGTTGGCCCATGGGCACATTCTTGGAGGTCATCTGGGGACAGAGAAAACCCGAGAGAGGGTATTACAGAGATTCTATTGGCCTGGGGTGATGAAGGACATAGAAAATTATTGTTCCTCCTGCCCTGTGTGTCAGAGGTCGGCCCCGATGCCACATTTCCGTAGCCCGCTGGTCCCTCTACCCATCATTGAGGTCCCGTTTGAGAGAATCGCAATGGATTTGGTAGGTCCTATAATCAAGTCCGCTAGGGGGCACCAGTACATATTGGTTATAATGGACTATGCCACCCGTTATCCAGAAGCGATCCCTCTCAGAAATACCTCGGCCAAAACCATAGCCAAAGAGCTATCTCTTGTTTTTAGCCGGGTGGGTATTTGTAAAGAACTGCTTACGGACCAAGGTACACCCTTTATGTCCCGGGTTATGAAAGAGCTGTGTAAATTGTTCAAAGTGACGCAATTGCGTACATCTGTGTATCACCCCCAAACCGATGGGCTGGTTGAAAGATTCAACAAAACCCTAAAACAAATGTTGAAGAAAGTGGTGGATAGAGATGGAAGGGATTGGGACTGTCTACTTCCTTATTTGATGTTTGCTATTAGGGAGGTGCCCCAATCCTCTACGGGATTCTCCCCCTTTGAGTTACTGTATGGGAGACACCCAAGAGGGCTGTTGGATATTGCCAAGGAAACTTGGGAAAGTGAGAGTTCTCCCCACAGGAGTGTGATTGAGCATGTCGCCCTGATGCAAGATCGAATTGCACAGGTAATGCCCATCGTGAAGGAACATTTGGCCCAAGCGCAGTTGGCACAGCAGAGAGTGTACAACCGTGGAGCCAAGACCCGTACCTTTTCCCCGGGGGATAGGATATTGGTACTTGTCCCTACGGTTGAAAGTAAATTCCTTGCCAAATGGCAAGGCCCCTACGAGATAATGGAAAAAGTGAGCGAAGTGAATTACAAGGTCAGACAACCAGGAAGGCGAAAGCCCGAACAGATCTATCACGTTAATCTGTTGAAAGCCTGGAGGGATAGAGAGTCCCTAGTCGCAGACACTTGGTCACCAGCTCAAACTGGTTGCGTGATTCCTGAGGTTGGAATCGCAGCCACCTTGTCACAACCCCAACAACAGGAGGTTAAGGAGTTTGTGCTTCGCAACAAGGAGGTATTCTCTGAGCTGCCGGGACAAACATCTGGGGTAGAGCATGACATTATTACCCCGCCCGGTGAAAGGGTGAAGTTAAAACCCTATCGGATCCCAGAGGCCCGACGGGAGGCAATACGGGAGGAAGTACAGAAAATGCTGAACTTAGGGGTGATAGAGGAGTCCCAAAGTGATTGGTCTAGTCCCATTGTGTTGGTGCCTAAACCGGATGGGAGCTGGCGATTTTGTAACGATTTTCGTCAGTTGAACAAAGTTACAAAATTTGACACCTACCCCATGCCACGTATAGATGAGTTGATCGACCGGCTGGGAACAGCCCGATACATGACGACTCTTGACCTCACAAAAGGGTATTGGCAAATCCCCCTGGCCAAGTCGGCCAAAGAGAAAACCGCATTTGTAACCCCAGACGGGGCGTTCCAATATAAAAGAATGCCGTTCGGGTTACAGAATGCGCCGGCCACATTCCAGCGGAAAATGGACCAGATGCTGAGGCCCCATCGGAAGTATGCTGCGGCTTACCTGGATGACATAATTGTCCATAGCACAGATTGGGCCTCACATCTGCCAAAAGTGCAAGCAGTCCTGGACTCTGTTCGGGAAGCAGGGTTTACGGCTAACCCCAAGAAGTGTACCATTGGGCAGGAGGAGGCCAAATATCTTGGGTACACCATTGGGAGGGGAGTAATAAAACCCCAACTCAACAAAGTCGAGGCCATCCAGAGTTGGCCACGTCCCAACAGCAAGAAGCAGGTACGAGCCTTTCTGGGAATCGCTGGGTATTATCGGCGATTCATTCCCCACTTTGCTTCTAAGGCTGTGCCCCTAACCAACCTGACGAAGGGGAAAGGGTCGGTCATGATTAAATGGACCCCCGAGGCTGAGGCAGCATTCCAATTCTTGAAACAAGCCTTATGTAGCCAGCCAGTGTTGTACTCACCCGACTTCTCTAGAGACTTTGTCGTACAAAGTGATGCGTCAGATGTGGGGTTAGGAGCAGTATTGTCCCAGGTCTGGAACGGGGAAGAGCACCCAGTCATTTACCTCAGCAGGAAGTTGAAGTCCCATGAGGTAAATTACGCCACCGTTGAAAAGGAGTGTTTAGCGGTGAAGTGGGCTCTAGATTCCCTTCGGTACTACCTGCTAGGTAGGCACTTTGACATGGTTACGGATCACGCTCCGTTAAAGTGGATGGCTCAAAACAAGGAAACAAATAGAAGAGTGAATAGGTGGTTCCTGGCCCTCCAGGAATTCAACTTCACAGTAAAGCATCGCCCTGGCGTTCAAATGGGGAATGTGGATGCTTTGTCTCGAGTACATGAATGCCTGATTGCTGGTGTTCCAACCCCGAGGTTAAAACAAGAGGGGGGGGTATGTGACAGCAGGAAGGTAAAGTCACCTGGTTGCATCCAGGGGGGTAGATATATTTCGCCCAGATTCAGGCTTTACGCCGACTTATACAGCTAGGTGGAGAGTTGTATAAGCCCAGCTGAGACTAGTGGGCTCATGGATGACTCATACCTCTAGGGAGAGGGCTGGGCGTCGTGCAGACAGGGAGTTGATGAGACCAGCTGAACCTTGTCAGCTCATTTAGGCCTCTATAAGAAACTCCCAGATTCATTAGATGTTAGCTCATGCCTGGAAGCAGACCTGTGTGGACTGTCTAGGGAGAGTGAACCCCTGTGCGGTGAGAGAAAGCCTGTGTGGCTATATATTTGCTTGGACATTTAAAACCAGGGACTTAGGGACTAGGACAGCACTAGGCTGATCCCAGTTGTTAGTTAGGAAACCTGTATGTTTAGTCAGAGGTCAAGTTGACCAGGATTTATTTTGTTTATGTTTTTTTTTGCCTTGCTGTGTTTTTGTCACTGTAAATAGAAAATAAACCGCACCTTTTTGATTTTGAAAACCACAACCTCCGTCTGCTGGGCCTGTTTTTGGGTGGGGAGCCCATCCCGGGGGTCACACACACCCGCTGCCGAGCTAACCCCCTCACAATATATATATATTGTGAGGGGGTTAGCTCGGCAGCGGGTGTGTGTGACCCCCGAGATGGGCTCCCCACACAAAAACAGGCCCAGCAAACGGAGGTTGTGGTTTTCAAAATCAAAAAGGTGCGGTTTATTTTCTATTTACAGTGACAAAACACAGCAAAGCAAAAGAAACATAAACAAAATAAATCCTGGTCAACTTGACCTCTGACTAAACATACAGGTTTCCTAACTAACAACTGGGATCAGCCTAGTGCTGTCCTAGTCCCTAAGTCCCTGGTTTTAAATGTCCAAGCAAATAGCCACACAGGCTTTGTCTCACCGCACAGGGGTTCACTCTCCCTAGACAGTCCACACAGGTCTGGGTCCAAGCATGAGCTAACATCTAATGAAGCTGGGAGTTCTTATAGAGGCCTAAATGAGCTGACAAGCTTCAGCTGGTCTCATCAACTCCCTGTCTGCACGACGCCCCACACTCTCCCTAGAGGTATGAGTCATCCATGAGCCCACTAGCCTCAGCTGGGCTTATACAACTCTCCACCTAGTTGTATAAGTCGGCGTAAAGCCTGAATCTGGGCGAAATATATCTACCCCCCTGGATGCAACCAGGTGACTTTACCTTCCTGCTGTCACAATATACACACTGTGTGTATATATGTATAATACAGAGAGGGGAGATACAGTATACAGAGCAGTGCCGGCTGGTGCTCAAAATTTTTGGGGGTGCACAAACAAACTGAAATATTCAGAAAAAAATACCATAAATTGCCGCCTCACTGTGCCCATCAAATGGAGCCACTGTGCCTCATCAAATGCAGCCACTGTGCCCCATCAAATGGAGCCACTGTGCCCCATCAAATGGAGCCACTGTGCCCCATCCATCAAATGGAGCCACTGTGCCCCATCAAATGGAGCCACTGTGCCCCATCCATCAAATGGAGCCACTGTGCCCCATCAAATGGAGCCACTGTGCCCCATCAAATGGAGCCACTGTGCCCCATCCATCAAATGGAGCCACTGTGCCCCATCAAATGCTGCCACTGTGCCCCATCAAATGCTGCCACTGTGACCCCCCCACCCCCCGTCCGCTGTGGGACCTTGCAGCGGGTCAGACAGCGGCTTCTGTGTCCTCCATGCGTCTCCTCCCCTCTTCCTGATAGGCGTCCAAACGCAGCGCACCTGATTGGCAGAGAGGCGGTTCAGTGTTAGGAAAGCAAATATTCATTCGCTTTTCTAACACACCTGGATGGACTCCGAGCGCAATGCTTTGCGCTCCGAGTTCACCTTTTTTTAAAGCTTATTAGAGCCTATGACTCTAATCAGGTGCTTCAAAAACACCCCCACCGCTGGAATTCTGGCGCCGGACGCCTGAATAGAGGGTGGCGGCAGCGGTCATGGATAGATTCATGCAATGCATGAATCTATCTATTAGACATAGAGAGGGGTGGCTGGAGAGAGGGGGTGGCATCTGTGCACCCTTAATGGATGCACCGCCACTGATACAGAGAGAGAGGGGGAGAGACAGTATATAGAGGTTAACATTGAAAAGTTTTTTCTCTATCTTCTTAACGTTTGGTAGTCAGATCCCAAAAAATTCTAAGAAGTAAAAACTAAAATAGTTTACGATTTGCCAATAAAAAGAAATATGTCCCCGGATTTCATTTTAAAAATCTGGTCACCTTAGCTTACAGGTGGCTAAAAAGATCAATGGTGTCAGTGGGAACTTGGGGGGCAGAAATTGAGGGGCAGCATTTGCTCATTGCTCCATGAACCCAGAGCAACCTCTGGGGAAACCCTGGTATAGAGACTAGCAGGAATCACAGGTTACAGGCTACAGCAGGAAGAGCAAGTGAAAAGCTCTCTGGGAGATGTACCAGCAAAGGAGAGGGAGGAAGAGAGAGGAAATGGTCATGTGTCCAAAATCCGAAAATAATTTCCTGCGCATTTTAAAATTTAAATATAATAACTTTAAACATTCACTTTCAGCTAATGTGGAGCCTGCACTACTTTACAGCATATATTATTGGTAGATGGCCCTGTAATCTGCTTCAAATAAATGATAACATTTTTATCATTGAGATTTGCCAACTGGATTTTTTGGGGACCATTGTTGGATGTTGGCAGAGAATGATGAAACCTAACGTTCTGTTGTCTGCCTTCATGGTGGCTGAAAAAAAAAAATACAAAAGAAGAAGTATGTGTGTATATACAGTATATATAAACGTTTTTAGTACACATTGGTCTTAAACATTACTTTTTTTTTTTTTTTGCAGAATAATTATTAAAATGCACTCTGTTTTGGCGAGCTGCTTGCGTAAAGAGTTCTGTACATTATTAGTAAGGAGCACCCTCTACTGTTACTTTATGATACTACAGTCACGTACTGTACACAGACTGGTTGTAAACCCTCTTAATGTATGTATTTTTTAAACTAACCCGCAAGACAAAGGCATAATGAGCTAGTATGACTAGCATACTAGCTCATTATGCATCACTTACCTTAGGTCGGGGGCCCCCGAAGGCGTCCTCGTCTCCCTCTCCAGCCGTAGCCATCGCTGCGGCTATAGCCGGAAGGTTACTTCCGGCTATCGCCGCTACAGCCAATCACAGCGCCGCTCTGGAGCTGCGATTGGCCAGAGCGGCGAAGACGTGACTCCGCGCATGCACGCGGGAGCCATCAAATCCGGCTAAGCCAGATTTATGAATGGGGTTAACCCTATGAATGCGCCGATGCCTATGGCGCACATGCGCCGTAGACATCGGTGCATGTCATTTTTAGCAAATATCTCCTAAGCCGTGTAGGTTTAGGAGATATTTCTTGCACCTACAGGTAAGCCTTAATCTAGGCTTACCTGTAGGTGCAAGTTGCAAAAGTGGGTTTACAACCACTTTAAAGTATAACTAAAGGCAAAACCTTTTTTTTTTTTATGTTTCGGATAGAGTCCAATGGGGACAACCAGGAACTCCCTCACTTTGTAAGGAATTTACTCTTTCTGTGTTGGCTGTGGAACAGGAAGTGAAAGGAAATTTTACTCAATGGGACGCAGATGGCAAAAAAACTGACAAGAGCCCCTTACACTATCCAAAATGAAATAAAAAGGTTTTGTCTTTACTATAGGCCTGATGTATAATTTCTGAACTGCTTAGCAGGTTTTGGACTCTGAACAGAAATGCTTTAGGTTTGCTACACTTTGTAGGCCGTAGGAGGCAACGGAAATCCAGAGGACAGCCAGAACATTGAAAATGCCAGTTATGGACTACAACCTGAAGAGGTAAAGTTAGGGTCAGGTTATGGACATTGACAATGTTGGACTGTTTTGGCAAAGACTCTAAAGTAAAGTTGCACCAACTGTTCTAAAGCCTCGTACACACGTTCGGACTTCAAACAAACTTTTCCGTGGATTTTTGTCCGAAGGGAGATGGCCGGGCACACCCATAGCATACACACGGCAGGACTTTTCTGCAAACTTTCCCAAAACTTTCCCAACATCACATGGTTTTTCTGCTATTTTCTGCTCTTTACCGCCACCCTTTGGTCAACTTCTGCTATTGTTGGTTGATTTTAACATTGGTTCTGGGCATGCGTATTTGTACTTCAGAAAAAAGTCCGATGTATTTCTGTACACACGGTCGGACTTTGCACCATCGGACTTTTGTTGCTGAAAAGTTTGTCTGTTTGCAGAGCGAACTTTTGTCAGATGAAAACCAAAAAATTTTGTCTGATGGAGCGTACGCTCGGTCGTATTTTTTGGAAAACTTGCTCATTTTGAAGTTTGTTGACAAAAAGTCCGACCGTGTGTATGGGGCTTAAGCCTGGTCTGAAGTTTTTGAAATGGGTGCATGTTGGCTCTGGTGTATGAAAAGAACTCGAGTCAATAAAGCACACATGAGGTATGGAGCAATGCCATAATTGTGCCACTTTTAATCTTATTACAAGGAATGTAAACATCCCTTGTAATAGAAAAAAAGCATGACAGGACCTCTTAAATATGAGATCTGGGGTCAAACAGACCTCAGATCTCATATTTACACTAAAATGCAATGAAAAAAAAAAAATATGTCATTTTAAAAAAAATAAAAAAATTTTGCTTTAAGAGCTATGGGCGGAAGTGACGTTTTGACGTTGCTTCCGCCCTACAATGGTAAGGAGACGGTTGGGGGCCATCTTCCCCTCACTCATCTCCATACCAAGCCAGGGAGAGGACCCGATCACCTCCGTTGCTGCTCCGGTAAGCGGCGGAGGGCACGGGAGAGCGGCGGGAGGGGGAGCCCTCTCCCGCCGCCGATAAAAGTGATCTTGCGGCGAATCCGCCGCAGAGACCACTTTTATCTGAAAGCGGACCGCCCGTTGAAGAAGAGGATTCCAGGGTTATGGTAGCTAGCTGCTGCCATAACAACGATATCCCTCTTCAAATTGCCGACATATAACGACGGCGGGTGGTCCAGAAGTGGTTAATGGACGGGCCGCCCCGATAGCTTTCCATATATCTGCAGTGAACAGAGAGTATCCTGTTTAGTATACTTAGAAACATTGCCACTCCTCCAGTCCATTCTATGTTGTTAACATGTGTGAGATGGCCTCAGCCTTACACCACTCTACAAGCCACACCCTCTGTCATGTTTCACCCCACCCGCCAAGGCTTAGTCATAATCCTCAACATAAGTGGAGATTCCAACATTGTGATATTCCATCAGGTGTGGCATGAGCTGTTAACGATTCCTTTAAGGGCCCTTTCACACGTGCAGACAGTAAGTCTGTATTTCATCCATCCGTTTTTGGATGAAATACGGACATACATGTATCCCTATGGGATAGCGGGTGTCAGTGGATGAACATCCGCTGACACCCAATCTCATCCGTCTCCGCTATGGTCCGATTCTGCAGACGGAGGAAAATCCTATTTTTCCACCCGTCTGCAGAGCGGATCGGATGAACACGGACAGACGGTCCGTGTTCATCCAATCCCCCCATAGAGGAGAGCGGAGATCTGACAGGGTGGTCCCTGCACAGTGTGCATGGACCGCCCTGTCATCCGCCGGCTCAGCGGGGATCAACAGAGCGATCCCCGCTGAGCAAGCAGATGTTCACGGGGCGGATCATTACGGGATCCGCCCGTGTGAAAGGGCCCTTGCTCTCTTTTAACTAATTACTATGACATTATCGCTTGTCTTTATGGCTAGAAGCCTCTTCAAAAACAAAAAGCCACCTGTCACTATTTTATTACTGTATTGTCTGGTGTATTTTATGTCTGATATCCTCTGGCCAAAATAATTCTTGTGACTGGGACAACATCTTTAATTACAGAAATATGCAGCAAAAATGTAGCTGAAAAACTTGTCTTATGTGTCATTACGGTTAGAAGCCGGGCTAAGTGTCCCTTAGCAATTCACCTGGATATTGCACTGTGCTGATTGGCCCCTAAATTGTAAACGATCACTTTGTAAAACAACCCATTCAGTTTAAAATAGAAATGAAAGGCACAACCTTTGTGTATAGATATAAACAAACATTATAAATCCCTTTTTTCACTTTTTTATAAGTGATCCCATTCCCTCTGTTCTCAGCTGCATAAGAGCTGGGGGGAAGGAGAAGCAGCAGGACACCGAGAGTGCCAGTGAATGTCTGTGTCTGTACAGCGGAGGGGGTGTCAGGACAAGTCTGTTCATTAGAGGAGAGTACATTGATTTCCCAGAATAGCTAGAGAACTGATCACTAGACATGTGCAATTCGTTTTGTCAAAATTTGTTAAAAAAAGAATTTGGAACGAATTTGGACAAATTCGTTGATTTGAATATTTGAAAATTCAGAAATACGAATATTCGAAAATTCTGAAATGTGAAAATTCTGTAGTTGTCGCTTCAGTTATAGTTGTTGTTGTTTCAGTTGTAGTTGTTTCAATTGTAGTTGTTGTATTCAGTTGTTGTTGTTGTAGTAGTTGTTGGTGTTGTTTCAGTATTTGTTTTTAGGTGTGTTGTTTCAGTTGTAGTTATTGATTTCAGTTGTTGTCGTTTTTGTTGTTTCAGTAGTTTTCAGTTGTTGTAGTTTCAGTTGTTGTTGTTTCAGTTATAACTTAACTATTACTAACTATCAAATTATAGGTATTGGAATTTCCTTTCAAATTTGGCTGTTCGAGAACGTAACGAACATGAATTTATCCGAAGTTGGGGCGTGGCGACCGGACTCCAAGATGGACGCTTAGCCCAGGAGCTCCGCTTGTCAGCCTGAGGTAACATCAGCCCCCACAGTCCACCGGCGCTCCTGCGAGCCCTGCGATCGCTCATCCGATCCCTGACCTGCCAAGGAACAACCCGGTGATGCCCAGGAATCGTAAAAAACCGCTGCAGCCCCAGAAACTAGACAGCTTCTTCGGAGCAGCAGCGAGGGGAATGCAGCAAAATGGCGGTGGCGACGGAGCGCGAGTCCCACAGCACGCCTCGCAGCCAGGAGCACTGACCACAAGCAACGGCCCGCCGTCCGTCGCCATCCGCTCGGCTACAGCACACAGCGCTTCCTCCTCCGGGGCATCCAGCCCCACAACGCGGAGCCCAGCCAAATCGAGGCCGCGGAGGGACTCCCCAGCTAGGCCGCAGCCGGATCTCAGCATGGAGGTAAGCGGGCCGCAACCCACCAGCACTAGCCAGCGGCAACAGAGGGGGGACCCCATATCAGAATTCCCCACGGCAGACAGACCAGTATCCGACACCGTGCTGAAGGACATGCTCCTTTCACTGAGAACATCCCTGCAGTCAGATATATACAGTGGGATCACTGCATGCCAAAAAGAAATGCAGGCCATAGGACAGAGGGTCCATGTTGTGGAAGACAAAGTGGAAGAGCACACTTCTGCATTTAACATGATGGTGGACGCCATCAAGGCACAGGGGGAGGAAATAGTTTGGCTCAAGGATAAGATGGCGGACCTCGAGGACAGATCAAGAAGGAATAACCTTAAACTGAGGGGCGTCCCTGAAAATGTTCCCCCCACACAGCTCCTTCAATACACCCAGACTCTGTTCTCCACATTGCTGCCAGAGGCAACAGCGCAGGATCTTATCATTGATAGAATCCATAGGGTCCCTAAACCGTCGTTCCTCCCTGACGAGACTCCCAGGGATGTACTGATGAGGGTACACTTTTTTCACATCAAAGATCGCATACTACAAGCGTCACGTACTCCAGGGAAAGTCCCGCCACAATACGCCAACATCAGGATGCTACCTGACCTGTCCAGACACACTCTTCAGCGCAGACGCAATCTGCTCACTGTAACCAAAGCATTGAGGAATCACAACATACCGCATAAGTGGAAATATCCAGCCACTCTTATTATCACCCACAATGGGGCCAGTGTCTCAGTATCCAAAATAGAGGAAGGGCTGGCTGCTCTACGCCAATGGGGAATTCTCCCGGAACAAGTTCCTCAATCCCAATCCTCTGCAAGCCCACGGCCAATACAGAATGACTGGCAGGTAGTGTCACACAAGAAGGCTGGTAAGGAAAAAGCCGGTGAGGCAAAATAATTACTTATACTCACCAATCTCGTTTATCTCAGGTGCACAGGTACCGCAGTGAGGTATCAACTGTACACCCTCCGTTCTGCACTAGCAGCTACGTCTGCCCGAGGATCAATTTATGGATCCATTTCTTATGAAAATCCAGTTATATCTATCTTTTTCTCTTATATTTCCGTTGCTGTTTTCCTTTTTTCTCCCCAGTGTCCCTTTTGATATACACAGAAACGCTCAATGTATAATGACAGCGGTAAATGAAGAACATGTTAGACTACTCTCAGCATACCACAAGGATGGACAAAGCCAACCAACATTCTCCAGGACGAGTAAGTGCCTAACCAGTTTCCTCACACACGATACCACTCCAATAACACTATGACGATTAAGCTCCTATCTATTAATGCCCGGGGTCTGAACCACCCGGTAAAACGCTTCTCCATGTGGAAAGAAGCCTGCACACAGAGAGCTGACATACTCTGTGTGCAGGAAACACATTTCCAAAAAGATGCAGCCCCGAAGTGTTCACATAAGGACTACCCTTTCATATATACGGCTTGTACGCCTGACAACAAGAGGGGAGGAGTCCTATTGGCCATCAAAAACTCTCTCTCATTCCAACCGAAAACTACTGTTCTGGACGATGGAGGCAGGTATATCATCCTTACGGGAGACATCAATTCCAAACCATACACGATTGTTTCAGTATATGCCCCTAACACTCACCAACTCCGCTTCTTGAGGAAAATCCTTACCAAAGCCCAAAATTTGAAATATGGCAACCTCCTGATATGCGGTGATTTTAACATGACATCGGACCCGCTACTGGATACTACCTCTGGCAAACCCAGGACCCACCTGTCTCTGCAACCCTTGTTACACAAAGTGGAACTCTTTGATGTATGGAGATGCTTCCACGCCAACGAACGTGACTATACTTTTTTCTCGAACAGACACAGTTCATATTCTCGTATAGACATGTTCCTAACTGATAAATGGTTGCTGCAGAACATTGAAAGAACTAGTATACACAATATTACATGGTCCGATCATGCTGCTATATCTTTGTCTATTATTGAAAAGGGTGTCTCCCCTTCTATCCCCATCTGGCGTAGTAACACTAGGGTTCTTCAAGAACCAATTCTCCAAAAGTCTATAGCCCAACACCTAACGAACTACTTCGCAGAAAATGTTGATTCTGTAACTGACCCAAACGTTCTGTGGAATGCACATAAAGCATATATTCGAGGGATATTAATCCAAATTGGCGCTAGGGAAAAAAGAAAACTAACGCACTCACTTAACTCTACTATTGCTGACATACAAATTCTAGAAACCATGCATAAGCAGTCACCGTCAGAACCCTTAACTAGTAAACTGTGCGCCAGCAGAGAAAAGCTTAGAGAACTTCTATCGCACCAATTTGATAGGCATCTAAGACGCCTGAAACTCCTACACTATGCCAACGCGGACAGAGCAGGCAAATATTTAGCAAATAGACTCAAAGCCACTCGTTCCAAAACTAGAATACAATACCTGAAACACCCATCCACTTCACTAAAAATTATTAACCCCCAAGATATAGCTGATCAATTTGCTGACTACTACAGTTCGCTTTACAACCTCCAGAGAGACTCCAATACCCCCCAACCGACAATAGAAAAGATACAAACGTTCTTGCACACGTTGAAACTCCCATCCCTTTCCCAAACACAACTGGAGGACCTAAACAGCCCAATCACGGCACTAGAAATAGAACACATAATTGACTCTTTACCAATCGGGAAATCCCCCGGCCCAGATGGCTTTTCCAATGAATATTTCAAAACATTTAAACAGATCCTTTCGCCCCACATGTCTAAAGTCTTCATTAAAGCCACAGAAACAGCGACACTTCCGCGAGAAATGCTAAAAGCACACATAGTCACACTCCCTAAACCAGGAAAAGAACCCCACACACCAGCTAACTTCAGACCCATTTCACTCTTAAACACTGACACAAAAATATTTGCAAAATTACTGGCTAAAAGACTTACGCATATAATACCACTAATCATCAAAAAAGACCAGATGGGCTTTATAAAGGGGAGACAGACCTCTGACGCTACCAGGAGAATCATCAATGTGATACATCGGGCTGAAAGAACTCGAACGCCTTCTCTGCTGCTCTCTATTGATGCAGAGAAGGCGTTCGACAGGGTCCATTGGACCTACATGGAAATGGTTCTGGAAAAATTTGGGTTTAAAGGATCAATTTTAAAGGCTATTCTATCTCTCTATTCCTGTCCATCCGCCCAGGTGTACTCTGCAGGCCTACTGTCTAAAACATTTGACATATCAAATGGGACCAGACAGGGCTGTCCCCTGTCCCCAACTATTTTTAATCTTATGATAGAACCACTAGCTGAAGCAATCAGATCAACGCCCTCAATCACGGGCTTCCAGTTTGGTTCCAATATGCATACCATTAATCTATTTGCGGATGATGTAATTCTAATTCTGACTAATCCTTTACAGTCCCTAAAAGAGGCGCACAAAATCCTAACAACATTTGGGGACATATCCTACTACAAGGTCAACTTTACAAAGTCTCTCATCCTAGACCTAGGAGTACAGTCTCAAATGAAACAATCCCTTCAAAAACAATTACCATATACTTGGAGCGCGGGTAGTATCACGTACCTGGGTATCTCACTCACTAGTAAAATAGCTGCCCTCGCTAAAACTAACATGACTCCGCTGGTAACCAAACTGGAAGCCCAACTCAAGGCCATTTCGAGAACTGAAATCTCATGGATGGGTAGAATATCCGCATATAAAATGTTCATTTTACCACAAATCTTATATGTATTTCGCACTCTGCCTATTCATATCCCTAATCATTTCGTCAATAGTCTCGCTAGAATAGGTTGGAAGTACATATGGAAGGGAAAAAGAGCTAGGTGTTCCAGGAATAACTTGACTTCACACAAACAAGCAGGAGGGGCGGGTTTCGTGGACATTTATGACTACTTATGGGCGGTGCGCCTAGACCAAATTAAATTCTGGTTTCAACAATCCGACGCACCTCTTTGGGTTGACATAGAAACTTATTTATCCCCAACGAAGGATCTTACCCAACTACTCATAGGAGACCGATGGACTCCATGGAACATCTCTCTTCTCCCGCCTACCATGCAGACATCACTGAGAGCATGGAGACTCATTTTAGATAAGCATCACACGGACGCCCAAACCATAGACTTCGACCTTCCCCTGAGTATATTAGAATCCAAGATCCCAATGTTGGACGTCACTGACATGATAGATAAAGGCATATATCACATATTGGACCTTTATGAAGGCCCACAACTCAAACCCATAGAACAAATCATGACACAATATAAGATCTCCCCACCAGGCACTTACAAATGCCTCAGAATTACACACTTCTTGAGATGTCAGGCACCCTCATTAGCGACAATGCCGATTAAAATTTGGCAGTTCTATTCCAACGCAACACCAGACAAGAAGGGTATTTCCTTTTTCTATAACCTACTGCAAGACAGACTGACATTCAAGAAGACAACAGCAATGCAGAAATGGGAGGTAGACATAGGCGACACATTCTCGGACAAACAATGGCACAGGGCCTTCATGGAAGTACACAAGTCTTCCCACTGTGTGAAGCACTGGGAACTGATGATCAAGATAACAAATAGATGGCACTATACTCCTTTCCGACTTGCCACATACTTTCCGGGAACATCCTTGCACTGCTGGAGGGACTGTGGGCACGTTGGTAACTTACTGCATATGTTCTGGCACTGCCCCAGCATAAGAAGTCTATGGAACCAGGTTTTCCAACAGATTTCCTCCATGACTGGAATACTGACACGACCCGATCCAGCTTTAGCATTACTGCACCTAAACATTGACAAATTCCCACGGACTTTTAGGCCAGTCGTGACACACATACTTCTGGAAACACGCCTGTTGATATTGCGCAATTGGAAATCTAATAAAACTACAAACATCTCTGAAGTCATAGCAGCAGTTCATAGAAATTATACATTCGAACGCCTATTAGCAATCAACTCTCTAACATGTAAAAAATTTGATGATGACTGGGCTATTTGGCCCAAGTCCCTTGGTTAAATTGTACACTTACCACCACTGTGTATCACCTATTGTGTATATCTCTTTATGTACCCCTTGTTTATATTTTATCCTCTATTTCTTTCTATTATCTGTAAAAGAAAACTTTTCAATAAAAAATTATTGCTTTAAAAAAAATTTATCCGAAGTTACGAATTATCCGAAATAACGAATGCCATATCCAAACTAATGGAACGTAACAAATTAATAATAATAAATAATAATAATAAAAAACTTGTTATTATTATAAATTTATTCTGTTCCATTTGTTTAGATGCGCCATTCGTTATTTTGGATAATTCATAACTTTGGATAAATTTGTATTCGTTATGTTGACTAACAGCCAAATTTGAAAGGAAATTCCAATACCTATAATTTAATAGTTATTATTTCAAATTTTCGGATTTTCATTCTTTCAAAATCTTTTTCTTATTTTCGGATTTTCAAATTTCAGAATTTTTCGAATTTACGAACTTTCGATCATAAAGAATGACCCGAAAAATGAAAAAAAAAACCCGAATGAAACAAAAACAAACAAATTTTTCGGCAGTGCACAAGTCTACTGATCACAGTGTGCTCTCCTGCTTAGTAAGGTGAGATTTGTAACCACTTGAGCTCTGGAAGGTTTTACCCTCCTTCCTGACCAGGACATTTTTTTACTAGTAATGGCAGCGATCAGTGATTTTTAGCGGGACTGCGACATGGTGGACAAATCGGACACCTGACACTTTTTGGGGACCAGTGACATTATTACAGTGACCAGTGCTAAAAACAAAATGCACTGTCACTGCTCTAATGACACTGGCAGGCCAGGGGTTAACATCAGGGGCGATCAAAGGGTTAAGTGTGTCCCTAGGGGGTGCTTTCTAACTGTGGGGGGGATGCTTGGGCTGGGGGAAAACAAAGATCTGTGTTCCCTTCTGGCAGACCGCCATTCTGCCTCTCTCCTAACCTTCGCCGGACCCGCTAATTGGCTCCCGCTGTTTTCCAATCACAGCAGGAGTGGGGCTCTGGCGGCGTGCGTGCCCCAGAGCCTCTTAAAGAAATCACATACAGGTACGTGATTTTGCGCTCAGGGCCCCCCCATGTACTTGGGGCGGTCCTTAAGCAGATAAGGAATGCAGAGGGACTGGCAGGAACACCACTGATTTCCCATAAAGGAAGCAACACAAAGAGAACAGGATACTTTCTCATACAAGTACAGTGGAACCTCGGATTGCGAGTAACGCGGTTAACGAGCGTTTCGCAATACGAGCAATATTTTTTTTAAATCCTGACTCGGTTTGCAAGTGTTGTCTCACAAAACGAGCAGGATTCAAGTCTCTGCGGTGTGCAGTACTGCATTTGGCCAGGGGTGCAGGGGCGCCGGAGCCGATCGGAGCCACTCGGAAACACTCGGAAATACTCCGTTCATGAGTGTTTCCGAGCCTTTCCCGGGGGTTTCCGAGGGCAGCTGAACGGTCTCTGAGCATTTCCGAGTCTCATTTCCGAGTCTCACCGCCCCCCCACATCTGGCCACATACGGTATTGCATGCCATAGAAGTCAATGTGGAACAAATTATTTTTGTTTCCATTGACTTCTATGGGGAAATTCGCTTTGATATGCGAGTGCTTTGGATTACAAGCATTGTCCTGGAACTGATTATGCTCGTAATCCAAGGTTCCACTGTACATGGTACAGCAGCCACATATCAGGAGTGTGAGGTGTTGGGATAACAAGCGCTTTAAAGCTGAACTCCAGGATAAGCAAATATTGTCCAACTACAAAAGGCATGTGTATTCTTATGTGACTTTTGGGTGTCTATTTATAAAACATTCATTGGACGAATGTAACAAATACAGGATGGATGAATTTTCCCTGTATTTTCTGTAATAGATTATTTCCTATGATCGTCAGCTATAGTTATATAAAGGATGTGGCCTGGCACAAACTCAGGTTTAATTTGCAGGTTTGTACATCCAAGTTGGAGGAAGGGTTTAGGAATTACAGCTCTTAAGAATAGCCATCCCCATTTTTGAAGGGACCAAAAGTAATTGGACAATTGAATAAAAAGCTGTTTCATGACCAGGTGTGGGTTACTCCTTCATTATTTCTTCATCAATTAAGCAGCTAAAGGGTCTGGATTTGATTCTAAATGTGCTATTTGCATTTGGAATCTATTGCTGTGAACCTCAATCATGTGTTCAAAGGAGCTGTCCATGCAAGTGAAACAAGCCATTGTAAGGCTTCAAAAACAAAACAGATCCATCAGAGAGATAGCAACAACATTAGGATTTGCCAAATCATAGACATGTGCGATTAGTTTCGTATGAATCTAAAATTCGTACGAATTTCCGGAAATTCGTACATTCGTACGAATCCGAAATACAAATTTTTATGCATACAAATTCTGTACGAAATACGAAATTTTGTTTACGAATTTCGGATCCAAAAGTGAAAAATTCCTTCAAATTTCGTACCTGGGGGGTGTGTATGATATGCATGTAAAGTGGCGCATGTTTCCCGTGCTTAGAACTGTCCCTGCAAAAAATGTCATTTTTGACGGAAAAAAAGTCATTTAAAACTGACTCGCGGCTATTAATGAATTGTCGGCTTTTATCAATACATAGAAAAGTCATTGAGAAAAAAAAAAAAGCGTGGGGGTTCCCCCAAATTCAATTACCAGGCCCTTCAGGTCTGGAATGGATATTAAGGGGAACCCCCCCGCAAAAAAAATAAAAATGGTGTGCGGTTCCCCCTAAATATTCATACCAGGCCCTTCAGATCTGGCATGGATTTTAAGGGGAACTCCACCCCAAATTTAAAAAAAAATGGCGTGGAGTCCCCCCAAAAATCCATACCAGACCCTTATCCGAGCAGGCAACCTGGCCGGCCGCACGAAAAGAGGGGGGACGAGAGAGCGCCCCCCCTCCTGAACCGTACCAGGCCACATGCCCTCAACATGGGGAGGATGTCCCCATGTTGATGGGGACAAGGGCCTCATCCCCACAACCCTTGCCCGGTGGTTGTGGGGGTCTGCGGGCGGGGGGCTTATCGGAATCTGGAAGACCCCTTTAACAAAGGGATCCCCCAGATCCCGCCCCCCCATCTGAATTGGTAAGGGGTACATTGTACCCCTACCATTTCACAAAGAAAGTGTAAAAAAATTTAAATAAAAACACACAAACACCTTGAAAAAGTCCTTTATTTAAAAAAAAAAAAAAAAAACATTCCAGCGATGAAATCCAGTGTCCCGCGGCGATCCCGATGTCCAGCGCTGTCCTTCATTGGTTGTGCCTGAGCGGACCTGATGGGGAACTTCCTCCGCAGTGTTTTAAATGTATAGAGCCGCCCCTTCTAAAGTTCCCCATTAGGTCCGCTAAGCTAACATCCGGGGCCGGCGGATCCGTTCTCCGACTCACCGATCCAACAGGTGAGTCGGTAGAAGCACCGGAGGGCAGCGGGAGGGGGGGGGCGTCCCCTCTCGCCGCCGCCCATAAGAACGATCAAGCGGTGGAACAGCCGCTATGATCATTCTCATGGTGCAGGGAATCGCCGGCTGAAACCGGCAATATCTGAATGATGCCTGTAGCTGCAGCCATCATTCAGATATACCCCCACAAAGCCGAGGACATCATATGACGTCCTCTGGGCCTGAAGTAGTTAAATGTGCTGGGGGTTCCCCAATGCACAACAATGGACCAAAAATTATGCATTGCAGCATTTTCAGCAGAACAATTCATACCTCCCAACTTTGTGAGATGGGAACGAGGGACACCTATTAGTAAAAGTATGTAGGCATTGGACACGCCCCCTGCCACGCCCACTTAAAGGAGAATCCTACAAAAAAATTGTGGGAGGTGAGCGGCGACCATGATCTGTGTTAGCTCTGTCTGGACCGCAGTCGCCACTCACCTCCCGCTTTGCGGCTCAGACTTCAAGAGAACACTCTTGTGAGGACTTGTGGCCCGGCAACTCTGGTCCACCGCACAAATGCCTGGTGTGCCCTATGGCCTGCTACCAAGATGCTGCCAGAGGGGCAGAGAAAAGCGAAAGAATTATGTACACAAAGCCACAGCCATCCCAGTAGTAAATGTCTACATCTGGGGTCTCAGATATATATACGTGTGCTTGGTAGGGCTTGGGGGGCGGGGGGGGGGGTTAAGTGCACTTTGTACAATAATGAACTCATCCCTTCATGTTGAACACCAGGAACACACTCACCGGACACTTTATTAGGTACGCCTTGCTAGTACCGGGTTGGACCCCCTTTTGCCTTCAGAACTGCCTTAAATCTTTGTGGCATAGATTCTACAAGGTGTTGGAAGCATTCCTCAGAGATTTTGGTCCATAGTGACATGATAGCATCACACAGTTGCTACAGATTTGTCACCTGCATATCCATGATGCGAATCTCCCGTTCCACCACATCCCAAAGGTGATCTATTGGATGAGATGTGGTGACTGTGGAGGCCATTGGAGTGCAGTGACCTCATTGTCCAGTGGTGAGATGATTGGAGGTTTGTGACATGGTGCATTATCCTGCTGGAAGGAGCCATCAGAAGATGGGGACACTGTAGTCATAAAGGGATGGACATGGTCAGCGACAATACTCAGGTAGGCCGTGGCCTATAAACGATGCTGAATTGGTACTAAGGGACCCAAAGGGTGCCAAGAAAATATCCCCACACAATTACACCACCACCAGCCTGAACCGGTGACAAGGCAGGATGGATCCATGCTTTCATGTTGTTTACACCAAATTCTCACCCTACTATCTGAATGTCGCAGCTGAAATGGAGACTCATCAGACCAGGCAACGCTTTTCCAATCTTCTATTGTCCAATTTTGGTGATCCTGTGTGAATTGTAGCCTCAGTTTCCTGTTCTTAGCTGACAGAAGTGGCACCCGGTGTTGTCTTCTGCTGCTGTAGCCCATCTGCTTCAAGGTTCGATGTGTTGTGTGTTCAGAGATGGTATTCTGCATACCTTGGTTGTAACGAGTGCTTATTTGAGTTACTATTGCCTGTCTATCATCTCAAACCAGTCTGCCCATTCTCCTCTGACATCAAAAAGGCATTTTCATCCACACAACTGCCGCTCACTGGATATTTTCTCTTTTTCTGACCATTCTCTGTAAACCCTAGACATGGTTGCGTGTAAAAATCCCAGTAGATCAGCAGTTTTTTAAAATACTCAGACCAGCCTGTCTGGCACCAACAGCCATGCCACATTCAAAGTCACTTAAATCCCTTTTCTTCCCCATTCTGATGCTCGTTTTGAACTTCAGCAAGTCGTTTTCACCACGTCTAGATGCCTAAATGCAATGAGTTGCTGCCATGTGATTGGCTGAGTAGCAATTTATGTTACCAAGCAATTAAACAGGTGTAAATAATAAAGTGGCTGTGGGAGTGTATATAAAATTCTCAAATTAATATACAAACAAATTCATAATTTAATGTATTTAATTCAAGCAGTGTAAGTCCCTGAATGTTATCGGGGCCCCTGTTCAGTAAGGCTGGAGTGTAGGAAGGAGGAGTACATGGAGTCTATTAGGCTTTCATATGCTTATAAGAAACACGTTGATAGGTAAAGAAAGTAGAGTGTGCTGTATCTCCTTCCACTGTCCAGTCACATGTTGGGGGTGGGTCCAGGATAACCTGGGTGCGGGGGGGGAGTGGGTTGTATGATGCTGGCTACCAGACTGAGGACACCTAGTGGCAGAAAAAATACTGTGGGGAAATTCTCTAGATTAAAGCTGAATATTGCAGCAAAAGCTAGTTTTGTTATTTTGTCCTTTAGTGGGTATTTTTATCTTGCTATTTTTTTGGCTTGAAGTGGTTGTAAAGGCAGAAGGTTTTTTTTTTTTTTTTTTTCACCTTACTGCATTCTATATCATTAGGTAAAACACCTTCTGCATGCAGCTTCCCCCGCAGCCCCCCCTCTTATACTTACCTGAGCCCCATCTTGATCCAGTGATGGGCATGAGAGCCGAAGCTCCCTTGGCTCTCTCGCGCCACATTGGCTTAGATACAGCAACGGGAGCCATTGGCTCCCACTGCTGCCAATCAGAGCCAGTGACGAGGGAGTGTCTTATGGACACACAGAGCGGGGCTCGGGAGTGAGCAGGCACGAGTGCCCCCATAGCAAGCGGCTTGCTATGGGGGAACTCAGCAGCTATGGGGGAACTCAGCAAGGGGGTGAGGCCAGGAGCACCAATGGGGGACCTAAGAGGAGGAGGATCGGGGCTGCTCTGTGCAAAACCATTACACAGAGCAGGTAAGGTAAGCAGAGCAGGTAAGAATGACATGCTTATTATTTTAAAACAAAAAAAGGAACCTTTAATATTACTTTATGTTCTGCGTTAAAGCTCAGTTTTTTTAAATAGAGAAGGGTTAGAACCTCTGTCAGGTCTTCTTGCTGTCTGTGTTCCTATTTAAAGAATTTCCTTAAAGCGGAGGTTCACCCAAAATAACAATTATATTCTAACACAATCATTGCACTACCTACATGCTCAAAAGCCACAACATTGTTTTTTTTTCAGAGAGAAATACCATAGCATAGCGTTTCCAAGTGTGACTTCCGGGTTTCCCCTCCCGCAGGAGTAGGCGTTTCTACTCCTTTGCCCGGCGCCGCAATGCAATTTGGGACTTCGCTGTAATGTCTTCTGGGAGCACAGGGTCGTGCTTCCCAAGATACAATGTGGAACGGCGTGCTGCGAAATCTCGAGAGATTTCACTTAAGAAATGTTGCGGTCACGTGACGAGGGCGTCTCTAATTTCGCCATTTTAAAAAAGGGCATGCAGGTAAATATTGCCATTAGGTTTTTCTACTGTTGTGCATACCATCACAACAGGGCGTTAACTTACAATGACGCCGCCCGTTGTGATGGTAACCAGTAAGTTTACGGCGCTACTCGCCGTAAACACTGCGCAGGCGCGAGATACAGTGGTGAATGCTGGGAGATGAGCATTCACCGCTTCCAGGAAATGATTGCTTGTGGGTTTCACAATGCCCACAAGCAAAATGGAAACTGCCAGGAACGGATTTTAAAAGTTCTTCTTTGCCATGGAAATGGACAGGGGATATATGCAGACACCAAACAAGTGAGTATAAGTTTGTATTGTGAAACCCCATCGAATGCACAAAAACCCCCCCAAAAAAAACGGTTGGCCGCAGAACCTTTGCTTTAACTGTCCATTCCTGTCTATTCCTCCATTCCTCCATACCTGTCCATTCCTGTCCATTCCTCCATTCCTGTCCATTCCTCTCCATTCCTCCATTCCTGTCCCTTCCTGTCTATTCCTCCATTCCTGTCCCTTCCTGTCTATTCCTCCGTTCCTGTCTATTCCTCCATTCCTGACCATTCCTCCATTCCTGTCCATTCCTCATTTCCTGTCTATTCCTCCATTCCTGTCCATTCCTGTCCATTCCTGTCTATTCCTCCATTCCTGACCATTCCTCCATTCCTGTCCATTCCTCCATTCCTGTCCATTCCTCCATTCCTGTCCATTCCTCCATTCCTGTCTATTCCTCCATTCCTGTCCATTCCTCCATTCCTGTCTATTCCTCCATTCCTGTCTATTCCTCCATTCCTGTCCATTCCTCCATTCCTGTCCATTCCTCCATTCCTGTCTATTCCTCCATTCCTGTCCATTCCTCCATTCCTGACCATTCCTCCATTCCTGTCTATTCCTCCATTCCTGACCATTCCTCCATTCCTGTCCATTCCTCCATTCCTGACCATTCCTCCATTCCTGACCATTCCTCCATTCCTGTCTATTCCTCCATTCCTGTCCATTCCTCCATTCCTGTCCATTCCTCCATTCCTGTCTATTCCTCCATTCCTGTCCATTCCTCCATTCCTGACCATTCCTCCATTCCTGTCCATTCCTCCATTCCTGTCCATTCCTCCATTCCTGTCCATTCCTCCATTCCTGACCATTCCTCCATTCCTGTCTATTCCTCCATTCCTGTCCATTCCTCCATTCCTGACAATTCCTGTCTATTCCTCCATTCCTCCATTCCTGACCATTCCTCCATTCCTGTCCATTCCTCCATTCCTGTCCATTCCTCCATTCCTGTCCATTCCTCCATTCCTGTCCAATCCTGTCCATTCCTCCATTCCTGTCCATTCCTGTCTATTCCTCCATTCCTGTCCATTCCTGTCCATTCCTCATTTCCTGTCCATTCCTCCATTCCTCCATTCCTGTCTATTCCTCTATTCCTGTCCATTCCTGTCCATTCCTAATTTCCTGTCCATTCCTCCATTCCTGTCATTCCTCCATTCCTGTCCATTTCTCTCCATTCCTGTCCATTCCTGTCATTCCTCCATTCCTGTCCATTTCTCTCCATTCCTGTCCATTCCTGTCCA
The DNA here is from genome assembly GCA_029206835.1 of Rana muscosa. NCBI lineage: Eukaryota > Metazoa > Chordata > Amphibia > Anura > Ranidae > Rana > Rana muscosa. The sequence continues at coordinate 1,196,891,771 of CM055116.1, read as the reverse complement.
TTCCTCCATTCTTGTCTATTCCTCCATTCCTGTCCATTCCTCCATTCCATTTATCATCACTTCCTGTCCCAGAGGCAGGTGTCACCAGGGGGGAAATCTCTTTAATGGGGGGTCACAGACAGCAGAAAAACAATATGGGGGTTCTAATTGTTTCCAGAGATACCCAAATTAAAAGGAAAGTTTTTCCCGGAGTTGGGCTTTTTACTAACATGGATGACGCAGGGAATTCTAGCTTTCCACTAGTTTACATTGTTTACATACATGTCTGCTTATGTGAAATCTCCTGCTATTAAAATAAATGGAAAATATGCAGCATACACCCTCTTGTTTGACGTACAGCACCCCAGAATTTTATTATGTATTAAATACCTCAATAAATAACGGTGTTGTGCCAGGGATGAGCAGGTATGTTTTATCATCTACAATCAAAACCAGATTTGTTTAGGGCACCCTAACCTTTCGGTTTTATAGGATTTTGATATTTCCTCAGAAAAGGTTAAATTCTTTACATTGCGATGTCAGAATCGAATATAAGTATTCACTGCATAATTCGCCACCCATATGATCAGAAATAAATGCTAAAACACACACTCCAAATCAGTTTCTATCCTAAGACCCCTTTCACACTGGGTCGTTTTGCAGGCGCTATTGCACTAAAAATAGCGCTTGCAAACCGACCTGAAACAGTCGCTGTTGTCTCTCCGAAGTCAAAGCCCTGAGTGCTTTCACACTGGAGCGGTGCGCTAGCAGGACGGTAAAAAAAGTCTTGCTAGCAGCATCTTTGGAGCAGTGAAGGAGAAGTGTGTATACCGCTCCTCCGCTGCTCCTGCCCATTGAAATCAAAGGGGCACCGCGGTTATACCGCCGACAAAGCGTCTCTGCAGAGGTTTTTAACCCTTTCTCGGCCACTAGCGGGGGGTAAAACTGCCCCGCTAGCGGCCGAATAGCGCTGCAAAATTGGCAGTAAAGCCCCCGCCCCCGCCCCAGTGTGAAAGGGGCTTAATAAACACAGATCAAAAAAATCCCCAAACATGTGTATAAATCCTTTGCAGCAGTGCTGTGAAGAGAAAATGTGTAACCCTTTCATGACCAAAGGTCACTGACGCGTGGCACCCAAAACAAATTTAGCATGATCTGTTTATGGTAGGGTTGCCACCTGTCTGGGATTCACCCGGACAGTCTGGGTTTTAAATCATGTGTCTGGGTTTTAGTCCACCAGAAACCCGGACACAATATTCAGACAGGGAATAAGGCTCAGAACAGGGCCTGATAGGAGGGTGAGGGGGTACTATGCACACCACATTACTATTCTCTTTGGAGCTCCCAAAGGTGTCCCAGGTATTTCACAATCCTATATGCTCACAATTTTTTTTTGCTGTGCGCCGCTAAAGTGTTCAGGTTTGTGGCAAAGTGGCAACCCTAGTTTACAGCGGTTAGTCGATAACATTACAACAAATTTGCCCAATTAAAATCTTTTTTGGCTCAATTGGGTTGACTTACTAAAGGCAAATATACTGTGTCCTGCAAGTGCAGTTGCTCCAGAGCTTAGTAAATGAGGAAAATCTTCATTTTGCAAAGAATGCCCAATCACATGCAAGGAAAATAAAAAAACGCATTTTTGCTTGCACATGATTGGATGATAGAAATCTGCAGAGCTTGCCCTCAGATCTAGAGCAACTGCACTTGCAGCGCACAGTATATTTGCCTTTAGTAAATCAACCTACCCATGTTCATATCATAACATAACATATAATGATCCAGAGTTCTCTCCTCTCTGAGGCTCCTTTCAAATTTGTGTGATGCAGGAACGCAAGCAAAATTGCATGCACTGTTGCAGCGCACAATATCTTGCATCCTCTTTTGCATGTGCGCTGTGGTGCTATTAACTTTTAATGGCACCCCAATACACAATGCTAACGTGGGTAAGAAATAGCGCACCAAAATGCATAGTAACAAACTGCCATGTGTTTTTGGTGCAGCATAAATGTTTTAAAATGGTGCTCACACTTCTTTTGTGCAAGTTTGACAGATAGAGAAGCACCCTGAAATGAATGGGGTGCCATATATGTGACCCACCAAAATGCACGAACACGCACAGGCACTGTCGTACCTTCATAGGTGTTAGCAGAGCCTCACCATACCCATGGATACCTCACAACATTCCGGGTTTTGAATAAAAAATACGATGATCCCCTTTTGCATGGCATGACATCGGGACTGTATTCACACCTATTAACTCCTCTAACGATCTCTCCTCCTTCATAATGTAGCGGGGTGCTATATTTGGGGGGAGTGTCTGAGTGGTGTTATGGCTCGGATAGCGAGGGGACCCGTATCCAGGATCGAGGAGGCCAGGAAGGTGACCCCTTCTGAAGACCCAGCGCAGAGTCGTGGTGACATTGGGGGCCTCTGGTAACTCTCCGAAGGGAGGTTCTTCTCCTTAGCAAGGGCCAAGTTTCTTGAAGAAGAAAGTGCATGTCCTGTAGGTCATAGTGGCAGTGACTCTACGCACACCAGGTCAGTGGCAGTGACCAAATAGGGCAAGGCCCTATTCACCAGGTCAGTGGCAGTGACCAACTTCAACAAGTCAGTGGCAGTGACTTTTCATATTCACCCGGTCTGTGGCAGAGACCATGCGCCCAAGCCTGTTCATGAAAGCAGAACAGTAAGAGAAGCCTAAATTGAGTTTGTGCCTGGACCTCCTCCCACCTTATCTGACCTGTGTCTCGTGTCAACCTGTCTGCTCTCATAGAGACTATTTATTATCCGTGGTGAAATAAATACTAAGGTTGGACTTTCAGTTGGTGTGGACAGTTACTTTACTGGGAAGAATTAAGGACTTGTCTCTGGCTAATGCAGAGACGAGATCAGCTCGGGAGGATTCTAACACTAGCCGCAGGCAGGCCCGAAAAAAACTAACCCCGCTCAACCTCCCCATCCAGGAGGGTACGGGCTGCTGGTGCGGTGTGCCTCATTCTTTCCTGCGGAGGAGCCAAGTAAAAGGAAAAGCAGGTAAAGTCCGGGATGTGTCTGCGGTTGCAAAGTGTGAAAACCCCCCAGAAGTTGAACTTTATTCCCCAGTGAAGTTCCGTGGAGGTCGGCCATATTGTGAACTGTGCCACGAGGAGAACCCGAGCTGCATAGTTCGTGGGCGTGCCTATTCAGAAAGCCCGCGAATGGTGCAGGAGTTGGGAGGAGTCTGGCCATGTGTGGAGTTGCAGGTGGGGACTTTGGCGCAAAGAGGTCAGTGCGCAATGGAGCAGCGGATGGACAACGTGGCGTCTCATGCCTCATGGGTTCCGGTTACTACTACCATGAAGATGACTTCATTCACTGCTTCGTTAACGGATACGGGGATTCGGCTCAAGCCCCGGGGATGATTTGCCCTCTACGTGTGTAAAGATGTGGAGGCCCTCGGAGTGATTTGTCCCAGCTGCTCGGGACTGGTGGTTCATCTAAAGCCATTCGGGCGATGCGAGAACTGTAAGGAGTTCCTGTTTGAGGTCGAGCAACCTACGGAAAAGCCTCGGGCCTTCCACCTCAATTGCCTTACAGTCGCCACCACTCCAGAAGGAGGAATCAGAGCTTGCACAGCCACCCCTACGCACACTGACGGGACTTTGGAGGAAGTCACAGAGGAGCTCGTTGTAGCAAGTGAGAGACCGGAGGATGCTGTTTCGGTTAGTACAGAGTACTTTCTCCCACCGCCCAAGAGGAAGATCGGGTTTGTGACAGCTTCCCGCGGCCGTGGTGGAGCAATGCCCCAGCGCTTACTAGGGACGGATGCATCCAAAGGGAATAGTCCCAGACGTCCTGGTTCTTCTTCAAGCCGAGGTAAGCGGGGGAAGAGACTCTGTTAAAGGCCCCTAGCCCTGGGGATTCACATGTCAGTGAATCAGCTAGAGGGGGTGATTTGTCCTGTGCCAGGAGTTACCTTCCTGCGGAGGAATATGACACCTCCGATCTGGAGTCCATCTCTGATGCAGGTGATGATACCGCCATAGATGAACTGTTCGAGAGAAAGAAATGGGATAAGATGCCCCTGTCCTTGTCCCGTGGTGCTAGGGACTCACCCATGTCCATTGGGGAAAATACACCCCGGGTGGTGGCTTCCGAGCCTGAGGAGGGATCTGTCCCCTTGCCTGCTCCTTCGTCATCGGAGGCACCTGCTTCAATAGCTGAGACAAGTCGGATGTCACTGCAGGCCTCTGCAACTGGTCCGGAGGTAGTTAAAGTACCTCGGCACCATAATGCCATCGTCTTGCCTGGCGCGGGAGACCGCGCTACCATGCCATTACTGTCCCGTTTACAGAGACTTTTCAACCAGAGAGTCGCCAGCGAATATGGGTGGGAATACCTGTACCTGCCAAAGGAACTCTTGTACGAGGTGGAGGCCTGTAGACACCGGTGGTACGAGGACTTTGTGTGGACACATATCAAGGTACCCCAGGCCAGGAGATACCTCTCATGTTCACCCGTGGCCACTCAGAGGTTTAAGGACTGCAAGGCTGCCTGGATGTTGGGTCGGCACATCTATGCAGACAAGGTACTCATTTGTAGGAAGGACAAGGACAATGTTGAGTACCATATAGACACGTCTGACAAACATTGGAAGCTGCTGGTGTTGCCTGACCCACATTATTACTTGTGAGAGACAAGACTCTATTTTTTTTTTAGTACATTCTCTTTCCAAAGCCCAGGAACTCTTTGCCCTAAATTAAAGGGGTTCTACTCAGTTGGAGGAGCGGGAGCTGTTGCTGTTTTGTTGTTCTCCCCTCTCTCCCCACCGCAAAGATTCAAGAACTTTGGGAGTAGATAGTTCAGGGCCACAGTACAGAAGAAAGTTTCTTTGGGATGAGTGTTCTGACGTTGGCGCTACCACTAGGTGGCGGTGTTGCATAACTATTGCCTTACTGATGATGTGATGCAGCTTACTTACTGGAAGGAAGGGATTCTTCTCTAGGGAGGGATCTTTTCATTCCAATCAATGTTATTTTAGGTGTGTTTTTCTTTCCCCTGCAGGTGAACGCCAAGCAAGACTGCTGAGTATGGGGTGGGTCTTAGCTATTGCAGCGGGAGGGAAATGTAAATTTTATTGAAAATTTTATGTGATCTCAAAATGTTTTTTTTTCTCCCTATACACATGTGTATTTCTCTTTTCCCTTCTGTGTTTCCTTTCCTTTCCTGTGTTAGGTTCCGGCACAAACAAACAGTTTTTTGAAATTTCCATTTTTTTTGGTAGTCCGTCTCTGGATCGGGCTTATGCTGACTCAGGCCTGAGAGGCATAGGTTGGTTCCAGACACTGGGGACCAGTGTCAATCAAGTGAGGGGGATGTGTCTGAGTGGTGGTATGGCTCGGATACACTGATTGTTGGGTTTCTTGGACTATTTCTGTCCTTGGGGGATGGTGTTGGTGTGCTGTTCCCTGTGGCCTATGGGTGGCGCTGTTGCCGTGGGCCAGGGTTGAACCATTGATGCAGGGTTGTGTCTTTTCTTGTCCCATCTCGGCAGCGGTGCGGCGGGGCAGGGAACCTGCTGTGCCTGTCGGGAGAGGGTATAAAAAGACGCGGCCATCTTCCATAGGGGTCACGCCCAGGCACCTTCAGCCTGGGTGGTGCGTGTGTCGCCACCGGGTGCCCTAGGCCCGAAGGCTGAGCTCCTGTTCCATCCCAGACACCTTCAGTCTGGGGTGAGGTACTATTTTTGAGGCCCGGGGCCCAGCGGCTTCGGGTGGGTTCCGCCCAGGATTGAGGGCTCCCAGGGTGCCGCCTTGTGTGGGGACCCGTATCCAGGATCAAGGAGGCCAGGGAGGTGACCCCTTCTGAAGACCCAGCGCAGAGTCGTGGTGACATTGGGGGCCTCTGGTAACTCTTCGTAGGGAGGTTCTTCTCCTTAACAAGGGCCAAGTTTCTTGAAGAAGAAAGTGCATGTCCTGTAGGTCATAGTGGCAGTGACTCTATGCACACCAGGCCAGTGGCAGTGACCAAATAGGGCAAGGCCCTATTCACCAGGTCAGTGGCAGTGACCAACTTCAACAAGTCAGTGGCAGTGACTTTTCATATTCACCCGGTCTGTGGCAGAGACCGTGCGCCCAAGCCTGTTCATGAAAGCAGAACAGTAAGAGAAGCCTAAATTGAGTTTGTGCCTGGACCTCCTCCCACCTTATCTGACCTGTGTCTCGTGTCAACCTGTCTGCTCTCATAGAGACTATTTGTTATCCGTGGTGAAATAAATACTAAGGTTGGACTTTCAGTTGGTGTGGACAGTTACTTTACTGGGAAGAATTAAGGACTTGTCTCTGGCTAATGCAGAGATGAGATCAGCTCGGGATGATTCTTACACTAGCCGCAGGCAGGCCCGAAAAAAACTAAGACCGCTCAACCTTCCCATCCAGGAGGGTACGGGCTGCTAGTGCGGTGTGCCTCATTCTTTCCTGCGGAGGAGCCAAGTAAAAGAAAAAGCACGTAAAGTCTGGGGTGAGTGCGCTAGAATAATATTACAGGTACTTATATAGCACTGACAATATACGTAGAGCTTTACATATATATTGCACACTCACATCACTCCCTGCCCTCAGGAAGTTTACATACCTCCCAACTTTTCGAGATGGAACGAGGGACACCTATCAGCAAAAGTATGCAGGCATAGGACATGCCCCAGGCTACACCCCCTTAAAGGGGTTGTAAAGGTTTGTTTTTTATTTTCTAAATAGGTTCCTTTAAGCTAGTGCACTGTTGGTTCACTTACCTTTTCCTTCGATTTCTCTTCTAAATGCTTTTTTTTTCTTTGTCTGAATTTCTCACTTCCTGGTCCTCCTCAGTAAGCTTGCCCCCATCATCCGAGCCGTTCTGGCTGGGGGTTAGTCTGTGTGCTCGCCCCCTCCCTTTGGATTACATCCCTGCGGGGAGACGCTGTGAACACTCAGCTCCTTGCACAGATGGAAAGGGCTGCAAGGGCTGGGACGGTGATAATAATGGGGGATTTTAACTACCCAGAAATTGACTGGAGTAATGGCACTGCTGGGACAGTTAAAGGGCAAAAATTTACAAACCTATTACAGGACAATTTTATGGTTCAGTTTATTGAAGCCCTGACTAGGATTGATGCTCTGTTGGACCTGGTAATCTCAAACCATGCAGAGCGTATTACTAATGTTCATATAAAGGAACACCTGGGTAGCAGTGACCATAACATGATTTCATTTGATGTTAGCTGTAAGCAAGAAATACATACGGGAAAGATAAAAACACTTAATTTCAAAAGAGCAAATTTTCCAAGGATGAGGGCTGCTCTCCAGGTCTTAGACTGGGAGGGAATATTGGCATTGATAAACACAGAACAGAAATGTGAATTCTTCAAAAAGACTGTTTGTGAACTCACTGCAAAGTATATTCCCATGGGCAATAAGTTTAAAAGGGTAAAAATGAGGGGCGTGGCTATGGCATGCACGAGTGAGGACGTGCTCTCCCTGAGCTCCTTGAGACCCACACTCTAACAGCCTAACCGGCGGCTTCCCTGGGGGGATTAACTTACAAAAAGGATGCCACCAAAGCACAAGACGTCCCCGCAGCCTCAGTGGAGGACATGCAGCCTCAGGGAGGACGTGCTCTCCCTGAGCTCCTTAAAACCCGCGCTCTAACAGCCTATCCGGCGCACCAAAGTGCAAAACGTGCCTGCAGCCTCAGTGAGGACGTGCTCTCCCTGAGCTCCTTGAGACCCGCGCTCTAACAGCCTAACCGGCTGGGGGGATTAACTTACAAAAAGGATGCCACCAAAGCGCAAGACTTCTTTGGGACCCGCAGCGGATCGGCAAGTACAGCTAAGATGGCGCCCGGCACCCACACTGCCAGGGCTGCCTCCCCCATCAACTCCCTCTGGCTCCGAAAGCTTTGACGAATGGAGGGGATCCCTGGGGGGATAAAGACATCCCTTCCCACATTTTATCTCTCCCCACTAAGGCTGACTTGGAGCGGTTTGCCCACAGAGTGGAGAAAGCCCTGAGACAGGACATTGAGGCCTTGCAGGCAGACACAGCTCATATGGGGGGTAGAGTGGAGACCCTAGAGACACAGTGGGATGAGACTTCTCCTACTCTGCAGGCCCTTACTGACCATTGTAAAATGCAGGATCAAATGGATGATATTGAAAACAGGAGCCGCAGGGTTAACAACCGCTTCAGAGGCCTACCTGAAGCAATGGGCCAGAGGGAGATTGTACCCACTCTGCAGGGGGTCTTTAAGCAAATATTAGGCCGCCAGGCACCCGAGCATATTGAAAAAGACTGGGCCCACAGAGCCCTGCGGCCTCCCTCTGATGATCCTGATAAACCCAGAGACATTATCTGCAAACTGCACAAGTACTCGCTTAAAGAACGCATCATGAACCAAGTTAGAGGAGTCAGACATGTGGATTTTGATGGCGCCAAATTAACCTTCTTCCCAGATCTCTCCAGACGCACACTGATGCAACGCCGCGCTCTAAAGCCTCTATTGGCGGCGTTACAGGATGCTCAACTGCCCTACAGGTGGGGCTTCCCATTTAGCCGTTCCGCTACTAAGGATGGCCAGCAATCTACCCTGCGAAACAAAGCTGATCTACCCCCCTTCTTGGGCGGACATCACCTGATATACCTCTCCCCATGCGCCCTGAGCTGTGGCAACAAGGCCACCGCAGACGCCGACGTGGATCCAGAAGGGGCCCCCCGAGTCACACACCGACTGCTCACTCCTCACAGGGCGAAGCCTGAACAGTTGCCTTCTCTACCGCTGGCTTCGGAGATGTTTTTTCAGACGTTACCTGATTCCCCCTAGCTGCCGTATCACATTTCTGCCCCAAGTTTAGGGGTAGATCATGCATCTCATAATGGCCGTGGGTCCCCAGCGGACTCGCTCTTGGTGCCTTACCACTTCCCCCCAATAGGACAACTCCCTGGAGTTACGCTCCCTTTTTGGGGATTGCCTCTGCTCGCTGGCCTCTCCACTGTCTCCTCATCCTGGGGGGGGGACGGGGGTGGAGGTTGAAACGCATGGGGATACACATCATTTTTTTGCAGGAAACGCACTTCTGCACTGACTTGGTCCCCCGCCTTCCTACGCACCTGTACAGATCGTGGTATCTTAGCAATTCCCCTCATCCCAAATCAGGGGGGGTAGCTATAGCGGTCCACAAACACTGTCCCTTTGTTATGACGGATCAATTGCTTGACCCAGAGGGTAGGTTTGTGTTTGTTAAAGGCACCATTTATAACCGTAAGTTCACTTTTGCAGCTGTGTACGCCCCGAATAACAGACAACTTACCCTCCTGGACTCTGTTTTAGAGTCCCTATCTGCCTTCAGGGAGGGGCAACTCATCCTGGGAGGGGACTTTAACGTTAGCCCTGACCCACACGTAGACACATCCTCGGGCCACTCAACTCACTCATTTGCCTTTTTGAAACGTTTCAGGAAGTCCCTGCAGGCTCACCATTTGGTTGACTGCTGGAGATTACTCCACCCGACAGACAGGGATTATAGCTATTTTTCAGCCACGCACAATGTCTATACTCATATAGACCTGTTGGTGATGGACCAATACTCCCTTGACTCACTAGCTGGCGCTTCCATTGGTTCCATTACCATTTCTGATCATGCGCCGGTTTCCATTTCCCTGCGGCCCCTGTCTATGGAGGCACGGACATGGAGCTGGCGTTTGGATGCCATATCTTGGATGATGCGGTCGCTCAGAAAAAAGTGTCAGACACCATCTCCCTGTACTTTGCAGAGAACAAACCGGGCAAAGTGGGCATGGGCTCCGTGTGGGAGGGCCATAAGGCAGTGCTTCGTGGGGAGCTGATATCCCAGGGGGTGAGACTGAAGAAAGCCAGGGAGGGCGAATTACAAGCCCTCTTGGCCAAAATACATACGGCGGAACTTACCCATAAGAAAAACTTCACCCCTGAAATGGCGTCGGAATTAAATTCCCTTAGACAGGAATTAGCTACACTACTGGACACTAAGATCAAGGCGCGGATGCCACATGTGGCACACAAGTTCTATGAATTTGGTAACAAATGCGGGTGTCATGGATATGCATTAATGTCTGTCTGCCATCTTACCTTCCTCCTCATGTGTTCATCTAGAGACCAGACCTCCTTCACCTGGCTTCCTTTATAATCTCCTCCCAGCCTGACTCCACCCCAGGCCCTATCACTGAACACTATATTAACCTGTGCACTGCAAGCCTGCTTTGCTGATCAACGTGTTTGTTAGGCATTGTGTGTTTGGGTTCCTGCCTGCCGTGTGCTACGTCTGTCTCTCTGTTACGTTATTGGCTTGTCCCCGACCATCCCTGTCTGCTCGTGACCCTTGACCTTCGGCTCGTTCTTCGTTATCCTTGTCTGCTTGTGGCCCCTGACCTTTGGCTTGTTATTCGGTTCTCTCTATCGTGTGCTGCTGCTTCCCCTTATCCTACGGGGCGTGAGCTAGGAAACTCCAGGGGCCGCGACCTGGTCCCAGCCTGCAGCGTAACATCCTCACCACTAGAGGCCCTGGAGAAGACCAGCTGGGTCTTAGACTCCGCGCCCTGGGGAATCTTGGCTCTCGCTTCCGTTGGGATCCCGGTTGTGCTCCTCTGGTCCCGCTTTCCACAACCACCCAGTTTCCTATCCACAGAAGCCAGCCATAGGGTTCACTACCTCGCGGTGCACTCCTGTCCCCCTACGGTGTGCATCTGTCACCTGGCCACAGGTGACCCTGACAGTTTGATCAGCCATGAACCCGGCTGACATCCCGCTTCCCGCGGATGATCCATTGCAGGGCATAGTTCGCAGACTTGAGACCCAGGAATCAAATCAGACCCAGGTGATGCGATTCCTCCAGGATCTGGCTTCTCGATTCGAGCAGCTTCAGGTCTCCTTGGGAACCCCGAATCCGCAACCCCAAGTACAACCAGCGGCTGTACCTATCGCACCAGTCGCAGCCTCACACTCACTAAGATTGCCAGCTCCGTTCCGTTTCTCTGGGGACTCCAAGGCCTGCAGGGGGTTTCTCAGCCAATGCACTATTCATTTTGAGCTTCAGCCTCAAAGCTTCCTATCTGACCGGGCTAAGGTAGCCTATATCATTTCCCTCCTCTCCGGTGAAGCTTTGGCCTGGGCTGCCCCCCTGTGGGAGAGGAACGATCCGGTGGTTTCCAGTCTGTCCGAATTCTTGAAGCTCTTTCGTAATATCTTCGAAGAGCCGGCTCGGGCTTCTTCAGCGGCTAGTGCTGTCTTACGTGTTCGCCAAGAATCTAGTTCAGTGGGGCAATATGCTCTTCAGTTCCGTATCCACACAGCTGAATTGAGCTGGAATAATGAGGCCCTGGTCGCTACCTTTTTACATGGCCTCTCTGACCGAGTGAAAGACGAATTAGCGGGAAGAGCCATTCCCGTCGGTCTGGACGATGTAATTTCATTATGCAACCAGATCGACATTCTTTTTTAAGAGAGGTCCTTAGAAAAAAGACGCCAGCACTCTCTGGGTCCTAGCCAGTCTGAGCTCCCCTCCCTTCATTCCGTGGAGCATCCTCTACCTGCTGAAGAACCTATGCAGCTGGGCCGGACCAGACTAACCCCCGAAGAACGTGCTAGGCGCAGAACTCTGGGCTTGTGCCTCTATTGTGGGGGCAAGGGTCATTTTCGTGACTCCTGCTCGCTTCGTCCGGGAAACGCTCGGGTCTAATACATTTGGAAGGTGGAGTATTGGACCCAGAAACATCACCTTCTCGCCTGCTCTTGCCGGTGTCCCTTCATGTAGGCACTTCTCCTCAGTCAACCCTTGCATACCTGGATTCCGGGGCTGCCGGCAATTTCATGGATTGGAGAACTGCTTCTTCTATGAAGCTTACCCTTTCACCTCTCACTACCCCATTGGTAGTCTCGGCAATTGATGGCACTGTTCTCCCAGGGGGCCCTATTCGCTTCCAGACGCTACCCATTAGGATGTCGGTAGGGATTCTCCACCAGGAGTGGATATCCTTTCTTATTCTACCCAAGGCCTCTACCCCAGTTGTATTGGGCCTCCCTTGGCTACAGCTCCACTCTCCACATGTGGACTGGGTCTCTGGGCAGATCCTGGCCTGGGGTTCCTCATGTTTCTCGTCGTGTCTTCTCAAGGTGACCCCCAAGGAGAGTCTTCCGGTTGCTGCCACTTCTGTTTCTTCTGATCTTCCCGCCGCATACAGCGATTACCGGGATGTGTTCTGTAAAAAATCAGCTGAGGTGCTTCCTCCCCACAGGTCTTTTGACTGTGCTATTGATCTTGTCCCCGGAGCAACTCTACCCAGGGGTCGTACCTACCCTCTGTCCATCCCAGAGACCCAGGCCATGTCGGAGTATGTAGCAGAGAATCTGGAGAGAGGGTTCATCCGGAAATCCTCATCGCCTGCAGGGGCAGGGTTCTTTTTTGTTGCCAAAAAGGATGGTACCTTAAGACCCTGCATCGATTATCGGGGTTTAAATGCGGTTACTATTAAAAATCGATACCCCTTACCCTTAATATCTGAGCTATTCGATAGGTTGAAGGGTGCCTCCATTTTCACCAAGTTGGATCTCAGAGGCGCGTACAATCTCATTCGAATACGGGAGGGTGACGAATGGAAGACTGCATTTAACACTAGAGACGGGCATTACGAATATCTGGTGATGCCTTTTGGTCTGTGTAATGCTCCAGCCGTGTTTCAAAACTTTGTCAATGAAATCTTCAGAGATCTGCTGTACCAGTTTGTTGTCATCTATCTGGATGACATTCTGATCTTTTCTGAAAATCTGCTCGTCCACAGAAACCATGTCCGCACTGTACTTCAACGTCTTAGAGAGAACAATCTCTATGCCAAGCTGGAGAAATGTTCCTTTGAATGTTCTGAGGTCCTGTTTTTGGGGTGCTTTGTCTCATGTTCGGGGCTTCGTATGGACCCTGGGAAGGTCTTGGCTATCACCAACTGGCCTCTTCCTGCTAGCCTCAAGGCCACACAGCGCTTTCTTGGCTTCACTAATTATTATAGGCAGTTCATAAGGAATTACTCTTCCATTGCCGCGCCTATTATCGCTTTGACCAAGAAGGGTGTGAATGCCAGAGACTGGCCTCCCGAAGCTGTCTCTGCATTTCACAACCTGAAACAGGCCTTTGTTTCTGGCCCCCTCTTGAGGAGACCAAATCCTGGGAATGCATTTTTTATTGAAGTGGACGCTTCCTCAATGGGGGTGGGAGCTGTGCTTCTTCAAATCTTTGAGAAGAGACGCCAACCATGTGCGTTCTTCTCCAAAAAATTTTCTCAGGCAGAGAGGAATTATGCCATCGGTGATCGGGAACTTCTCGCAATTAAATTGGCGTTAGAGGAGTGGCGTCATCTCTTGGAGGGTTCCCCTCACTCCATAACGATCTTTACCGATCACAAGAATTTACAGTATCTACAGAATGCTAAACGTCTGAATCCTAGACAGGCCAGGTGGAGTCTCTTCTTTGCCCGTTTTAATTTCACGATTACCTACAAACCTGGTTCCTGCAACGGTCGGGCTGATGCGCTCTCTAGGTCATTTGACACTTTGGACGAGGAGTCCGCCCCTGAACCTGAGCCGATCATTCCCACCTCATGCATTGTTGCCCACTCTACCACCCTGAAGTCTAAAATTCCGCCTGGTAAGACCTTTGTCCCCACTGAGCTAAGAGCTAAGATCCTTCGTTGGGGACATGATTCCAAGGTGGCAGGGCATTCTGGATTCCTCCGATCCTTCCTACTCATCAGTCGTCACTACTGGTGGCCTAATCTCCGCTCAGACGTCAAAGACTACGTTAAAGCTTGTCATGTCTGTGCTCAGTCCAAATCCTCCACACAAGCTCCTGCTGGTCTCCTCATGCCCTTGCCTATTCCTAAGGAACCCTGGGCCCATATTGCCATGGATTTTATCACCGATCTCCCACTGTCTGAGAATAATACAGTCATTTGGGTGGTAATCGATCGATTCTCCAAGATGGCTCATTTTGTTCCTCTTCCTGGTCTTCCTTCTGCCCCTGCCTTGGTTCCCATTTTCATTCGAGAAATTCTCCGCCTACATGGGGTCCCTTCTCATATTGTTTCCGACAGGGGAGTCCAATTCACGTCTCGTTTTTGGAGAGCCTTTTGCAAATCCCTCAATATTGTCTTGGATTTTTCTTCTTCTTACCATCCCCAATCCAATGGACAGACTGAGAGGGTTAATCAGGAGTTAGAGGTCTTTCTTCGCACCTTTGTGTCTTCTCACCATGACGATTGGTCCTCTCTACTCCCGTGGGCAGAATTCTCCCATAACAATCATGTGAATACCAGTTCGCAGAAGACACCCTTTTTCACAGTTTATGGAAAACACCCTCAACTTCCTCTTCCTATGATCTGTTCTCCAGACATTCCAGCTTTGGCTTCGGTTCAGGAGTCTCTCAATTCCGTTTGGGGTCACGTTCATGATTCCCTCCGGGCAGCTGCTGAAAAATTCAAAGGCTTTGCCGACCGCCGCAGGCGTAAACCGCCTTCTCTTCAGCCAGGGGACAAAGTCTGGCTCTCTACCAGGAACATCAAGCTCCGAGTTCCTTCTCTGAAGTTTGCTCCACGATTCATCGGTCCATACACGGTAACTGCTAAACTGAATCCGGTTTGTTTCAAACTCCAGATTCCTAAGAGCCTTAAAATCACTAACTCCTTTCATGTTGCTCTTCTAAAGCCTTTAGTCCTCAATAAATTCTCTCGTCCTCTTCCTACCGTGGCGCCTGTCTCGGAGGATAATCAGGAGTACGAGATCAGTCAAATTCTGGACTCCCGACTCTGTAAAGGCGTTCTTCAGTACCTCGTTCATTGGAAAGGGTTTGGTCCTGAGGAGAGGTCTTGGATCACTGCATCTGAGGTCTTTGCACCTCGTCTGTTAAAGGAGTTTCATCTGAAGTTTCCCTCTAAACCTGGGCCCAGGCGGGGAAGGGGGAGGCCTCGTAAGAGGGAGGGTACTGTCATGGATATGCATTAATGTCTGTCTGCCATCTTACCTTCCTCCTCATGTGTTCATCTAGAGACCAGACCTCCTTCACCTGGCTTCCTTTATAATCTCCTCCCAGCCTGACTCCACCCCAGGCCCTATCACTGAACACTATATTAACCTGTGCACTGCAAGCCTGCTTTGCTGATCAACGTGTTTGTTAGGCATTGTGTGTTTGGGTTCCTGCCTGCCGTGTGCTACGTCTGTCTCTCTGTTACGTTATTGGCTTGTCCCCGACCATCCCTGTCTGCTCGTGACCCTTGACCTTCGGCTCGTTCTTCGTTATCCTTGTCTGCTTGTGGCCCCTGACCTTCGGCTTGTTATTCGGTTCTCTCTATCGTGTGCTGCTGCTTCCCCTTATCCTACGGGGCGTGAGCTAGGAAACTCCAGGGGCCGCGACCTGGTCCCAGCCTGCAGCGTAACATCCTCACCACTAGAGGCCCTGGAGAAGACCAGCTGGGTCTTAGACTCCGCGCCCTGGGGAATCTTGGCTCTCGCTTCCGTTGGGATCCCGGTTGTGCTCCTCTGGTCCCGCTTTCCACAACCACCCAGTTTCCTATCCACAGAAGCCAGCCATAGGGTTCACTACCTCGCGGTGCACTCCTGTCCCCCTACGGTGTGCATCTGTCACCTGGCCACAGGTGACCCTGACAGCGGGAGGCTGCTGGCAAGGGCCTTCAAACGCCAACGTGCCTCGGGACACGTACATAAACTCACTTCCACGATGGGTAACTCTGTTGTCCAAAAATAGCTAACACATTCAGGGAATACTATGCTCAGGTGTACCACCTCCCGAATACTTTGCCCGCCTCCTCGGAACCCCAGCGGGTTGACTGCATTCTCCAATACCTCACAGAGGCCCAATCCCCACAGCTGGAGGCCTCAGTTGGCGCTCAGCTGGACATTTCCAATCCCCTACCAGAGATTCAGGCGGTGGTAAAAGACCTCGCCAATGGGAAAAGCCCAGGTCCTGATGGTTATACTAATGCCTACTACAAGAAATACTCCGAGGTGCTCTCTAGTCCCATGTGTGCTTATTTCACGGCTTTAGCCTCCAGTACGGCAATGCCCTCTGAGGTGCTGATGGAGCATATCACAGTGCTCCCAAAGGAAGGGAAAGACCATACATTACTGGGAAACTATAGGCCTATATCGCTTTTAAACACTGATATTAAGATTTTAGCCAAAATATTGGCCAACAGACTTAAGCCAATCCTTCCGACGGTTATCCACCCCGATCAGACGAGAGGCTAGAGACAACTCTAATAGGGCACTCCAACTGATACACTGGGTGGAATCTCAAGCGACGACATCCCCCTGTCTCTTGCTTTCCACTGATGCCGAGAAGGCATTTGACAGAGTGGATTGGACCTACATGAGAACGGTACTGACTAGGCTTGGACTGGGCCCCAATACTGGCCTGGATATCCTTCCTATATAGCTCTCCGGCCGCCAGAGTGAAGGTGAATGGGCTTTTGTCCGATGCCTTCCCGATTAGTAATGGGACACGCCAGGGATGCCCATTGTCTCCTCTCATTTTTGCCCTAACCCTCAAACCTCTGCTTAATAGGATCCACCTCAATCATGATGTCAAGGGCTTCACGGTAGGGCAGACAGAACATAAAATTTCCGCCTATGCAGATGATGTGTTTTTCTATGTTTCGGATCCCCTGATATCACTGCCTAACATTATGGCAGAGTTGAAAGAATTCAACCTACTTTCCAATTTTAAGATAAATTACACTAAGTCGAAAATCCTGTCACTGAATGTCCCCTCGCATTTGCGTACAGAGCTGCAATCTGCCTTCTCATTTACGTGGTGTCCAACCTCCCTGAAGTACTTGGGGGTTCATCTGCCCACAAGCTGCTCCCAGCTTTACGAGTGTAATTACGCACCGTTACTTTCCACTATTAGGGTGAACCTGAAACGATGGGACAGAGTTGCATTTTCGTGGATGGGCCGAGTCAGTGTACTTAAGATGAATGTGCTACCTCATATATTATTTTTCCTGCAGATGGTGCCAATCACTCTGCCTAGGAATTTCTTCTCAACCCTCAATAGCCTGTTCATCCGTTACATCTGGAGTGGGAAGTGTCCCCGGCTAGCCCTCCGTACATTACAGTGCCCTAAGACGAAGGGAGGTATGGGGGTCCCGGTGGTCCGCAGATTCTATGAGGCTGTAACTTACAACGTATTCTGGATTGGTATCATAGTGTCATTTACAAACTCTGGGTTCCCCTGGATAAGGTCTTGGCGGGTCGTAATCTGTCACCCGCCCCATGGGTTCCCCAGGAACATAGGGGTCTATCTGGGCTGGTTTCTCCATTGGCGGCCCACGCTTTGGTGACTTTGGAGGCCCTGAATAAGAGGGAGAGGCTCGCATTGCCGACCTCCCCTCTGGCGCCCCTCGTGGTTTCCCATGGTTTATTCCTGGGAAACACCCGTCCTTTTTCCAGACGTGGGTGGCTGATGGAGAGTCTAGATGTGGCCGATTTGTCCAAGACCAGGGCCTGTTGCCACTGTCCACTCTGAGGGAACAGTTTGGCCCCTTCCTAATGGATGAGTGGTGCTACAGACAGCTTCAGCGCTTTGTTACTAGTCTGCCCCAGGGGGTTAGGTCGCCTACTCTGGCATCTCCCTTTGAACGTCTATGCATGTCGACCTCGGCTATCCCACATGTCATTTCGGTGTTGTATGATCTATTGCAATCTCTGCACACTGACGGGAAACTGGGGTTCATTAAGGAATGGGAGAGGGACCTTCAGCACGTCTTCACTGAGCCTCAGCTGAATCATCTGTATAAACTCACACATTCAAGCACAGTAGATACGAAAATGCAGGAGAATAGCTATAAGGTCCTGACCAGGTTGTATAGAGTACCTTCCAAGCTTACCTAGATATACCCCTCTCTTTCAGACGCTTGTTGGAGAGAATGTGGCCTCAGAGGCTCATTCCTTCACATCTGGTGGGAATGCCCTAAGTTGCGGCCCTTCTGGCTGGATATCCATGCACAGATCAAAATTATTAAATTATTTTAGATCTAGAGCTCCCAGATTCCCTGTTGGAATCCTTGCTGCATTTCCCCACCACTCCTCTTAACCAGTACTGCAAATCCGTACTGCCGCATCTGCTCAATGAAGCCCACCGGCTGATTCCAATTCACTGGAAGACACCTCAGGTGCCTACTCACGCCAAATGGGTGGCTCTAGTTAATAATATTATGGCGGCTGAGGAGTGGATGGCACAGTGTAAAGATAGATATGAGAAGTTCTACTCCATATGGGCTACTTGGATAAACTATGCAAGTCCAGCTGGGCTGGTTGCCCCTGGGCCCTCGCCGGCCGCGGTACCCTCTACTTGATGGGACCGGGGGGACTTGGGGAACGGAAGGTCTGAAAGTGAAAGTGCAGTCGAGACTCAGCAGTTCTGCCTTTGTCTGAATCAGTTAATTGCACTAGCAGGTGTTTTTCCCCTTTTCTTTTTTCTCAAGTGTATTATTACTGTATTATTTAATTTTTATTTTTAATCGTTCTCTTTAATTTCATTTATTTCCCTAATTTTATTTCCTTTGTGTTCATGGGCCTGGAACCTAGATGTACAGTCTGATTAGTTTCTCTGATTGGAGGCCAACGTCCTCCATGGAGATGTACCTGACGGGGACAATAGGGGTGATTCATTGTTGTTTGAACTCATATCGTGATTGTATTATGTTGATAACTAACTCCCCCAGATACGGTCCTCGAACCGCGGGCATCCCGGAATAACTTTACTGCTGATTGTGTGCGCCCGGTGACAGGCCCTCCCTGTAAATGTTTTTTCTACTGTTATGTCTTGCTCACTGTCTATTTGTCTATTATCGGAAAAAAAATTCAAAAATAAAGATTACATATAAAAAAAGGGCTAAAAATAAAACCTATGTGACTCACGGTCAAAGTTAAAAAGCTATAAACAATAAGAAAAGAGCTTTTAAAAAATTAAAAAAATGAAGGAACATTAGTGTCGTTTAAATGTTACAAAGAATTTAACAGAATATGTAAAAAGGAAATCAAGGATGCAAAAATTCAAAAACGAACGACAGATTGCAAAAGATAGTAGGACAAACCCCAAAAAATTATTCAAATATATTAATAGTAAAAAGGTCAGGTATGAGCATGTAGGCCCTTTACAAAATAATCTAGAGTGGGTGACTGGGGACAAACAGAAGGCTAATTTATTAAATACTTTCTTCAGCTCTGTGTATACAAAGGAGCATGGGGGAGCTCATGTCCATAATGAGGATGGTATTGACACAGCCCCAAATGATCCACAATGGTTCAAAAGTGATATGGTCTAGAAATATTTAGACAGAATAAAGGTGGACAAAGAACCTCGACCAGATGGCATACACCCACGTATCTTAAAATAATTGAGATCTGTCATTTCAGAGCCATTGTATCTAATTTTAGTGCCTATATTTAAAAAGGGAACAAAGTCTTTACAAACTATAGACCTGTTAGTTTAACTTCTATAGTTGTGAATATACTGGAGAGATTAATAAAAGACCACATAGATGAGTTCTTGCTGCAAAAAAACAATTTAAGCAACAGACAGCATGGATTCATGAAAGAAAGAAGTTGTCAGACAAACCTGATTTTTTTTAATGAGGAGGTAAGTAAAACCTTGGACAGAGGGGTGGCGGTGGACATGGTATACTTGGATTTTGCAAAAGCATTCGATACAGTTCCGCACACACGGCTAATGTGTAAGGTAAAGTCTACAGGCTTGGAAATATCAGTTTGTAAATGGATAGAAAACTGGCTAAAAGACAGAATTCAGAGAGTAGTAGTTAATGATTCTTACTCTGAATGGTCCAAGGTTATCAGTGGTGTACCCCAAGGTTCAGTGCTGGGACCCTTACCTTTTAATATCTTTATAAAAGATATTCGGTCTGAGATCAAAAGTAACATTTCTGTCTTTGCAGATGACACCAAGCTATGCAGTGGAATAACGTCCTTACAGGATGTCTCCAATTTACAAGCCGACCTCAATGCTCTGTCTAATTGGGCGACTTCGTGACAGATGAGGTTTAATGTTGATAAATGAAAAGTTATGCACTTGGAGGCTTATAATATGCATACATCATACATACTAGGGGGAGTACAAATGGGGGGATCCGTAGTGGAGAAGGATCTGGGGGTTTTGGTAGATCATAGGCTCAATAATAGCATGCAATGCCAAGCTGCGGTTTCCAAAGCGAGCAAAGTCCTTTCTTGTATTAAGAGAGGTATGGACTCCAGAGAGAGAGATATCATTTTGCCCCTGTTCAAATCATTAGTAAGACCTCATCTGGAATATGCAGTTCAGTTTTGGGCACCGGTTCTTAAAAAGGATATCGGAGACCTGGAGAAAATGCAGAGAAGGGCAACCAAACTGTTAAGAGGAATGGAGGAGCTCAGCTATGAGGAAAGATTAGAGGAACTGAATTTATTCACTCTTGAGAAGAGGAGAATAAAGGTGGATATGGTCAACGTGTACAAATATATAAGGGGTCCATATAGTAAACTTGGTGTTGAGTTATTCACTTTACGGTAAAAACAAAAGACAAGGGGGCACTCTTTACGTCTAGAGGAAAAAAGATTTCATCTCCAAATATGGAAAGGTTTCTTCACAGTAAGAGCTGTGAAAATGTGGAATAGACTCCCTCCAGAGGTGGTTCTGGCCAGCTCAGTAGATTGCTTTAAGAAAGGCCTGGATACTTTTCTAAATGTACATAATATAACTGGGTACTGACATTTATAGGTAAAGTTGATCCGGGGAATATCCGATTGCCTCTCAGGGGATCAGGAAGGAATTTTTTACCCTGCTGTAGCAAATTGGATCATGCTCTGCTGGTGTTTTTTGCCTTCCTCTGGATCAACTGTGGGTATAGAATTGGGTATATGGGATTGTACGATATTTTTTATTTATTTTTATGGTTGAACTGGATGGTCTTTTTTCAACCTGACTAACTATGCAACTATGTAATTGTAGCGACCTCACCCCTCTCTCCCCTTCTCATTCACGGGTTGTCTGTCTCGTCTAGGGGTTAACACTGGGGGGAGGGATGAGATACACCACGGCCCATGTCATCTACTGTGTAGAGGTGAAAGCCAGAACTATCGGATTTTGTGTAGGTGTCCCAGAGTCAAATCCTCTCCTCGGATTGACTCCCCTTTGCTCCTAGTAACCAGAGTTCCACACACTAAATAGGTCCAACACGTATTTATTCTTCTCAATAAATAGTCATACAGCACAGACAGGTTGAGACCCATATACCACTTCAGTATTTGTGGGGAGTAGGCCAAGGCACAATTCTTCTAGATAGAGCTAACCACTGTAGTATCACCAGTGGCGAATAGTCACTGCCACTGACTATATTGAACAGAACATTAATTACCTTCGCTAGCACAGCCCCTGTCAGGGGAAGGTAATCCGTCCAAGGGAGTCACCGGAGGCCTCTCTGTCACCAGCAATGCTGCGCCGGACTCTCTAGAGAAGTTCCGCTCACCAGTCTTCTCGACCTCAGACACGGGCACCCAAGGAGTTAGGGCCCCCTCGGATTCCTCCACCCTCGCGGAACTCAGTCGAAGGTACTGATCTCCAGGCTTCCGCAATAGTACCTCACCCCAGGCTAAAGGTGCCTGAGATGGACTCCACCTCTCACTCCGGCCAGGTCAAGGGCACCTGGGCCTGGAACTCCGGAACGCCAGCACCCAAGCTGAAGGTGCCTGGGTGCGGCTGCGTCCTCCGACTCTGAACCCCAAGGTCAGGGCGTCCGCCCCTTTTATCCCCTCGCCCTTTGCGTCACAGCAGGTTCCCCGCCCTGCTGTACCAGCGCCAGGAAAGGACAAAAAGGAAGCAGTCTTTCGGTGAGTGTTCAACTCCAGCCCATGGCGACACCGCCACCTGCTGGCCGCAGGGAACCTCACACCACCAGAGTCCTCCAAGAACCACAAAAAGGTCTCAGATTCCCTGACAATCAATGCATCTGGGTTACACTACCACCCAGATGCCTCCCCTAAAATCAAATACCCGCTACATAACTATTTTGAAAATAAAAAACAAACCTTTACAACCCCTTTAAAGGAGAATTGTACAAAAAAACAAGATTGGTTAAACCCACAAGTGCTTTTTTTTACCACTACTATTCCTTTATATTGCCTTTTGGAATTTACAAATGCAGCAATTTATAAATCAGATGAAAGATTTAGGGCTGGAAAACACTTTTTGATAGATAAAAAGTGCATTTTATATACATCTATATAGATCAGACCAAAATGAGGGACAAATGAGAAGGAAAGAGGGACCGAGGGACATTGCTCCAAATCAGGGACAGTCCCTCGAAATCAGGGACAGTTGGGAGCTATGAGTTTACAATCTAAGGTCCCAAACTCACATTCATACACATATTAGGGCCAATTTGGACAGGAGCCAATTAACCTACCAGCATGTCTTTGGAGTGTGGGAGGAATCCGGAGTAACGGGAGGAAACACACACAGGCACAGGGAGAACATGTTAATTACAGGTAGGTAGTTCCATGGTTGGGATTCAAACCAACAACCCTAGTGCTGCTAGGTAGAAGTACTGACCACTTAGCCACTGTGCTGCCCAACACCACTAAACAGAAACAGGGACAGGCAGACCCGGATTGAGACAAAAAAATAGGCCTGTGTATTTTAGACTTAGCAGCCAATTTTTCCAGGGTGGTTGGTGATGGGATGTTCACGGAGTCAGACCTCCACACTGTAATGTAAAGGAGCACTGTGATATAAAGGGGACTGCACTGTAAAGGGGCACTGTAATGATTACAGTGCCCCTAGCAATCACAGCCCCTATCACAGTGCCCCTTGTAGTCATGTCCCCACCTTTTCTCTATAATCACAGTGTCCACTTTTATTCTCTGCCCCCCCCACCCCTTTTGCACAGTCCTACCTTTGGCAGGGCAGAGGAAGGATTCAGCCTGTTTATCCTCTCCAGGGTCCACCCCACCAACAATGTCATCCTATCAGCAGGGCAGGGGGCGGGAGGAGCTAAAGATCTGGATCATATTAACAAGCGGCTGATTACCCACTTGTTAATATTAAGGCTACTTTCACACTGGGGCCCATTCCGCTTTAGCGGTAAAGTGCCGCTCGTTTTAGCAGTGCTTTACCATCATTTTAGCGGCAGTTTTCGGCTGCTAGCGGAGAGCTTTTAACCCCCCGTTAGCGGGCGAAGAAAGTGTTAGAACCGCCCATGTTGCAGCGCTTCGGAAGCGCTTTTTCAGGCGCTTCAGAAGCACTGCCTAAGCATTCGAAAGGGCAGGGGCGGTTTAGGAGTGCTGTATACAGCGCTCCAAAACCGCTCCAAAGATGTGACTTGCAGGACTTTTTTCCCCATCTTGTACGCGCACTGCCCCAGTGTGAAAGCACTCGGGCTTTCACACTGGGGTGGCGGTTTTCGGGCGCTTTACAGACACTATTTTTAGCGCCAAAACGCCTAAAAAACACCTTCCATGTGAAAGACTCAAGCTCTCTGTGCAGATCTCAAGAGGTAGCCCAACAATGAAATTATTTGGTTCCTTTTGGTCTGTTAAATTGTTACTAAACACAGGACCCACGATTCACTATATCTGGTCTCCCACAGTACACAGAACATGGAAATGACATTATTTTAGTAAATATAAACTGCTAAATACCTTTTCTCATCAGCAGTATATAGCAGTCTTGTGACTTCTATCAGTGTTTGGTTAAAGCTTGTAGGAGGAGTTTCATTCTCCCCTGACTGTCCTATGAGGCTGCAGGACCCCTGACCCTCTGTCTGGACTGTGCTGATTGGCCCTGTGCTGATGACATGCACCTTCTCAAGAAAAAAAAAATCTCTCTATCAATACGCATTAAACTGAGCATGTGCAAACTCCAAATGCTCTGTTCTATCAGGAGATGGATTGGGGACAGTGGAAGAAAAGGAGGATCAGGGAAAACAGGATCAAACAGCCTTGTTACACAATCCAGAGGATTAACCCCTTAGGTTCCACAGTGAGTATAACAAGCATGCTTCACTGCATATAAAGAATGATTTAACTGTTGTGGGTTTAGTAACACTTTTTTTTTCTTTTTTTTTTTTGTTTCACAAAATGTTATTGGGTGAATATGAAATCACATTATAATGTAGTAAAACATAAATGAATAAACACGTTAATGATAACATCTGAGTTGTAGTACAGTTAACATCAAGATAAAGTAACAGTACAATTGAGAACAAAGCAATTAGTGTATGTGTAGACATAGGCCCCTTTCACATGGGACGGATCAGTCATGATCCGCCCCGTGAACCTCTGCTTGCTCAGCGGGGATCGCTCCGTTGATCCGTTCATCCGCTGACATCCACTATCCCATAGGGATACATGTATGTCCGTTTTTCATCCGTAAACGGATGGATCAAAAACGGACATACGGTCCGCCCGTGTGAAAGGGGCCTAAGCCTATAATTCACCATTTTTATAGGGAAATGAAAAATTGTTAAAGGGGTTATTATCTTTTAGGTAATAACGAAAAACAATCGGGATGGGAAAGAAAAAAAAAGAGGGTGAGGGAATGGATTATTGCAAGATCAGGACTTCTAATGTTTTTTCCCAACATTCCTATGGGGTTAAATTTTAAGGCATGAGTTTAGTTCTTACTTGATAATTGTCTTGTAAGTTTGAGATTTTTTTAATCCAATCCAGTTGAGCCAGGTTCCTGAGAATTTAGTAATATTTTCTTGATAGATGCTTATGAGTTCCTCTATTTTTTCTATATTATTTATCCTTCTAAACCACTCATTTTCTGATGGAATGGTATTCGAACGCCAGTGGTAAGGAATACATTGTCGAGCTGCGTTAATCATAAACATAGACAATGACTTTAAATATCTTTTCTTGGGGATAGGGTTGAAGTGTAGAAGGTATTGTGCCGGATTAAAGCTTAGGTTTTCTGAGGTTATCAAGGTGATGGTCTCATATACTGATTTCCAAAAATGTTAACACTTTAAATATAGCATTGAATGAATTTTGTTATATCTTCTTGAAAAAAAAAATATTTTGTGAGAAATTCCAGACAGTTTTTAAGATATAATTTTAAAAGTAGTAAAAGTTCTGCCTTACAGGGGTCATTAACACATGGATTTTTAGGCAACCAGGTTTTAATCATGAAAATGATCAAATTGATCCACACAGCCTACTACTGATCCTATAAAGTCTCTCACACAAACATGGTACAGAGTGAATAGGGAGCAATAAAAGTTACAGTATATCAAACCGAGTTACTCAGTCTTGAATGCTTTTCTTTTTCTGTGTGCAATTGGTTGCAATAACTGAAAATGGTTACGGTACAGAAAGAAGCCACAGAAAGTATTTATGAGGATCCTTTGGAATCATTTGTCTTGCCTGACAGTTTGGCTCAGATGACTTCTCAGAGACGGGGTTGTTGGACGAGCCGCCTTCTCTAGGAAATTCGGCAATGGGGAGCTAAGTTCTCCTCCGCTGTGCATTCCTTTGGAACACCAAAGTCCTCTGTGGTTACTGAGAGATGTCTGGAGAAGGAATAGGTGTTTGCTGGGACAACCCTCCCTACTGGAATGGTTTTCCTATAAGTTTATGGGTTATTGAGGATACGGTGGAAACCAACTGCTACGAAATTAGAAAATAGTGTAAATGTGTCGTTTTTTTAAGAGTGATAAAATATTAGAGATGCATAGAACACCTTTACTTATTATATAATAGGCATTCAAGAGAACCTGTACTGTGCTTATGCAGATTAGTTAAAGGGGTTGTAAAGATTTGCGTTTTGTTCACCTTAATGCATCCTATGCATTAACCTCCCTGGCGGTATGATTATTTCAGATTTTTGGTGCTGAAAGTGGTACCATTATTTTGCATGGAAATTTGGCGTTTTATATTGTAGGCCTGTAATTCTTAGGAATAACTCACTTAAATCTGTCCAAACAAGAGTCTAGTAGACATTGCGGTTTATGATAAAAGTTTGAAACATGAAATCATAAATTATAATATAATAAATAACTATAAATAATTATAACAAATAATAATGTAATTATAATAAAAATTATTCAATAATGTAATCAAATCAAAAACACTGAAATTTGCTCAGTTGCAGAATTGTCGCTGTCATTACTTACTGTTTGATGACGAATTTCCCCACAAATCGCTATCGCTTAATTCTGCAAGTGATTCTAATTTATTATCGCTGTTTTCTAGCTGGTCTAAAACCACTTTTGACGTAAACGGACACTTTTTGGTTGCTATGGACAATCTCCAGTTTCCAAGCAGAAAGAACAGTTTTTATAATATAAAACTGCATGCAAGACACTGGACAAACCACTAGGGACAAAGGGGATGTGTAATTATTTGATACAGTACTGTATGTATATTGTGCTTTTCACTTTTTGAATTTTGGCGCCGAACTCCGTCCCCCTGCGTCGCAACGCTCGGGAACGGAGCTCGGCACTCGGCAGTTTGAATCGAGCGAGGAGACATGGCTCGCACACACAGCGGGGAGACCTCGCAGGATCCAGGGGACAAGGTAAGTAACTTTCCCTGTATCCTGCAATGCGATCCCGAGTCTGGCTCGGGGTTACCGCTTTTGGTACTGAAATCTTACCCTGAGCCTCACTCGGGAATACCGCTAGGCAGGTTAAGGTGAAAAAACATCCAATGCTTATGTAGCGGGGTCTTTAAATTTAGGTAGGATACTCAGGTGTGTAAGTATGGGAAATATGGACCATTTGTGTTCGTTGAGGATTGGACGGTGTAATAATCTCCTTGGCCTGTGGGTGGCGGGGTATCCGGAGGCTCGAGGTAGATTGACCGTCACAGTGCTACCCTTTTTGTCCCTTTCCGGAGATGGTACGGCGAGGGCGGGGAACCTGCCGTGGTGTCGATGGGAGGATATAAAAGGGGGAGATGCCCTAACCACGAGGTCTGTCTTTCGGGATCTTCTCTTCACGCGCCCAAGCACCTTAGGCCTGGGTGCGAGCAGTTCCGCATTCCGGCCCAGGTGCCCTAGGCCTGACCGGAATGGAGTTGGAGTCCATCCCAGGCACCTT
Organism: Rana muscosa; assembly: GCA_029206835.1. NCBI lineage: Eukaryota > Metazoa > Chordata > Amphibia > Anura > Ranidae > Rana > Rana muscosa. The sequence goes on along the minus strand of CM055116.1, from coordinate 1,196,864,652 downwards.
CAGCCTGGGGTGAGGTACTGAACCAGGAGGTCTGGGGCCCAGTGACTTCGACTGGGTCCCGCAAGGGTGGACAAGTCCGAGGGTCCCTGAAGTGGATGGGGCCCATGTCTGAGGTGAGGAGGCCGGGGAGGTTACCCATTCGGAGAGTCTGGAGCAGCATCAACCCAGTGACGGATGGGCCTCCGGTAACTCCCTTGGAGGGACATCTTCCCCTGACAGGGGCCGCAGAGCAGCGAAGGTACTCCTATCTATGTTCTCTTAAATCGCTGGTAGAGACTCTCAAGTTCTAAGTCCTTTCTAGCCAAGGCTATAGTAACCGCTGGCGAGATCGCAGTGGTTTAGTTGACAACCAGGATAGTGCCTCGACCTGCTCATCCCCATATCAGAATGTTATCAAGTCGCAACCAGTTGGCTACTGAAGCACTGTTTATTGTGAGATATGCAATAAAACAAGAGTTGGACTTTGATCGGTGTGTGGAACTCTGGTTAATGGGAGTAAAGGGAAGTGTTGGCGCAGCAGGACTTAATTCTAGACAAAAGCACACAGGCCCGAGGAAATATCTGGTACTGGCCTTCACCTCACCCACAGCTATGGGGAGGACATGGGCCGTAGCGCATCTCACCCTGTCGTGTGACATACCCCTAGACAAAAGAGATGGGGTGAGGCCGCTACACGTGGGGGCTCGTGAGTCCGGGATGATGTGTGTTTTGACTTTGGAAGAAGGAATGGCTGTGTCTGGACTTTGCTGCCCGGAGGAGTTCCGAGCAGGTCGGCCATGTGATTGGCCAAAGTGCATCCCTGCTCAAAGTCGTGGAAATGACCCTAAGACGGGAAAGGCCCATGCGGAGGAGCGAGAAGAGGGAAAAGTCCAGCCGTGTGAAGAACTACATGTGGGGGCTTTTATTGCACTGCGCCACGAGGCACCCCGTGACTGCGCAGTTCGTGGGCGGAGGCTGGTGGAGGCCCGCGAAAACGTGCAAGTCGTGGGAGGAGTCTGGCCATGTGGAGGAACTCACGTGGAGACTTCGTGCGTGGTCAGTTCGTGATGGAGCAGCAGGCAGTCAGGATGGCCTCAAGCTCCCCGTGGATTCCGGTTCCCTACCCCACGAAGATGACTACGTTAACTGCTCCCCTTACAGACACGAGGATAAGACTCAGGCCCCGAGGACAGTTGGCTTTGTACTCATGCAGAGACACGGAGGCCATCGGCGTGATCTGTCCCGGATGCTCGGGACTGGTGGTCCACCTGAAGCCATTCGGGCGTTGCAAAGTATGCAAAGAGTTCTTGTTCGAGGTGGAGACATCCACAGTAAGGCCCCGGGCCCTTCGCCTCAATAGCCTCACAGGTACCGCTACTCCGGAAGGGGAGATCCAGGCCTTTGCGGAGGTCCCCGTACGCACTGACCAGGGCGATGTGACTGCCCAATCAGAGACTGAGAGAGAAAAATCCGAGGATGCTGCTTCGGTCACCACAGATTCTCTGCTCCCACCTCCGAAGAGGAAAGTCGGCTTGGTGCAGGCCTCCTGTGGTCGTGGAAGAGCTTCACCCCGTCGCTTGCCTGGCCTGGATGGATCCGGTTGGAAGAGTCCTGGACATCCAAGTTCTACAAAAGGTTAAGGTGAGCCAGGGGCTGGGACTGTGGTGGTGGTTGGTGGTGTCGGGGGTCCACAGTCGGTTGGGCCCACAAGGGAGGGTAGTATCACGTCTACCAGAGACTGCCTTCCCGCTGAGATGTATGACACTTCCGACCTAGAGTCACTGTCGGATTGTGGAGATGACGGTGAGATCGATGAACTGTTTCACCAGAAGGGCTGGGACAAACGCCCGTTACCTATGTTACGTGCACCGCAGGATTCCCCTATGTCAATAGGAGACAGCACGCCCCGGGTACAAGCCCCGGAGTCTACGAGGAAGCCTAGTCCTCAAATTACCTTCCCACAATCTACAACATCGCCCGTCTTGGTGGCGGGGATGCAATGCACATCACTACGAGCACCGAGAGAAAAGCCATCAGAGGTAGTGAAAGTACCTCGGCATCTGGAGGCCATCGTTCAACCCGGAGAAGGTGAGCGGGATGCCATGCCTCCTTTAGCCAGATTGCAACTACTTTTCTCACAGAGAGTCGCCCGTGAGTATGGGTGGGAATATCCCTACTTGCCTCGGGACTTACTTTTTGAAGTTGAGGTCATACGCCAGAGATGGTATGACGAATTTGTTTGGGAAAAACTCAAAGTACCCCATGCACGAAGATATTTGTCCTGTTCGCCACTCGTGTCGAAAAAGTTTAGGGACTGCAGAGCAGACTGGATGTGGGGCCGCCATATCCACGCAGACAAGGTGCGCATCTGCAGGAAAGATGGAGAGGATGCTGATTATTCAATTGAGGTTTTTGATAAACATCTGAAGCCCTTGTTCTTGCCTGACCCGAAGTTCTATTTGTGAGAAGAGACTCACTTGTTGTTTCCTTTCCTACAAATCTTTTAGAAGTGTTCCTGCCGGAGCATCCGAACTGTGCCCTAGTTTTTTATTTGGGCTTTTGTTTTCTACTCTTTGGAGGAATGAGAGCAGTTTTTGTTTGTTCTCTCTTCCTCACAGTTCAAAGACAGACTTTGGGAGTAGAATCAGTGTAGGGACGCAGGAAGAATGAAGATTGCACCAAGTGTCATTACCGCGGCACTGTCACCAGGTGGCAGTGTTGTGCAACGGCTGTTTGTTTTTTTTTACACGCGCATCATTTTACTCATTGGAGCGAATGGGTCTCTCGGCTGATAGACCCATTCATTCCAAATCAACACAGAATGTTAGGATGTGGCTTTTCTTGTGTGTTGTTCTTTTTTTCTCTTCCCTTCTGCAGGAGATTCGTCTGTCAAGACTACTGAGTATAGGGTGGTTCTTAGACAGTGAAGGGAGGGATTGTATATGTGTACATGTTAGATGGTTTTAAGGAAAAGTTTTATTGTTTTATGTTCCCTTCCCCTTCAGCAGGTCCTGGTATGGTTAAGGTTCAAAATTTTAGGGATAGCCTCTGGGGCCAGGCTTATGTCACCACTCCATGGGAGACATGGGTTCGCACCAGACGCTGGGGACCAGCGTCAAATCACAGGGGGGAGTATGTAGCGCGGTCTTTAAATTTAGGTAGGACACTCAGGTGTGTAAGTATGGGAAATATGGACCATTTGTGTTCGTGGAGGATTGGACGGTGTAATAATCTCCTTGGCCTGTGGGTGGCGGGGTATCCGGAGGCTCGAGGTAGATTGGCCGTCACAGTGCTACCCTTTTTGTCCCTTTCCGGAGATGGTACAGCGAGGGCTTGCCGTGGTGTTGATGGGAGGATATAAAAGGGGGAGACGCCCTAACCACAAGGTCTGTCTTTCGGGATCTTCTCTTCACGCGCCCAGTCATCTTAGGCCTGGGTGCGGGCGGTTCCGCATTCCGGCCCAGGCGCCCTAGGCCTGACCGGAATGGAGTTGGAGTCCATCCCAGGCACCTTCAGCCTGGGGTGAGGTACTGAACCAGGAGGCCTGGGGCCCAGTGACTTCGACTGGGTCCCGCAAGGGTGGAGAAGTCCGAGGGTCCCTGAAATGGATGGGGCCCATGTCTGAGGTGAGGAGGCCGGGGAGGTTACCCATTCGGAGAGTCTGGAGCAGCATCAACCCAGTGACGGATGGGCCTCCGGTAACTCCCTTGGAGGGACATCTTCCCCTGACAGGGGCCGCAGCGCACCGAAGGTACTCCTATCTATGTTCTCTTGAGTCGCTGGTAGAGACTCTCAAGTTCTAAGTCCTTTCTAGCCAAGGCTATAGTAACCGTTGGCGAGATCGCAGTGGTTTAGTTGACAACCAGGATAGTGCCTCGACCTGCTCATCCCCGTATCAGAATGTTATCAAGTCGCAACCAGTTGGCTACTGAAGCACTGTTTATTGTGAGATATGCAATAAAACAAGAGTTGGACTTTGATCGGTGTGTGGAACTCTGGTTAATGGGAGTAAAGGGAAGTGTTGGCGCAGCAGGACTTAATTCTAGACAAAAGCACACAGGCCCGAGGAAATATCTGGTACTGGCCTTCACCTCACCCACAGCTATGGGGAGGACAAGGGCCGTAGAGCATCTCACCCTGTCGTGTGACATACCCTTAGACAAAAGAGATGGGGTGAGGCCGCTACACTTACAAGCCCCCCCAGCCCCCCGTTTACTTACCTGAGCCGCCGAAAGTCCCGCGTCATGAACGCGCTGGCTTCTCGGCTATAATTGGCTCTTCATTGGATGATTGATAGCAGCGCAGCCATTGGCTCCCACTGCTGTCAATCAAATCAATGACGCAGCACGCCGGGGGGCGGGGACGAGTGATGCAGTCGGCGGCTACGGCCGCCGACTGTATTACAGGAGCACGCCCGCAAGCTAACCCCCTTGGGAGAGCGCTTCCCAGAGGGGGGTTAGCTCTTGCGGGGAGGAGCCGAGACAGCCGCCGAGGGACCCCAGAAGACGAGGATCGGGGCCATTCTGTGCAAAACGAACTGCACAGTGGAGGTAAGTATAACATGTTTGTTATTTAAAAAAAAAAAAGGAACCTTTACAAACCCTTTAATTTATTTGCCTGCAATAAACGAGTTGCCTCAAGGGAAGACCTATAGCAGTCAGTTTCGTGTTCACGGCCATGCAGGGTTCGCACTGAACTCTACACGGACAGTTGCAATTTTCAGATTAGGCAAACTACATGGCCAGACTTTGCCTATTCACATAAGCAAACCTCTGGAAGGAAGTTGTCACAGACTTTGGGCTGCAGGAGAACCATTGCCTGGAGAACTTTGTGTTTTAATGTGTTCTTAAGTTATCCAGACAGAGCTGGTCGCTAATTGCATTTGGCTTCGCTTCTTATGCATAAGCTATTCCTATGGGGGAACCAGACTGTCTAAGGTGGTCATTGTGATGATAATAGGATTAGCTCTACTGTCTAAGGTGACCTTTGTCTGAGATAATGGCGAGTAGTCCTTATCTGATGTGTAGCGGCTGCTCCATACACTCCCCTCTTGGTCTCGTCTTTCTCTTGTCTAGGGGTATCTTAGAGGGGAGGGAGCGGGGACACTACGCCTACCTTCCACCACAAATGTTAGTGCGGTATCAGCAACAGTTCAGTATTACCTTCGGGTCAGTGTTGTGCACCTGGATCCTCCCTCCAAGAGTCATCGCGAACCATGTCTGTCAGAAAATGAGCTCCACACCATTAAAGTTCAACACTCCTTTATTCTTCTTGCCTGAACACAAACAGTTGAACTCCCTTGATAGAACAGAACAGAAAAGGAGGTGTGGATGTGAACAGGCCCAGACACAATGTGAGTTGCCACTTCCCTTCCCAGAAGTGTGTCCTGGTCTCCGCACAAGGGTAGATTTCCTTCCAGGCCGTCTCCGACGAGAGACTCACTTGTCACCGGCAATATGCTGCACCGGGTCTTCAAATGAGGAGCTCCCCCCTGTCCATGGCGCCTTCCGGATTCGGGTACCCACTCCCTGGGCACCCTAGGATCTCCTTCCCTCGCGGAACCCAGTGTTGGGCACTGAGCTCCGGACCTCCATCCAAGTACCTCACCCCAGGCTAAAGGTGCCTGGGATGGAACTCGACCTCCGCTGTCCTCTAGGCCTAAGCCACCCAGAGGAACGACACGACCCACCGTCCGCAAGCTGAAGGTGCCTGGGACGTCCACCCCGTGACAAAGATGGCCGGACCCCTTTATACCCTCTCCCAGCAAGCACGGCGGGTTCCCCGCCCCACCATACCGCTGCCGAGGGAGGACAAAAAGGAGGACGGCACACAGCAATGATTCAACCCCAGCCCAGGGCGACAGTGCCACCCACTGGGCTGCAGGGAACTACACATCACTGATGTCTCTGCCAAATTCAAAATGACACCCGGGAAAGTATATACCCGCTACACTCTCCCCTCGGTCCTTTGACACTGGTCCCCAGTGTCTGGAGTAAACCATGCCCTAAACAGCTGACATGATTCAGTCCAGAGACAGACTAACAATTGGATACACAAAAAAATATATAAAAACTTTGTAAACTATCCTGTTAAACATTGTGTCTGAGCCCTGTAAAGAAAGGGAATTAAGACAGAAGAGACACAACAGTATTGATCCATAACTTTGAATCACATATTCACCCACACATCCTGACTAAGACCCATCCCATCCTCAGTAAACTTGATGGGATGTTCTCCTGCAGAGGGAAAAGAAAGGATTAACACACATAACCCTGACACCTGTATTCGTGTAATGGAAAAGAGACTTCTCCGGGAAGAAATCCCTTCTCTCCAAGTGAGTGTGTGACAAGTGTTTAAACATTGCACAACACTGCCACCTGGTGACAGCATCGCGGTAACTGCACCCGTGGAACTTTCCTCTTTTCTTTCGGCCCTATCTACCCCAGAGTCAGTATTCTCTTTGCTGGAAAAGTGAAGAACAAACAGGAACAGTTCTTCATTCCTCTGGGTACAAAGCAACGGGCCCCAGAAAGTTCAGCAGCATGATAAGAACGGAGTCTCTTTTCTCCTACAGGTAAAAACGGGGATGCGGCAGAACAAGTGGTTTCAAGTGCTGATCCATGGTCTCCAGATGATACTCCACATCTTCTCCTTCCTTTCTTCGGATCAACACTTTATCTGCATGGATGTGCCGTCCTAACATCCATTCTGCCTTGCAGTCTTTGAATCGCTGGGAGGCCTTTGGAGAGCATGCCAGGTACCTGCGGGCGTGGGGAACCTGAATGTGGGTCCACACAAAGTCATTGTACCAGCGCTCCCGACACACTTCCACCTCGTATGGATACTCCCATCCGTACTCCGCAGCAACCTTCTGCCCAAATAGGCGTTGTAATCTTGCCAGAGGAGGCATGGTAGCTTTGTCCCCTTCGCTAGGCAACACTATCGAGTCCGGGTGGCGAGGGACCTTAATCACATCTGATCGGGGCATAGGTGCCCGCAGCAAGAGTCTCTTTTCCCCGGCCTTCGGTACAGATGGCACCGGGGATGTAGTAGCAGACTGGGGACGGGACCTCTCTTCAGGCGCTGATGCCTCCACCCGGGGTGTGCTTTCCCCTGTAGACATGGGTGGATCTCTGATCCTCCGAGATGAAGCAAGCGGTACTTTGTCCCAGCCCTTCTCGGCAAACAAATCGTCTATTGCCACGTCGTCTCCCATGTCCGAGAGCGACTCCAGGTCAGAGGTGTCACACTCCTCCGCGGGTACGTAGCCGGTTGAGAAACGGAGCCACCACCTCCCGCAGATTCGCTAGGCCATGACTTCCCGTCACATCCGCCCACACACCAAGTCTCCCTGCCTGGCTTACCTCGGCCTTTACTTGAAGCGTGACGTCCGGAACTCTGGTTGACGGATTCATCCAGGCCGGGCATAAGTGGGCGAGATGGTCCACCACAACCGCTGGTCGGGGCTACCATGCCGGTCTTTCTCTTCGGTGGTGGACGCTGCGAGACAGTGGTGACCGAGTCAGCATCCTCGGATTTCTCCCGTTGGGGTTTTACGACCTCCTCCGTGGTCGTTGCAGTGTGCGCAGGGGTGACTTTCACAGCAGTGATTCCTCCTCTTTGAGTGGTGTTGCCAGAAGCCCGGCCGGGGTAAATGGTTCTCGGCCTCTCCACCGCCAGATCCACTTCGAACAGGAACTCCCCACAGGCCTCACAGCGTCCGAACGGCTTCAACTGGCACACCAGTCCCGAACACCCGGGAAAAATCACACCCAGGGCCTCAACGTCCATGCACGAGTACAGGGCGAATCGACCCCTTGGCTTTAGTCGGATCCCCGTATCCGTTACTGGCAGAGGCGTATCTAGCGAAAATGGCGCCTATGGCAAGCACTGAAAATGCGCCCCTTTTAAAACATTTGAAACCCTACTTTCAGATAATGCTGTCAGTATATACAGTTATATAGGGAGAACAGTAGGTTAGTGGTTGGCACTTGCCTCACTTGGTTTGAATCTGGGCCAGGAAGCTATCTGCATGGAGTTTTCATGTTCTCTTTGTGTGGGCATCCTCCAGGTACTCCAGTTTCCTGGCACATTCCAAAGCCATGTTGGTAGGTGATGGTCACCTGTCTGTATGAAGTGGCAATGTATATGGCCAATCACATTCTGCATGCCACCCCCATGTCCGAAAAATGATTTAAGATGATCTCTGGCCCAAAATCTGCCAAGAGCTGGACAGGACTGAATGGAAGTATACATAGATATGTGTAGGGTCCTCTAGGATTGTAGGGTCAGTGTAGAATGTGATCAGCCATGTACACTGCCAGTCTGTACACAGGGTGCAATTCACCTACCTGCATGTGTTTGGAGTGGGAGAGGAACCCCACAGGGAGAACATGCAAACTCCATGCAGCTAGTGTGCTGGGCAGGAGTGAAGCCTTTTATATATATATATATATATATATATATATATATATATATAGAGCATGTAGAGTCCAGAGGCATGCCCAGGATGCAGGCCAACCATAAAATGTCAAGGACAACATAAAGCAGACAGGCAGTGTCAGCAGGCATGGCCGGCCACCTATCCCCCATGTTAGTGTAGAAATGGAAGGAGAGGCACTTACCTAGGAGGAGCAGTCTATGGGTCTGCTTGTACTCCCTCTTCTGCTCCTTCAGTACCCGATCTATGCTCTTGCTGACTTTCTTGGCCTCCTTCTCCTCCAGTCAGAGTTTGTCTCATCCCTTCTGCAGAGAATGTTGCTGTTGATGGTGCACCTGCTGGCCCTTGCTGGGCTTGTGCTGCTGCTTATTGCTGTCCCCAGTGCCGCTGGTGCTATCTCCCCAGTTCTGCAGTAGTAGAAGCAGCCCATCTGGAACTTTCCCCTCTCTAGTCGGTTTACAGAGCTCCCCCCCCCCCCCCCCCCTGAGCTGCTGCTGTGATCCTCAGGTCCCTGGCTCTCATAGGCACTAACAGCTCCAGGGGATTGCTCGGTGTCCGAGTTGGTGGGGGCATTGGAGATGGAGCCGCTAGAATCACCGAACAGCCATGGTCGGAGGCTGTAGCAGAGGCCCATGGCTCAGGAGATGTACACGTGCTGGAGCTCGGCAATCAATCAAGGGATCCTCCTCAGCGACGGCGACCTCACCTCACGTGACGTCACCGACCCGCTCGAGCTCGGGGAGAAGATGGAAGCAGGCTCCAGGGGAGGGCTGGCAGCCTTAGGCCTGGGGGGCAAGTCCAGTCAAGTGGCCCATTGAACCATCAATGCAGCCTTATCAGTGCCCATTAACGTAGCCTCACCAGTGCAGACAGTGCCCATCAGTGCAGCCTGATCAGTGCAGACAGTGTCCATCAGTGCAGCCTCACCAGTGCAGACAGTGCCCATCAGTGCAGCCTCACCAGTGCAGACAGTGCCCATCAGTGCAGCCTGATCAGTGCCCATCAGTGCAGCCTGATCAGTGCAGCCTTATCAGAGCCCATCAATGCAGCCTCACCAGTGCAGACAGTGCCCATCGGTGCAGACTGATCAGTGCCCATCAACGCAGGCTGATCAGTGCCCATCAACGCAGGCTGATCAGTGCCCATCAATGCAGCTTCACCAGTGCCCATCAATGCAGCCTCATGAGTGCCCATCAATGCAGCCTCACCAGTGCCCATCAATGCAGCCTCACCAATGTCCATCAATGCAGCCTCATTGGTACCCATCAATGCAGCCTCACCAGTGCCCATTAGTGCAGTCTCGCCAGTACCCATCAGCACAGCCTCACCAGTGCCCGACAATGCAGCCTCACCAGTGCAGCTTATCAGTGGTCAACAGTGCGGCCTCATCAGTGCCCATCAGTGTAGCATATCAGTGCAGCTTAAGGCTACTTTCACACTGAGGCGCTTTGCAGGTGCTATAGTGCTAAAAATAGCGCCTGCAAAGTGCCCTGAAAGAGCCTCTCCTTTCACTCCAGTGTGAAAGCCCGAAGGCTTTCACACTGGAGCGGTGCACTGGCAGGACGGTAAAAAAAGTCCTGCAAGCCGCATCTTTGAGGCGCTGTAGAAGCGGTGTATACACTGCTCCTACAGCGCCCCTGCCCATTGGAATCAATGGGCAGCGCTGCCGAGCCGCCAACAAAGAGCAGCTGCATCGGCGCTTTGCGAGCGGTTTTAACCCTTTTTTGGCCGCTAGCGGGGGTTAAACCCTGCTAGCAGCCAAATAGTACCGCAAAAACGACAGTAAAGCGCTGCTAAATATAGCAGTGCTTTACCGCTGATGCCTCAGTGTGAAAGTAGCCTTAGGCCTCGTACACACGACCGAGTTTCTCGTCGTAAAAAACACGTCGTTTTTTTTGACGAGATTCTTGTTAAGCTTGTCGATTTTCTCGTCAAGCTTTCTATGCGTACACACTGTCATTTCCCAATTTTCTCGTTGTTCTCCACGCTCACGTCCAGCACGTACGACGGCACTATAAAGGGGAAGATCTTTTTTCTTGGCGCCACCCCTTGGGCTGCTTTTGCTGATCTCGTGTTACCGCGTGTGAAGTAAAAGTTTGGGAAGAGACGATTCGCGCTTTTCAGTCTTCGTACTTTTCAGATCGTTTTCTGCCGTTCAGTTTGTGCTTGTGGGTTCGTATCTTGACTTTCAGGGCGTCTAGGCAGGTCGTATCTGTTTTACAGTGCGTTCTTGCCTGTTCGTTTCTGATTTTCATTTCGTTATTCATAGGCCTTGCTGTTCTAAAGTGCGTTCTGTTCTGTACGTTCTGATTAGACGACCGTTTCCTAGCCATGTCGCCTGGACGTTCTCGTCGTCGAGTTCGTGCTGTGCGTGCGCTTGGTGTTGGTCTGCTTGTTTTGGACCAAGACCAGTCCATGAATGGTGTGAGGAGGAGTTCATGGACCAAGAATTGGTTGCTCCAGCGGGACCAATTCTGCCACATGCCTCTGCTGTGGGAGATCGTCGAGAATAATCCTGAGGACTACAGGAATTTTCTGAGGATGTCTGACCCCGTTTTTCAGGAACTGTTGGCTTTGGTGTCCCCCTATATTACCAGGAAGGACTCCGTTATGCGGGAAGCCATCAGTGCTGAGCAGAGGCTCATCGCCACGTTGCGTTACCTGGCGACAGGGAGAAGTCTTCAGGACTTGAAGTTCACCACAGGCATCTCCCCCCAGGCTCTGGGCCTCATAATCCCAGAACCTGTTCTGCCATCATCCAAGTCCTGCAGGAGGACTATATTAGGGTAAGTTTGCTCCCTTAACATCACATTTTAGGTATTACATGTATGCTAATGTATTGTATTTCTTTCATCCTTCCCTAATTACCATGATTGTAATATGCTGAGAATGTCCCCTTTGTCCCTATGCATGTTGGAAGCTTTAGATTGCCCCTTTTTTCTCCTCCCTAAATATTTCCCTTCACTAACTTTTCCAGCAGGGGCGCCTGTTGCTCCAAATGTTGGGGGGTTCAAACCCCAATTTAGGAAATAAACTTCCTCCTTTTTTGCTCTGTTGCCTATTAAATGCCCCCAGTTGTTCCCTCCAATGCAGCCATTTTGTTCCCTCAAATGCAGCCATTTAGTCCCCTCTAATGCAGCCAGTTTCCCCCCAGCCCTGCACTTACCTTCTTGTGGTCAGCGCCATCCTTCTTCTGTCCTTGATGTCTTCTCCTTCCCTTCATGTTGCATCAGCCAATCATGTTACCATTAAACAGACTTGGTGAACATGATTGGCAGAGCAGCCTGTCAGTGTTTACCCAAGGAATGCCCCCCTCCCTGCGTCCCCGATTTTTCTTTTAGGAAGCCAATTACATCCCTCAGGTTGTAATTTGCAAGACTATTTTACTACCTGTTTCTGCTATGCAATTTTAACCCCCTAAATGCCGCAATGATTCATATGTCGGTCGCTTTACAAGAGGCCATCCACCTGAATAGTGTGCGGCATAGACAATACATAGGTTCATGCAACGCATGAACCTATGTATTGTTCTGAGTGATGGGCACAGGAGAGAGGGGGCAGTGCTCCAGCGCCCACTCTGGACGCACCGCCACTGCAATGCTATCCTGTGGCCAAACACATCTCCCCCCCCCCAAAATAATTTAGTAATGGCCCATCAGAGGGGGTGATGAATATGATAAATGAGCCTTCCATTATCCTTTTTTTACACACCTTAATAAACGTATAATTAGATTGATGTTGGCCTCTAATTTTTTGGGATAGAATTTCCTTGTAATGTATGACTTTGTTTTTCTAATATTATTTCATCTTGTTTCACTCCCCAGCTTCCTTCCACGCCACAGGAATGGCAGACTGTGGCATCGGAGTTTGCCACGCGGTGGGACTTCCCCAACTGCGGTGGCGCCATAGACGGGAAGCACGTCCGCATCGTGCCGCCACCCCGTTCTGGGTCCTACTACTACAACTACAAGGGGTTTCATAGCATTGTGCTGATGGCGGTGGTGTCAGCACGGTATGAATTCCTCTATGTTGATGTAGGGAAGAATGGCCGGATGTCCGATGGGGGATCCTTCATCCAGACGGAGTTTGCCCTCCGTCTCCAGAGTGACGACCTTGCATTGCCACCGGATGCAGGGAATATTGAAGGACTCCCCTTTGTTTTCTTGGCTGATGAAGCCTTCGGACTCGGACGGCATCTTATGAGGCCATTTCCACAGAGGACCCTGACCCCAGAGAAGAGGGTGTTCAATTACCGGCTGGCCAGGGGCCGAAGAGTCGTTGAAAATGCCTTCGGCATAATGGCCAGCCGGTTCCGCCTTTTTATGACTTCCATCCACTTGGCGGACTACAAAATAAACTATGTAGTGTTATGCTGCTGTGTGCTACACAATTTTCTTTGCCGCAAATCTAATTCATATATGGCCTCAGTTTTGCCAGAGGCTGGACTTTCCCCTGCAAATCCCCTGCCGGGCCTGGAATCTGCCCGTCTTGGCTTGCCCCCCCAAAATGCCCGTGTGGTTCGGGACAAATACATGGAGTATTTCACGGGTAGGGGGGCAATTCCTATGCCAGCCTATGTCTAAGTATCCCAATTAAAATCTTGTTTAAACCTTTAATTATTTGTTCTTTCCTGTCTCCTAGTTTGTCTTTGTGCATTTGTAGTGGCAAGTGTATTTTACTTTAGTAAATAACAACCATTTCACTATGGAACCTTACAAAAGAACCAAATAAGCTTAGAGGGTATTATAAAAAGAAGCTACACGTTGTTTGTGGTCAAATATTTTACTCTGTGCACATTCTCTTCATTTTTTTTAATTTTTTTTTACTTTGGGGTTGGCCTGGCCCCAACCCGGCAATTTTTGGCTTATGAAAATACAAAAATAACAGTTGCATTTCAAAAATTACAACATTGGATACCTCTGAGCAATCGGAGACATTCACTTACACAAACTATGTCTCTATGTGCCCGTCCTAATATGGGGTCCTGCCACCCCTTGCCCAGCCAAAAATTGAATATGCACACATTTTTTTTTTTTTCATATAGGAAGTTTACAATCCTGATCCCTATTGTCAACATGTGCTATCTGCCATCAGGGGTGATCAATGGACGTGTTTTGGGGGTGCATCCCCTTCCTCAGTTCACCGACTTTTGATACGAGGAAGGGGTTGCACCCACAAAAGACGTACATGGATATCCCCTGATGGCAGATAGCACATGTTGACACACTGTGTGCATATTCAATTTTTGGCTGGTTTGATAGTCAAAAAATTAGAAAAAATTATAAAAACAAACATGTAAAAACAAATGTGTTTGGATGGCTTATTGAATTCTCCCCAAAACATCGAGAATGTGTTTAAATGTTTGTTCCATCACATGGATTCTTTGTTTAATTAGGTCCAGTTCCGTGCTACATTCCATCACTTGCTGGATGAGGCGGAGGGCACTGTCAGCAGAGAACCGTGTACTATCCTTCACAACATTTACATCCCCTAAAAACCCAATTTTTTTTATTATAACTCTGCAGGCCTACCTCGCTTACCTGAAGCTGTGGTGTCAGATACTGACCTGTTGTGGTGACCAGATCCACAACGTCATCCACCTCTCCTTCCTGCACTTCTCCTTCCTCCACCTCAACTTCCTGCACATCTTTCGGTTGTGGGTCTTTGGGAGTTTGGGGTTGCTTGGAAGTTGTGGGGTGCATGTGCTCCCTGGAGTGTCCTCCTCCCAGTCTTCTCTCCCCTATGAGAATAAAACCAAAGGTCTATTTATCACACTGTAAATCTCATTGTTAAAATAAAAAAAGGATAAATTGTTTGGAAGTGGGGTACAAGTGTGTGTTTGTGCGGAATTTAAAGAAGAATGCATTATTTATGACCCCAAATATGTTTAGTATTCACATTTGGATGTAATTTTTTTGACATGGAGGCACCACAAAAATTCTCTGATGCACCTGTGTGGGACACCCAAAAAAGGCGGGTCTGGTGGCCCACACTATAGTGCTCCAAAGTACAGATGTGGAAGCAGCTGCTGAGTGTCCTCTCCTTTACACTGATAAAAGTTTGCATTTCATTCTCTTTACAAACACATCATCTAGACTTAAAAATTATCCACAATACTTGATCAAAAATGGCAGATGTCTAATTACTTTTGTGGCTCTTAAATAAGCCAAAACCGCGGATAGTGGCCGAACGAAGTGTCGGTAACGTAACGAACGATTACTGTGCCCAACCTAGTTCAAAATATTACATTTTGGAAGGGAGTCCAATATGATAAAAAAAAAAAAAAACATGTCAGTTTATAAAAAGATTAATAGCAGAAACGTCGTCATTTTACTTACTTTTAGCGAGCATCCTCTTTATGCTCCTCAACTGGTCTGGCTCCCTCAGTTTGAGGTCTGACCACCTCTTTCTGAGCTGCTCATTTGAGCGTTTCACCCCAAACTTCGCCCTCAGACTCTTCACAACTTTAGTGAGGATTTTGGCCTTCCTTCTATTTGGTTTGCTATACGGCCCATGCTTGGCATCATAATCAGCCTTGACCAAGATGTCCACCATCTCCACCATCTCCGCCAAAGACATATTCGATGCCTTGAATCTCCTCCTTGATCGTGACGTGTCCTCGGTCTCCGGGCTTGTCTCCTCGCTAGTTGCGGAATTATCAGACACCTGCTGTAACTCCGCCATATCTGTCTGCGCGCCGAAAGAGAAGGGGCGGGGAAAAGATGTTAGTTAGAACATCATGGGCGGGCGACGTGTGCGGAGCGACGTGTTCGAATTTTGACGCATGCGTGGTGTGTGTATATAGCAAACACACATGTGACTATAGTACGTTCGGTGTGCGGAGAGAGGAGTTCAAGTGACGGACGTGCGAAAGAAGTTTTGTGATTTTGTGACTTGTAAAAATTGTTGGCCTATACTGTCTTGAGATTAGACATGTGCACTGCCAAAAAATTTGTTAGTTTTCGTTTTCGTTTCATTCGTTTTTGTTTTTTTCCGTTTTTCGGGTCATTCGTTATGATCGCAATTCGTAAATTCGTAAATTTGTACATTCGTAAATTTATACATTCGTAAATTTGTACATTCGTAAATTTGTACATTCGTAAATTTATACATTCGTAAATTTGTACATTCGTAAATTTGTACATTCGTAAATTTGTACATTCGTAAATTTATACATTCGTAAATTCGTACATTTGTAAATTTATACATTCGTAAATTTATACATTCGTAATTTCGGAAATTTGGAAATTCGATATTTTCGAAAACCCGAAAATTTGAAAATCTGAAAAAATAACTATTAAATTATAGTTGTAATTTCCTTTCAAATTTGGCTGTTAGCGAACGTAACGAATACAAATTTATCTGAAGTTACGCATAACCTGAAATAACAAATGCCGCATCTAAACAAATGGAACGGAACAAATTAATAATAATAATAATAAAACGTTTTTATTATTATTATTGTTATTTATTATTATTATTAATTCATTACGTTCCATTCGTTTAGATACGGCATTCATTATGTCGGAAAACAATTCGTAACTTTGTTAAGTTCACTAACAGCCAAATTTGAAAGGAAATTACAATACCTATAATTGAATAGTTAGTAATAGTTAAGTTATTAGTTAATTATTATTTCAGATTTCCGAATTTACTAATTTACGATTGTACGAATGTACAAATTTACGAATGTACGAATATTCGGAAATTCGTAAATTCAAATTTACGAATTTCCGGATAGTTGTACATTCGTAAATTCGTGCATTGGTAAATTCGTATATTCGTAAATTCGTACATTCGTAAATTTGAATTTACGAATATTCGTTAAAATTCGTTAAATGAGTTTTCGTTAATTCGGATATTTCCGAATTAACGAATTTGTCGAAATTCGTTAAAAAACGAATTCGGAACGAAACGAATTGCACATGTCTACTTGAGATTGTTGGAGGATATATATGGTGACTAGGATGTTAAGGAGGTTAGACTGTTTGCCTCACATTATTTAAATATAATTTATTTAACTTGCAGATACAATATGAATGTCTTTATTAGCGACAAAGAGTTCCTGGCGGAATTTATTGACCGGGTAAGGGAGCTGCCGGCTCTGTGGGAGACGAAAAACCCCATCCATAAAAAAAAAGGGGTGAGAAAAGCAGCGCTGGAGAAGCTGCTCCCATTTGTGCAGACCAAGGTGCCCACAGCCACAGCAAAACAAGTGGACACTAAAATTGGGAGCTTGAGAGGTACCTACAGGACTGAACGCTCTAAGGTGCTGGCTTCTCAGAGGTCAGGAGCAGCAGCAGATGATGTTTATGTCCCGATTTTGTGGTACTACAACAGGATGTCCTTCCTGGATGACCACATTGACACTAGGCCATCACTCTCCACTCTTCCCCCCAGACTTCCCTGCAGCCAACCTGAGCCTTCTCTGGAGCAAGAGGAGGCAGCCATCCTGGATGATCCAGATTTGGCCATCTGGAGCCAGGTATAGTATTAACTGAAAATGTATTGGGATAAAATTAATGTTTGACAAATATGTCAGGATGAGAAATATACATTATTTTGGATTCCACAAGTGAAATCAAGATCTGTAGACATTATTCTGCACTTAATTGGGTGCTAAATAGTCAATCTGATGTAGTGGTAAATTTAAAGCAAGGATTTATGCATTTACATTCTAATTGCTTCAATCAGGATTACAAAGTTTGATGCAAAGATTAAACCAACATATTAAACTATGTTCCTTTTTCATACACAGGATGAAATCAGCCAGGAGGAGGGTCTGGAAACTGTCAGGCAGGAGGAGGAAGGGCCCAGTGGCAGCCAGGAGGTGGCAGGGCCCAGTGGCAGCCAGGAGGTGGCAGGGCCCAGTGGCAGCCAGGAGGTGGCAGGGCAAAGGAGAAGCACCAGATCCCAGGTGCCTCCCATCCGGCTTCACAAAAGAGGCAGGAGGGACAGGACCACCAGTGAGGCAGCAATGGCCCTTATTAAAGAGGCCCATGCCACCCTCAAGGAGCCCACATCCCCTGAAGAGGCCATTGCCGGCCTAGTGGAGGCTAAGTTCAAGGTGATGAGCATGGAGCAACGCCTCCTATGCGAGCCCCTGCTCATCACCTTGCTCAACAAGGGGGTGATGGAGAAAATTACACCCAATACCGCCATATGTGAGGTGGCCCAACTGACCCAACCTCAACCTCCACCTCCACCTTCCTCTTCTGCCCCACCCCCTTCTGCTACACCTCCACCTTCTGCCCCACCCCCTTCTGCTACACCTCCACCTTCTGCCCCACCCCCTTCTGCTACACCTCCACCTTCTGCCCCACCCCCTTCTGCTACACCTCCACCTTCTGCCCCACCCCCTTCTGCTACACCTCCACCTTCTGCCCCACCCCCTTCTGCTACACCTCCACCTTCTGCCCCACCCCCTTCTGCTACACCTCCACCTTCTGCCCCACCCCCTTCTGCTACACCTCCACCTTCTGCCCCACCCCCTTCTGCTACACCTCCACCTTCTTCTTCTGCCCCACCCCCTTCTGCTACACCTCCACCTTCTTCTTCTGCCCCACCCCCTTCTGCTACACCTCCACCTCCTCCTCCTGACAGGAGTACCCCTCCAGTGGGCCAGCCTCCAGCCAAACGAAGAAGGAAGGCTGCAGGGAAGGCTTCAGGAAAGGCTGCAGGAAAGGCTTCAGGAAAGGCTGCAGGGAAGGTTGCCAGGAAGAAGAGGAAGTGATGGCCTTGCTTCATTGTGGTCGGACAGAAGGCAGCCTGTTGTAGTACCACACACTTGGGACATATATCTCACCTGCTGCTGTTCCTGACCTCTGGGAGGCCAGCATCAGATTGTGTTCAGAAATGTTGGCCTTCTCAAGCTCCCAATTTTAGTGTCCACACAGGGTTGCTGTGTGCTCTGGGGTCCCTGGGATGCACAAATGGCAGCAGCTTCTCCAGCGCTGCCTTCTCTTTATTTAATTTATAAACATGAATAAATGTGTTTTTTGTTTAAGTTCATACTTGACTATGTGTATTTTTAAATAAACAAAATCAAGCTTTGGAGTAAGCAGATACATTTGACTGACAATAAAAGGCACAGATATCACCCCCCCAAAAGAATAACTAAATCTGATTAGCACAAAAACATGGTGTGAAATTTAAATAATATAGATTCCAAAATTAAATGGGAGATCGCTATCAAAACATTGAGAAATTATAATTAACATCATTTTGAAAAATCTAACCATTTAAATTATTCCGAAAAACTTGCACGATATAATACACATAAATCTTATAAAGAGCAGCATGAAAAAGGTTAAAAATAAGGCATAACTCTGTGTGAATATCAGCAGTAAAAGAAGGTCACTCGTTTTGATTAATGTAACATTCTAACGAAGATTTCAATGCAGAGCATTTAAACGATGAAATATTTTTGAGCGTGACGAATATGCTCTCTCCATTATGAAGGCTTGTTTTACCAGAAGATGCGCTCCCATCTCATAGTTGCTTGTGAGCATGCGCGCTTTTGGAAGAGTTGTAAAAGCATACACACGAACCATTTTCTCGTCACAAAACAGGCCGACGACAAACACGACGAGGAAATCTGGAATCCTGACGAGAAAATAGAGAGCAGGTTCTCTATTTTCTCGTCGAGATTCTCTGCAATTTTCTCGTCGTAAAACCATACACACGAACGTTTTTCTAGACAAAAAAACTCTCGCGGCACTTTTCTTGACTGTTTTGGACGAGAAAAACGGTCGTGTGTACGAGGCCTTAGAGTGCCGCCTAATCAGTGGCAATGAGTGCAGCCTCAACCTCCTTAATGAGTTTGCATTGATTTCAGCATACATGGAACACTTTGCACATGCTGAACTCAATGCAAACTCGTTAAACAGACCACATTCATTGAAAGTTCATTAATATACAGATCATGATTTTGCAATAAAGTGATTCATGCTGCAAACTCATTAAACAGTCCACCTTCAGTGAAAGTTCATGTACTGCAAAGTTTGCAAAACATGAACTTTCACTGAAGGGAGACTGTTGAGTTTGCAGCATGGATCACTTTATTGCAAAATCATGATCTGACTGTGTATCATCATAGAGTAATTTATTACATTTTACCTTCTGTCCTTGCCAGGGGGTTCTCCTCGTGCTTCTCTCTCCTCCTCCTCCTGTCATCAGACAGACACCTCCCCAAGAGAGGATGCAGTGGACCACAGCCGCACGGAGAGGGTGGGCGGAGCTATAGGCTCCGCCTCCACCAGTCAAATATGTCGGCTGCTAATGGAGGAGGCCGCTCTGTACTACCCCCCCCCGCCCTCGGCCCTGCCCCCCGCATACACATTCACAATACTTGCAACTAGTACCGCCGCACTGCACAGCCACAGACAGAAAAAAAAAAAAAAAGCAAACACAGGCTAAGGCAGCGCGGGCGTTTTATCAATAAGGTAGGCTTCCTGGGGGGAAAACTCCACCCATCCCCACGCCCAGTCCACCAGCGCAGAGGAGGAAAGCTCCGCCTATGCCAGTTAGCCGAATGACGGTCTGGAGATGCAGTGGACGGTCCCACTCATCTATAAGCATGGGGGCGCCCGCGCCTGTCACTCTCCATAACACTGCCATCCAGATCCAGACAAGTAAGAGTGAAGTGCTGTGCCGCCGCCGGGGGCTATAGTGCTATAATTTTTTTTTTTCGTTTAGTTTATTTTGCCCCCCCCCCAGGGCGCCCATGGCACTTGCCATGGAGTGCCATACCCTGGATACGCCACTGGTTACTGGAGCAGCAGCGGTCAAAGTCGTGGTGGAAGGATGAACTGGAATCCACGAGGTGTGTCCGAACATGGCGACCTGTTGCTGATCCATCGCACACTGCAAAGTTTTTGCGCCAACGTCCCACGTGTAGTCCTTCACACGTATTGGACTCCTCCCCTTTGCTCCAGTTCACGGGCTTTTCTTCTTTTCTGTTTCTGAGTCACGCCCACGAACTAAGCGGTGGGGGTGTGCCTGGTGGCGCAGTGCAATAGAAGCCCCCACGTGTAGTACCTCACACGGCTGAACTTCCCCCTCTTTCCACTCTTCTGCGCGGGCCTTTCCCTTCTTTGGGTCATGTCCACGACTTCGAGCAGGGATGCACTTCGGCCAATGAAGGCCTGCCTGTTCGCTTAACTCTTCCAGCAGACACGTTCGATACTGTGGTGCACAAACACTATACCGGACCCGAGCCCCCACGTGTAGCGGCTGCTCCTCACACTCCCCTCTTGGTCTCGTCTTTCTCTTGTCTAGGGGTATCTTAGAGGGGAGGGAGCTGGGACACTACGCCTAGCTTCCACCACAGATGTTAGTGCGGTATCAGCAACAGTTCAGTATTACCTTCGGGTCAGTGTTGTGCACCTGGATACTCCCTCCAAGAGTCACCGCGAACCATGTCTGTCAGGAAATGAGCTCCACACCATTAAAGTTCAACACTCCTTTATTCTTCTTGCCTGAACACAAACAGTTGAACTCCCTTGATAGAACAGAACAGAAAAGGAGGTGTGGATGCGAACAGGCCCAGACACAATGTAAGCTGCCACTTCCCTTTCCCAGAAGTGTGTCCTGGTCTCCGCACGAGGGTAGATTTCCTTCCAGGCCGTCTCCGACGAGAGACTCACTTGTCACCGGCAATATGCTGCTTCGGGTCTTCAAATGAGGAGCTCCCCCCGGTCCATGGCGCCTTCCGGATTCGGGTACCCACTCCCTGGGCACCCTAGGATCTCCTTCCCTCGCGGAACCCAGTGTTGGGCACTGAGCTCCGGACCTCCATCCAAGTACCTCACCCCAGGCTAAAGGTGCCTGGGATGGAACTCGACCTCCGCTGTCCTCTAGGCCTAAGCCACCCAGAGGAACGACACGACCCACCGTCCGCAAACTGAAGTTGCCTGCGACGTCCACCCCGTGACCAAGATGGCCGGCCCCTTTAATACTCTCTCCCAGCAAGCACGGCGGGTTCCCCGCCCCACCATACCGCTGCCGAGGGAGGACAAAAAGGAGGACGGCACACAGCAATGATTCAACCCCAGCCCAGGGCGACAGCACCACCCACTGGGCTGCAGGGAACTACACATCACTGATGTTTCTGCCAAATTCAAAATTACACCCGGGAAAGTATATACCCGCTACAGATGGTTTTCCATATAAATTCAGTGTGTTTCTAAAAATAAAGCAGCTCGATTTCTGATGTACTCTAAGACTGGTGTTGTCTGGTTCTTGGGGTACTATAGCCAGATCCATTGGTCTTGTGTTCCAGGACTTGGGAAGCAGCTTCTTGGCGGAAATACCCAACTGTACAGACTCCGTCACAGAAGTTATTCATTTCGAGGCGATATTACTACTGCCACTAGTAAAACAAGGGTACGGTGCAGGTTGGTCACCTGCGCCCTAGCAACCTTTGATTTCAGTGGTTGCTAGGTGGGGCACTGTCATTGTTTGTTATCAGTGTCACCATTGAAAATCATGGGGCCTTGTAGAGCCTAACAGGGCCTCATTGGACTTCCAGAAGACAATATTGAGACAGTACACTAAACACGCTTTAATGAATGGGGGAGGGGGTGGCAAAATTGTGCTAAGAGTGGGGGGGGGGTTCAAATCTTGAGCCTACATACAGAGTCTAGGTGTCAAAAGTATGTAACATACAGAGCACAGAGTCAACAGTATGTGACATACACAGTGCAGGGGTCAGGAGTAACTGTTGGGAGCCAAATCACTTAATAATACACCACCTGCTGAGCTAATGGGGCCCAGGGAACTTTACTGTATGTGTTGGGAGCTGCAACCCATAGTAATACTCAGCCTGAGCCCCATGAAAAATAAAAAGTCTACCCTCTGCCCTCGAGCCCCCCTGCTCAACTAATGGGCTGAGCTCGATACAGAAGGGTTGGCTCTACCCCTGTATTGGTGGCCCTGCTTGTTATGGCAAACCATAACTGATGACCCCCAATAATCATACCAGACCCTATGGATGTTAGAGAAGTACCACAAACAAAATATGAAAATAAAAAATAAAATCTAGTTCCCCATCCATGTCAGACCCTTATTCCAAGCATGCAGCCTGGTTCGCCAGGAGGGGGGGAGCACAATTCCTCCCCCCCTCAACCTGAACCATACCAGGCCTCTTGCCCAGGAAAAGCACCCTACCCCAGTGTCACCTTCCCCATATTCCTGACTAGGTGGATGTGGTGGTCTGCAGGAGGAAGGGGGATCATGTCAGAAACTGGAAGCACTCTTTTAAAATAAGGGGTGGCCTTGGCAAGGTACACTTCCCATTTTGAGGGCCTGATGTGATTTAGGAGATAGGAGCTCACACTTGCTCCTTTTTCAGTTTAATATAACTGTGGGGGATCCATTTATTTGACTTTCCCATAGTCTGTATTTGCATACCAAAGAAGGACAAACCACACCCCTGTCCCCTCCCTGGAAATGACAACTGCAGGGTCTGCTGATAGCTGCTTAGGTACTGAACATTTCATTGTAAGAATGGGGCGAGGGATGTGCTTATTCTACATTATGAAGAAGTTGAGACACTGCAGGAGGGCTGCAAGCAGCAGTGGACTGACAAGAGCAAATAGCTTTAGCTTTTACAAAGCGCTTAGGCAGCGGTGCTTTTTGGGCCAATTTAACCCTTTCTTCGGCCGCTAGGGGGGTTAAAAGCACCCCGCTAGTGCCCAAAAAGCGCTGCTAAAACTAGCAGCGCTTTACCGCTAATGCAGCCGCGCTGTGATTGTGAAAGTGGTCTTATGGATACCTCCAGTTAAAATGGTAGTAAAGCCCGCTTTGTTATTTACCTGTAGGTAAAATTAATATTGTATCTCCTAAACATGCAGCGTTTAGGAGATATTCACTATAAATGCAGCCGCTGACATCACCGGCGCATGCGCTCTGAAGGTCCGGCATACCGTGCCGGACCTACAGAGCTTTTTGCCGGAACCGAGAGTTCCCGCGTGAATGCGTGGGAGTGACGTCATCATGACTCCGGCCACTCACAGCGCCGGAGCCTGCGAACCCGGATGAAATGCTGGGGGAGGATGTCAGCTCTCTTGGCTGTGACTGCACGCCGCTGGAAGGGCTTTATTCTAAGTTATTTCATAATGTGCTAGTATGCGATGCATACTAGCACATTATGCTATTGTATTACAGATGTTGTTGTTTTTTATATTCTGCAGCACTTTACTACCGCTTTAAGAACCCTTGGCTTCTGCTGTTATCCCTAAGGACCTGTGTCCACGTGCTTCGATGGGTGGATGCAGCATGTGTTTAACATGAATTAAAGATTTTAACCGCTTCAGCCCCAGAAGATTTTACCCCCTTCCTGACCAGAGCAATTTTTACAATTTGGCACTGCGACGCTTTAACTGACAATTGCGCAGTCGTGCGACGCTGTAACCAAACTAAATTTGCATCCTTCTTTTTTCCCACAAATAGAGATTTTTCTTGGTGGTATTTGATCACATCTGCCGTTTGTATTTTTTGCGCTATAAACAAAAAAATCAGCGACAATTTAAAAAAAAAAATATATATATATATATATATATATATATATATTTTACTTTTTGCTTTAATAAATATCCCCAAAAGTTTTTTTCAAAAAACAAAATACTTCATCAGTTTAGGCCAATATATATTCTCTTACATATTTTTGGTAAAAAAAAAAAAAAAATCGCAATAAGCGTATGTGTCATGGTCACCTGTGGCCAGGCGACAGATGCACACCGTAGGGGGACAGGAGTGCACCGCGAGGTAGTGAACCCTATGGCTGGCTTCTGTGGATAGGAAACTGGGTGGTTGTGGAAAGCGGGACCAGAGGAGCACAACCGGGATCCCAACGGAAGCGAGAGCCAAGATTCCCCAGGGCGCGGAGTCTAAGACCCAGCTGGTCTTCTCCAGGGCCTCTAGTGGTGAGGATGTTACGCTGCCGGCTGGGACCAGGTCGCGGCCCCTGGAGTTTCCTAGCTCACGCCCCGTAGGATAAGGGGAAGCAGCAGCACACGATAGAGAGAACCGAATAACAAGCCGAAGGTCAGGGGCCACAAGCAGACAAGGATAACGAAGAACGAGCCGAAGGTCAAGGGTCACGAGCAGACAGGGATGGTCGGGGACAAGCCAATAACGTAACAGAGAGACAGACGTAGCACACGGCAGGCAGGAACCCAAACACACAATGCCTAACAAACACGTTGATCAGCAAAGCAGGCTTGCAGTGCACAGGTTAATATAGTGTTCAGTGATAGGGCCTGGGGTGGAGTCAGGCTGGGAGGAGATTATAAAGGAAGCCAGGTGAAGGAGGTCTGGTCTCTAGATGAACACATGAGGAGGAAGGTAAGATGGCAGACAGACATTAATGCATATCCATGACAGTACCCTCCCTCTTACGAGGCCTCCCCCTTCCCCGCCTGGGCCCAGGTTTAGAGGGAAACTTCAGATGAAACTCCTTTAACAGACGAGGTGCAAAGACCTCAGATGCAGTGATCCAAGACCTCTCCTCAGGACCAAACCCTTTCCAATGAACGAGGTACTGAAGAACGCCTTTACAGAGTCGGGAGTCCAGAATTTGACTGATCTCGTACTCCTGATTATCCTCCGAGACAGGCGCCACGGTAGGAAGAGGACGAGAGAATTTATTGAGGACTAAAGGCTTTAGAAGAGCAACATGAAAGGAGTTAGTGATTTTAAGGCTCTTAGGAATCTGGAGTTTGAAACAAACCGGATTCAGTTTAGCAGTTACCGTGTATGGACCGATGAATCGTGGAGCAAACTTCAGAGAAGGAACTCGGAGCTTGATGTTCCTGGTAGAGAGCCAGACTTTGTCCCCTGGCTGAAGAGAAGGCGGTTTACGCCTGCGGCGGTCGGCAAAGCCTTTGAATTTTTCAGCAGCTGCCCGGAGGGAATCATGAACGTGACCCCAAACGGAATTGAGAGACTCCTGAACCGAAGCCAAAGCTGGAATGTCTGGAGAACAGATCATAGGAAGAGGAAGTTGAGGGTGTTTTCCATAAACTGTGAAAAAGGGTGTCTTCTGCGAACTGGTATTCACATGATTGTTATGGGAGAATTCTGCCCACGGGAGTAGAGAGGACCAATCGTCATGGTGAGAAGACACAAAGGTGCGAAGAAAGACCTCTAACTCCTGATTAACCCTCTCAGTCTGTCCATTGGATTGGGGATGGTAAGAAGAAGAAAAATCCAAGACAATATTGAGGGATTTGCAAAAGGCTCTCCAAAAACGAGACGTGAATTGGACTCCCCTGTCGGAAACAATATGAGAAGGGACCCCATGTAGGCGGAGAATTTCTCGAATGAAAATGGGAACCAAGGCAGGGGCAGAAGGAAGACCAGGAAGAGGAACAAAATGAGCCATCTTGGAGAATCGATCGATTACCACCCAAATGACTGTATTATTCTCAGACAGTGGGAGATCGGTGATAAAATCCATGGCAATATGGGCCCAGGGTTCCTTAGGAATAGGCAAGGGCATGAGGAGACCAGCAGGAGCTTGTGTGGAGGATTTGGACTGAGCACAGACATGACAAGCTTTAACGTAGTCTTTGACGTCTGAGCGGAGATTAGGCCACCAGTAGTGACGACTGATGAGTAGGAAGGATCGGAGGAATCCAGAATGCCCTGCCACCTTGGAATCATGTCCCCAACGAAGGATCTTAGCTCTTAGCTCAGTGGGGACAAAGGTCTTACCAGGCGGAATTTTAGACTTCAGGGTGGTAGAGTGGGCAACAATGCATGAGGTGGGAATGATCGGCTCAGGTTCAGGGGCGGACTCCTCGTCCAAAGTGTCAAATGACCTAGAGAGCGCATCAGCCCGACCGTTGCAGGAACCAGGTTTGTAGGTAATCGTGAAATTAAAACGGGCAAAGAAGA
The DNA here is from genome assembly GCA_029206835.1 of Rana muscosa. Lineage (NCBI taxonomy): Eukaryota > Metazoa > Chordata > Amphibia > Anura > Ranidae > Rana > Rana muscosa. Next base: position 1,196,838,332 of record CM055116.1, on the reverse strand, counting down.
GACTCCACCTGGCCTGTCTAGGATTCAGACGTTTAGCATTCTGTAGATACTGTAAATTCTTGTGATCGGTAAAGATCGTTATGGAGTGAGGGGAACCCTCCAAGAGATGACGCCACTCCTCTAACGCCAATTTAATTGCGAGAAGTTCCCGATCACCGATGGCATAATTCCTCTCTGCCTGAGAAAATTTTTTGGAGAAGAACGCACATGGTTGGCGTCTCTTCTCAAAGATTTGAAGAAGCACAGCTCCCACCCCCATTGAGGAAGCGTCCACTTCAATAAAAAATGCATTCCCAGGATTTGGTCTCCTCAAGAGGGGGCCAGAAACAAAGGCCTGTTTCAGGTTGTGAAATGCAGAGACAGCTTCGGGAGGCCAGTCTCTGGCATTCACACCCTTCTTGGTCAAAGCGATAATAGGCGCGGCAATGGAAGAGTAATTCCTTATGAATTGCCTATAATAATTAGTGAAGCCAAGAAAGCGCTGTGTGGCCTTGAGGCTAGCAGGAAGAGGCCAGTTGGTGATAGCCAAGACCTTCCCAGGGTCCATACGAAGCCCCGAACATGAGACAAAGCACCCCAAAAACAGGACCTCAGAACATTCAAAGGAACATTTCTCCAGCTTGGCATAGAGATTGTTCTCTCTAAGACGTTGAAGTACAGTGCGGACATGGTTTCTGTGGACGAGCAGATTTTCAGAAAAGATCAGAATGTCATCCAGATAGATGACAACAAACTGGTACAGCAGATCTCTGAAGATTTCATTGACAAAGTTTTGAAACACGGCTGGAGCATTACACAGACCAAAAGGCATCACCAGATATTCGTAATGCCCGTCTCTAGTGTTAAATGCAGTCTTCCATTCGTCACCCTCCCGTATTCGAATGAGATTGTACGCGCCTCTGAGATCCAACTTGGTGAAAATGGAGGCACCCTTCAACCTATCGAATAGCTCAGATATTAAGGGTAAGGGGTATCGATTTTTAATAGTAACCGCATTTAAACCCCGATAATCGATGCAGGGTCTTAAGGTACCATCCTTTTTGGCAACAAAAAAGAACCCTGCCCCTGCAGGCGATGAGGATTTCCGGATGAACCCTCTCTCCAGATTCTCTGCTACATACTCCGACATGGCCTGGGTCTCTGGGATGGACAGAGGGTAGGTACGACCCCTGGGTAGAGTTGCTCCGGGGACAAGATCAATAGCACAGTCAAAAGACCTGTGGGGAGGAAGCACCTCAGCTGATTTTTTACAGAACACATCCCGGTAATCGCTGTATGCGGCGGGAAGATCAGAAGAAACAGAAGTGGCAGCAACCGGAAGACTCTCCTTGGGGGTCACCTTGAGAAGACACGACGAGAAACATGAGGAACCCCAGGCCAGGATCTGCCCAGAGACCCAGTCCACATGTGGAGAGTGGAGCTGTAGCCAAGGGAGGCCCAATACAACTGGGGTAGAGGCCTTGGGTAGAATAAGAAAGGATATCCACTCCTGGTGGAGAATCCCTACCGACATCCTAATGGGTAGCGTCTGGAAGCGAATAGGGCCCCCTGGGAGAACAGTGCCATCAATTGCCGAGACTACCAATGGGGTAGTGAGAGGTGAAAGGGTAAGCTTCATAGAAGAAGCAGTTCTCCAATCCATGAAATTGCCGGCAGCCCCGGAATCCAGGTATGCAAGGGTTGACTGAGGAGAAGTGCCTACATGAAGGGACACCGGCAAGAGCAGGCGAGAAGGTGATGTTTCTGGGTCCAATACTCCACCTTCCAAATGTATTAGACCCGAGCGTTTCCCGGACGAAGCGAGCAGGAGTCACGAAAATGACCCTTGCCCCCACAATAGAGGCACAAGCCCAGAGTTCTGCGCCTAGCACGTTCTTCGGGGGTTAGTCTGGTCCGGCCCAGCTGCATAGGTTCTTCAGCAGGTAGAGGATGCTCCACGGAATGAAGGGAGGGGAGCTCAGACTGGCTAGGACCCAGAGAGTGCTGGCGTCTTTTTTCTAAGGACCTCTCTTGAAAACGAATGTCGATCTGGTTGCATAATGAAATTACATCGTCCAGACCGACGGGAATGGCTCTTCCCGCTAATTCGTCTTTCACTCGGTCAGAGAGGCCATGTAAAAAGGTAGCGACCAGGGCCTCATTATTCCAGCTCAATTCAGCTGTGTGGATACGGAACTGAAGAGCATATTGCCCCACTGAACTAGATTCTTGGCGAAGACGTAAGACAGCACTAGCCGCTGAAGAAGCCCGAGCCGGCTCTTCGAAGATATTACGAAAGAGCTTCAAGAATTCGGACAGACTGGAAACCACCGGATCGTTCCTCTCCCACAGGGGGGCAGCCCAGGCCAAAGCTTCACCGGAGAGGAGGGAAATGATATAGGCTACCTTAGCCCGGTCAGATAGGAAGCTTTGAGGCTGAAGCTCAAAATGAATAGTGCATTGGCTGAGAAACCCCCTGCAGGCCTTGGAGTCCCCAGAGAAACGGAACGGAGCTGGCAATCTTAGTGAGTGTGAGGCTGCGACTGGTGCGATAGGTACAGCCGCTGGTTGTACTTGGGGTTGCGGATTCGGGGTTCCCAGGGAGACCTGAAGCTGCTCGAATCGAGAAGCCAGATCCTGGAGGAATCGCATCACCTGGGTCTGATTTGATTCCTGGGTCTCAAGTCTGCGAACTATGCCCTGCAATGGATCATCCGCGGGAAGCGGGATGTCAGCCGGGTTCATGGCTGATCAAACTGTCATGGTCACCTGTGGCCAGGCGACAGATGCACACCGTAGGGGGACAGGAGTGCACCGCGAGGTAGTGAACCCTATGGCTGGCTTCTGTGGATAGGAAACTGGGTGGTTGTGGAAAGCGGGACCAGAGGAGCACAACCGGGATCCCAACGGAAGCGAGAGCCAAGATTCCCCAGGGCGCGGAGTCTAAGACCCAGCTGGTCTTCTCCAGGGCCTCTAGTGGTGAGGATGTTACGCTGCCGGCTGGGACCAGGTCGCGGCCCCTGGAGTTTCCTAGCTCACGCCCCGTAGGATAAGGGGAAGCAGCAGCACACGATAGAGAGAACCGAATAACAAGCCGAAGGTCAGGGGCCACAAGCAGACAAGGATAACGAAGAACGAGCCGAAGGTCAAGGGTCACGAGCAGACAGGGATGGTCGGGGACAAGCCAATAACGTAACAGAGAGACAGACGTAGCACACGGCAGGCAGGAACCCAAACACACAATGCCTAACAAACACGTTGATCAGCAAAGCAGGCTTGCAGTGCACAGGTTAATATAGTGTTCAGTGATAGGGCCTGGGGTGGAGTCAGGCTGGGAGGAGATTATAAAGGAAGCCAGGTGAAGGAGGTCTGGTCTCTAGATGAACACATGAGGAGGAAGGTAAGATGGCAGACAGACATTAATGCATATCCATGACAGTATGTAGCGGGTATTTGAATTTAGGGGAGGCATCTGGGTGGTAGTGTAACCCAGATGCACTGATTGTTAGGGAATCTGAGACCCTTTTGTGGTTCTTGGAGGACTCTGGTGGTGTGAGGTTCCCTGCAGCCTGCAGGTGGCGCTGTTGCCCTGGGCCGGAGATGAACACTCACCGCAAAACTGCATCCTTTTTTGCCCTTTCCTGGCGCTGGTACAGCGGGGCGGGGAACCTGCTGTGACGCAAAGGGAGAGGAGATAAAAGGGGCGGACGCCCTGACCTCGTGGTTTAGAGTTCGGAGTCTGAGGACACGGCCGCACCCAGGCACCTTCAGCCTGGGTGCTGGTGTTCTGGAGTTCCGGGCCCAGGTGCCCTTGACCTGGCCGGAGCGGGAGATGGAGTCCATCTCAGGCACCTTTAGCCTGGGGTGAGGTACTATGGCGGAAGCCTGGAGCTCAGTACCTTCGACTGAGTTCCACGAGGGTGGATGAATCCGAGGGGGCCCTAACTCCTTGGGTGCCCGTGTCTGAGACGAGAAGGCCGGTGAGCGGAACTTCTCCGGAGAGTCCAGCGCAGCATTGCTGGTGACGGAGAGGCCTCCGGTAACTGTCTTGGACGGATGTGTTTCCCCTGATAGGGGCAACGTTAGCGAAGGTAGTTCATGTTCTGTTCAATATAGTCAGTGGCAGTGACTATTCGCCATTGGTGACACCACAGTGGTTAGCTCTATCTAAACGGATTGTGCCTCGACCTACTCCCTACAAATACTGAACTGTTCGTTGGTCCCAACCTGTCTGTGCTGAATTACTATTTATTGAGAAGAATAAATATGAGTTGGACCGTTTTCAGTGTGTGGAACTTCAGTTACTGGAAGAAAAGGGGGGTCATTCAGTAAAGGATTTGACTCTGGGAAAAACACACAAAGCCCCATAGTGGTGGCCTTCACCTCTACACATTGGAGGACATGGGCCGTGGTGTATCTCATCCCTCCCCCCAGTACTAACCCCTAGACGAGACAAACACGCAAAATTTATAGCGTCTACAAAATAGGAAATAGATTTATGGCATTTTTATAATTTTTTTTTTTTACTAGTAATAGCAGTGATCTGCGATTTTTATTGGGACTGCGATATTGCGGCGGACACATCGGACACTTTTGACACATTTTTGGGACCAGTGACAATTATACAGCGATTAGTGCTATAAAAATGCACTGATTACTGTATAAATGACACTGGCAGGGAAGGGGTTAACACTAGGGGGCGATCAAGGGGTTAACTGTGTTCCCTAGTGTGTGTTCTAACTGTAGGGGGGATAGGACTTACTAGGAGGAGAGAGAGAGAGATCGGTGTTCATACATTGTATGAACATTTGATCAGTCTCCTCTCCCCTGAGAGAACCAGGATCTGTGTGTTTACACTCACAGGTAGGGTTGCCACCTGTTCGGGATTCACCCGGACAGTTCAGGTTTTGAATCATGTGTTCGGGTTTCAGTCCACCTGAAACCCGGACACAATATTCAGACAGGAATGTGGCTTAGAACAGGGCACCATAGGAGGGTGAGGGGGGCACTATGCATGCCACATTACTATTCTCTTTGGAGTGCCCAGAGGTGTCCCAGGTCTGTTACAATCCTATAGATCAGGGGTCTGCACACATTCTAAAGAAAGGGCCCGTTTACTGTCCTTCTGAATATAGGGGGGCCGGACTGTGCTCAGTGGGAGTAAACAATGCCCAATCTTTGGTATTAGGGGGAGAAATAGTTGGTGTCCATGGGAGGAAATGCGCCCAATTTTTGTTTAATGACTTAAAGGGGTTGTAAAGGTTTGTTTTTTATTTTCTAAATAGGTTCCTTTAAGATAGTGCATTGTTGGTTCACTTACCTTTTCCTTAGATTTCCCTTCTAAATATTTTTTTTTCTTTGTTTTCTTTGTCTGAATTTCTCACTTCCTGTTCCTCCTCAGTAATCTGTTCAGTAAGCTGTTCTGGCTGACTCCACACCACTCGGATGATGGTGTGAAGCTTACTGAGGAGAAACAGGTAGTGAGAAATTCAGACAAAGAAAAAAAAACATTTAGAAGGTAAATCAAAGGAAAGGGTAAGTGAACCAACAATGCACTAGCTTAAAGGAACCTATTTAGAAAATAAAAAATGAACCTTTACAACCCCTTTAAGGGCCTGATAAAGGTAAGCAAAGGGCCACATCTGGCCCTAGGGCCGCAGTTTGGAGACAACTGCTATAGTGTATACTAAAAAAAATATTTTCGCTGTGCGCCGCTAAAGCGTTCGGGTTTAGCTTGAAGAAAAAGTGTCAACCCTACTCACAGGTCCCGGTTCTCGCTGTGTCACGAGCGATCGCGGGTGCCCAGCGGTCATCGAGCCCGCCGGGCACTTGCATCGGCTCCAGGTACACGCTGCGGGCGTGCGGGCCCCTAGTGGCCAAGACGCGAAGCATTGTAAGGCAACGTCGTTTCGCCAACCGTGCCATTCTGCCGCAGTAAAACTGCAACGGCTGGTCGGCAAGTGGTTAAGATGCTTCTTAGATCATTGCAAATTCAGTGCAGGTGCATTTGACCTGCTTCATCTACTTTTGCATTCCTATACACTTGTATAGGGAGAGAAGCGCTAGTGAGCCACAGCCTGCCTACACAGGCCATGAAACTGTTAGTTCAGCCAGCTCCCTCCATGTGTCAGTGATGCATGCTGAGCACCTTGCTTGACGTGACTCCCCACCACCACTTGTTATATGGACCTGTGACTCCCGAATTGTCTAAGTTTGGGGATCTCTGTCCCACTGTAAAAGACTTGGAAATATTTTTTATTTTTTTTGCAGGTTTTCTACAGTCAGCAAGAAAAAAAGGGAAGCTCTGGTCCAGACAAAATGTACAGTACAATGCGGAAAATGTGCCTTCATAGGTGGTCTGTTTTATGTGACTATGGTCTAGACAAGCTTATCATATATTTATTGTATTATACCAAAAATTTGCAGTTCAGTGCTCATTCCAGCCCTGGAAACATTTGTGTCTGTGTGTGGACAGCAGAAAAAATGTCAGAACACTTTCACAGACAGAAACGCTGCCATAGGAAATACAGCTTGCAATGGCAAATAACTGCAGCCAATTTGTGGGAAATAACCAATTAAATAATGCTCAATGAAAAAGTCAAGTCAAAATGTAACCTTAACAGACACCTGTACTGGGAGAAAAAGAGCTGGCTGTTGCTAATACAGTATATCTGTACGTAGCAGTATGGGCCCATTTACACACACGTGAAAGCAAAATGTCGCACTTTGTCACGCAGCAAAAAAAATAAAAGAGCAAAACTGCATCAACAATTATAATTTCTGCATTATTTACAGTTGTAGTCATGTAAACATCTGTGTTAAAAATGTACATACATCCAGCATACTAGACACAGAAAAATAACCCCTAGGTGGACTTTTAAGGCACTAACATGGTACATTACTTGAAAAAGTATAATTTATTGAACATAATTGACAAGGTAAAAAACACAAAATGCAATGGAATGATTACTATTACTGTGTACAAAATCACCACATTGAGGACACTTATGAGATCCTCATGGTTCACCCGACGCGTTTCAGAGTATCAATGTCTCTTTCTTCAGGGGTGTTGTGAGGAGATCAATCATATATCTATAATATAGTTGTTACAAAAAGTCAAAATAAGTATATAACAATCAGCCATATAGTATATATCTAAATTAGATGTATTTAAACAGACGTATATTGTAGTGGTGTCACAAGTGAAACTTTTTTTTTTTTTTTTAATACATTTGCAAAGATTTCAAACAAACTTCTCTCGTGTTGTCATTATGGGGAATTGTTTGTAGAATTTTGAGGAAAATAATGAATTTAATCCATTTTGGAATAAGGCTGTAACATAACAAAATGTGGAAAACGCTAAGTGCTGTGAATACTTCCCGGATGCATTGTATGTATGTATGTATGTATGTATGTGTGTATGTGTGTGTGTATGTATGTATGTGTGTATGTATGTGTGTATGTATGTGTGTTTGTGTATCTGTTTATGTATGTGTTTATGTATGTGTGTATGTATGTATGTATATGTGTATATGTATGTGTGTATGTATATATGTATGTGTGTATGTATATGTATATGTGTATGTGTGTATGTATGTATGTATATGTGTATGTGTGTATGTATGTATGTATGTATGTATATGTATGTATGTGTGTGTGTGTGTGTGTATTGTGAGGGGGTTAGCTCGGCAGCGGGTGTGTGTGTCCCCCGGGATGGGCTCCCCACACAAAAACAGGCCCAGCAGACGGAGCTTGTGGTTTTCAAAATCAAAAAGGTGCGGTTTATTTTCTATTTACAGTGACAAAACACAGCAAAGCAAAAGAAACATAAACAAAATAAATCCTGGTCAACTTGACCTCTGACTAAACATACAGGTTTCCTAACTAACAACTGGGATCAGCCTAGTGCTGTCCTAGTCCCTAAGTCCCTGGGTTAAAATGTCCAAGCAAATAGCCACACAGGCTTTGTCTCACCGCACAAGGGTTCACTCTCTCCAGGAAGTCCACACAGGTCTGCTTCCAGGCATGAGCTAACCCCTAATGAAGCTGGGAGTTCTTATAGAGGCCTAAATGAGCTGACAAGCTTCAGCTGGTCTCATCAACTCCCTGTCTGCACGACGCCCCACACTCTCCCTAGAGGTATGAGTCATCCATGAGCCCACTATCCTCAGCTGGGCTTATACAACTCTCCACCTAGTTGTATAAGTCGGCGTAAAGCCTGAATCTGGGCAAAATATATCTACCCCCCTGGATGCAACCAGGTGACTTTACCTTCCTGCTGTCACATACCCCCCCCCTCTTGTTTTAACCTCGGGGTTGGAACACCAGCAATCAGGCATTCATGTACTCGAGACAAAGCATCCACATTCCCCATTTGAACGCCAGGGCGATGCTTTACTGTGAAGTTGAATTCCTGGAGGGCCAGGAACCACCTATTCACTCTTCTATTTGTTTCCTTGTTTTGAGCCATCCACTTTAACGGAGCGTGATCCGTAACCATGTCAAAGTGCCTACCTAGCAGGTAGTACCGAAGGGAATCTAGAGCCCACTTCACCGCTAAACACTCCTTTTCAACGGTGGCGTAATTTACCTCATGGGACTTCAACTTCCTGCTGAGGTAAATGACTGGGTGCTCTTCCCCGTTCCAGACCTGGGACAATACTGCTCCTAACCCCACATCTGACGCATCACTTTGTACGACAAAGTCTTTAGAGAAGTCGGGTGAGTACAACACTGGCTGGCTACATAAGGCTTGTTTCAAGAATTGGAATGCTGCCTCAGCCTCGGGGGTCCATTTAATCATGACCGACCCTTTCCCCTTCGTCAGGTTGGTTAGGGGCACAGCCTTAGAAGCAAAGTGGGGAATGAATCGCCGATAATACCCAGCGATTCCCAGAAAGGCTCGTACCTGCTTCTTGCTGTTGGGACGTGGCCAACTCTGGATGGCCTCGACTTTGTTGAGTTGGGGTTTTATTACTCCCCTCCCAATGGTGTACCCAAGATATTTGGCCTCCTCCTGCCCAATGGTACACTTCTTGGGGTTAGCCGTAAACCCCGCTTCCCGAACAGAGTCCAGGACTGTTTGCACTTTTGGCAGATGTGAGGCCCAATCTGTGCTATGGACAATTACGTCATCCAGGTAAGCCGCAGCATACTTCCGATGGGGCCTCAGCATCTGGTCCATTTTCCGCTGGAATGTGGCCGGCGCATTCTGTAACCCGAACGGCATTCTTTTATATTGGAACGCCCCGTCTGGGGTTACAAATGCGGTTTTCTCTTTGGCCGACTTGGCCAGGGGGATTTGCCAATACCCTTTTGTGAGGTCAAGAGTCGTCATGTATCGGGCTGTTCCCAGCCGGTCGATCAACTCATCTATACGTGGCATGGGGTAGGTGTCAAATTTTGTAACTTTGTTCAACTGACGAAAATCGTTACAAAATCGCCAGCTCCCATCCGGTTTAGGCACCAACACAATGGGACTAGACCAATCACTTTGGGACTCCTCTATCACCCCTAAGTTCAGCATTTTCTGTACTTCCTCCCGTATTGCCTCCCGTCGGGCCTCTGGGATCCGATAGGGTTTTAACTTCACCCTTTCACCGGGCGGGGTAATGATGTCATGCTCTACCCCAGATGTTTGTCCCGGCAGCTCAGAGAATACCTCCTTGTTGCGAAGCACAAACTCCTTAACCTCCTGTTGTTGGGGTTGTGACAAGGTGGCTGGTATTCCAACCTCAGGAATCACGCAACCAGTTTGAGCTGGTGACCAAGTGTCTGCGACTAGGGACTCTCTATCCCTCCAGGCTTTCAACAGATTAACGTGATAGATCTGTTCGGGCTTTCGCCTTCCTGGTTGTCTGACCTTGTAATTCACTTCGCTCACTTTTTCCATTATCTCATAGGGGCCTTGCCATTTGGCAAGGAATTTACTTTCAACCGTAGGGACAAGTACCAGTATCCTATCCCCCGGGGAAAAGGTACGGGTCTTGGCTCCATGGTTGTACACTCTCTGCTGTGCTAACTGCGCTTGGGCCAAATGTTCCTTCACGATGGGCATTACCTGTGCAATTCGGTCTTGCATCAGGGCGACATGCTCAATCACACTCCTGTGGGGAGAACTCTCACTTTCCCAAGTTTCCTTGGCAATATCCAACAGCCCTCTTGGGTGTCTCCCATACAGTAACTCAAAGGGGGAGAATCCCGTAGAGGATTGGGGCACCTCCCTAATAGCAAACATCAGATAAGGAAGTAGACAGTCCCAATCCTTTCCATCTCTATCCACCACTTTCTTCAACATTTGTTTTAGGGTTTTGTTGAATCTTTCAACCAGCCCATCGGTTTGGGGGTGATACACAGATGTACGTAATTGCGTCACTTTGAACAATTTACACAGCTCCTTCATAACCCGGGACATAAAGGGTGTACCTTGGTCCGTAAGCAGTTCTTTACAAATACCCACCCGGCTAAACACAAGAGATAGCTCTTTGGCTATGGTTTTGGCCGAGGTATTTCGGAGAGGGATCGCTTCTGGATAACGGGTGGCATAGTCCATTATAACTAATATGTACTGGTGCCCCCTAGCGGACTTGATTATAGGACCTACCAAATCCATGGCGATCCTCTCAAACGGGACCTCAATGATGGGTAGAGGGACCAGCGGGCTACGGAAATGTGGCATCGGGGCCGACCTCTGACACACAGGGCAGGAGGAACAATAATTTTCTATGTCCTTCATCACCCCCGGCCAATAGAATCTCTGTAATACCCTCTCTCGGGTTTTCTCTGTCCCCAGATGACCTCCAAGAATGTGCCCATGGGCCAACTCCAACACCAACTTCCTGTAAGGTTTGGGCACCACAAGCTGCTCAACGGTTTCTTCTGCCCTTTTTGCGACCCGATACAGTAGGTCCTTCTCTACGCTGAAGTATGGGTAAGTGCAGGTATTATCTGGGTTCACTAACTCGCCATCTATTTTCACTACGTTTTCCCGTGCCTTTATTAGGGCGGGGTCTTTCAACTGTTCTGTGGCAAAGTTTTCCCTGTGAACCTCAAGATCAGAAAACTCCACAGACGGTAGGTTTTCGTCTGAGGAGGTGGGCTCCTCTCCAGTTTCTTGAGTCTCCCCTGCCAATACTGATAAGGGAAATTCCGGAGAGTCCTCACCACTCTCAGGGGAGTTCTGGCTATCACATTCCTGGTACATAGGGGCACCAGTGAGGGGCTCAGGATCATCCCACAGTTCCCAGAACTTCGGAAAATCCCTTCCCACAATGGCGTCATGCGGTAACTGAGATACTAAGCCCACTGGATGAGAGAGGGTACCTTTGGGGGTCTCGAAACACACTGTAGTCACTGGATACTCTCGGGTGTCCCCATGCACACAAATAACAGCTACCTTGCTATTCCCAGAGACCTCTGTTTTAACTAACTCAGCCTTTATCAGGGTCACAAGGCTACCTGAATCCAGCAATACCACAACATTTCTACCATTAACACACATTTTGCATAAATGTTTCTCAGTTCCTCGAATGGCAGTGCATGCGACTGTCGCACACAGCGACTGACGTCTGCCCGTCAGAAAGTCACACTGCATGGGTTCCTCCACAACCGGGCAATTGGCTGCAATATGTCCCGCTTGCCGGCAGCGGTAGCAAACGATCCTTCTTGCCGCCTCTTGAGCCGCTGATTTCCCAGGCTGTTCTCGCCAAACTTGGGGTAGAGCTCCCACCCTCTCACTCTCTCCACCCTCACCCCTTGGAATCCTCTTATCCGCCCCTGGGGATGGTCTGGTCTTAGGGTGGAAAGTCCGAGTGTCTCTGGAAGAGGCCGTCAGGTTCTCTGTAGCCAAGTATTTCTCCACACGATCCACAAGACCATCGGCCGTCTCTGGGTCTCCATGGCTTACCCACTTTTGGATGGCAGTAGGAAGAGCTCTCAAAAACCGATCCATTACAACACGTTCCACAATCTTTGGTGCGGACAAAGTCTCTGGCTGTAGCCACTTTCTGCTCAGGTGAATGAGATCATACATTTGAGACCTGGGGGGTTTTCCAAGCTGGAAAGTCCAGTTATGCACACGCTGAGCCCGGACAGCCTGGGTGACACCCAGCCTTGCCAATATTTCAGCTTTTAGCATCACATAGTCTTTTGCTTGGTTAGGCTCTAGGTCATAGTAAGCTTTCTGCGATTCACCAGTTAACAGAGGAGCCACCAGTCCAGCCCACTGCTCCTCAGGCCACTTTTCTCTTTCAGCGGTCCTTTCAAATGTGGTCAAAAATACCTCTGGATCATCCTCTCCAGTCATTTTTGTCAATAAACGACTCACCCCAAAGGACGCGGTATTAGTGGGACGGCTTTCCTCACTGGTCTGCGGACGTTGCTGCATTACTGCTTCCATCTGTTGTTGTAGTCTCTGCTCTTGCTTCTGCAACAGGTCTATGAAGCGGGCCTCAGATTGCTGCTGGGCTCGTTGCTGAGCCTCCAGACTCTGTTGCAAAGTTGCGTTTGTCTGCTGCTGGGCTGCAAGGCTCTGTTGATGAGCTTGCTGCTGGGCTGCGAAGTTCTGTTGTTGAGCTGCAAGGCTCTGTTGATGAGCTGCAAGGCTCTTTTGCAAACCTGCATTTGTCTGCTGTTGATTGGCATTTGCTAGAGCCAGCTGCTTCAGTATCTCCTCCATGCTGGCTTAAAAAAAAACTGCCACTGGTTCTCCACCAACTGTGAGGGGGTTAGCTCGGCAGCGGGTGTGTGTGTCCCCCGGGATGGGCTCCCCACACAAAAACAGGCCCAGCAGACGGAGCTTGTGGTTTTCAAAATCAAAAAGGTGCGGTTTATTTTCTATTTACAGTGACAAAACACAGCAAAGCAAAAGAAACATAAACAAAATAAATCCTGGTCAACTTGACCTCTGACTAAACATACAGGTTTCCTAACTAACAACTGGGATCAGCCTAGTGCTGTCCTAGTCCCTAAGTCCCTGGGTTAAAATGTCCAAGCAAATAGCCACACAGGCTTTGTCTCACCGCACAAGGGTTCACTCTCTCCAGGAAGTCCACACAGGTCTGCTTCCAGGCATGAGCTAACCCCTAATGAAGCTGGGAGTTCTTATAGAGGCCTAAATGAGCTGACAAGCTTCAGCTGGTCTCATCAACTCCCTGTCTGCACGACGCCCCACACTCTCCCTAGAGGTATGAGTCATCCATGAGCCCACTATCCTCAGCTGGGCTTATACAACTCTCCACCTAGTTGTATAAGTCGGCGTAAAGCCTGAATCTGGGCGAAATATATCTACCCCCCTGGATGCAACCAGGTGACTTTACCTTCCTGCTGTCACAGTATATATATATACTGTATATCTATATATATATATATATATATATATATATATATATATATATATATATTGCTGCAAAAATGGTTGGTATTATATGAATATATTTATATACACACACACACACATACATTGCATCCGGAAAGTATTCTCAGCACTTCAATTTTTTCTTTTTCCACATTTTGTTATGTTACAGCCTTATTCCAAAATGGATTCAATTAATTATTTTTCTCAAAATTCTATAAACAATTCCCCATAATAACAACATGAGAGAAGTTTGTTTGAAATCTCTGCAGATGTATTAAAAAAAAAAAAAATCCCATCTACATAAATATTCACAGTCTTTGCTCAATACTTTGCTGAAGCACCTTTGGCACCAATTACAGTCTCAAGTATTTTTGAGTATGATGCTACAAGCTTGGCACACCTATTTTTGGGCAGTTTCTCCCATTCTTCTTTGCAGGTCCTCTCAAGCTCCTTCAGGTTGGATGGGGAGCGTCGGTGCACAGACATTTTCAGATCTCTCCAGAGATGTTCAATCGGGTCCAAGTCTGGGTTCTGGCTGGGCCACTCAAGGACATTCACAGAGTTGTCCTGTAGCCACTCCTTTGTTATCTTGGCTGTGTGATTAGGTTTGTTGTCCTGTTGGAAGATGAACCTTTGCCCCGGGCTGAGTTCCAGAGCGCTCTGGAGCAGGTTTTCATCCAGGATGTCTCTGTACATTGCTGCATTCATCCTTCCCTCGATCCTGACTAGTCTCCCAATTCCTGCCGCTGGAAAAAATCCCCACAGCATGATGCTGCCACCACCATGCTTCACTGTAGGGATGGTATTGGCCAGGTGATGAGTGGTGCCTGATTTCCTCCAGACATGATGTTTACCATTCAGGCCAAAGAGCTCAATTTTTGTTTCATCAGACCAGAGAGGGGGGCTGTCATGTGCCTTTTACTGAGGAGTGGCTTCAGTGTGGCCACTCTACCATACAGGCCTGATTGGTGGAGTGCTACAGAGATGGTTGTTCTTCTGGAAGGTTCTCCTCTCTCCACAGAGAAACGCTGGAGTTCTGTGAGAGTGACCATCGGGTTTTAGGTCGCCTCCCTGACTAAGCCTTTCTCCCCTGATCTTTCATATTTGCCGAGCGGCCCGCTCTAGGAAGAGTCCTGGTGGTTCCAAACTGCTTTCATTTATGGATGATGGACCTTCAATGCCGCCGGAAAATTTTCTGTACCCTTTCCCAGATCTGTGTCTCAATACAATCCGGTCTCGGAGGTCTACAGACAATTCTACAGACATATGCCAACTCTACTTTCTGTGCCATCTATTTCAATGGAAATGTTATAATGTACCCGCCTGATTTTTAGAACTTTGATGAAAAACTTTAAAAAGCAATAAAAACCTTTATAAAATATATATTTTACATTCACATCAGTCACTGCCTCCAAGTAGGCTACAATCTAAGGTCCCTAATCCACACATACTGTATTAGGGCCAATATAAACAGGAGCCAATGAACCTACCACCATGTCTTTGGAGTGTTGGAGGAAACCGGAGCACCCGGAGGTAACCCACGCTGGTGCAGGGAAAATATGCAACCTTCATGCAGGTAGTGCCATAATTGGGATTCAAACTGACAACCCTAGAGCTGCTAGGCAGAAGTACTAACCACTTAACCACTGTGCTGCCTTAAATGTTGTACTTATGTTGCACAGTGTACAGGCAACATTATATGCAGGATATTTCTGCCAGTAAGATTCTGAGTAAATACATAGAGCCATTTGAATGAGGACTTATTAGTGAGGTCTAGTTAACAGGTAAAACAGAGACCCAGGACTGGAGACTTTATCACACTCAAACTCTACAAAGGCTCCATGTTCCAGGACCCAGCCCAAAACTTGTTAAGATCTGAGAAAACAACAGTCTGTTTTCTCCATAACAGACACAAACCCTGGAGCCCCTCACTATATGTAGGTGAGAAACCTAGGAGACATGTACACACCGTCCAGCTAGTGCCTGTTAGTCTGGAACAGATCTGAATTTGGTTAGTGGCTCAGACAAGCAGATGTTATGTTGGTTTTATGCTACAGACTTGCTGTACAAAGCCTTCTTGCATTAAAACTGTGTTTGGACAAATGTTTCTGTTTCAAATATTGATATATGCAATGACATACCTCAGAACCAGTCTGTCCTGACAGTACAGTCACCTGCTGACTTGGCACCATCAACATGCAGCTTAACTCTCCAATAAGACACAGAAGGTAAATCCAATGCAAGATAGGTCAGTACAGAGGATGATTTACAGTCTTTTGAAGTATAGGAAGTAGGGCTGTGGAAATTAACTATTAATTCCTCGATTAATCGATACATTTTTTTGATCGATCAAAATTATTTTGATCGGTACTCACCTCTCCGCCGGCTTCCGGGTCTTCAGGGAGTTCCGTCAGAGATCCAGTGACGTCACGGACACCGGCGGGGCTTGCCGTGTTCATCTGAAGGGCTCCTTTGCTGTGCCCTTATATCTGCATGCTGGCGGGACCTTACTATCTGCCACACGCAAGGGCTGTTACACTTCCCTCTATCACTTCCCTCTATCAACCTGGGATTCTACAGCCATCCACTGGGAGTTGTGATAGTTCCCTTCACGGGACATCTACATGCCGACGGAATGATGTTAACCCCTCCTCATCTGGATTCAGCAGTGGTATTGTTGTACACATTTTTATACCAGTATCATACTTAGCTACATGTTTTTATGACTGCTTTTGCTACCGTTTGGTATTACTCGCACCATTTTTACAGTTTATGTAGCTACATCGATTTTATCTCCAGTGCAATATTTATTTTGTTATCTACTTGAAGACTATAAGGCCTCATGCTCACGGACGTTTTTACAGCTGCGTTTTTTACAGCTTAAAAACGCCTGTCCATGTTATTGTATAATTTTTTATTTTTTTTTCGAAAAAAAAAACAAAAAACGTCGGAGCTAAAAAACGCGATTGCGGCGTTTTTGCGCATTTTTTGACGCTTCGCGTTTTTTTTATGCCTAACGCCGACGCTGAGGAATGCACTGGTCCTGGGTTTTTTTTACAGCTTAGAAACGTCTATGCTATTTGCAGCTCAAAAACGTCTAGGTGGGCATGAAGCTATAGACTAACATGGACAAGCGTTTCTAAGCTGTAAAAAACGCGGCTGTAAAAACGTCCGTGGGCATGAGGCCTAAAAGTTGTAATGCTATTCCCATCGAGCGCTGCCTTTGTGTGTTTTTTATATCCTGCTATCCACTTTTCCAGTGGTTGGTAGCTGCACTGGGAATCAGCCTGCAAGGAGATCAGCTAAAAGTAGTTGGATCTGTATGTGCGTTATAATTAATCGAAATTAGTTGATTAATCGATTAAAAAAAAAAACACGATTAATCGAACACAAAATTTTTAATCAGTAACAGCCCTAACAGGAAGCCAACGAGCCTTGTCTCTGCAATAAACTGAACTAAACATGAAAAGAGCATGGAGGGTTCAGCTAGGACAGTACTAACTAGCACAAAACCAGAGGGGGGAAAAAAATCCTCCTCTGCTTGGGTCCCTTGCCAGCGCTCCTGGCTCCTCCCCCTTGACCAGTGCCCCAATAGCAAGCCGCTTGCTATGGGGGCACTGGTGCATGCTTACTCCCGAGCCCCACTCTATGCATCCATAAGACACAGAGCCACAGCGTAGCCCTGCCCCCTCCTTCTCATTGGCTCACTGACTGTGATTGACAGCAGTGGAAGCCAATGAGGAAAGAGAGACCTGGGACAGACGAGGCTCCTGTACACATCGCTGGATCAAGAGGGAGCTCAGGTGGGTATTAGGGGGGCTGTGGAGCAACACACAGAATACATGAAGACCTTCAGTCTTTACAACCACTTTAGGCTTTTTCCCCTTCATTTTCACATATTTTTCAAATTCCTTTAATAGAACAAGCTGTTCTGCAATAAACTTTTCTGCATATAAAATATCTGGAATTTGACTTGTTCGTCATGTACATCTAAACTTGCATCCAACATTATCCTCCCCCCAGACTGACTGCTTTCCAAAGGTATCTCTGTTGCTCCTCCATGCAGAGTGGAGACACCTTAAAGTGGTTGTAAACCCTTAAAAAAAAAAAACTGAAAGACAAAGGCATAATGAGCTAGTATGCATAGGATACTAGCTCATTATGTATTACTTACCTTAGATCGAAGCCCCCGCAGCCGTCCTCGACCCCCCCTCCGGCCGCGGACATCTCTCCCGGAGCCTACTTCCAGGTATCCCGGTGGCGGCGCTGTGATTGGCCGGAGCTGCGATGACGTCACTCCCGCGCATGTGCCGAGAGCCGCCGGTAACGGCACAGCTAACTGAAGCAGCGGTACGACGTGCCATTGCTTCAGTGCGCATGTGCCTATCACTTCGGCACATGCAGACACAGGGGATATCTCCTAAACCGTGCAGGTTTAGGAGATATCCAGCGTAGCTACAGGTAAGTCTTAATATAGGCTTACCTGTAGCATAAAGTTAGAAAAATGGGTTTACAACCACTTTAAAGTAGAACTTCATTATCTCAATCAATATTGACTACATTTAATCCTTATGCTGCTAACATAAGTAAATAAATAGGAAGGAATACCATATTTACTTGTGTAGCGCGGTATTGCCCTTTAATCTCTCAGAGACTACATTACCCAGTACACTTTAAGGCACCCAGGGTGCATTGCCCTGCGCAAGGACTGCTGGGGTGGACTTTTTTACACTTCTTCACTTACTTCCTGGTTTCTGGCCTAAGCAAATGATGTCATACATCCCAGGAGTCTTCAGGAGAGGAGGATGGGTTTTCTCAGCTAAGCACACCCTCCTGCCTGCATGCCTGAGCTAAGGTAAGGGCAAATGGATTCCAGGAAGTACATGCTACATGAATCATCTTGTTCTTAGCTGTAAGAGCGGAAAGGATGTAGAATTCCCTTCCACAGGCGGTGGTTTCAGTGGGGAGCATCGATAGTTTCAAAAAACTATTGGATAAGCACCTGAACAACCACAACATACAGGGATATATAATGTAATACTGACATATAATCACACACATGGGTTGGAGTTGATGGACTTGTGTCTTTTTTCAACCTCACCTACTATGTAACTATGTAACTATCTGCCTTTACTCAAGATAGCCATGTTCAGAAAAACTAGAGAGGGGTTTTCAATGTGATTTCTCAACAAAATAAAGCATGGAGACATGGATGGATGGGTGAGTTTGCCTGGAATATTAACCACTTGCCGTCCCATGACTTACCTGTACATTGCGGGACTATCAGTAGTTACACCGTGATGTATATACTGGTCTGCAGCGCTGTCCCCTTAAATTATACAATTCATACTGTGAGGGGGTTAGCTCGGTAGCGGGTGTGTGTGACCCCCTGGATGGGCTCCCCACACAAAAACAGGCCCAGCAGACGGAGGTTGTGGTTTTCAAGATCAAAAAGGTGCGGTTTATTTCTCTATTTACAGTGACAAAAACACAGCAAAGCAAAAAGAAACATAAACAAAATAAATCCTGGTCAGCTTGACCTCTGACTAAACATGCAGGTTTCCCTAACTAACAACTGGGATCAGCCTGGTGCTGTCCTAGTCCCTAAGTCCCTGGTTTAGTAAATGTCCAAACAAATAGCCACACAGGCTTTGTCTCACCGCACAGGGGTTCACTCTCCCTAGACAGTCCACACAGGTCTGGTTCCAGGCATGAGCAAACACCTAATGAAGCTGGGAGTTTTTATAGAGGCCTTAAACGAGCTGACAAGCTTCAGCTGGTCTCATCAACTCCCTGCCTGCAGGACGCCCAGCACTCTCCCTAGAGGTATGAATCATCCATGAGCCCACTAGCCTCAGCTGGGCTTCATCAACTCTCTCCCTAGTTGTATAAGTCGGCATAAAGCCTGAATCTGGGAGAAATATACCTACCCCCCTGGATGCAACCAGGTGACTTTACCTTCCTGCTGTCACATACCCCCCCTCTTGTTTTAACCTTGGGGTTGGAACACCAGCAATCAGGCATTCATGTACTCGAGACAAAGCATCCACATTCCCCATTTGAACGCCAGGGCGATGCTTTACTGTGAAGTTGAATTCCTGTAGGGCCAGGAACCACCTATTTACTCTTCTATTTGTCTCATTGTTTTGAGCCATCCACTTTAACGGAGCGTGATCCGTAACCATGTCAAAGTGCCTACCTAGCAGATAGTACCGAAGGGAATCTAGAGCCCACTTCACCGCTAAACACTCCTTTTCAACCGTGGCGTAATTTACCTCATGGGACTTCAACTTCCTGCTGAGGTAAATGACTGGGTGCTCTTCCCCGTTCCAGACCTGGGACAATACTGCTCCTAACCCCACATCTGACGCATCACTTTGTACGACAAAGTCTTTAGAGAAGTCGGGTGAGTACAACACTGGCTGGCTACATAAGGCTTGTTTCAAGAATTGGAACGCTGCCTCAGCCTCGGGGGTCCATTTAATCATGACCGACCCTTTCCCTTTCGTCAGGTTGGTTAGGGGCACAGCCTTAGAAGCAAAGTGGGGAATGAAGCGCCGATAATAACCCGCGATTCCCAGAAAGGCTCGTACCTGCTTCTTGCTGTTGGGACGTGGCCAACTCTGGATGGCCTCGACTTTGTTGAGTTGGGGTTTTATTACTCCCCTGCCAATGGTGTACCCAAGATATTTGGCCTCCTCCTGCCCAATGGTACACTTCTTGGGGTTAGCCGTAAACCCCGCTTCCCGGATAGAGTCTAGGACTGCTTGCACTTTTGGCAGATGTGAGGCCCAATCTGTGCTATGGACAATTACGTCATCCAGGTAAGCCGCAGCATACTTCCGATGGGGCCTCAGTATCTGGTCCATTTTCCGCTGGAATGTGGCCGGCGCATTCTGTAACCCGAACGGCATTCTCTTATATTGGAACGCCCCGTCTGGGGTTACAAATGCGGTTTTCTCTTTGGCCGACTTGGCCAGGGGAATTTGCCAATACCCTTTTGTGAGGTCAAGAGTCGTCATGTATCGGGCTGTTCCCAGCCGGTCGATCAACTCATCTATACGTGGCATGGGGTAGGTGTCAAATTTTGTAACTTTGTTCAATTGACGAAAATCGTTACAAAATCGCCAGCTCCCATCCGGTTTAGGCACCAACACAATGGGACTAGACCAATCACTTTGGGACTCCTCTATCACCCCTAAGTTCAGCATTTTCTGTACTTCCTCCCGTATTGCCTCCCGTCGGGCCTCTGGGATCCGATAGGGTTTTAACTTCACCCTTTCACCGGGCGGGGTAATAATATCATGCTCTACCCCAGATGTTTGTCCCGGCAGCTCAGAGAACACCTCCTTGTTGCGAAGCACAAACTCCTTAACCTCCTGTTGTTGGGGTTGTGACAAGGTGGCTGCTATTCCAACCTCCGGAATCACGCAACCAGTTTGAGCTGGTGACCAAGTTTCTGTGACTAGGGACTCTCTATCCCTCCAGGCTTTCAACAGATTAACGTGATAGATCTGTTCGGGCTTTCGCCTTCCTGGTTGTCTGACCTTGTAATTCACTTCGCTCACTTTTTCCATTATCTCGTAGGGGCCTTGCCATTTGGCAAGGAATTTACTTTCAACCGTAGGGACAAGTACCAATATCCTATCCCCCGGGGAAAAGGTACGGGTCTTGGCTCCACGGTTGTACACTCTCTGCTGTGCCAACTGCGCTTGGGCCAAATGTTCCTTCACGATGGGCATTACCTGTGCAATTCGATCTTGCATCAGGGCGACATGCTCAATCACACTCCTGTGGGGAGAACTCTCATTTTCCCAAGTTTCCTTGGCAATATCCAACAGCCCTCTTGGGTGTCTCCCATACAGTAACTCAAAGGGGGAGAATCCCGTAGAGGATTGGGGCACCTCCCTAATAGCAAACATCAAATAAGGAAGTAGACAGTCCCAATCCTTTCCATCTCTATCCACCACTTTCTTCAACATTTGTTTTAGGGTTTTGTTGAATCTTTCAACCAGCCCATCGGTTTGGGGGTGATACACAGACGTACGCAATTGCGTCACTTTGAACAATTTACACAGCTCTTTCATAACCCGGGACATAAAGGGTGTACCTTGGTCCGTAAGCAGTTCTTTACAAATACCCACCCGGCTAAAAACAAGAGATAGCTCTTTGGCTATGGTTTTGGCCGAGGTATTTCGGAGAGGGATCGCTTCTGGATAACGGGTGGCATAGTCCATTATAACTAATATGTACTGGTGCCCCCTAGCGGACTTGATTATAGGACCTACCAAATCCATTGCGATCCTCTCAAACGGGACCTCAATGATGGGTAGAGGGACCAGCGGGCTACGGAAATGTGGCATCGGGGCCGACCTCTGACACACAGGGCAGGAGGAACAATAATTTTCTATGTCCTTCATCACCCCAGGCCAATAGAATCTCTGTAATACCCTCTCTCGGGTTTTCTCTGTCCCCAGATGACCTCCAAGAATGTGCCCATGGGCCAACTCCAACACCAACTTCCTGTAAGGTTTGGGCACCACAAGCTGCTCAACGGTTTCTTCTGCCCTTTTTGCCACCCGATACAGTAGGTCCTTCTCTACGCTGAAGTATGGGTAAGTGCAGGTATCATCTGGGTTCACTAACTCGCCATCTATTTCCACTACGTTTTCCCGTGCCTTTATTAGGGCGGGGTCCTTTAACTGTTCTGTGGCAAAATTTTCCCTGTGAACCTCAAGATCAGAAAACTCCACAGACGGTAGGTTTTCGTCTGGGGAGGTGGGCTCCTCTCCAGTTTCTTGAGTCTCGCCTGCCAATACTGACAAGGGAAATTCTGGAGAGTCCTCACCACTCTCAGAGGAGTTCTGGCTATCACCTTCCTGGTACATAGGGGCACCAGTGGGGGGCTCAGGATCATCCCACAGTTCCCAGAACTTCGGAAAATCCCTTCCCACAATGGCATCATGCGGTAATTGAGATACTAACCCCACTGGATGAGAGAGGGTACCTTTGGGGGTCTTGAAACACACTGTAGTCACTGGATACTCTCGGGTGTCCCCATGCACACAAATAACAGCTACCTTGCTATTCCCAGAGACCTCTGTTTTAACTAATTCAGCCTTTATCAGGGTCACAAGGCTACCTGAATCCAGTAATACCACAACATTTCTACCATTAATACACATTTTGCATAAATGTTTCTCAGTTCCCCGAATGGCAGTGCATGCGACTGTCGCACACAGCGACTGACGTCTGTCCGTCAGAAAGTCACATTGCATGGGTTCCTCCACAACCGGGCAATTTGCTGCAATATGTCCCGTTTGCCGGCAGCGGTAGCAAACAATCCTTTTGGCTGCCTCTTGAGCCCCCGACTTCCCAGGCTGTTCTCGCCAAACCCTGGGCAGAGCTCCCACCCTCTCACTCTCTCCACCCTCACCCCTTGGAATCATCTTATCCGCCCCTGGGGATGGTCTGGTCTTAGGGTGGAAAGTCCGAGAGTCTCTGGAAGAGGCCGTCAGGTTCTCTGCAGCCAAGTATCTCTCTACACGATCCACAAGTTTACCGGCCGTTTCTGGGTCTCCATGGCTTACCCACTTTTGAATGGCGGTAGGAAGAGCTCTCAAGAAACGATCCATCACAACACGTTCCACAATCTCCGGTGCGGACAAAGTCTCTGGCTGTAGCCACTTCCTGCTCAGGTGAATGAGATCATACATTTGAGACCTGGGGGGTTTTCCAAGCTGGAAAGTCCAGTTATGCACACGCTGAGCCCGGACAGCCAGGGTGACACCCAGCCTTGCCAATATTTCAGCTTTTAGCATCACATAGTCTTTTGCTTGGTCAGGCTCTAGGTCATAGTAAGCTTTCTGCGATTCACCAGTTAACAGAGGAGCCACCAGTCCAGCCCACTGCTCCTCAGGCCACTTTTCTCTTTCAGCAGTCCTTTCAAATGTGGTCAAAAATACCTCTGGATCATCCTCTCCAGTCATTTTTGTCAATAAACGACTCACCCCAAAGGATGCGGTATTAGTGGGACGGCTTTCCTCACTGGTCTGCGGACGTTGCTGCATTACTGCTTCCATCTGTTGTTGTAGTCTCTGCTCTTGCTTCTGCAACAGGTCTATGAAGCGGGCCTCAGATTGCTGCTGGGCTTGTTGCTGGGCTGCGAAGCTCTTTTGCAAACCTGCATTTGTCTGCTGTTGATTGGCATTTGCTAGAGCCAGCTGTTTCAGTATCTCCTCCATGCTGGCTTAAAAAAAAACTGCCACTGGTTCTCCACCAACTGTGAGGGGGTTAGCTCGGTAGCGGGTGTGTGTGACCCCCTGGATGGGCTCCCCACACAAAAACAGGCCCAGCAGACGGAGGTTGTGGTTTTCAAGATCAAAAAGGTGCGGTTTATTTCTCTATTTACAGTGACAAAAACACAGCAAAGCAAAAAGAAACATAAACAAAATAAATCCTGGTCAGCTTGACCTCTGACTAAACATGCAGGTTTCCCTAACTAACAACTGGGATCAGCCTGGTGCTGTCCTAGTCCCTAAGTCCCTGGTTTAGTAAATGTCCAAACAAATAGCCACACAGGCTTTGTCTCACCGCACAGGGGTTCACTCTCCCTAGACAGTCCACACAGGTCTGGTTCCAGGCATGAGCAAACACCTAATGAAGCTGGGAGTTTTTATAGAGGCCTTAAACGAGCTGACAAGCTTCAGCTGGTCTCATCAACTCCCTGCCTGCAGGACGCCCAGCACTCTCCCTAGAGGTATGAATCATCCATGAGCCCACTAGCCTCAGCTGGGCTTCATCAACTCTCTCCCTAGTTGTATAAGTCGGCATAAAGCCTGAATCTGGGAGAAATATACCTACCCCCCTGGATGCAACCAGGTGACTTTACCTTCCTGCTGTCACAATACATATACACCATAAATCATAAAAATTGTTAGTTCATAAAATTCAGTTGTGAAAAAATCCATCAAAGTCCTCCCAACAAAGTGCAATAGTGCTTTCTTCAAAGTTCAATCAGTGCTCCAGCTCCAGCAGCTGCAGGCAACACCCCAGTATTGTTTTTTTCTGCCGGCAGAGGACTTTCATGTAAAAGCAACCCTAGCGGCTAAATAGCCACTAGATGGTTTTTACAAGCAGTGGGAGGGGGTCCTTCACCTCCTGTCGCCTTTCCATCTGGGAACTCGGGACTGCAGACGGTATTCTGTCGAGAAATGCCCCCTAACGAGAAATGCCTGCCTGGAACTGCGCATGTGCAGTACGGAGCCGCTGAACATCTGAATTTACGATCAGCTGTAGACGGTGCCTGCGCACAATAGCCAACATTGTGCCACACACTCCCGATGCTCGTGCAAGTCTGCAAGGGGCGGATTTGTTCATGATGGGTGCATGTGAGGGGCGGATGCCTACATGAAGGGGGCGTATTTTGTAATGATGGGCAAGTGCTGCTCATCAACATTGAAAAACCCGCCCTTCAGTTGGCTAAACACGCCCGCAAACACGTGTAGGAAGAATAGCAGAGATATATTTATTTAGGAGATGTGTTTGAGTTTCGTGAAAAATTCTGCCCCATCTTAGCAGCACTGCCTATCATTACAAAATACGCCCCCTTCATGTAGGCATCCGCCCCTCACACGTGCCCATCATGAACAAATCTGCCACTTGCACGAGCATCGGGAGCGTGTGGCACAATGTCGGCTATTGTGCGCAGGCGCCATCTACAGCTGATCATAAATTCAGATGTTCTGCGGCTTTCAGCGGCTCCGTACTGCACATGCGCTGCACATGCGCAGTTCCGGACAGGCATTTCACTATAGGGGGCATTTCTCGACAGTACACCGGTGGTTCCGCTGGCTGACCATAGAACAGAATGGCCCCAATCATCTTTGTGGTCTAAGAAAATAGTATTTTGCCACTTCTGGTTTTTCGCTGGTTGTAAACAAACCAATACTGGTTTGAAAAAAGTATCGGATCATGCCGAGCTTAGATCTTGGTTAAAGGTACAGTGTAAAAATAAAATAAATAAATAACAAAAAAAAAAAGTAAAGTCCCCCTGTCCCCCCATTGCTCGCACGTACAGGTGAACACACGAGCTGGTCCCTCGTCGGTATGTAAATAGAAATCGTGCTACACATGTGAGGTATCACAGCAAATATCAGATCGAGAGCAATAATTCTCACATCAGACCTCCTGTGTAAATTTAAAGTGGTAACCTGTAAAGTGTTGTTTAGAGAGAATATAATGTACATAGATTTTTGCTGTTCCACAGGCACGTGCAATTTAAAGGTGTGACATGTTAGGTATCTATTTACTCTGCGTAACATCACCTTTTATATTTTACCAAACAATTGGGTATTATATTGAGTTTTTTGCATTAAAATTCATGAAAGTATTTTTTTTTTAAACTGCATTTGAAAAAAAACTATGCGCAAATACAGTGTGACATAAATAAATTGCAACGCACACTATTTATTCTATAGGGCCTCTGCTTTAAAAAAAATATGTAGCGGGGTGTTCCCCTTTAATGCAGAGAGACTACATTACCCAGAACCCCATTTGGCAATGTTTCCACCCCAGAGACTCATGGGAGGGGTTATATATGGAGGAGGCACGGCTGCGCTCGGCCTCTTTGGGACACGAGACTTCAGGGACTGATCCTCCTGTGCGGATGTGTCGGAGTGCAAGGCCTGAAGCCTGAGACCTTGCGCAGCACCAAAGAGCCTTCCACCCCACTGCGAGCGTGGGTGGCATCTGACTTCGCTTGTCTACAGCCTTGACCGGATCGGGGACTCGATCGCTGGAGACACTGTGTGTGTGTGTGAGACAGTCGGTGGAAGTTCCCCGGACTGGGACCGCGTCCGGATGGGTGAGAGGGCGTATGCCCAGACCATATACTGTTGTTGCTAATGGGCCTATAGACTGCCGTGGCCCACAAGTTATTTCTGATACTCTCATTAGAGAACCTTATCGGAGCTGAACTCAGAGTTTACATAGCAAAGTGTTTATTTCATCTCTACCCTCTCATTGGATTACAAATGGTATTCTGTTAATGTGCACCACCTTTAAAGACCTGCCGGTGAAGAAAACCATCATCCCCTATAGACTGAGTTGTAGATATCTGAGACAGGCCTGGCCAGCTAGTTAGTTCATTTGGTTACTGCGTCACAGGACGCCTAGTTAACGGTCGCCCACGCGGCGCACCTTTACTGTTCCTTCTAATGCATAGTGTGTTATTGCTGCAGGGCTCTGCAATTTATTATCTGTGAACTGTTACCACTGTTAACCTTTCTTACCAAAAGCATAAGTAATTCTTATACCCTTTTATCATTATTGTCTTGGTGTCTGGGTTTACTCATACAGTATAAGAATAGATATATTGCTGCCAATACTAACTGTGCCAGTAGGGGGTCGAGTACATTGCCGGGGGTTGGCGGAGCTGTTTTCAGGGTCCAAACTAAATTTGCGGCCTTCTTAAGTGGAGGTATCGCTACAAATATATAATGTTTGGGCAATTTAATGAATTTTCTAGCAAAAAAATACAGATTTTTACACAAAGGAAAGAAGTGTCAGAATAGGCCGGTGTTCTATCGAGAAATGCCCTCTGTTGAAAAATGCCTCAGATGGTTCTGCGCATGCGCAGTACACAACGTCACTCCAGCTCATATGTTGATCAGCTGGCGTGACGTCAACATGGCGCATGCGCAGATGCATGCGCGTCGGAGGCAGTATATCACGATCTGCTAAGCCCCGAGGGAGAATGTAATTGTCAGATTCTGCCTTACAGGATTTTGCCTGTACTGTTTTCTGAATGTTGCACGGTGGCTGAGATGGCTGACATCTTCCCCGGTGTTTCTTCTGGGTTCGTGGTCTCCCGCATTGTGATTGGCCTGGGCCATGATGACATCACTCCCATGCATGCGCGTGGGAGCCGCCAGGCACGGCGCATGTGCAATGACGTCGGTGGTGGCCTATATAGTAATTATCTTTAGGAGATATTTACAGTACCTACAGGTAAGCCTTACTATATATAGACTTAACTGTAGATAAAATTTAAAAGGAAGACTTTACTTCCTCTTTAAGTGGTTAATAATGAAGTAAATTGCATTTTTAGACAGGAAGTGTGTTACTGGCCGAATCAACAGGTGAAAATAAAGAAAAAAAAGCCTAAAAAACATAACAAATCGAACCTCTAGCAAATTGCAATAATTAATCATCAATAATAGACATCAACTGTAATTGGATTTTTTGGCTTATCTGTAGGTACAGTAAATATCCCCTAAACAAGCAATGCTTAGAGCCCTGTCACACTGCTGGGCGGCCATAGTGTCGGTGGTAAAATTGCAGTAAAACGCCGCCATTTTACCGTCGGATTTGCGGCGCATTTTGGCCGCCAGCGCATTGATCCAGTGTGAAAGACCTCGGGCTTCCACACTGGAGACAATAGGGCAGCTGTTTGAGGGCGGATTGCAGGCGCTATTTTTAACGCTATAGTGCCTGCAAAACGCCCTCAGTGTGAAAGGGGTCTTAGGAGATTTTTACTTAACTACTTACTGACCAGCCACTGTGTATTTACCGCAGCAATGTGGTTCTGATGCGCGAAACTACATACCTGTTCGTCGTTTCATTCAATAGCCATTAAATGGCGCGATTGCGTCGCCAAAAGCGCGATCGCACCGTGGTTGGGTAGCGGGAATGTCAATCAACGGGTCCGGCCGACCCGATGTCTGCCGGCCAACCACGATCATCCCCAGGGGAGGCAGAACGGCGATCTGCCTATGTAAACAAGGCATATCGCTGTTATGCAAGGGGGCAAGATGGAGATCTAGGTTTCTGCCAAGTCTTTCCCCAATCAGTGCAACCCCCCACAGTTAGTAATCACCACCAAGAGACACACTTAACCCCTTGATCGCCCCTGATGTTAACCCCTTCCCTGCCGGTGTCATTAGTGCAGTGACAGTGCAATTTTTTTAGCACTGATCACTATATTGGTGTCACTGATCCCCAAAAAGTGACAAAAGTGTCAGTTAGTGTCCGATTCGCAATGTCGCAGTCCCGCTAAAAATTGCTGATCGCCGCAATTACTAGTAAAAAATAAATAAATAAAAATTCTATAAAAATATAGCATAGTTTATAGACGCTATAACGTTTGCGCAAACCAATCAATATACACTTATTGGGATTTTTTTTACCAAAAATATGTAGCAGAATACATATTGGTCTAAATTGCTTAAAAAATTTGAATTAAAAAAAAAATGTATTGGCTATGTTTAATAGCAGAATGTAAAAAATATATATATATTTGTAGCGGGGTCTCTTGTAAGGCCCCAGGACTACGTTTCCCAGAACCCCATTCGGCCCCAGGACGGAGGTTCCACCGCAGAGACTCATGGGAGGGGTTACTTAAGGGAGAGGCGAGGCGGAGCTCGCTCTTTTGGGACACGGCGCGTCAAGTGACAAGTCATCCTGTGCGGATCGGCTGTGAAGCAGGGCCTGAAGCCTGAGGCCTTGTTTGAAGTCCGAAGAGCCTTCCACCATACTGCGGAGCCTGGGTGGATCCTGACCCGTCGTGATAGGACGTGAGTTGGATCGAGGACTCGATCGGAGCAGACGCTGTGTGCGACACACAGGAGGTGGAAGTCCCAGGCTGGGATCGCGCCTGGAGTGGTGAGCGGGCACCTGCCCATATCAATAGACTGAGTTGTGTTCAGGCCTGTAGACTGCCTAGGCCCGCTGTTCGCTCACCAGTGTTTCTTGGGGGGGTCCGGTAGCGGGACAGAGTTGAAGTATCTACCCCCCCCCCCGTTTTGTCCTGTTATTTCAATTCAACACCTAATGTGGATTACAAATGGTTATTTCTTTAAGTGCACCGACGAAAGCTGGCCGGTGAAGAAACCTTCCTCCCTTAGGGGAAAGAGCACACGCCATAATAGCACCGCGTGGTGGACACTGCGCGGCGCCATATTATTGTGCTGCACCTAGTACATTGATTGATGCAGGGCTCTGCAGGCCCATGTATATGTTGCATGTTATACCTTGAATCCTTCATTACCAGTAAAGCATATATATATACTTTATATTCTTGCCTCAGTGTGTTGTCTGACTGTTTAGAAATTATTAAGTATAATACACCTGAGAGTGATAGGAGTTTAACCCTAGACTGACTGTGCCAGAGTGGGTCGAGTAAGATTGCCGGGGGTTGACGGTGCTGCGTGCAGGGCCCGAAATCAAATCAGCGGCTCTCTTAATTGGGGGTAGCGCTACACGTGGGGGCTCGTGAGTCCGGGATCCTGTTGCAGAAAATAGCAGCCAAAAAGTACCAGCATGGACCCACTAGAAGTAGTGAAGTGGTGCGCAGCAGCCAACACAGATCCAAATGGGGCAGTGATCATAGAACTCCCAGGGATCTGGCAAGAAGATGCAGTGAAACAGTTAGTGATGTCCCTGTCCCCACAACAGAAGGCATGGATAGTGGATGTCAGATCAGAACCCCCTTTGACATATGTACTGATAAAATGGAAAGATGGAGTCCCAGAAGACTTCAAGAAGCCAAGCATAGAAACGGTGGATAAACAAACTTATAAGTTAATACGCATCCCACTCAACCTAAAAGAGGTAAAGAAAGAAGAGAGTCCCGGGTCGCCGCAGGGCACCCTCAGTACAGAATTATGCATGGTTCTAGGGGAAATCATAGCGCAATGCAAGAAAGACCCGGCAGATTATCAAATATCAGGATACCGGAAACTCAGAATGTTTTCGGGAAGGAAACCTGTACCTTCAGGCGAAGAAGGATTTGAGGAGTGGTTAGATGGTGCAACTCAGGCTCTGGAGGAGTGGGAAGTCCCAGACCACAGGAAGAAGCAGAGAATTGCTGAGAGCTTGAAGGGGCCTGCTTTAGAGGCCGTACGCAACCTCAAGATGAGCAAGACAGACTGTACTGCGCAGGACTATCTAGACATTCTGCAGAATGTGTTCGGTGGAACAGAGAAGATCACCGAACTTACCTACCAACTGGAGCATTGCTATCAAAAGGCAGGGGAGAAGCTATCAGAGTTCATGATGCGCCTAGATAAAATACTGCACAAGATGATCTTGAAGAAGGGGATTGACCCAAAGAAGGTGGATGAGGCCCGGGTCCAACAGGTGATGAGAGGATCTCAACCCCTGGATCCCATCGCACTGGCGTTACGTACAAGACAGGATGGGAAGAGCCTGGAGTACCCTGACTTGATCCGAGTAGTCAGGGAGGAAGAAGCTATGCTGGAGGAGAAAAAGAGCCAACCAGTTGAGACGGTGAACCCTCCTCCGGTGATGGTCAGGACGGCCATGACCTTAGAAAGAGATGCAGAGGTGGATACCTTGAAGTCGCAGATGTCCCAAGTGCTGGGAATGTTAACTTCCTTGATGGAAAAGGAGTCAAGGGTACCAGAGAGGGAAAGTCCGAGGAAGGAATTGTTCCCGAATACCTCAGCACCCGCATCCCTGGAAAATTGGGGAAATGTGATCTGTTTCAATTGTGGGGGAGCGGGCCATCTTGCCAAAGTATGTGCCAGTCCCAAGAAGAAGAGACTGAATAACCGCAAGCCGCCGGAAAACTTCAACGGGCCCCGGTGAAGGAGTCAACCGGGTGCCCATCATCAAGGAACTCCATACTGAATAAGAAGCACATGAGAGAAGGGGCCAGGACCCCACAGAAGAAACCAAGGGTTCCTCAGAAGGAACGTACTCCAAAGAAACACAATAAAGTCCCTCAGCGGGTAGTTACACCCATACAGAGGAGAGAGATCAATGCATACCAGGCTCAGGAGAGACTTAGGTCCAAAGACAAAAAGAGCAAGGAAAGTCAAGAAGGGAAATGCAAAGATCCAAGGAAAGAGACCCCTTTGAAGCAGTACCCAGAGAAACTGGTAGGTCCCTCTCCAATCGTATCCATTCAAGTAGAGGGGATCTACACAAGAGCCCTGTTGGATACTGGAGCGCAGGTGACCCTGTTGTATCGAGACTTTTACGACCGGAACCTAAGTCACCTACCCATCCAGAAGATTGAAGACTTGGAGATATGGGGAATTGGAACAGAGAAGTTTCCTTATGATGGATATCTACCCATAAGATTGACGTTTGACCCATCCATAACTGGTAAGGGGGAAGTGTTCGACACCTTGGCTGTGGTGTGCCCCCGACCGCCTGGAGCTAACAGGAGTTCCTTAATAATAGGAACCAACACGGATCTGGTCCGAAGACTTTTGTTCCCACTAACAAGAAGGAAGAACCTCCCAGTCACGGAGATTCACCCAATGTTGAAGACCGCCTTCCAACGGCTGATCTTAGAGCAAAAGGCCCCGGAAGAGGGGGTAGGGAAGGTCTGGAGACTCGGAAAAAAAGGGATAGTGCTGCAACCCGGTGAAGTAACCTGCTTGAAGGCCACAGTGAAACTCACTTGGGAGCAGCCGGGCCCTTTTGTGATGTTGGAGCCCGACCCAAGAGAAGAATCTTCGGGCTTGGAGGTAGTCCCGGAAGTGGTCCCGGTGAGAGCCCTGAAGAAGGCCCACTGCAAGGTGCCTGTGAGTGTCAGAAACACCACGGATGGTCCCATGGAAGTCCCAGCCAGGCTGTTATTGGGCCGGGTGAGCCCAGCCACACCAGTTGCCTCATCAGATGTGGGGAAGACAGATGGAGAGAGTACAGTGTGGGAGAAGCTTTCCATGGAGAATCCAAACCTGCCCAGGGCTTGGAGAGAGAGAGCCCGGAACCAGTTGACTCGGTGGGAGAAGATCTTCTCACATGATGAGTTTGATGTGGGGTGTGCTAGGAGTGCCACCCATCGAATCCGCCTCCAGGAAGACAAGCCCTTCAGAGAAAGGGTTAGGCGGGTTCCATTGGCAGATCTCGAAGATTTGAGGGAACAGCTTGCTGAGCTCAAGCGAACAGGTGTGATCCAAGAATCTAGAAGTCCGTATGCCTCCCCCATAGTAGTGGCCCGGAAGAAGAATGGGTCACTAAGGTTGTGTATTGACTATAGGACCCTCAATATGAGAACCACCCCGGATCAGTATACCACTCCAAGGATAGAAGATGCCTTGCAGAGCTTGTCCGGAGCCAAGTGGTTCAGTGTTATGGACTTAAAGAGTGGGTATTATCAGATCCCGATGCACCCAGAAGACAAAGAAAAGACGGCTTTCATAACCCCAGTGGGGTTCTTTGAATTTAATCGGATGCCTCAAGGTCTGTCTGGAGCTCCAGCCACATTCCAAAGACTCATGGAGAAGACTGTGGGAGACATGAATCTCATAGAGGTCCTTGTATACTTGGATGACATCTTTGGCAGAACTTTGGAAGAACATGGAAAAGGGCTAGAGAAGGTCTTGAAGAGACTGAGTGAAGAAGGACTCAAGCTCTCACCTGAAAAATGCCAATTTTATCAGTCTTCAGTCAACTATCTGGGACACATAGTGTCCGAAAATGGGGTGTCCACAGACCCTGAAAAACTGGAGGCTGTCACCTCCTGGCCAAGACCTACCACCGTAACAGAACTCAGGTCCTTCCTAGGATTCTGTTCCTATTACAGGAGGTTCGTGGAGGGGTTTGCTCGAATAGCGAGACCTTTGAATGAGTTGCTGAAGACGGAGGGGGAAGAGGATGACTCAGGCCCCAGGAAGCCGGGGGAGTCAGTCAAGGACCAGTGGAATGAGAAGTGTGAAGGCGCCTTCCAGATGCTGAAAAAGAGTTTGACCACCGCCCCTGTTCTGGCCTATGAAGACCCAAAGAAGCCTTACGAACTTCATGTGGATGCTAGTCATGATGGTCTGGGAGGAGTACTTTACCAGGAGCATGAAGGGCAACAGAGACCTGTTGCGTATGTGAGCAGAAGCTTAACCCCCTCTGAAAAGAACTATCCCACTCATAAGTTGGAGTTCCTGGCCCTCAAGTGGGCTGTAGTAGACAAACTTCGAGATTACCTATATGGGGCAGATTTCACTGTCAAAACGGATAACAACCCCCTTACCTACTTGTTTACCACAGTGAAGCTGGACGCCACAGGACATAGATGGCTGGCGGCGCTGTCTGCCTTCAGTTTCAGCTTGAAATATAGACCTGGGGTGGGAAACCGAGATGCGGACGCCCTGTCCAGAAGGTCTCATGTTCCCAACAACAGTAGTGAAGACTGGACCCAAGTGGCACCTGACGGGGTGCGGGCCCTTTGCCAAGGGGCTGAACTCCAAGCCAAGGGAGGCTCAAGAGCGGAAGAGATAGGGGTCACTATCGTAGGAGTCCCCAAGCAGTACTGTGGATCAACTTTACTGGGGGAAGACAACTTACCCAGACTGACCAAAAAGGAGTTGAGATCCGACCAATGGGAAGACCCTATGGGGAGATTGGTCCTCGAAGCATTAGAGAATCAGAACCCAAACATACTCCTACGTCACCCCTCAAGGGAAGCTTGCCTGTTAAAAAAAGAGTGGGACAGGCTGCAGGTGCATCAGGGAGTGGTCTACCGAAGGGGCCCCTCTGATGACCAAGAAGACAAGTGGCAGTTGTTCCTGCCGGAGAAACACAGGGAGACGGTCATGATTGCCTTACATGACAACCATGGTCACCTGGGAGCGGAAAGGACTTTCCAACTTGTTAGAGACCGTTTCAACTTTCTGAAGTTGAGGAATACTGCCATTCATGTGCATGTTGCATACAGAGAAAGACTCTGCCCCATCAAGCTGCCCCAATGGGCCATTTACAAAGTGAAGGCCCGCTTGACCTGGTGTGCATTGATTTCCTCTGCCTCGAACCCGACCTGAGGGGACTAGGAAATGTTCTGGTAGTAACCGACCATTTCACCCGGTATGCACAGGCTTTTCCAGCCAAGGACCAGAAGGCCTCTACTGTGGCCAAAATACTTGTAGAGAAGTACTTTATACATTATGGACTGCCACAAAGGCTCCATTCAGATCAGGGGAGGGATTTCGAGAGCAAACTAATACGAAAACTCCTAGATGCCTTAGGGATCAAGAAGACCAGGACTACTCCTTATCATCCTCAAGGTGATGCTCAGCCGGAGAGGTTCAATCGAACCCTGCTCAACATGCTGGGAACTTTAAGTGGCGAAAAGAAGCAACATTGGAGTAGTCACATCGCGGCCCTTGTACACGCTTACAACAGTACTGTCAGCGATGCTACAGGATATTCACCTTACAGACTTATGTTCGGGAGAGAGGCAAGATTGCCAGTGGATCTGGCCTACGGCACTTCCATAGATCATTGTTCTGCTGCTTCCCACAAGGGATATGTAGATAGACTTAGACACAACTTGAAGACGGCCTATGAGCAAGCTCAGGCGGCCTCGGAACAGAGGGGGGCTCCCAACAAGAGGAATTTCGACCTAAAGGTTAGGATCCAAGACCTACAACCAGGAGACAGAGTGTTATTGCGGAATCTGGGGGTCCCTGGAAAACATAAACTTGCAGATAGGTGGAGACCAGAACCTTATGTCATTTGTAAAAAATTACCGGGCCTCCCCGTTTACAGACTTAAACCCGAGGGGAAGTTAAGGCCCTTGAAGACTTGGCATCGGAACCACCTACTTCCGCTCGCTGAAGCAGTTCGGTTGCCTCCTAGGATGGATTCTCCTGAACCCATGTCCATTCCGAACACCCCTAGACCCAACACTCGGTCTCAGACCCCTCGGATGGAGGATACAGAAGATTCAGAAATGAGTGAAGACGAGGGAGAGGAAATTGGCTGGCTTTGGCCTTCCCAGGTCCCAACGACTTCTGCTATTGATCTTCCACCTGACGAAGATACCGAGGATCACACACTGAATGCAGAAGCTACGGAGTTCATTCCATCTAGTCACTGGTCAGATGCTTGGGAGAGTGTCGGTGAACTATCCCCTGAAGAGGACCCAAGGAAAGCCATGTATCTTCCTGCTCCGGAGCCAGATGCTCCTGAATTAGAAGGAACCCCCGAGTTGGTTACAGAAGAAGAATCTGTTCCCACAGAAAGTCCCAGAGGACAGAGGAAGCGGAGGGCCATAAAACCTCCCAGGAGAATAACCTACCCACAAATGGGGAAGAGTGCGGAAGACACTGTATTCACTGCCAGAAGGAGTATGGAAGACCCTGACCCTCCCACTGTTCATTTGGTGGGAGGCAACCCCAGCTCACTCTCTGGCACAGTTAGACAGGATACTGTTGTTAATGTGTCCTGTGGGCAGAGGAGTTCACCGCCTCATTTCTGGTGGGAATTTCCTCTGCCGACATCATATGGAGAATTGATGGATGTTGTTAAATGTGTAGCTTGAAGTTATGTTATCTATGGGGACCCAAAAGTTCAAGTGGGGGGAGTGTGTAGCGGGGTCTCTTCTAAGGCCCCAGGACTACGTTTCCCAGAACCCCATTTGGCCCCAGGGCAGAGGTTCCACCGCAGAGACTCAAGGGAGGGGTTACTTAAGGGAGAGGCGAGGCGGAGCTCGCTCTCTTGGGACACGGCGCGTCAAGTGACAAGTCATCCTGTGTGGATCGGCTGTGAAGCAGGGCCTGAAGCCTGAGGCCTTGTTTGAAGTCCGAAGAGCCTTCCACCATACTGCGGAGCCTGGGTGGATCCTGACCCGCCGTGATAGGACGTGAGTTGGATCGAGGACTCGATCGGAGCAGACGCTGTGTGCGACACACAGGAGGTGGAAGTCCCAGGCTGGGATCGCGCCTGGAGTGGTGAGCGGGCACCTGCCCATATCAATAGACTGAGTTGTGTTCAGGCCTGTAGACTGCCTAGGCCCGCTGTTCGCTCACCAGTGTTTCTTGGGGGGGTCCGGTAGCGGGACAGAGTTGAAGTATCTACCCCCCCCCCCCCCGTTTTGTCCTGTTATTTCAAGTTAACACCCAATGTGGATGTCACGTACCTGACGGTGACGAGCCCGGATCTGCAGAGGGAGGCCTCTCTTACGGCTTCCACCGGCGGCCCCTGGTACTGAAGACAGGAGGCACGGAGGTAGAAGGGGTACGAGTGCCTGGCAGGATGGATCAAGGTAGAGTAGAGTCTGAAGACTGGGACGGATCCAGGCACCCAGGAAGTATGGCAGGCTGAACCGGAACCAGGAACACAGCAACTGGACTGGAACTGATGAGACTGGCTGGACTGGAACCAGGATACAGCAACTGGACTGGAACCAGGAACAAGCAACTGGACTGGAACTAGGAACAAGCAGCTGGACTGGAACTGATGAGGCTGACTGGACTGGAACCAGGACACAGCAACTGGAGAGATTGGTCGGACAAGCCGGGTCGGTAGTATTGGCTGGCGGCAAGGTACTGGAGGATCAGGCAGAAGATTGGTCAAACAAAGCCGGGGGTCAGAGGCAGGCAGGAAACTGGAAGGGTCAAGGTAAGCCGGGTCGGATGCAGGTAAATACACGAATCAGGTCTCTTTGGGTACTACACGCTGTAGAGCAGACAGCAGGGACTGTCTGTCACAGGCATGTTTAAATAGCTCTTCTGGCGCGCTTTGTGGAGCGTGCGCGCGCCCCCGCTAAGCGCGTGCGCGCGCGCGTGCCCGAGATTCGGAATCAGGAAGTCCAGGAATCCTGTAGCTGACAGGATTTCTATGACATTGCCCCCCCCAAGGGGCAGCCTCCGGATGCCCAGCCGGGTGAACCTTCCAGGGTGAGTCCTTTTGAAAGCCTGTATCAAACTCCTGGCATGGATATTCTCCTCGGGTTCCCATGAGTTTTCCTCGGGTCCGTAGCCCTTCCATTTAATTAGGAATTGGTTCTGGTTATTTCTTCTCCTGAAGTCCATGATAGCTTCTACTTCGAATTCCTGCTCACCGTCAATAATGATCGGATCAGGGTGATCCAGCTTCCGATCTGGAAACGGATTAGAGACTGTGGGTTTTAGGAGAGAGACATGAAAAACTGGATGGATTCTAAGAGAGTCAGGAAGTTCCAATTCATAAGCTACTTCATTAATTTTCCTCTTAACAGGGAATGGACCTAAAAATTTGGGGCCCAGTTTTTTAGAAGGGCATGCCATTCTTAGGTTTGTGGTAGATAGCCATACTTGGTCGCCGGGTACCAACACTAATTCACCCCGTCTCTTCTTGTCATAGATTGTCTTGTTGCGTTCTTGAGTCTTGGTCATGGTCTCTTGTAGAAGCTGGTTATTGACTGAGAAAAAATTTAACTTTTCCTGGACTGCAGGTACAGGACACTCAGGAAGGGAGTTAGGCAGAAAAGTAGGATGAAAACCATAGTTTGCAAAGAAAGGAGTCTGGCAGGTAGCGGAGTGGATGGAATTGTTATACGCAAACTCGGCCAACGGAAGTAGGGAAACCCAGTTGTCCTGAGCAAAAGAGGAGAAGCATCGCAGGTATTGCTCGAGCGTCTGATTCGTTCTCTCCGTCTGTCCGTTGGTCTGTGGATGGTAAGCAGAGGAAAACGATAATTCGATTTTCAAGGTTTTGCAAAGGGATCTCCAGAATCGAGAGGTAAATTGAACCCCGCGATCGGAAACAATATTGGCTGGTACCCCGTGGAGTCTGACTATTTATCTGATGAATACCTGTGCGGTTTCAGGAGCGGAGGGAGTCCCTTTCATAGCGATGAAGTGTGCCATCTTGGACAGACGGTCCACAATAACGAAGATGGTGGAATGGTTCTCGGCCGGGGGTAACTCGACAATGAAGTCGATGGACAACATTCTCCAGGGCCTATCTGGAACGGGTAAGGGTTTTAGTAGTCCCCAGGCCTTGGATCTGGAACCCTTGTTTCGGGTGCAAGTTGTACAAGAATCTACAAACCTCCTACAGTCTTCACGTACTCGAGGCCACCAGAAGGTGCGCTGTACCAGGTCAGTGGTCTTGGCAACGCCAAAATGCCCGGCCAGGGCGTGGTCGTGGCAGAGTTCTAATGCGGTTACTCTTAGTTTCTCAGGTACGTAGATTCTGTCTTGGTACCACAACAGTCCATCCTTAACCTGCAATTCCGGCTCGGAGAACTGTCTCTGCCCGGTGGAAGCTTGTTTGATTTGAGTGAACAGGTTCTCCTGTAGAAGAAGGAAATTTCCGGGGTCAAGGATGGTATCAGGCGGAGAAGTCTCCTTGGACTTATGGAACATCCGAGACAGGGCGTCAGGCTTAATATTCTTGGCCCCAGGACGATAAGTAACATGAAAAGAGAACCGGGAGAAGAAGAGTGCCCACCTGGCTTGCCGTGGATTCAATCTTCTCGCGGCTTTCAGGTACTCCAGGTTCTTGTGGTCAGTGAATATTAGGATCGGATGAGCCGCGCCCTCCAGCAGGTACCGCCATTCTTCTAGTGCAGACCTGATCGCTAGTAGCTCCCGATCCCCCACGTCGTAGTTCCTCTCTGCTGCAGAAAGCTTGCGGGAGAAGAAGGCTACTGGGTGGAGCAAGGCTTTGACTCCCTGTCTTTGGGACAGTATTGCTCCTACCGCTATTTCGGAGGCGTCTACCTCAAGTACGAATGGTAGTGAGGAGTCTGGGTGTTTCAAGATAGAGGCTGAGGTAAATAGGGCCTTCAGGCGTCCAAAAGCTTCTTGGGCTTCAGGAGACCAGTGAAAACGTGTTCCTTGCTTGGTGAGTTGAGTAATGGGTGCAATAATAGCTGAAAACCCCCTGATGAACTTGCGGTAGAAGTTGGCGAATCCAACGAAACGTTGGATTCCCTTCTTGTCCACCGGTTCTGGCCAGTCCAGGATTGCGGTAATCTTTTGAGGATCCATCTTGATGCCTTCGCTGGAAATGATTAACCCCAGAAATGATATACTCTCTTGCTCGAACTCGCATTTTTCGGCCTTCGCATACAGGCCATGCTGGCGGAGCCGACCCAACACATTTTTGACATGTCTGCGATGAGAATCAAGGGAGGAAGAAAAAATTAAGATATCATCAAGATAAACAATAACAAAGAGGTCTAGGAAGTCCCGTAGAACATCGTTGATAAAATACTGGAAAGTGGCAGGGGCGTTACACAACCCGAATGGCATTGCCAAGTACTCAAAATGTCCATACCGGGTACGGAAGGCGGTTTTCCATTCGTCACCTTCTTTGATACGGATCAAGTTGTAGGCTCCGCGGAGGTCAAGTTTGGTAAAGATGGTGGCAGTTCCTAGTCTCTGAAATAACTCTGGTACCAGGGGGAGAGGGTAGCGATTTTTTACTGTAATTTTATTCAATTCCCGGTAATCCACACAAGGTCGAAGGGTGTGGTCCTTTTTCTCTACAAAAAAGATGCCTGCGCCTGCTGGGGATGTGGAAGGGCGGATGAACCCTTTTTGCAAGTTCTCATCAACATAATTTTTTAAAGCCCCTTGTTCCACCTCCGTTAAAGGGAAGACTCTACCGAACGGAATCTTTGCTCCAGGAAGTAGGTCGATGGGGTAATCGTAGGCCCGATGGGGCGGTAGAGTCTCTGCCTTTTGTTTACTAAATACGTCAAGAAAGTCGTGGTAAACTTCTGGGATGGATTGACGGGTGCCATCTTCGGTGTCAATGCATAGTAACGAGGCCGGCCCAGGAGGTTTATATGAGCCACAGGACTGTTGGCAATAGGAAGAAGGAAAGGCAACTATTCCCGTAGTCCAGTTGATAGTGGGATTGTGGGCTTGTAACCAAGGCATACCAAGGATCAAGGGAAACAACGGGGAAGAGATGATGTCCAGACACAAGCATTCTTGGTGGGTTCCAGAGGTGGTAAAGATGGTAGCGGGTATAGGAGTGGTCTCCTGGGTCACAGGTCCGGACTTAATGACGGAACCATCAGCCAGATGGACACGAAGTCCGTGGGTCTTGGTACGAAGGGGAATTTGGTGTTTAATGGCAAAGGTTGAGTCCATAAAGCAGCTGCATGCTCCGGAATCAATAATGGCGGGTACTTGCAAAGTCCTTCCTGGGAGCTGTAATGAAACAGAGAGGGCAAGGTGAGATGTGGTTTTGGCTTGTAGGTTAGTCATGTTAGAAGAAACTGAAAGAAACTTACGAAGCTTCAGGGGACAGGTTCTAACGAAATGTCCGGGGTCCCCGCAGTACAGGCACAGATTATTTATTCGGCGGCGCTGGCGTTCCTCAGGAGCGAGGGATGGACGAAGGAGCCCGAGCTGCATTGGTTCAGGCGTGTCAGATGTGGGAGTTGGAGGTGTAGCAGGAGCCGAGTACAGGTGACTAGGAGCCCGAGGAAAGCATCCAGGTTGGGCGGGAGAAGCCAGTGGTCCTCTCAGCCCTCCGTTCCCTCAGACGTCGGTCAATCTGGATGGTTAGATCAATCAACAGGTTGAGTGTCTGTGGTACACCAACTCTAGCTAGCTCGTCCTTCAAGGAATCGGAAAGTCCTAAGCGAAACTGATGGCGGAGGGCGGCATCATTCCAATTGGTATCCGCACTCCACCGCCTGAATTCTGCCACATAGTCCTCCGCTGGTCTGCGTCCTTGTTGAAGGGAACGCAAGGCGGCTTCTGCGGTTACTGAGAGTTGGGGATCTTCGTATAGCTGGGCCAGGGCATCGAAAAAAGCAGCGAGGTTGTTTAGTGATACATCCTTCTGTTCAAAGAGACGGTGGGCCCAGCTCTGAGGGTCTCCAGCGAGCAAAGAGACCACAAAGCCCACCTTGGTGGCCTCTAGAGAAAAGGTACGGGGCTGTAGGGCAAAATACAGTTCACACGAATTCCGGAAGGCCCTAAACTTGCTCCGATCCCCGGAAAATCTTTCGGGTGTAGGAACCTTAGGTTCAGGAGGAAGCATGACCACTGTGGGTGAGGAACTTGTTCCGGCTGTGGAAGCAGAGGCGTGGGGCCCCTCTTGGATGGCAGAAGGATTGGAGAGGACCCGCACTTGTTCTTCCAAGCGGGTGTATCCTTGTTGAAGACTCTTGACTGCTTCAGACAAACCTGCCAGGTGCCGACAGAGTTCCTCCATAGGTGAGGCTCCCTGCCCGGGCTCAGACATGGCTGTCTGCTACTGTCACGTACCTGACGGTGACGAGCCCGGATCTGCAGAGGGAGGCCTCTCTTATGGCTTCCACCGGCGGCCCCTGGTACTGAAGACAGGAGGCACGGAGGTAGAAGGGGTACGAGTGCCTGGCAGGATGGATCAAGGTAGAGTAGAGTCTGAAGACTGGGACGGATCCAGGCACCCAGGAAGTATGGCAGGCTGAACCGGAACCAGGAACACAGCAACTGGACTGGAACTGATGAGACTGGCTGGACTGGAACCAGGATACAGCAACTGGACTGGAACCAGGAACAAGCAACTGGACTGGAACTAGGAACAAGCAGCTGGACTGGAACTGATGAGGCTGACTGGACTGGAACCAGGACACAGCAACTGGAGAGATTGGTCGGACAAGCCGGGTCGGTAGTATTGGCTGGCGACAAGGTACTGGAGGATCAGGCAGAAGATTGGTCAAACAAAGCCGGGGGTCAGAGGCAGGCAGGAAACTGGAAGGGTCAAGGTAAGCCGGGTCGGATGCAGGTAAATACACGAATCAGGTCTCTTTGGGTACTACACGCTGTAGAGCAGACAGCAGGGACTGTCTGTCACAGGCATGTTTAAATAGCTCTTCTGGCGCGCTTTGTGGAGCGTGCGTGCGCCCCCGCTAAGCGCGTGCGTGCGCACGTGCTCGCCATCGCGCGCGCGTGCCCGCGCGCGTGGACGTGCCCGAGATTCGGAATCAGGAAGTCCAGGAATCCTGTAGCTGACAGGATTTCTATGACAGTGGATTACAAATGGTTATTTCTTTAAGTGCACCGACGAAAGCTGGCCAGTGAAGAAACCTTCCTCCCTTAGGGGAAAGAGACTCAGTTCTATTCCATGTCAGGCCTGACTTAGGTGGGGAGTTTATAAAGTTTGTGTTACTACGCCATAGGCGAGCACACGCCATAATTGCACCGCGTGGTGGACACTGCGTGGCGCCATATTATTGTGCTGCACCTAGTACATTGATTGATGCAGGGCTCTGCAGGCCCATGTATATGTTGCATGTTATACCTTGAATCCTTCATTACCAGTAAAGCATATATATATACTTTATATTCTTGCCTCAGTGTGTTGTCTGACTGTTTAGAAATTATTATGTATAATACACCTGAGAGTGATAGGAGTTTAACCCTAGACTGATTGTGCCAGAGTGGGTCGAGTAAGATTGCCGGGGGTTGGCGGTGCTGCGTGCAGGGCCCGAAATCAAATCAGCGGCTCTCTTAATTGGGGGTAGCGCTACATATTTTTTTCAAAAGTGTGTTTTTTTTTTGTTTATAGTGCGAAAAATAAAAACCGCAAAAGGTGATCAAATAAAAAAAAAAAAAAAAAAATACATGGCCTGTTCAGGAATAGGGTAAAACCTTCTGGCCCAGAAGTGGTTAAGCAGCACCGTGATGTCACCGGTGCTTGTGCACTGCGCTCTCAATGGATGGTGTGCCGACCATTGAGAGAGATGTGCCGCGGCCGTGACTCTCGCATGCATGCGTGAGGGCAACAACATCATGGCTCGGCCTATCAGATGGCCACAGCCTATGGACCCGGGTGAAGATGGAAGCTCTGTCAGTTGTATTTGTGTCCCAGGTTTCTTTTATCCATTTGTAATAAAAGCAGTTGTTTATTTTGAGCAGCAGAATGGCCTACAGGTTAGCGCTACCGTCTTGCAGCACTGAGGTCTCCGTTTGGTTTTCTGGCCAGGACAAGGCCTGCATAGAGTTTGCATGTTCTCCCTGTGTTGGGTTTCCTCCGGGTACTCCAGTTTCCCCCCCACACTCCAAAGACATTGGCTCCTGTTTACATTGGTCCGAGTATGTGTATGTATGCATGTGAGCCTCATTTCAGCCTCAAGTCCAATCGTTGTCAAAAGTTTGTAGAATTCACCTCCGTAAACATCTCTAAAATTCGCCCCTTTTTAACAAATGAAACGACCAAGCTCCTCATTCACTCCCTTGTTGTCTCTTGCCTTGACTATTGCAACTCCCTTCTCATTGGCCTGCCTCTCCATAGGCTATCCCCTCTTCAGTCTATCATGAGGGGAGAAGCACAAAAGCGCCACTCTAAATGCAGTATTATTAATAAAATGTAATGTTTAAAATGGGGGGGGAGCATATATATACTCACAAACGTGAATTGAGAATAAGCATGTAAACAGAGATCAAAGTCTTATCTGTAGGAGGGTGGTGCCGCGGTCCCAATGACCCTCCTACAGATAAGACTTTGATCTCTGTTTACATGCTTATTCTCAATTCACGTTTGTGAGTATATATATGCTCCCCCCCCCCATTTTAAACATTAAATTTTATTAATAATACTGCACTTAGAGTGGCGCTTTTGTGCTTCTCCCCTCAGCTCTTCCAGGATTTGCTTCATATCTTCACTGGGCTGCCTTCTAGGTGTCTTAAAATGGACTGAAAGGACTTTTATAGTCTTATATGAATCTTTTTTATTGTTTTTTATACAATTTTTATTATTATTCACTTATTTCACTGATGTACCATTTCTCATCTAGTGCCTTTGTTTTAATGTTTTTCCCTTATCTTCATTAGTTCCCACATTGTCTTTGATACTAGCGCCAACTTCCTCCTATGTGGCTTCAGTCTATCATGAATGCTGCTGCCAGACTTATCCACCTTACCAACCGCTCAGTGTCTGCCAACCCTCTCCTCCAATCCCTACACTGGCTCCCGATCGCCCAGCAAATTAAATTCAAAATACTAACCACAACATATAAAGCCATCCACAACTCTGCCCTGAGCTACATCACCAATCTGGTCTCGAAACATCACCCAAACCGTCCTCTCCGCTCTTCTCAAGACCTCCTACTCTCTCAAGCTCTCTCATCTCCTCCTCCCTTGCTC
Source organism: Rana muscosa (assembly GCA_029206835.1). NCBI lineage: Eukaryota > Metazoa > Chordata > Amphibia > Anura > Ranidae > Rana > Rana muscosa. The sequence goes on along the minus strand of CM055116.1, from coordinate 1,196,794,172 downwards.
ATCTCCAGGATTTCAACAGAGCCTCTCCCATTCTCTGGAACTCGCTACCTCAACCTGTCCGGCTATCCCCTACTCTTGCTACCTACAGGCGATCCCTGAAAACTCATCTCTTCAGGGAAGCCTATCACGTCTCCAACTAATATTTTACCACTTCCATCAGCTCATTCCCCACAGTTACAACCTTTTGTACCACCTGCCCCACCCTATTAGATTGTAAGCTCTTCTGAGCAGGGCCCTCTTTTTTTTTTTATCTTTCTTTCTTAAATTTTTTCTTTACATATAACATTTTACTGACATTTACTAACAAAACACATCAATGATACATTTATATAGTTATTCATATTATGGGTGGTAGCCTCTCCGATTTCCTGCTTAAAAAAAAGAAAAGAAAAAAGGAGGGGGGATAGGGAAGGAGGGGGAGGAGGGAGAATAGGGGATAGAGAGGGGGATATAGTAAAGTGTGTCTCTTCTTGTGATATTTAAGTGTATTGTATTTTTTTCCCTTTTTTTTCTCTTCCCCTTCCCTCTCCTTTTTTTTTATTTTCTTTTTTCCCTTCCTTTTTCTTTTTCCCCTCTCCCTTTCCTTTTTCCCCCCATTTCTTTAGTGTTTCCTTTCTTCTTCATATTATCCCTCTCCCTATGTGTGTCATTTTCTGATTTTCTAATTGTGTTTAATATTTACTTCCATTTACTTTTTATATAAAAATAAGAAAAATAATGCGTGTGTTTACATGTGTCTTCTAATTTCTCCCTTACTTGTACTTTTTTAAACTATGTGTATTTTAAATGTATTTTCTTCCTTATCTTTCCCTCTCCACCATATCTCCCTCTGGCCCTGTCCCTCTCATTAAAAAAAAAAATGGAAATAAGGAGAAAAAAAAAGGAGGAAAAAAAGAGAGGAGGGTAAGTGAGGTGGACCATTGGCCACCCTCCCATATCCTTCTAACTGTTGGAGATACAACAAACTTTCAGCTTAGCTTACTGTATTTGACTGCAGTTTAGAAAAAGGACACAAAATGTCGCTAATGCTCAGTGATATGCTATGCTATGTATTTCTCTATGATGTGTTGTATTTCCTGTATACTGTGATGTACTTGTTGGTTCCTTTTTCCTGTCTGTGATTCTTCTTCCAATGTGAAGTGACATCTTTGCTAGTGTGGTTATGTTCCAATAAAGAAGCCAGTTCCTGTTACTACACAATGTCTGATCTGAACTGACTCCGCTGCACCTATCAATCGTACTTTGCAACAGGTTATGGGCCCAGTATCCGGATAAAGACTTATGACCAGGTGCGGCCCAGGCAGAACAAAGCCTCGAATGGAAGACAGTGTGGCTGATGCGGAGATCGACATAAGGAAGCTTTCCAGCGACATCTCCTATAGACAAGTAAGACTGTTTATATATAAAGGAGGGATAAAATGTCCGGAAACTCTGAGCTTAAACTTTCAGTGGCCAAGCTGAACAATGACAATTATCAGCTATGGAAGTTTAAAGTGGAAATGCTATTATCCAAAGATGACTTTTGGGAGGTTACCACTACAGAGAGGCCACAGGATAATAATCAGGACTGGGACAAGAAAAACAGACAGGCACGGGCCACCATAAGCCTACTAGTGGAGGATGATCAGCTCATTCATATACGCAATGGGGACACAGCGAAAGGCATGTGGGATGTACTGAAAAGACTGCATGAAAGATCCAGTTTAAACAGCAAGCTCTTTCTGCTGCGGAAACTTTACAAAATGAGACTTGGAAGAGAACAGGACATGCAGGCAGGGCCAGATTAAGAGCATCATGGGCCTGGGGCTGAGGATTTCGGTGGGCCTTTTTATGGACATAAATAAAATGAAGATGCAAACTATTTTTTGTTAAAACAAATTAAATATTTTAATTACCATTAAAGTGCCAAAACAGAAACATATTGATAATATTTATTTTTTGTAAACAATAGAAAACTTGTTAATTAAATAAAACCATTATAAATAGAACATTCACAGCAACCATTTTTTAAATAAACGTAAACCATATAAACAATTTAAATATACGTCCGTGTATGATGTTTGGCTCATACAAATATGTTCCTTAAAGTATTATTATTATTAAAGCATCATAATCAATACAGCCTGCTGTTATGATTATGGTGCAGAGAGTAACTCTTGAAATAAATCGCAACCACTAGTTATAAACACACAAACAGATTATTCACTGAACTCTAAACAGCGTTTAACCTATATGAATCAGGTTGGCAGATTAAAATAAAACTAAACATTAACTTTTCTTGCTTTTTTACTTGCAAATTCTTCAATTGTAGAGTCAAGATTAAGCGTGTTTAGCAACCCATTTTCAATGCACAACAGAGAAAGCGCATTTAAACGCTCCTGACCCATGGAAGATCTTAGTTCATTTTTTACACGTTTTAATGCTGAAAATGAACGCTCACCACTGCAGTTGCTGACCATTAAACACAAATACATGCGGAGGGTCACATATGTATTTGGAAATGCGCCGACTAGGGATTGTGCAATCATAAACTTTTACATTTGAGTTTCTTGGCTACCATGAATGTCTTTATTTGCAGGTGAAGATTGGTACATTTTGAAAATAGAGGAAAACTGTACAATTTCTTCTGCAAACTGGGGTTCAAGATCTTCAGGGTATATTGTCACTAGTGTACTGGCCCTGGAACGTAGACTATCAGCTGCTAGAGTGCATATTTCTGATAGAAATCCAAATCTTTCTTGAATTATGCTGTATGCTGCTTGCCTGTGCCTCAGTGATTCTGTCAGTTTGTCAATTATAGGATAAAAGGTATGCACTTTAAACCTCTCAGAGGGTGTCATATCAGCATCAGCATCTTCTGCATCACCATAGTCCCACCTCCTATTTCTTTTCACTTTCCTTCCACGTTGTAGCTGGTACTCCTCGCAGCCAGAAATATTTTTACCCTGCTCTTCAAATTCAGAGAATCTAGACCGGAGAGACTGCACAAAATCCTTCAGAGTGTTCAGCATGTTTGTGGCTGTATGCAAATCTAATTTTGTATCTTGGAGACACTGACTGGTTCTGTGAAACCTAGGTAAGATGACAGACCATAATTCAACCATTATTCCAGTTTCCAGCTGATCCATGACATTGCTTAGGCCCTTTGCTTGTAAACAGAGCTCTCCCTTTGTGGCTTCATCATTCAAAATATTTGAAAGGACATCTCTGATGGTACTAAAGCCTTTTTGTAAGGCATTTACAGCATCATGGTGAGCAGACCAACGTGTATCTGCTAACCTTTTTAATGTCGGTATACCACATGGTTTGAAACTATTTGTTAAAAGATTCCATCGATGACTTGAAGCAGAAAAAAAACAATACAACTGCTGTACAAAATTAAAGAACGAAACTGCAACTGGACAGCTGTTTACGGCATTTTGTCCCACAAGATTAAGTGAATGGGCACAACAAGGAATGTATTCAGCAAGTGGGTTTTTTTCCCGAATTAAGGCCTGCATGCCATTATATTTGCCACTCATATTCGATGCGTTATCATAAGACTGACCCCTGCAGTCTTTGATGGAAATTCCATTTTCATCCATAAATTGAAGAAGAGTGTTTGTTAGCTCCATACCAGTGTGTCCATATATTGGAATGAATTTAGTAAAACGTTCCACTGGACCACTAGGTAGTACATAGCGAAATATGATGGTCAGTTGGTCAAAATGTGCTATGTCAGGGGTTGAGTCAACAGAAATTGAAAAATATTTGGCTTTATTTATCTCTTTTACAATTTGCTGTAGCACCTGCTGACCAATCAGTTCAATAAACTCATCACATATCGTTGATGATAAGTACGATATGTGACCTCTTCCCTTGTTGCCATGCTTTTGAATATGCTCAGCAAGAAATGGATCATATTCAGCTAACAGCTCAAGACAGCCCAAATAATTTCCATTATGTACGGATCCAATAATTTCATCACTTCCTCGAAAAGGAAGCCCTCTTGATGCAAGTAGTTTTATAACACTCAGGATACGGTGAAGTATTTCACGCCAATATTTTTTCTGCCTCTGAAACTGATTAACAAGACTTTTGTCTATTCGTTAGCCAGAAGTTTTTCTTCTGATGAGGTTTTCAATTGCTTTTCCATGGCCAGCACTATTTTCATGCCTGATTAAATCTCTTGTGGCATGTCGCCAATCTGAATACCCTTTTAAAGCCAAATGGCTTTCCTCTTTTGAAAAAAGTTTGCAAAAAGCACAAAAAACTTTGACAGTTTTCGGAGAATAACACAGCCATTCACGCTTAATTTTTTCTCCATTCAACTGTTCTCGGAAAAACAAAGACTTTGTACAGTGTCTTGTAAAAGTTTCACCTGGACATGTCTTTTCTGAAGCTCTAAAATCACTGTCCATATGTTGACAATCAACTCCTTTTTGGCAAAAATATTCCCTCAAAGTATCACAGATAATCCAGTCTCCAATATCATCTGAATAAATTTCCTCTTGCTGTTCTGAGTCCAACTCTGTGGATCCACTTGCTCCTGCACTAGTTGCACTTTCATCTGATGCATGTGAAACAACCAAACTTGTTGTACTGACATCAGCTGCACTGGTTGAACTTGAAGCTGAAGCAAGTATATCAGTTGCACCACTTATTCCAGGTGTGCCTTTTCTACAAAATTCAGTAATTTTTTTGGTGCTAGACAAGAGTTTTTGGATTTGTTTTTCTTCCTCTTTCTTAGCTTTCACTTTCTCCCAACCACTACGCTGTTTTTTCATCCTTACGAGTAAAAATATTTTTTTTAAATTACAGTACTTTTTCCAGGAGCTCCTTAACACCTCAGGCCCATGCAACCATGCAGAAGGCCAAATTGATCTATTTGGCATTTGTAAAACCAGCTCCATTTACATATACAGCAGGTAAAATAAGTATTGAACACGTCACAATTTTTCTAGGTAAATATATTTCTAAAGGTGCTATTGACATGAAATTTTCACCACATGAAATCCATACATACAAAGACACCAAAACAAATACGTTCGGAAATGAAGTTCTGTGTAATAAAATGGAAGGACACAGGGAAAAAGTATTAAACACATGAAGAAAGGGAGGTTCAAAAAGGCATGGAAAGCCAAGACACCAGCTGAAATCTATCAGTAATTAGAAAGTAATCCTGCCCCTTCTCAGTGCAAATTAATTAATATCAGCCGGTTCAGTCTCACCTGGTGGCCTATAAAAAAGTGTCTCATTACCAAGGTGTCACACAAGAAACATCTCATGATGGGTAAAAGCAAAGAGCTCTCTCAAGACCTTCACAACTTTATTGTTGCAAAACATACGGATGGTATTGGTTACAGGATTTCTAAACTTCTGTATGTTTCAGTGAGTACTGTTGGGGCCATAATTCAGAAGTAGAAAGAACATAATTTCACCATAAATAAACAGGCCGTGACCAGGTGCTCCTCGCAAGATTTTTGACAGAGGAGTGAAAAGAATTATCAGAAGAGTTGTCCAAGAGCCAATGACCACTTGTGGAGAGCTTCAGAAAGACCTGGGAATTAGCACGTACAATTGTTTCAAAGAAATGCACTCCTCGCCATGGTCTGTACGCACACTCACTGCGCAACACTCCATTGCTGAAGAAAAAACATGTTGAAGCTCGGTTAACGTTTGCTCCACAACATTTAGACAAGCCTGTGAAATACTGGGAGAATATAGTCAGAGGAAACCAAAATGGAACTCTTTGGATGCCATAATACACACCATGTTTGGGGGTCACAACCCATAAACACCCCCATACCAACAGTGAAGTTTGAAGTTGGGTACATCATGGTGTGGGGCTGTTTTTCTGCATACGGAACTGGCAAACTTCATATCATTGAAGGAAGGATGAATGGAAAAATAGACCAAGACATTCTTGCTAAAAATCTGCTGCCATCTACCAGGATGATGAAGATGAAACGAGGGAGGACATTTCAGCAAGGCAATGATCCCAAACACAAAGCCAAGGAAACTCTCAATTGGTATCAAAGAAAGAAAATAAAGCTGCTAGAATGGCCCAGCCAATCACCAGACTTGAATCCAATAGAAAATCTATGGAAAGAACTAAAGAACAGTGTTCATAGAAAAGATCCACGGTGTTAGATATTCTCTAACACATATGGAACCTTCAAGATTTGAAGACAAGATTTGAAGATCTGAGCATTGCATGCGACTCATTTCTCCATACAGGAGGCATCTTAAAGCCATCATCACCAACAAAGAATTTTGTACCAAGTATTAAATACATTTCAGTTAGCGTGTTTAATACTTTTTCCCTGTGTCCTTCCATATTATTACACATAACTTAATTTCTGAATGTATTTGTTTTGGTTTCTTTGTATTTATGGATTGCATGGCTTGTTACTGACATGTGGTGCAAAAAACGTATTTTATCCTTTGTATAAGCACTGCACAGTGCATATGGTTGCCATAAACACATTTTTTGACACATCACCTATAATTAATGATGGACCGTCAGCATCAGTGCCAGTCTACACAATAACCCACCGCATTAGTCCCAGTTTCTGCGATTATATCCACCCAGCATCACTGCCAGTTTAGGAAATAATAACCCCCATCCTAAATGGCAATTTCCATAATAATAACCAAAAACATCAGTGCCAATTTACAGAATAACAACCAAAAGCATTCGTATCAGTAGCAGCAATAATAACCCCCGGCATGACATCAGTGGCACTTTACGCAATAACAACCCACATCATTGGTGTCAGTAGCAGCAATAATAACCCCCAGCATCATAGATTAACGTTCCCTCATATCCAATTATTTCCACTAACCTAAGTGGTGGCACTCAGGAACTACACTATGTATTTTTTTAAATAGTGACATCAAGTTCAGGGAGAAGATTCTCCACTTGCTGTCACTAGATCCAGTGGATAGGGGAGATGCTTCAGTGGGAACATGTTCCCAAAGGCAAACTTATCCTTTAACTACTTCCCTATGGGCACTCTCACCCCCTTCCTGCCCAGGCCAATTTTCCACCTTCAGCGCTGTCACACTTTAAATGACAGCGCGGTCGTGCAACACTGTACCAAAATGACATTTTTATCTTTTTTTTTTACACAAATACAGCTTTCTTTTGGTGGTATTTAAACACCACTGGGGTTTTTTATTTTTTGCTAAACATAAAAAAAAGACATTTAAAAAAAATGTTTTTCTTAGTTTGTTGCCATAAGTATTTATCTTCTTCGCTGATTGGCACTAATAATGGTACACTGATTGGGGGCACTGATGAGGCAGCACTGATAGGCACCAATGAGGCACCACTGATGGGCATTGATAAGGCAGCACTGATGAGGCAGCACTGATAGGCACTAATGGGCACCGATGAGGCAGCACTGATGGGCACTGATAGACAGCACTGATGGGCTCTGATGAGCTACACTGATAGGCAGCACTGATGGGCAATGATAGGTGGCACTGACAGGCAGCACGTATGGGCACTGATGAGGCAGCACTATTATGCGGCACTGATGGCCTGCACTGATGGGCACTTATAGGTAGCACTGGTGGGCACTGATTGGTGGCACTGAGAGGTGACACTGGCTAGCTGAACTTATGGGCACTGATAGGTGCCACCGATGAGCTGGCACTGGCATCAATTGGATGGCGCTAATATGTGGCACTGATAGAGGGCACTGGCACTGAAAGGTGGCACTGATGAGATGCACTAATGGGCACTAATAGGTGGCACTGAGCTGCACTGATAGGTGGCACTGATGAGATGCACTAATGGGTACTGATAAGTGGCACTGGCTAGCTGCACTTATGGGCACTGATAGGTGGCACTGATGAGCTGCACTGATGGCATTGATAGAGGGCACTCGCTGAAATGTGGCACTGATGAGATGCACTAATGGGCACTGATAGGCTGCCTGCACTGATATAGCCCCCCCCCAAAAAAAAGTTACCCACATCAGGCTTCAGCCAGTACTGACACTTCTTCTGCACAATTCGACCTTATCTGTCTGACAGTGACTTCCCCAGCAGTGGGCCAAAACTCATGGCTTACTTACTTTAAGTTTTACTGTCCTCCTGAGTCCTGGCTCTCAGTCACAGCACAGCATGGCGCACAGGCACAGCCCTCCTTTCGCAGGGCAATCGAGCCTCATAGGACGCCGGGGACGGCCTCTGGGTGACGTCACGCTGCCGGGACGTCAAGCTCCCCCTACAGTGTTTGTGTTTAGGGGAAAGGGGAGGAGCACGCTCAGCCTCGGCGCACTGGCACCTCCCGTGCCGCAAGAGGCTCTCCTGTGTGATAGCCGCGGCTCTGCTGTGTATGATAGCCGCGGCTCTGCTGTGTATGATAGCCGCGGCTTGCGGCCCGCGATTAATTATGCAGATGCAGGCTGCGTGTATTATATAGCGGCCGACGGCCGGGCCCTGGTGAGAGAGTTAAGTTTGGGCCTACATTATGATGGGGGCCTGGAGCTGCAGCTCCATCAGCCCCTATGTTAATCCGGCCCTGCATGCAGGAGCATATAAACGCAATGCTGGAAGTGATTGCGCAACTCAGATCGATCGGGGAGAATATAACAGACAGTCACATTGCAGCCATGTTGTTATGCAGTTTGCCCGATACATATACTGTACTAATCAATGCACTGGAGACACGACGTGAGACAGGTCTGACGCTAGCATTTGTAAAAACAGGCTCATAGATGAGTATCAGAGAAGAAAGGAATTAGTGCATGACTCCACAGAAACCGACACCAGCACTGCTCTGAAAGCTACAGACGCAAGATTACACAGGAAAGAGACCAGAGTGTGTTTCAGATGCCACAAACAGGGACACATAAAGAAAGACTGTACTATATGGAAAGCAGAGCAAATGAGACAGCGTCCCTCTTATACTAAACAAAAGGTCAAAACCACAATCAATGATCCAAGGGAAGGTAACTGGAATGCCACATTTAAAGCGACAAGCAACAATAAATGCCAAGGCTGGTGCATCGATTCGGGGGCAACCAGTCACATGACGAGTGATAGAAGTATCTTCACAGAACTTGATCTGAGCAACAAAGAAACTATTTATCTTGCAGATGGAAGCAAAATACATGCAGAAGGATATGGGCATGGAACCCTTGTATGCCCTGATGATGCGGGACACAATTTAGCCATACCAGTGAAAGATGTGCTTTATGTTCCTAATCTAGAAGGAGGACTCTTATCTGTAAAGCGTCTAACAGCCAGAGGACTCACTGTAAAATTCCAAGGTGACAAGTGTTCCATTCTAAACGGCAAACAGACAATAGCAAGTGCCAAGCTGGATGATCATCTATATCACCTCGACACAGTGAAGGAAAAGGTGAGACTATGTACACACAAGCACAATGACTGTATACATATATGGCACAGACGTCTAGGTCACAGACACCCAGAATACATACAGGAACTACAGAGGAGGAAGCTGACAAGGGACCCGATAGTATCCCCTTGTCCAATTACCGTTAAATGTGAATGTTGCATTAAATCCAAAGCTACAAGAGCAACACTTCCCAAAGTCAGTCAGAAGAGAGCTTCAAGACCACTTGACTTAGTTCACAGTGACGTGTGTGGTCCCCTTAACCCACCAACACCTGGAGGCAACAGGTACATAGTGACTTTCATAGACGACTATTCAAGATACACAGTCACCTACCTAATGCAACACAAGAGTGAAGTTTTTGACAAATTAAAAGACTATATAATAAAGACAAGTAACAAGTTTCAGGGGAAGCCTCTCATACTTCGGAGCGATAATGGAGCTGAATTCACAGGAGGTAAGATACAAGAGTACTTAAAACAGAATGGAATAGAACATCAAAAGACAGTCCCGTATACACCAGAACAAAATGGAGTAGCTGAAAGAAAGAATAGAACTGTGACTGAAATGATCAGATGTATGCTGACAGACTCTGGACTACCACAAAAATACTGGGGTGAGGCAGCTATGACAGCTACATATTTGCAGAACAGACTTTTTTCCAGAACAGTGGAGAAAACCCAATATGAACTATGGCACAATGAGAAGCCAAGTGTAAAACACCTAAGAGTTTTTGGATGCAAAGCATTCATCTACATACCTGAAGAAAAACGCACTAAACTCCAAAACAGAGCGTTTGAAGGTATCTTTGTTGGATACAGTGACAATGTCAAGGGTTACAGAATCCTAAATCCCAAAACAGACAAGGTTACCATTAGCAACAGCATAACTTTTGTTGAAGATTTAAGAGACAATGTAATGACAACAGTAGAAGCAAGAATAGAAGAGAAAACTGACATTGACCAGCCCATCACTGTAACTTCCGAACAAACAGTTGAAGTGAGTGTAGACTCAACCAGTACTGAAGAGCAGACACAAGAAGGCTCAGACACAAAAACGAGACGTTCAACAAGAGAAAACAAAGGTAAACCACCTATACGTCTCTCATACAAAGCAAGTACTGCCAGTATCAACGAACCTGCAAACTGGGAAGACATAGCTCAACTTTCAGAACAAGAAGCAACTAAATGGATAAAGGCTGCTGAGGAAGAGATAAAACCCATGCATGACACTAAAACATGGACACCCGGAAGGAAAGCCATAGGCTGTAAATGGACTTTTCAAGTGAAATGCAATGCAGATGGCACAGTTGAACGGTACAAAGCAAGACTAGTAGCCAAGGGCTATTCTCAAAAATACAGAGAGGACTATGATGAGACATTTGCACCAGTAGTCAAGCACACTACAATACAGACTTTACTGACAGTAGCCGTCACAAGGAAAATGCAAGTGAAACATTTTGATGTGAAAAACGCGTTTCTACATGGCGATTTAACAGAAGAAATTTACATGGAACAACCGCCAGGATTCAAAGATGAACAAAGGTCAGACCTAGTGTGCAAACTTCACAGGAGTATATATGGTCTAAAGCAAGCAGCCAGAGCGTGGAATATAAAAATAAATGAAGTGCTTACACATCAAAACTTTCAAAGGTGTAAAGCAGACCCCTGCTTATACACAAATAAATTGGCAAACAGATGGGTCTATATGCTTATCTATGTGGATGATATCCTGATTTGCTTTGAGCAAGAAGGGGATGAAACAGAAATACTGGAAAAACTAAATCAGCACTTTGACACCAAGGATCTTGGCAACATAAAGAATTACCTCGGCATCCAGATCGAGAGAGAGGAAGATGGCAGCTTTCTTCTGAACCAAAGACACAAAATACAAGAAATAATTGAAACATTTGGAATGGAAGACGCCAAACCAGTAAAATCTCCCATGGAAACCAACTACCTAAAGGATATGAATTGTCAAGATAACCCATTACCTACTAATACTCAATACAGGAAAGCAATAGGGAAATTGCTGTACCTTACCACCGCTACAAGGCCGGACATTGCAGCAACTGTCGGAATCCTATGCAGAAAGGTTTCGATGCCAAGTCAAAAGGACTGGAATGCTGTAAAGCGAATCATTCGCTATCTTAAAGGGACTTCGCACTACAAGCTAAAGTTACCACCAAGTGATGAAAGCACCTTAACAGAATATGTGGATGCTGACTGGGCAGGAGACACCAGTGACAGACAATCTACCAGTGGCTACTTATTTTTTCTGTCAGGAGGTGCCATCAGTTGGACTAGTAAAAAGCAACTCTCTGTTTCACTGTTGTCTACTGAAGCAGAATACGTTGCTGCAGCGCAGGCAAGCCAAGAAGTTATATGGCTGAGACAGCTATTAACAGACTTAGGTCAACCACAGTTGGGACCAACTGAAATCTATGAGGACAATCAAGGATGCATTGTACTTGCACACATAGAAGGAGTTAATTCAAGAACCAAGCACATTGATGTGAAGTTCCACTTTCTTAGGGATCTTCAAGAGCAAGGTCTGCTTGAGTTACTTTATTGCCCAACCGAGGATATGACAGCAGATATCCTTACAAAGCCCCTGACTGCAGAAAGACATTCAAGGCTTACAAAGAAGATGGGTTTAACAGACTAAGCCTTAGTTGTTGAGAAGGGGTGTTGGAGATATAACAAACTTTCAGCTTAGCTTACTGTATTTGACTGCAGTTTAGAAAAAGGACACAAGATGTCGCTAATGCTCAGTGATATGCTATGCTATGTATTTATCTATGATGTGTTGTATTTCCTGTATACTGTGATGTACTTGTTGGTTCTTTTTCCTGTCTGTGATTCTTCTTACAATGTGAAGTGACATCTTTGCTAGTGTGGTTGTGTTCCAATAAAGAAGCCAGTTCCTATTACTACACAATGTCTGATCTGAACTGACTCCGCTGCACCTATCAATCGTACTTTGCAACACTAACATCTCGTACTTGTATCTAACAAACTAACAAAAAAATTAATACATACACATCTTAAAAACAAAGCTGTAGATTGTTCTCTATCTGTCTATCTAAAGTTCTGGTATCTCTTACAGTAATTCTTAAGGTTTTTTGGTTCTCCAATCCATTTTTATTATCCATCTATTTCTTGGGCATGTTTTTCCCAGATTTCCCCAATTTTTTTTAAATTTCTCCTTATTTATTCCTGATATCATGTACCCACCTTTCTGCCTCCATTATTATAACCACTTCCCTTTTCCATTCTTTAAGGGTGGGACATGCTACTTGCTTTCAGTACCTAGGTATTAACCTTTTGGTGGCATTTAATAAGTGTGGTGTGACACTGTTTTTATAAGCTTTTATGGGTCTTGTGGTTCCATGGAACAGGAAGTACAATGGTGCAAACTCTATAGTTTCCTTAGACAATTTCCCGATCCATGGAGCCACTTCCTTCCAGAATACTCTTATCTTTGGGCATGCCCACCACACGTGGAGATAGGTACCCCTATCTCCACATCCCCTCCAACATCGGTCATCTGCTGTTGGGTATACCTGTGCTAACTGCACCGGAGTCCGGTACCATCTAACCATAAACTTGAATGCCATTTCCTGGATAGATGAGCTTATGGATATGACATACATTATTACAATTAGTTTCTTTATCTGTGATGGGAGGAGTCTGCATCCTAGTTCTTTCTCACTTTCTTTGATAAAGTAAGGGATTGTTTTATTTTGTTCACTACATATTAATTTATACATTAGGGACAATAAATGGTCCGGTTTTGATATCTTCCTACATATTTTCTCGAATGTAGTTAGGGAATTAAGAGTTCTTACTTGGGGGTCTAATCGGCTGAAGAAACTTTGCATCTGACTATATCTCCATCCTGCCATTACCATGTCTCCTTGCAATAATACCAAATCTGCTTGAGGCATCAAAGCCCCCGATGGTGCGTACCTCAGGCACATTGTATTCCCATCTAATTCCCATGGGCCCAGCGCTACTGGTAGTGTTGGTAGTGCTACCAGTGTAGTGGTAGCTACTGGTAGTGTTACATGGCTGGGTAGTAATACCAATTTCTCTGTTTATTTTAAAGTTGGATATCTTTCCATATCTTGTCACCTCTTGCATCAGTGCTTGTTTAGATTCTTGTGGTTTTGAGAGAAAAAATAATAAGTCGTCGGCATATGCTGCCACTTTATGCTCTCTAGGACCAATTTCCACTCCAGCTATTCCCCTATTTCCTCTCACTCTGAACAAAAATAATTCCAGGGTGAGAGCAAGCAGAATCGGGGATAAGGGGCATCCCTGCCTTGTACCATTACATATATCAAAGCACCCTGACAGTGTTCCATTAACCTTGACTTTAGCTTTGGGTCCTGCATATAATCAGGGCCGGCGCTACCACTAGGCAGACTAGGCAGCCGCCTAGGTTGCACTGCCGCCTAGGGAGCCTGGCCACTGTCCACAGAGCTTGCAGTTGCAACTATACTATACACCAGGCAGCCGCTCTGACTCCTCTGAGCCTCTGACATGTGTGAAGCAGGGCAGCGCCCCCGCCCCCCACTCCCGGTCTCCGCTCTGACATTATGTGTGTCCACTGTGCAGAACACCTCCCCCGCCGCTCCCCGACCCCTGACATGTTTCCAGCGGATTCACACCCCCCAGCCGGCTCTCCGCTCTGCACTCTAAGCCTCTGACTTGGAACGGAGATCGTTCTGACAGTGACATGTGTCCTGTCTGTCCAGCCCACCTAGCCCCCCCCCTCCCGACGCTCTCCGTTTTCTGCTGTGACATGTGCGTGTCCAGCACCCCCCCAGGACGCTCTCCTGGGCTGGCCGTGTCACACTGGAGTGGAGTGGAGTAAATCAGTCTTGTAGCGTAGCACCTGGCGGCGGCTCTCTGGGCTTGGGGACAGGTGGAGCCTGGAAGAGGCACGGACAGAGGCAGGTACAGGCATATACATACAGCAGAATTTTAGATTGGTGTGAGCGAGGAACAGGCAGAAAGCAAGCACAGGGTCACTCACGTTGGATACAAGTTTGCTGAGCCGAAGACCATCACCTGGTGTGTGATGAGTAAAAACTGTTGCTGTCTTAGGTAATAATGAGATTGTGTATATATTGACAATGGCATGCAATTTGCAAATCTTATGTGTTTATTATATGTATTTATATTCACTGATTACTGATCTGCCAAAATGCCAAGTATGTACCAAGGACCCCCCCCCCCCCCTGTGAGGCTGCATTGATTGGCAGTGGTGAAGCGGCATTTATGGGCACAGCTGAGACTGTATTTGATGGGCACAGGTGAAGTGGCATTAATGGGAACAGGTGAGACTGCGTTTGATGGGCACAGGTGAGACTATTTGATGGGCACAGGTGAAGCGGCATTAATGGGCACAGGTGAGACTGCGTTTTATGGGCACAGGTGAGACTATTTGATGGGCACAGGTGAGACGGCATTAATGGGCACAGGTGAAGCAGCATTAATGGGCACTGGTGAGGCTGTATTTTAAGGGCACAGGTGAGACTGTATTTGATGGGCACGGGTGAGACTGTATTTGATGGGCACAGGTGAGACTATTTGATTGGCACAGGTGAGACTTTCCACAATTAGCTGGTCTAGCAAAGTGTTGCATGCAAAATAGTAGCAGTCATTAAAAAGGTGGGGTGTACATGGGCAGGGAAAAGAGGGTGGAGTCAGGGGTGGAGCCAAGGGGGTGGCAAAATGAGGTTTTGCCTAGGGTGTCAAAAATCCTTGCACCAGCCCTGCATATAATGCTGCTATCCACCCCCTCATCCGTTCCCCTATACCAGTGGTCCTCAACCTGGGAGTCGGGACCCCCTTGGGGGTCGAATGGCAATTTGCCAGGGGTCACCGAATCCTGGGCTGTTCCTGAAGCCCGCACAACTCTCCCAGCCTTTTTGCGACCGAGCCAGAAACACAGTGAGCAACACTACCTGTGATTATAGTTGCCATTAAAAGTCTGCACTACAGTTCTCAGATCAGCAGATGACCTTCATCCCACCCCTCACCAGCACTGCCACTGATCCCACCCCCCACCAGCACTGCCACTTATCTCATTCCCTCCACCAAGGAGTAAGAGAAGGAATACAAATAGAGAATACATGGAAAGGAGAGAAAAAGAGGGAGAGGAACAAAGAAAAAAGGGAGAGAAAGAATAATAGAAAGAAAAAGAAAGAAGGCTAGAGAGAGGGATGGGGGGAAAAAACAAGAAATTAGGATAGAGAGAGATAAAAGGGAAAGAAAGAAGAACAAAGAGAGTGGTACATCCTAAAATGTACTATAAGGGGTTTGAATACTGTACGAGTGGAAGGGACTCAGGGAGCGCTAAATGTCCGTGGGTTAGGGGCGCAAATTACTTGGCTTGCCTTTGGTGCTGACAACCCTTGATACGAAAATAATTTTAGGGGTCCCCACAACTTTGGAAAATGTATCAAGGGGTCACGGCACTAGAACAGTTGAGAACCACTGCCCTATACCTATTCCTTTTAATACTTCCATCATATAAACCCAGTTCACCCTATCAAATGCCTTTTTGGCATCAATCGATAGAGTTACTCTTGGTGTTTTGTCAGGTCCCTTTTGCATCCAATGGATTATGTTGAGAGCCCGTATTGTGTTATCTTTTGTTTCCCTCCCCATCATCAACCCTGTTTGGTCCAGATGTACTATCTTTGTTACCTTAGCCTTTAATCTAGTTGCTATTATCTTTGATAGTAATTTTGTGTCTGAGTTTAAAAAGGAGATGGGTCTATAATTTGAGCAGTATTGTGGGTCCTTCCTGGGTTTAGGTATAACTGTGTAACGAATGCCAGTAATGCTTCTGAGGGTAGTGGATTATCAGCTGTGATCTTATTAAAATAATTATAAAGTGGTGTAATTAACCACTTAAGGACCGTAGCCTGTATATTTACGTCGGCAGAATGGCACAGACAGGCATAAGTACGTACAGGTACGTCCCCTTTAAGATGCCGTTGTGTGGTCACGCTCGCGACCCTGCCGCTTTCTCCGTGAGCCTGACCGTGTGTCCCGCTGACTCGATCGCTGCGGGGATACCCGCGATCGTCTCACAGAGAGATAGAGCGGGGAGATGCTAGTGTAAACAAGCATCTCCCCGCTCTGCCTAGTGACAATGACACTGATCTCCGCTCTGTGTAATCGGAAGCTGAGATCAGTGTCATGTCACACACAGCCCATCCCCCCTACAGTAAAAAGCACTCCCTAGGAAACACTTAATCCCTACAGTGCCACCTACTGGGTAACCCCTTCACTGCCAGTGTCATTTTCACAGTAATCAGTGCATTTTTATAGCACTGATGGCTGTAAAAATGACAATGGTCCCAAAAATGTGTCAAAAGTGTCCGAGGTGTCTGCCATAATGTCGCAGTCACGATAAAAATCGCTGATCGCCGCCATTACTAGTAAAAAAAAAATTATTAATAAAAATGCAGAAAACTACCCCCTATTTTGTAGATGCTATAACTTTTGCGCAAACCAATCAATAAACGCTAATTGCGATTTTTCTTACCAAAAATATGTAGAAGAATACGTATCGGCCTGAACTGAGGAAAAAAAAAAATATATTTTTTGGGGATATTTATTATTGCAAAAAGTAAAAAATATTGCATTTTTTTCAAAATTGTCGCTCTATTTTTGTTTATAGCGCAAAAAAATAAAAACTGCAGAGGTGATCAAATACCACCAAAAGAAATCTCAATTTTGTTTGGGAGCCACGTCGCACGACCGCGCAATTGTCAGTTAAAGCGACGCAGTGCCGAATCGCAAAACGTGGCCTGGTCTTTTACCAGCAAAATGGTCCGGGGCTGAAGTGGTTAATATGTCTATATATTTTTTATAATATGCATTGGTTAGGCCATCTGGTCCTGGGCTTTTCCCGCTCGGGAGATCTTCTATTGCCTTTTTTATTTCTTCTCTAGTAATCTGTTCTTCCAATTTCTCCACCACCTCCACTGAGAGGGATGGTAGTGTGGACTCCCTGATATATTCTCTTATTTTTTTTCTTTTCCTCCACTTTCGACATTGTCACTTGTATATTATATAAACCAGTATAAAAACTTTGGAATTCCGCGGCTATGTTTTAGTCTCTTTTACCTGTTTATTATTTACTTGGATGTTATGGACATGGGATAATTCCTGTTGTTTTTTTAACTGTCTGGCTAATAGTTTGCCACATTTGTTCCCATGTTCATAAGATCTATTTGCAAAAAATCTATATTATCTCTTACTTTTCTATCTAGGCAGTTGGAAAGCTCCATTCTAAATGTTTCCAATTGCTTCGCCTCTCTAGGGTCTAAGTTGTTTTTATGTTTAATCTCTACCTCATGTATTTTTTTTTAACAGAACTTCTATCTCCTTCCTTTTTTTTTTTTACTCGGGACCCATGGGCTATTAATTCTCCCCGTTTAACTACCGTGTGGGCTTCCCATGCTATTTGCTCTGATATCTCTCCTGTTGTGTTTATTTCAAAATATTCTATAGTTTTATGCCGTATATCCTTCGCTATCTGTTCATCCTCCAGCAGTGTTTCATTTAGTCGCCAAGTTTTCTCCCGGTATCCCACCGAGACTGGCACAAATGTTAACACTACTGGTGCATGATCAGATATTGTTATTGGTTCTATTATAACCGCCTTTACATGTTCTAAATAATACTGGTCTACAAAGAACAAGTCCAAACTTGAGTATACTTTGTGTGTTTTTGAATAGTAGCTATAGTCCTTCCGTCCCTCGTTTAAGGCTTGCCAGGTATCTACTAAGGGATCTCCAAACTATGGCCCTCCAGCTGTTGCGGAACTACACTTTCCATGAGGCATTGTAAAACTCTGACATTCACAGACATGACTAGGCATGATGGGAATTGTAGTTTCTGAACAACTGGGGGGCCATCATTTGGAGACCCCTGTATAAGTGATGAGTTCGACATATTTGAGCGCCTTGTAGGATAATGCTGTTTTTCCTGCTGTTGTGTCTAGTTTGGGGTCTAAAATAATATTAAAGTACCCCCCTAAAATTACAAATCCCTCCCCAAATGTATTCAACCTTCTCAACATTTTTGCTATAAAATCTACTGTGCATATATTGGGAGCATATATGAAAGCAAACGTATACCCCTGCCCGTATAGTGTACCTTTGACAAATAAATACCTCCCCACAGGTTTCGCTTGTACCTCTATTGAAGTTAGGGGGCATACTTTCCCAATGGCTATAGTGACTCCTCTTGCTCTTGCCACTGGTGTTGGTGCATGAAACCATTGATTATAGGTGGACTTTGGTAATTTTGGTATGGAATCTGTCAGGAAGTGCGTCGCCTGCAAAAAAAGAATATCCACTGCATGATGTCGCACTTCCTGCCATAAACGACCCCTTTTTTGATATGAGTTCAGACCCCTTACATTATATGTCATAATTTTTAGTGAGTTAGCCATCCCTTATTTTGTTATTAACTACCAATTTTCTACACATTTTAACCTTTTTGCCTTCTATTCTTTTTTCTGCCTCTGCTGGGGAACCTGTATCTGATTTCCGATATCTGAACTTTCTACAGCTTAGATCCCTACTACCTTGGGTGTGCCAACTATCAGGAAGAGTGGCCCGTGTGGGTTCATCTTGACCCCCCCGAACCCTCCCCTCTTATTGCAGTTTATCCAATCCCTCATCTGGATCATCCTAATGGTAACTAGAGAAGTTTCTCTCCTCTCCCCCCTTTCCCTTTTCTTGCCCCGGGCCATGCGTTTATCTCTCATTTTATCATACGGCCGATTATTCTATTTCATTACCTTTCTTACAATTTTCAGTATTGGGGAGGGGAGGGGGGGAGTGCGGGACCGAGAGAGAGAGAGGAAAAGAAAGAAAGGGGAAAAGAGAAAGGAAAAAGGAGAAAAAATGTCCCCTTTCTCCTCTACTCGGCTCTCTCCCCCCAGCATCCCAATACATTTCAACTTTCATTTCCTTTGGATCTTTTATCTGTTTTTTTCTTGGCACTTGAGACCAGGGTTCGCGCTGTTGTTTTATAATATTTTCACTAGTTAGTCTCCAGTCTGGGAAGTCCATTGTAGGTAGGTCCAATATCTCCCAAAACATTTTTAGGTCATCTTTTTTTCTCAGAGCTGCTGTTTTGCCATTTCGTGATGCTAATAATTTAAAAGGGAACCCCCATCTATATCTTACATCTTCCTGTCGCATTACTTCCAACCGAGAACGCACTATTCTCCGTTGCATTAAGGTGCAACGAGATATATCCGGGAATAATGAGATCTGGGACCCTTCAAAATCAATAATGGGTGCATCCCTTGCGGACCGCATTATGGCTTCCTTCTCAGAAAATGTATGGATATTACATATCACATCCCTTGGGCTTTCCCCATTCCTTCCCAGGAAAGAGGTGATGCAATGGACTCTGTCTATTTCCACAGGCTTGGTCAAGACCGAGCCCATGATTTGAGAAAAAAGCTTTTGTGCAGTTTCTACCAAGTCATTATCCTTGTAATTCTCAGGTAGGTCCCATATCCGTATATTTTGGCGTCGGTCCCCATTTTCCAAATCGTCTAATAGGTCCCTATACGTATTCATCTGATCTTCTTGATATTTTATAATTTCTTGGGCCTCTCCCACAGCATGTATTATCTCCTCTTGGCTGTTTTCCAATGCTTCCACTCTATTTCCCACTGCATCTACCTCTCCCCTGAGGTTTTCCACTGCTTGGTTACACGATCGTTCAACTATGGCAATTAATTGTTGAATGTCTGCTTTTGTTGGTAAAGCTCTTATAAGTTCTCGGATATCCTGGACCTCCCGGATTGTTACAGGCTCTGTCTTTATATTATCAAAGCAGTATATATTTTGTTCTTCTGACCCTGCCCCCTCCAACTCAGGGATGTGGGTGGGATCTGTAATATCTGTGACTTTGATATATACTCTGTCTCTGGGGTTCTGTCCCCGGATCCCGTAGATCTTAACTTTGCTGTCATTGGGTCTATTAAGTCTGCTGGATCTGTTAGGTCTGTTGTGCCTGTTGGAGGGGAGAAAATTTCTGGTATTCCGTTTACTCCTTTTATATCCACAGGATTTATGGGGTCTTTACTATTACCATTCCCTCTGTCTCATGGGGCCTTTAGTTCTTCCCCCCCCCTGCTCTGTGGGGGTGCCCCCTACCAATAGGAGACCCTCCTTGCTCCCCTCTGGTTTGTCCCCCCTCTGGCTCTCCCTCACCTCTTTGGGGTCCTGCGGGCATACCCTCCATTCCGGCTCCATTAGTCCACCCCTTCTTTCAACATTCACATCATTCCCCCCCGACATCCGATTACCTCGGCCCCCCTGCTTTGAGAGTCCTGTCCGCGGGCATTAGTGGGATCGGTGAACCACGTCCTGTTCTCCCATGCAGTCCTCCAATCTCTGGACTCCCATACCTTGCATACTTTGCATCCCGGTTCCGACCTGCTGCTCCTCTGGTGTTTTCTTCTCTGTCTCCTCTCGGTGGTGGTGGCGGTGGTGTCATATCGGCTTTTATTCCTCAAGCCGCACTTCTGCCCCCTACAACCGGCTGGAGTGCCGCTCTCCTACGAGTAGCCATCCCTGCTTTCTGTCCAAGACCCCCCAATAAAAGAAAAAGACAGACCTTTCAGTATACAGTATACAGACCACCCTGTATGAAGGTAGGCGGCTATTTAAACTAACCAATGGCTACTCCTGCGGCTCCAGGGGATAGTAAGTTTGAGAGCCCCCAATAGATAGTAAAGTTCAGGTTTATTATTATTGACTGGGGGTGGTGCGGGTAACCTGGGATTGCAAACAAGCGTATGGGAAAAGACAGGCTCTGTAGTAGTTCTTATTACAGGTCTATTATCATGTATAGTACCTCTTTATCTGCTCCTCTGATTATTCGCTCAGTTTGTCCTGTTTTCCCTGCTTGTGGCTCGCAAAGAGCTCCTCAGCCCGACTTCATGGTGGCTGCTTCTCACCTCCTCTCACACACGCCGACAGCGTGTCCAGCCCGCAGTCGCTGGAGTCCTGGAAGAGGCGGCAGGGGCCCGCAGAGAGCCGCTAGTTGGAGGGGGAGCGGCGGGTCTCAGTCTTTATGCCTTCTCCTGTACGCCGGTCTCATGCCTGTCCCGTCTGGAGGTAAATAGTCCAGTCTGCTTAGGCTGTAGTCTGCTCGAATGCCGCTGCTTGCTGCCCAGGGTTCTCAGAAGGAGGAGCATTCACTCACTCCGTACGTCCACACAGCATCAAGTAACAGGGCCTTCTTAAAGCGGTGTTCCACCTGAAAAAAATAAAATAGAAAGCCAGCAGCTACACATACTACAGCTGTTGGCTTTTAATAAAAGGACACTTACCTGTCCTGGAGTCCAGCGATGTCGGCACCCGCAGCTGATGTTTTAATCAGCTGTCGGGTGCTGCCATTGCGGGTAAGGGAACCTGGCAGTGTAGCCTTTCGGCTTCACGCCGGGAACCCTACTGTGCATGCGCGAGGCCCGCTCTTCTCTCCTATTGGCCCGGCGGCCGGGGGAGGAGGAGGGAGTCCCGCAGTGACATCACGGTCCGCGGCCAAAGAAGGTATCCTGTCCCCCCTCCCCCCGAAAGGTGCCAATTGTGGCACTGGAGGGGGGGGGGGATCCGATGAGCCGAAGTTCCACTTTTTGGTGGAACTCTGCTTTAATCCTCTTGTATTTTATTGTATTATAACTGTATTTTCTCCCTTTTATATTGTAAAGTGCTGCGTAAACTGTTTGTTGGCGCTATATAAATCCTGTATAATTATAATAATAATAATAATAATAATAATGATAATAATGTGATATAAGGAGCATAGATTATAAACTCTATGAGGGCAGGGAATATTGTGAATGTCCAATATGTAAAGCAATGCATATATAAATACATGTAATAAATAAATAAATACATTTCCCACAGTGGATCCTGAAGTGCTGGTTCAGCAGGGCTTATGTACCAAATGACTATATTAAAGTCAATAACATTTAAGCTGATCAAACAAAGTATAACTAGTTAAATTTAACATAAAGTGAATTTAATTTTGAAAAATTCTTCGACATCAAGGCAGAAACGTCTGGATCAGTTATATATTGTAAACTCAAAAAAGATGAACAGTGCAGATAGTTGGACAGAGAAATGTTATTTCCAGATCACTGCACATTCTGGTTTCAGCAGCTTTCATGCAGTTCTGTTCAGTTGGCCTTGGCTGCTCCTCTGCCCTTTTACGCAGAAATCTCGTGACTTTCTAAAAAAAAAGTCAAACTTCGGATCGAGCTATTATTAGTAGATCAGTAATATTTTAGATTAACCACTTAAGACCCGGACCAATATGCAGCATAAGGACCAGGCCCTTTTTTGCGATTTGGCACTGCGTCCCTTTAACTGACAATTGCGCGGTCGTGCGACGTGGCTCCCAATCAAAATTGTCGTCCTTTTTTCTCACAAATAGAGCTTTCTTTTGGTGGTATTTGATCACCTCTGCGGTTTTTATTTTTTGCGCTACAAACAAAACATTTTTTTTCCTCAGTTTAGGCCGATACGTATTCTTCTACATATTTTTGGTAAAAAAAAATCACAATACACGTTTATTGATTGGTTTGTGCAAAAGTTATAGCGTTTACAAAATAGGGGGTAGTTTTATGGCATTTTTATTATTTTTATTTTTTTTTTACTACTAATGGCGGCGATCAGTGATTTTTTTTGTGACTGCGACATTATAGCGGACACATCGGACACTTTTGACACTATTTTGGGACCATTGTCATTTTTACAGCGACCAGTGCTATAAAAATGCACTGGTTACTGTAAAAATGACACTGGCAGTGAAGAGGTTAACCAGGAGGGGGCGCTGTAGGGGTTAAGTGTGCCCTGATTTGTGTTTCTTACTGTGGGGGGGGCGTGGCTTAGCTTGTGACGTCACTGATCGTCGTTCCCTATTACAGGGAACAGACGATATGTGACAGGCTCACTAGGAAGCACGGGGAGAGGTTTGTTTACACTTACTTCTCCCCGGTCCTCTTCTCTGTGACCCGATCGCGGGACACCAGCGGCGATCGGGTCCGCTATTCCCGCGAGGACGGTCACGGAGAAGAGGACCGGGTCGCTCGCGACCCACGGCTGGGCTCTTAAAGGGGACGTACCTGTACGCCCATGTGCCCAGCTGTGCCATTCTGCCGACGCACATCGGCGTGCGGCGGTCCTTAAGCGTTAAAGGGAACCTGTTAACCATTTTACAGTTATCCTTTCCTTAGCCCATACACTAACCTCCCAAGCAGCATATACCCACAATAATTACATTTATCGGGGAACTGGAGAAAGTGAAGAGAAGAGCAACCAAACTGATAAGAGACATGGAGGAGCTCAGCTATGAGGAAAGATTAGAGGAACTGAATTTATTCTTTTGAGAAGAGGAGATTAATCGCTTCAGCCCCAGAAGATTTTACCCCCTTCCTGACCAGAGCACTTTTTACAATTTTGCACTGCGTCAATTTAACTGAGAATTGCGCGGTTGTGCGACGTTGCACCCAAACAAAATTTGCGTCTTTTTTTCCCCACAAATAGAGCTTTCTTTTGGTGGTATTTGATCACCTCTGCGGTCTTTATTTTTTGCGCTATAAACAAAAGAACAGCGACAATTTTGAAAAAAATACAATATTTTAACTTTTTGCTATAATAAATATCCCACATTTAAAAAAAAAAAAAATAATATTTTTTCCTCAGTTTAGGCCGATATGTATTTTTCAACATATTTTTGGTAAAAAAAAAAATCGCAATAAGCGTATATTGATTGGTTTGCACAAAAGTTATAGCATCTACAAAATAGGGGATAGAATTATGGCATTTTTATTTTTATTTATTTTTTTACTAGTAATGGCGGCGATCTGCGGTTTTTATCGGGACTGCGATATTATGGCGGACAGATCAGACACTTTTGACACATTTTTGGGACCATTGATAATTTTACAGCGATCAGTGCTATAAAAATTCACTGATTACTGTAAAAATGTCACTGGCAGGGAAGGGGTTAACACAAGGGGGCGATCAAGGGGTTAACTGTGTTTCCTCTACATGTTCTAACTGAAGGGGGGATGGGACTTACTAGGAGAAATGACAGATCGCTGTTCATACATTGTATGAACAGACGGTCAGTCATTTCTCTCCTAAGAGAACCGAGTTCTGTGCGTTTTCACACACAGATCCCGGTTCTCGCTGTGTCACGAGCGATCGCGGGTGCCCGGCGGTCATCGCGCACACCAGGCACTCGCATCGGCTCCGGGGGCGCGCGCGTCCCTAGTGGCCACAGGGCGAAGCGACGTAACATAATGTCGTTTCGCCCAGCCAAACCATAATGCGGCGGCTGGTTGGCAAGTGGTTAAAGCGGGATATGATCACCATGTATAAATATATAAGGGGTTCATATAGTGAACTTGGTGTTGAGTTATTTACTTTAAGGTCATCACAGAGGACACAGGGTCACTCTTCACCTCCTGGAGGAAAAGAGATTTCATCTCCAAATACGGAAAGGTTTCTTCACAGTGAGAGCTGTAAAATGTGGAATAGACTCCCTCCAGAGGTGGTTCTGGCCAGCTCAGTAGATTGCTTTAAAAAAGTCCTGCCTCTCATCCTATATCCCCGTTATGATTGCAGCAAAGGATAGGTTTATACAATTTAAATTTCTCCACAGAGCCTACTACACCCCGCAGAGGCTAGCACGTATTTACCCGCAGCGAGATCCCAATTGTCAGAGATGCAGGCAGGAGACAGGTACATTTTGGCACATGGTCTGGTCGTGTCCGAAACTCCAGCCCTATTGGGAGGGTGTGGCTTCCAGACTGACTGAAGTGACTGGCTTAAACGTGCCGACTGACCCCAAAATCCTACTACTAAATCATATGGAGGACGTGGAAGGGGATAGATATTGTAAACTCTGCTTGACCTTCTCACTATTTTATGCTAGGCGGGAAATCCTGCTCAAATGGAAGTCTGAGAACCCCCCCCCCCCCCACATGCGCTGCTTGGCAGCGCTCAGTCGATTCAGTGCTTCCTCTATATAAACTGACTTACGAGAGTAGACGGTGCCCCGCAAAGTTCGACAGAGTTTGGTCTTCATGGCAGACCACTCGCTCTGACTTGGAGCCCCCCCCCTGGGTGTGGCTGATTGGGCTGTTTGTTGGGGGGCGGTTCCTCCCCCCCCACCCCGCCCCTCTTGGCTCCTGGACTTAACTGCTACTCAGGGTTATTGTACGGCCGGGGTGGGGTGAACTAGAGTCGTTGTTAAGCACGATAGGGGTTGGGCCAATGTTTGTTTGTTGATTATTTGCATTAAGTAACTGTAGCGGGGTCCTCAAATTGATGGGATACACCTGGGCAATAGTGTAACCCAGGTGTATAATTGTGTTAGGATTCAGACCCCTTTTTGTTTCGTGGAGGATTGGAGGATGTAATATTCTCCTTTGCCTGTGGGTGGCGTAGTACCCACAGGCTTCAGGTAGAATCATCCCCTGCAGTGCTCCCTGTTTGGTCTCTTCCCGGAGATGGTATGGCTGGGGCGGGGAACCCGCCGGGCCGTTGAAGGGAGGAGATAAAAGGGGGAGACGCCCTGACCACGAGGTCGTCGTCTGGCGGAGAAGGAGGTCCTCGGAGGAGGAGGGTTGCGGTCTGCACCCAGGGCCCTTAGGCCTGGGTGCGGGAGATCCAGGAGTCTGGTCCAGGTGCCCATGGCCTGGTCCGGAGTCATGTTGGCATCCATCCCAGGCACCTTTAGCCTGGGGTGAGGTACTATCTAGGAGGCCTGGGGCCCAGTACCTTCGACTGGGTCCCGCTAGGGTGGACTGTCCGAGGGTCCCTGAGCGGAGGGACTCGTACCTGAGGTGAGGAGGCCGGGGAGGTTACCCACTGGAGACCCGGAGCAGCACCAACCCGGTGACAGTGGGCCTCTGGGAACTCTCTTGGGAGGACACATCCCCCTGATAGGGGCCACAGCGTATCGAAGAGGGCTCCATTGCTGTTCATAGGGGTTGCTGGAAGAGACCCCATCCTTCCTGTTCTGTAACAGCCGGATTGGCTTAGGCGCCGCTAGTCATAGCATAGTGGCATAGAACTGAAACGTTAGGAAGTGCCTTGATCTGCTCGCCCCACCGTTGGCAAGGTTATAGGTCCCAACCAGTTTGCTGCAAAAGAACTGTTTATTGTGCTTTGCGTATTGGAGTGTCAAATAAACAAGTGTTGGACCTTTCTCCGGTGTGTGAACTCCAGTTACTGGAAGCAAAGGGGAGGCTGGTGAGCTTGCAATTACAGACTCAGTGCATTCACAGAACACACCGGCCCGAGGAAACATCAGTAAGTGGCCTTCACCTCCCTACTACAATGGGGAGGACATGGGCCGTGGCGCATCTCACTCTCACAACTCAGAAACCCCTAGACATGAGTTGGTGTGTAACAGATGAAGAAGTTGGAGAGAGGGTGAGGCCGCTACACGTGGGGGCTCGTGAGTCCGGGATAGAGTGTGTTCTAAAGATGGACTTGAGAATGTCTACATTTGAACTTTGCTGCCCAGAGGAGTTCCGAGCAGATCGGCCATATTACTGGCCAAAGTGCGTCCCTGCTCGGAGTTGTGGAAATGACCCTAACACGGGAAAGGCCCATGCGGAGGAGCGGAAAAAGGGAGAGGTCCAGCCGTGTGAGGTACTGCACGTGGGGACTGTTAACGCACTGCGCCACGAGGCACCCCATGGCGACATCGTTCGTGGGCGGAGTCAAGAGGAAGCCCGCGAAAATGTACAGCTCATGGGAGGAGTCTGGCCAAGTGTGGGGATACACGTGGAGACTCCGGCGCGGGGTCAGTGCATGATGGAGCAGCAAACAGTCGGGATGACCTCAAGTGCCCCGTGGATTATGGTTCCTCACCCCACGAGAATGACTTCCTTTGCTGCCCCCATCACAGACACGGGGATAAGACTTAGGCCCCGAGGGCGGTTGGCTCTGTACACTTGCAGAGACACGGAGGCCCTCGGTGTGATCTGTCCCGGCTGCTCGGGACTGGTGGTCACCCTGAAGCCATTCGGGCGATGTGAGGAGTGCAGAGAATTCCTTTTTGAGGTCGAGTCGTCCACAGCAAGGCCCCGGGCCCTTCGCCTCAATCACCTCACGGGTACTGCTACTCCGGAAGGGGAGATCAAGGCCTTTGTCGAGGTTCCTGTGCGCGCTGACCAGGGCGATGGACTGCCCAACAGAGAAAAATCCGAAGATGCTGCTTCGGTCGCCACAAGTTCTTTGCTTCCACCACCGAAGAGGAAAGTTGGCCTAGTACAGGCATCCTATGGACGTGGTCGAGCTTCACCCCGCTGCTTGCCTGGCCTGGATGGCGCCGGTCGAGATGGAAGTCCCGGACATCCCAGTCTTCTACAAGGGTCAGGTGAGCCAGGGGCTGGGACTGTGGTGGTGGTTGGAGGTGTCGGGGGCCCGTTGGAGGTGGAACCCCCCAGAGAAGATGATTCTGTGTCCACCGGTAGATATCTGCCTGCGGAGATGTATGACACCTCCGACCTAGAGTCGCTGTCTGATTGCGGAGATGATGGCGAGATAGACGAACTGTTCAGCCGCAAGGGCTGGGATAGAGTGCCACTTCTTGCTTCCCGTGCGGTACGGGATTCACCTATGTACACAGGAGACAGCACGCCTCGGGTGGAAGACCCGCAGCTTACGAGGGAACCTACCCCTCCACCTGTGTCCTCATCTACTGTTACCTCACCTACTTTGGTTGTGGGGACACCCCGCGCTTCTCTGAGAGCGCCGAAAGTCATTTCCAGGGAGCTGGTAAAGGTACCTCGGCATCCGGAAGCTATTGTGCTGCCTGGAACTGGAGAGAAAGCCACTATGCCACCTTTGGCCCGCTTGCAGAGACTGTTTTGCCATAAAGTAGCTCGGGAATATGGGTGGGAGTACCCGTATCTACCCCGGGACTTGCTGTATGAGGTGGAAGTCTGGAGAACAAGATGGTATGACGAGTTTGTGTGGGACAAGTTGAAGGTGCCCCATGCCCGCAGGTACCTGGAATGTGTGCCGGCAGTGTCTAAGAGGTTTGAGGACTGCAAAGCTGAATGGAAATTGGGGCGCCATATCCATGCTGACAAGATAGTCATTTGCAGAAGAGAAGGAGAAGATGTCGAGTATTCGATAGAGGCATTTGACAAACACCTGAAACCCCTGTACCTGCCGGATCCAAAGTTTTACTTATAGGAGAAAAGAACTCCTGTTTATTTCTTTTGTGCACTTGAACTTTCTGGAAGAGCCATTCCCAGACACGCAGGACTGTGCCCTGTTTTTTGTTTTTGTTTGGGCTTTTCTTTTTCTCGTTGGAGACTTGGGGACTGTTGTGTTTTCGTGTTTCCCCTTTTCTTCATGTGCCAAAGGCAAGGACATTTGGGAATAGTGGCAGAGTAGGGAAAGCTGGAAGAACGAAGATTCGTTGAGCGTCATGACCGCGGCGTTGTCACCAGGTGGCAGTGTTGCGCAACAAATGTTTGAAAATATTTCACCCACACATCACCTTGCTTGTTGGAGTGAGTGGGTCTCTCGGCTGACGGGCCCACTCATCCCAAATGACACGAAATTATGTTAGGATGTTGTTTTTCTTTCCCCTGCAGGAGAATCGTCAGTCAAGATCATTGAGAGTGGGTGGCTCTTAGACAGTGTGGGAGAGGGGCTGTGACTAGGCAGATGTTTAAAGTGTTTTATGACATAAGTTGTTTTATATGTTCCCCATTCCCTGAGCAGGTCTTGGCACTTGGGAAATTTAGAGGAACTGCCTCAGGGGTTTCACTCCATGTCACCACTTTATGGGAGGCATGGGTGTGCACCTGACGCTGGGGACCAGCGTCAAATTACAGGGGGGAGTGTGTAGCGGGGTCCTCAAATTGATGGGATACACCTGGGCAATAGTGTAACCCAGGTGTATAATTGTGTTAGGATTCAGACCCCTTTTTGTTTCGTGGAGGATTGGAGGATGTAATATTCTCCTTTGCCTGTGGGTGGCGTAGTACCCACAGGCTTCAGGTAGAATCATCCCCTGCAGTGCTCCCTGTTTGGTCTCTTCCCGGAGATGGTATGGCTGGGGCGGGGAACCCGCCGGGCCGTTGAAGGGAGGAGATAAAAGGGGGAGACGCCCTGACCACGAGGTCGTCGTCTGGCGGAGAAGGAGGTCCTCGGAGGAGGAGGGTTGCGGTCTGCACCCAGGGCCCTTAGGCCTGGGTGCGGGAGATCCAGGAGTCTGGTCCAGGTGCCCATGGCCTGGTCCGGAGTCATGTTGGCGTCCATCCCAGGCACCTTTAGCCTGGGGTGAGGTACTATCTAGGAGGCCTGGGGCCCAGTACCTTCGACTGGGTCCCGCTAGGGTGGACTGTCCGAGGGTCCCTGAGCGGAGGGACTCGTACCTGAGGTGAGGAGGCCGGGGAGGTTACCCACTGGAGACCCGGAGCAGCACCAACCCGGTGACAGTGGGCCTCTGGGAACTCTCTTGGGAGGACACATCCCCCTGATAGGGGCCACAGCGTATCGAAGAGGGCTCCATTGCTGTTCATAGGGGTTGCTGGAAGAGACCCCATCCTTCCTGTTCTGTAACAGCCGGATTGGCTTAGGCGCCGCTAGTCATAGCATAGTGGCATAGAACTGAAACGTTAGGAAGTGCCTTGATCTGCTCGCCCCACCGTTGGCAAGGTTATAGGTCCCAACCAGTTTGCTGCAAAAGAACTGTTTATTGTGCTTTGCGTATTGGAGTGTCAAATAAACAAGTGTTGGACCTTTCTCCGGTGTGTGAACTCCAGTTACTGGAAGCAAAGGGGAGGCTGGTGAGCTTGCAATTACAGACTCAGTGCATTCACAGAACACACCGGCCCGAGGAAACATCAGTAAGTGGCCTTCACCTCCCTACTACAATGGGGAGGACATGGGCCGTGGCGCATCTCACTCTCACAACTCAGAAACCCCTAGACATGAGTTGGTGTGTAACAGATGAAGAAGTTGGAGAGAGGGTGAGGCCGCTACATAACGAATGAGGGGGGTGTGATCCCCCGGATGTGACACATTATCCTGTTTGTTTGCTCTGTACTATTGGATGTGCAATTTACTGGTTGTATTGCAATGCTGATTTGTCTAATAAAATTTCTCTGTTAAAAAAAAAAAAAAAGTCCTGGATTCTTTCCTAAATGTACATAATATAACTGGGTACTGACATTTATAGGTAAAGTTGATCCAGGGAATATCCAATTGCCATCTCAGGGGATCAGGAAGGAATTTTTCCCCCTACTGTAGAGAAATAGAACATGCTTTTCCTTCCTTCAGCATTACTCCATTTGGCTGATGGAACTGGAGAGATATACAGTGGAACCTTGGATTACGAGCATAATTCTTTCCAGCAGAATGCTTGTAATCCAAAGCACTCGCATATCAAAGTGAGTTTCCCCATAGAAGTCAATGGAAACAAAGATAATTTGTTCCGCATTGACTTCTATTGCATGCAATACCGCATGTGGCCAGAGGTGGGGGGCGCCAGAGAGCCTCGTAAATACTCAGGGACAGCTCGGCTGAACTCGGAAACCCTCTGAACACTCGGGAATGGAGTATTTCCGAGTATTTCCAAACGGCTCCGAACCCTTCCGAGTGTCACTGGTGCCCCCGCACCTCTGGCCAAATGTGGTACTGCACACCCCATTAGCTTGAATCCTGCTCGTTTTGCAAGACAACACTCGCAAACCAAGTCAGGATTTAAAAAAAAAAGTTGCTCGTCTTTCAAAACGCTTGTTAACCGTGTTACTCGTTAACCAGGGTTCCACTGTACCCCTGGGTAAGTTCCAAACCAGCTGTCTTCCACTTGGTGCCTGAGTAACCTATATCCAATTCTAAGGCCTCGTACACACGAACGAGTTTCTCGGCAAAAACCAGCAAGAAACTTGCTGGCAGAGATTTTTTGCCGAGAAACTCGTTGGTGTGTATGGTTTCTCGTCAAGAAAAGCGACAAGTATCTCGACGAGAAAATAGAGAACCTGCTCTCTATTTTCTCGTCGAGATTCTCGTCGGCATGTTTCTCGACGAGAAAAGTGTGTGTGTGTACACTTACCTGTCCTCCCGGAAGCCCGCGCATGTTCGAAATGAATTCGACGCATGCGCGGTAGCTTCCTAGGCATACGTAGGGTATACCAAGATGGCGGCGACGGCATCGAATGTGACGAGCGCATGCTCGTCGTAGTCGATGACGTCACCGCGTACGCTCCATTCAAAGAACCGCGGGTTCTTTGAATCGAGCGTCTGTACACTCGGCCGGGACAATTTTCTTGTCCAAGAATCTCGTCGAAAAAAACGACATGTTTTTTTCGACGAGAATCTCGGCCGTGTGTACGAGGCCTGAGAGCTATAAGTTGGAGGGTTTCCCTAAAGGTTGTGGAAATAGGAGGAATATTGCGCTAGTCCTGTGACTAAACCAAAAGTGGAAAACAACAAGTGAAAATGTAAAACAAACCGGCTGCACAAAACGTGACCAAAATTAAAGTGCAACTTATAATTAAAATGCACAAAATTTTAAAGTGATCACAGTACAAAAGGTAAAAAAGGCCAATAAGTGGAGTGGTGGTACACCACTCCACTTATTGGCCTTTTTTACCTTTTGTACTGTGATCACTTTTAAATTTTGTCGGTTTTTTAATAAACCCACATTTACCCGCACCATTGGAGCACCATTGGTGATGCGGGGCAGACGGTGAGAGATGATGTCATCTCTCTGCTTGCTCGCTCGCTCGATACACATGCGACAGAGCAGCCTTCACGGCCCGGCTGTAAAGAGGCCACGGCCCGGTGGTTGGGGACCCCAGCTGTAGACCACACCTAGAAACCATATTTGGAGTCTCAGAATTGGCTCTAAAATGGATTAAGTCATATCTCACTGATCACTGTCACTTTGTTTCTCTTGGCAGATTCCAGTCTGAAGTTGGTCCAGTCAAGTGCGGTGTTCCTCAGGGCTCATGTTCCGTACACACGATCGGTTTTCCCTGTCGGAAAAAGTCACATGAGAGCTTTTGGTCGGGATTCCCGACCATGTGTATGCTCCATCTGACTTTTTCCAACGGAAAAACTGCTGGAAAAAGATAGAGCGCAGGTTCTCTATTTTCCCGTTGGCAAACTTTTGTGTGACCGTGTGTATGCAAAGCAGGCTTGAGCGGAATTCCGTCAGAAAAACCATCCAAGTTTTTTCCGACGGGAATTCCGCTCGTGTGTACAGGGCATCTGTCTTGTGTCCCTTACTTTTTAGCATCTACATGTTTCCACTTGGCCAACCCCTTAGATCACACAGGCTCAATTATCACTTCTATGCTGATGACACTCAGATATACATCCATAAACCAGATTCTACTTTGGCTACTTTGTGATATAAAAACTTAGATGGCCCATAATGTCCTTCAATAAAACTGTGACAAGACTGAAGTCATGTTTATTGGCACCCCCATCAATTATGTAAGGCCAGTCCTAATAGCTTAACATTGCTCTGCTGCGTCCTATGCTACATCATACACTGTGGCTGAAAAGTTGATTCATACATGACCAGTGTAGATAAGATGTCCCACCTTGTTTTGTGTCTGCTCAACCATGAGTACTCAACATCCCCCTTGCTATTAACTAAATGAATGAGACCACACATGAATTGGAGTACAAATGGCCATAGCAGCCTTTTTATTAACAAAAACAACTTATCAGACTGTTGGTCTTATGACGGCACCCAGAATTCCAACTTGTTCCACTTGTAACACTGCGGGACCTTTCACCCTACCAGGCCTCCAGCCATGACAAACCAGCTCGGAGACAACCCACACCCGCAGTGCAACCATTTCCGTATTCCAGCTAACCTTAGTAACTGGAATACACCAGAGGGGCACATACCACCGATGAGCCCCCCCACACTTCCATCTCAATCGTATTTTCTTCCACCGTCAAAAGACCAACCACCGCTACACGATCAGCTGCCATGACGTCCTTTGCTCATATTGCACCTGCAAAGAGATAAAGCAAAACAACCAAACAAAACACAGGGAGGGTAGGTGGGAAACTGCCTGCTTGTCACCTGTCCCTTCTCTGCTGTCCAGGAGACTCCACCTATCCCTTAACTAACTACCACAAACCCCTCCTCATCCTGTTGATCCAACCAATCCAACTCTCCCCCATTCTCCACCTACAATCCTTAACCCCATAGTTGCTTCCCTTCTCACACTGTCATGCCGGCCCTGCACTATCTTTCGTTTTATTCTCTCTCGCTCCGGGTCTTACTTTTGTGTTCTCCCAACTTGGCTACTGCAATGCTCTACTCGCTGGTGTACCTAAATCCAGGGCTTTTTTTCAGCGGGAACGCGGGGGAACGCAGTTCCGGCACCTCTAGCACTGAATGTATGTGATGTCAAGGGGTGCTGGGTTGTGCTACATTGTCTATTGCTGCTGGGGGATCTAGTGTTGGTGGAAGGGATCTATTTTTGCGGGGGGGTCTATTGTTGCTGAGGAGGTATATTTTTGCTGACGGGGCATCTATTGTTGCTGGGGTGGGTCTTATGTTCCTGGGAGAGTCAGTTGTTGCCTGGAGGGATCTACTGTTGAGGTAGAATTCTACTGTAGCTGGTTGCTGGATGGTCTATTGATACTGTCTGCGGGGAGATCTTTTGTTGCTGATGGGGTTCTGTTGTTGCTAGGGGGGTTTATTTTGTTGAGGGTCGTCTATTGTTGCCGGGGATCTATTGTTGCTGGGGGTCTATTGTTGTTGGCTGCAGGGGATCTATTTTACTGCTTTTCTTGTTATCATTAACAAATTAAAGGGGCAGTACTGGGAGGTGGGTAGGGGGTGGGACAAAGGAACGGTGCTCGGAGGTAGGTAGTGGTGAAGACGGGGTAACTCCAAAAAGGGAGAGTTCCTGCTCCTATTCTCTGAGAAAAAAAGCCCTGCCTAAATCCACAATTAATCGACTACATTATGTACAAAATTCTGCAGCCAGAATCCTGAACAGGTCTGGTACAAGTGATTCTATTACCCCTATCCTGGAGTCCTTGCACTGGCTACC
Organism: Rana muscosa; assembly: GCA_029206835.1. Lineage (NCBI taxonomy): Eukaryota > Metazoa > Chordata > Amphibia > Anura > Ranidae > Rana > Rana muscosa. The sequence goes on along the minus strand of CM055116.1, from coordinate 1,196,759,680 downwards.
CGTCAGGTTTCGCATAGACTTTAAGATCCTCTTGCTCACCTATAAGGCTCTTCATGGCTTGGAACCCCATTATCTCTCTGAACTTTTATCAACTTACTCCCCCCCCCCCCTTCATAACCTCCGCTTCTCAAATTCTGGTTTGCTGTGTGCCCCCCCCCACTCACCTACACTCCATGGGAGACAGAGCCTTCTCCCTGATATCCTCCAAAACTCTGGAATTCACGTCCAAAGAACATCAGAAAGTCATCTTCTCTAAAATTATTCAAATCAAATCTAAAAAACATTTTTCTTTAGACAAGCTTTCACTTAATTGTCCCTTTTGTCCTTTATGCTATCCTGTGAATTCCTTGTAAAGTGCTTTGAGAAGCCACCGGCACTATATAAAATAAAAAGTTTACTATTATTATGGATTATTTTTGTAACTGTAGCCGATGTATTGTTTTGGAGGATATTTTCTCTGTTTTTATTTCTGTTTTGTTACTCTGTATCAATCAATTGTAGTTTTGAGAGTTGTATAAACGATTTGTGTCATTAAACCGGAGGTGCAGCCGGGAAAAAAAAAAAAAAGTCAGCAGCTACTAACAGTGTAGCTGCTGACTTTTAATAAGGACACTTACCTGTCCTACTCGCCCGCGATGTCGGTCCCGCCACGGCGATCGATCGCTGCTGGCAGGTCCCGGCTCCTCCATCCTGAGTAAGGGAAACAGGCAGTGCCCGTTTCCTACTGCGCATGCGCCACTCGCACGGCGCTTTGTGAATGGGCGGCTTGCCTCCTGGGATACACACAGTTCCCAGAAGGCAGCGCGCCCCATTCACAAGAAGAGGAAGCGGAAGGAGACCCACCGTGGATGAGAAGAGGAACATTAGAGGCAGATTAGGGGACTTCTGCATAGCAACAGGCATTTAGGGTGAGTATAATTTTTTTTTTTTTCTATAAATTTTTTTATTTATTTTTTTAGTATTTTTAATGTTAACATTTTTTCAGGGTGGACCTCCGCTTTAACAGCATATTATAGCATATTAGTTACCTGTAGTTTTGTTTAGCTCACAAGATAGAAAATTTAACTTGGTTTGTTAGTATTCCATCTAGTGTTCATTGTTAGTATTGCCACAGCAAAGAGAAGATGCTTTTCTTTTTTTTTCCCATGACAATACCTTGCAAAGTTTTCAAAAAGAGGTCCAATTATAGAGAACTTGTACTGAAATCTGAATCCCTGTTTCTTGTGTGTAACTTTTTTCTCTATATTTACAATCGATCAACTGGCTAACTGTAGTGGAAATAAGGTAAGAAAAAAAAAAATGTTGAACCACTTCAATACCGGACATTTTCACCCCCTTCCTGCCCAGGCCAATTTTTAGTTTTCATCACTGTCGCACTTTGAATGACAATTGCGCAGTCATACAACACTGTACCCAAATGAATTTTTTCCCCACAAATAGAGCTTTCTTTTGGTGGTATTTGATCACCTCTGTGGTTTCTATTTTTTGCGCTATAAACAAAAGAAGAGTTTGAAGTTTGAAAAAAAAAAAAACGCATTTTTTTTTACTTTTTGCTATAATAAATATCCCATTTAACCACTTGCTTACTGGGCACTTAAACCCCCTTCGTACCCAGACCAATTTTCAGCTTTCAGCGCTGACGCACTTTGAATGACAATTGCGCGGTCATACAACGCTGTACCCAAATGATATTTTTATAATTGTTTCCCCACAAATAGAGCCTTATTTTGGTGGTATTTGATCACCTCTGCGGTTTTAATTTTTTTGCGCTATAAACAAAAAAAGACAGAAAATTTTGAAAAAAACCACAATATGTTTTTACTTTTTGCTATAATAATATCCCAATTTTTTTAAAAAAAAAAATAATTTTTTTCTCAGTTTAGGCCGATACGTATTCTTCTACATATTTTTGGTAAAAAAAATTGCAATAAGCGTATAGTGATTAGTTTGTGCAAAAGTTATAGCGCCTACAAAATAGGGGATAGATTTATGACATTTTTATTATATATATTTTTTTTTTACTAGTAATGGCGGTTATCTGCAGTTTTTGTCAGGCCTGCAATATTGCGGCAGACATATCGGACACTTTTGACACTATTTTGGGACCATTCACATTTATACAGCGAACAGTGCTATAAATATGCATTGATTACTGTATAAATGTGACTGGCAGGGAAGGCGTTAACACTAGGGGGTGAACAAGGGGTTAAATATGCTCCCTATTAGTGATTCTTACTGTGTGGGGGAGGGGAATGACTGGGGGAGGTGACCAATCTGTGTCCCTATGTACAAGGGACACAGCATCGGTCTCCTCTCTCCCTGACAGGACATGGATCTCTGTGTTTACACACAGAGATCCACGTCCTGCCTCTGTAACAGCCGATCGCGTGTACCTGGCGGACATCGCGGCCGACAGGCACGCGCATCGGCAACACATGACACGGCGGGCATAGCTGTTCCCCGCCGCGCACCCTCGGCGGCGCGCAGGGGGAATGATAACAGCAGGACGTCCACCCGGCACTTGAGAGCCGCGCTGCAGAAGTCTTTCGTCTATAGCACGGGTCTCAAGTGGTTAAAAAAAAAGTTTAGGTCAATATGTATTCTTCTACATATTTTTGGTAAAAAAAAAATAAAAAAAATCGCAATAAGCGTATATTGATTGGTTTGCGCAAAAGTTATAGTGTCTACAAAATAGGGGATAGATTTATGCCATTTTTATTTTTTTTACTTTCTTTTACTAGTAATGGTGGCAATCGGCGATTTTTATTGCGACTGTGACATTGCGGTGAACAGATCGGACACTTTTGACACTATTTTGGAATCATTCCCACTTATACAGCGATCAGTGCTATAAAAATGCACTGATTACTGTATAAATGTGACTGGCTGGGAAGGGGTCAACACTAGGGGGCAATCAAGGGGTTAAATGTGTTACTCAGGGAGTGTTTCTAACTGTAAGGGGCGGAGACTCACAAGGGTAGGAGGCCGATCAGTGTTTCTTTGTACTAGGAACCATGGGCGTCCGCTGAACTTTTTTCAGTGGGGGGAGGGGGGCATAATTTTAAGGTCATCCATGCTTCTTTGGGGCAGTGAAGCAGCGCTGTATACACCACTCCTCCGCCGCCCCTGCCCATTGAAATAAATGTGCACCGCTCCCGAAGCGCCTACAAAGCGCTTCGGCAGTGGCGATACACAGTTGCATTTAACCCTGTCTTTGACCGCTAGCTGGGGTTATTGCAACACAGGTGGCAAGTGTCTTCACTCTGACTTCAACACTCTTGCGATTCCAGGGGGGGGCAATTGACCCCCCTTGCCCTTTGGAGCGGACGCCCATGCTAGGAACACACATCGGTCTCCTCTCCTCTGACAGGACGTGGATCTGTGTGTTTACACACACAGATCCACATCCTTGGCTGTGTCAACGGCAATCGCAGGTGTCCGGCGGACATCGCGAGCGACGCGGAGCCCAGGTTGGGAGATCCCTCCTGCGGACGTCATATGATTATAGCTGGGATGTGAAGGGGTTAAAGGGTAACTCCACTTTCGTGGGGGAAAAAAATTGCAAATAAAGAAAAAATAATATAGCGTATACAATTGCGACACTAATCATATTGTAATTGAATGTTATTAAAAATGACCTTTCCTTTTCAAACTGCAGCCAATGTAATTTTCTAAGAATACATTGGAATATGGCTACCTGGAGTTGTTCTGTACACAGAATGTGTATGGACCACTTCCCAGAAACATAATTTCCTGCTTGTGTGATTGGCTCACCAATTTTCCCAGAAGTTTTCCTAAGATACAAATCAGATTTCAGGCATCCCTTGCAACAAAAAGAAAAAAATTTGAGAGATACTTTTAATAGGAACATTCTAAAGGGATACAGGCCCAGCAGATTTCCTCATTAGTGCCCTGTAGCTCCACACCTGACAGGTAATTATGAAACCGCTCCCATTAGACACACTCAGTGCAGAGGCACAGACAAACACACATGGATTTCTTCAGAATAACAAAAAGGTAGAAATCTGTAACAATAGTTGTTATAATCCTTGCAATGTACATAAATCACTCAGAGGGGAATGTTTTTCCCAACCAAAGTGGAGTTATGCTTTAATTATAAAAAAAAAAAGTAAACCAAAATTATATTTTCTGGCTTCCTGTCCATGTGATGTCATAAAAGAAATGGGAGGTGTGGCTGTCATAAGGACAGCAATAAACAAATCCCCTCCCTGCTCTACTAAAATTTGTTTTTGTTTTTATCCCTGGGAGAGTTCAGCAGACCAGGGTTCCCACTGATCGTGTGCTCTCACAACTAGCCATAGGAGCTGCTACTGGCAACTAGTTCCATATTAGAGTGTATAATATTGTTCCTCCAGCACCCATGCCCAGAACAGGGTGGTCTCAGAACTAGGAGCCAAAAACACCAGATGATGCAAGTGTTCCTATAGATTCTGTGGGGGGGTGTGGCTAATGTATGGCCAGATCCTTATGATAAAATTTTCCACATTTTGTCATGTTACAACCAAAAACGTATGCAGCACCCTGGTATTTAGGCAGGGTTGCTCCTAAATGTACCTGCCTTGGATAATTGTTGAGGATCAATTGATTTCACCCCAAGCCTTTAATTGCTGCACTTCTCTCTTTTGCCCGCTAGGTGGCTGGGTACTTGGTTGGTGGCTAGTAGTGATGAGCCGAACACCCCCGGGTTCGGTTCGCACCAGAACCCGCGAACGGACCGAAAGTTCGTACGAACATTAGAACCCTATTAAATACAATGGATGCGAACGTTCGAATTCTAAAGTGCTAATTATAACAACTATTATGCATGTTATTGTCCTAAAAAAGGGTTTGGGAACCCGGGTTCTGCACCAGGGGACATGTATCAATGCAAAAAGAAGTTTTAAAAACGGTCGTTTTTCGGGAGCAGTCATTTTAATGATGCATAAAGTGAAAAAAAAAAAGTCAAATATTCCTTTAAATATCGTACCTGGGGGGTGTCTAAAGTATGCCTGTGAAGTGCCACGTGTTTCCCGTGTTTAGAACTGTCCCTGCACAAAATGACACTTCTAAAGGAAAAAAAAGCCATTTAAAACTGCTTGCGGCTTTAATGTAATGTCTGGTCCCGGTAATATGGATGAACATCTTTAAGAAAAATGGCATAGCTACCCCATGACCCCCCCCCCTACCCCATCCCATTACCAGCCCCTTTGGGTCTTGTATGGATATTAAGGGGAACCCCGCACATAAAATAAAAAAGGCCCTATATACTCTGAACAGCCGTATACAGGCGGTGCATACAAGACAGGGACTGTAGGTTTGTTCTTATGTAGAATGTGTTTGTAATTTTGAACAGGTACATTGTTGAAGTGTAGCTCCAGCCCAAAAATCTATTTTTAAACTTTTTGGAAAACATAGGTAAGGGTTATCACCCCTGTAACATTTGTTTTGCTGTCTGTGCCCCTGTTCAGAACATTTCACCTCACTTTCCGTCCCAATGACAACTGTTTTTGAAATGTGGTGTTTTTCTTGAAACAAGGATTGCTGATAAAGCATCAGTACAGAGGAGACACCTTTCTCCCATATTTATTATTACAGGAGAGAATTTTCCTTCCTAGTGGTAGATTTCCTCTCACTTCCTGTTGTCTTCTTGCGTTTGCAAGTAGGAGTCGTTTGTAAGTTGGATGTTTGAAAGTAGGGACCTGCCGTATATACTCTGCAGAAATAGGCCCCTTAGTTGTTGGTGTTGGCACAACACTGTAAGCACTCACAGTTACTCTTGGTTGGTGCTGGAACGCCCTGCTGTCAACTATTATATCAGGAATTTTAATTACATATAATTGTTGAACAGTGGTAGTAAAAATTGGGCCTCTGATGGTGGTGCTGGTGCCACAACACTGTAAGCCCTGACAGTTACTCTTGGTGGGTGCAGCAATGGGCCCTGCTGTGAATTATTAGATCAAGAATTGTAATTGCATGCCCCTGTTGAACAGGGGCTGAAAAATTGGGCCTTAGGCACTGGTGGCACAACACTACAACCCCTCACAGATACTGTACTTGGAGCACAGCAATGAGCCCTGTTGCAAAGTATTGCTTCAAAAATTGTAATGACACGCCCCTGTTAAACAGGGGCTGAAAAATTGGGCCTTAGGCACTGGTGGCACAACACTACAACCCCTCACAGATACTGTACTTGGAGCACAGCAATGAGCCCTGTTGCAAAGTATTGCTTCAAAAATTGTAATGACACGCCCCTGTTAAACAGGGGCTGAAAAATTGGGCCTTAGGCACTGGTGGCACAACACTACAACCCCTCACAGATACTGTACTTGGAGCACAGCAATGAGCCCTGTTGCAAAGTATTGCTTCAAAAATTGTAATGACACGCCCCTTTTAAACAGGGGCTGAAAAATTGGGCCTTAGGCACTGGTGCCACAACACTCCAACCCCTCACAGATACTGTACTTGGAGCACAGCAATGAGCCCTATGGCAAATTATTGCTAAAAAAATTGTAATTACACGCCCCTGTAAAACAGGGGCTGAAAAATTGGGCCTTAGCCACGGGTGGCGGCACCCATAAACAAAAATGATCTTCCAAGCTATCATCATCAATCGTATCATTGAGGACTCGGAGGAGGAGGATAGCCAGTCAACATAACAGCACAGGCACTCAGCATCAGCATCAGTCTTGAAGGGATGTGACATGTTAAAATCAATTAGTCTGTTATATCAGCATCAGGTGTGTGGTAGCTGGTGGTGATCCAAGACTGGTTCATCTTGATGAAAGTCAGTCGATCAACCGAGTCGGTGGACAGGCGCACCCTGTGATCCGTGACAAATCCTCCAGCAGCACTGAATGTGCGTTCCGAAAGAACGCTGGATGCAGGACAGGCCAGTAGCTCAATTGCATACTGTGCAAGCTCTGGCCAGTGATCCATCCTCAAGACCCAGTAAGCCAGAGGATTTTCGGTGGGGAAGGTGTCCAAGTCTGACCTTGCCCCTAGATATTCCTGCACCATGTTTATCAGACGCTGGCGATGGTTGCTGGAACCGATCATACTTTGGGGCTGCGGACTAAAGAATTGTCTGAACGCATCGGTCAGACGGCCACCTTCCCCACCGCTCCTTCTTTGACTGGCCGAAGCCTCAGCAACTCGTTGTCCAGGACCAGGAGTTTGTAACCTCCCAGTCTCTGGGAACGCGTTGCACAGACCTTTCTGCAAGGCCTCCCGGAGTTGTCTCATCCTCTGCTCCCTCTGCGACGGTAACATAAGGTCCGCAACCTTACCCTTGTACCGTGGATCAAGGAGAGTGGCCAGCCAGTAATGGTCCCTCTCCTTGATCCGAAGAATACGAGGATCCTTCCGCAGACTTTGCAGGATCAGGGAGGCCATGCAGCGTAGGTTTGCTGAGGCATTCGCTCCGGAGTCCTCTGGGTCACTAAGGACGACATGATCCGCAGCCACCTCCTCCCAGCCACGTACAAGTCCACTGGTTTCTTGGGACTGTAAATCATCCCTAAAAGACTGCTGCTGATGATGCTGAGTGCCAGCCTCCACCTCCATGCTGACACAATCCTCCTCCTCCTCCTCCTCCTCCTCCTCTTCCTGTGCGATGGGTGGGACAGAAGGAACACTGTCTGGGTAAAGGGGGCCTTGAGAGGCAAGGAAGTCCTCCTCTTCCTGCCTCTGTTCTGCCTCAAGTGCCCTGTCCATTATTCCACGCAGCGTGTGCTCCAACAGGTGGACAAGAGGTACAGTGTCACTGATGCATGCACTGTCACTGCTCACCATCCTCGTGGCCTCCTCAAATGGTGCCAGGACAGTGCATGCATCCCTGATCATGCCCCACTGGCGTGGAGAAAAAAAACCAAGCTCCCCTGACCCTGTCCTGGTGCCGTAGTCGCACAGGTACTCATTGATGGCCCTCTGCTGCGTGTGCAGCCGCTGCAGCATGGCCAACGTTGAGTTCCACCTGGTGGGCATGTCACATATAAGGCGGTTCTTGGGCAGGTTCAACTCCTTTTGCAGCTCAGCCAGGCGAGCACTGGCATTATAAGATCTGCGGAAATGCACACAGACTTTCCTGGCCTGCCTCAGGACATCCTGTAAGCCCGGGTACCTGCCCAAGAACCGCTGCACCACCAGGTTAAGGACGTGAGCCACACAGGGCACATGGGTCAGTTGTCCCTGTCGGAGGACGGAGAGGAGGTTGGTGCCATTGTCGCAAACCACCATTCCTGGCTTAAGCTGGCGTGGCGTCAACCACCTCTCGGCCTGGCCCTGCAGAGCAGACAGGACCTCTGCCCCAGTGTGGCTTCTGTCCCCCAAACACACCAGCGCAAGCACGGCATGGCATCTTTTTGCCTGCGTACTTGCGTAGCCCCGTGAACGGCTACGGAGCACCGCTGGTTCATAGGACAAACCACAGGAAGAGGCCATGGAGGAAGAAGAAGAGGAGGGGGTGGAGGAGAGAGGTGTGTCACAACCAGTAGTAGCATTTTGGAGGCGTGGCGGTGGAACAACCTCCAACACTACTGCACCTTGTCCTGCATCCTTCCCAGCTGCCAAAAGAGTGACCCAATGGGCCGTGAAAGAAAGGTAACGTCCCTGTCCATGCCTGCTGGACCATGAGTCAGCGGTAATATGCACCTTACCGCTGACCGCCCTGTCCAGCGAGGCCAAGACATTGCCTTCCACATGCCGGTAGAGAGCCGGAATAGCCTTCCGTGAGAAAAAGTGGCGTTTGGGAACCTGCCACTGAGGAACCGCACATTGCACAAACTCACGGAAGGGGGCCGAGTCTACCAACTGAAAAGGCAGCAGTTGAAGCGCTAGCAATTTAGCCAAGCTAGCATTCAACCGCTGGGCATGTGGATGGCTGGGAGTGAACTTCTTTCGACGGTCCAGCAGCTGGGGCAGGGAAATTTGCCTGCTAGAATCGGACGTCGGTGTACTGCTAGCAGAGTGGCCGCGAGTACTTGGCTGTGACACACCTAATTCTACACCTTCATTCCTCTCAGTGCATGTTTCAGAGAGGACTGAAGTTATAGTGGGGTTGGAGATCCCAGCTGATGCGGTGCAAGGAGAGGTCCGCTTTGTTCTTTGGTGTGGGTCTTTGAGGTAGGCTTGCCAACGAGCTGCATGGCAGGTCAACATATGTCTGGTCAGGCATGTGGTACCCAAGTGGCTGATGTTTTGGCCACGCGATATACGCTTGAGACATATGTTGCAAACAGCAGCTGTGCGATCTGATGCACTAGCCTCAAAAAAGGCCCACACCAAGGAACTTTTTGAATGACGGGCAGAGGCAGCGCCCTGCACAGGCGGAGCTCTGCGGTGTGATTCCGTCGGTGTACTGCCCTTACGCTGGCCACCAAAGGGCATCCTGCCTCGTTGGAGATGTGCCTCCTCCTCATCCTCCTCCTCCTCCTCTCTCCTATTAGGCACCCACGTGGAGTCAGTGACCTCATCATCCCCTCCCTCCTCATCACTGGAGCCAATCTGGCAGTATGCTGCAGCTGCTGGAACATGACTGCCAGATTGGTGTCCTTCTTGAGCATCCCCTCTGTCTGCTCTCACGCTACTGCCTTCCTGTAGCTGGGTTTCATCATCAGACCCTTCGAAACGCTGGGCATCCTCCTGGAGCATGTACCCAACACTGTGCTCAAACAGTTCGGGGGACTCCTCAGGAGGAGGACATGGTGGGTCTAGGGAAGGAGTGACTGATGATGAGTCTGACATTGATACCAGGGAAGAGGATGCTTTGGCAGCTGCTTTGCCAGTACCCTGAGCCTGGGTGAGAGAGGATGAGGAGGAGGAGGAGGCTTGGTCATCCACTCTACCAAGTCTTCGGCATGATGTGGCTCAACATGTCCAGCTGCCGAAAAGAAGGACAAGCGTGTCCCATGGCCATGTGCTGATGACAATGCACCGCGTCCATGACCAGCACTGTTGCCCCCAGACACAGAGCCTGCTTGCCCTCTTTTATTGCCTCCTGACTGTCTGCCTCTCCTTGTTTGCCTTCCAGACATTCTAATAGATGGCCTGCAGGGAGATGGGAAAAAAGCAATAAGGGCTACCTTCAGGTGTCCTTCTCTGTCCCTTTACTTAAGGATTTCTAAATATGGTTGAGGATGATTGCTTTTGCACAGAATAGCACAACGACAATTTCCCTGACTGTCCAAAAAACAAGGATTTCAAAGATGGTTGATGAGGAATGCTTTAGCACACTATAGCACAAGGAGAATTCCCCTCACTTTCCTTCTTTGTCCCTAGAAACAAGGACTCGCACAGTGAAAGAAACTGACACTCTCCCTACCTAGAGTTTTCTGTCCCTAGAAAAAATGTTTTTTTAAAGCACACTATAGCACAAGGAGAATTCCCCTCACTTTCCTTCTTTGTCCCTAGAAACAAGGACTCGCACAGTGAAAGAAACTGACACTCTCCCTACCTAGAGTTTTCTGTCCCTAGAAAAAATGTTTTTTTAAAGCACACTATAGCACAAGGAGAATTCCCCTCACTTTCCTTCTTTGTCCCTAGAAACAAGGACTCGCACAGTGAAAGAAACTGACACTCTCCCTACCTAGAGTTTTCTGTCCCTAGAAAAAATGTTTTTTTAAAGCACACTATAGCACAAGGAGAATTCCCCTCACTTTCCTTCTTTGTCCCTAGAAACAAGGACTCGCACAGTGAAAGAAACTGACACTCTCCCTACCTAGAGTTTTCTGTCCCTAGAAAAAATGTTTTTTTAAAGCACACTATAGCACAAGGAGAATGCCCCTCACTTTCCTTCTTTGTCCCTAGAAACAAGGACTCGCACAGTGAAAGAAACTGACACTCTCCCTACCTAGAGTTTTCTGTCCCTAGAAAAAATGTTTTTTTAAAGCACACTATAGCACAAGGAGAATTCCCCTCACTTTCCTTCTTTGTCCCTAGAAACAAGGACTCGCACAGTGAAAGAAACTGACACTCTCCCTACCTAGAGTTTTCTGTCCCTAGAAAAAATGTTTTTTTAAAGCACACTATAGCACAAGGAGAATTCCCCTCACTTTCCTTCTTTGTCCCTAGAAACAAGGACTCGCACAGTGAAAGAAACTGACACTCTCCCTACCTAGAGTTTTCTGTCCCTAGAAAAAATGTTTTTTTAAAGCACACTATAGCACAAGGAGAATTCCCCTCACTTTCCTTCTTTGTCCCTAGAAACAAGGACTCGCACAGTGAAAGAAACTGACACTCTCCCTACCTAGAGTTTTCTGTCCCTAGAAAAAATGTTTTTTTAAAGCACACTATAGCACAAGGAGAATTCCCCTCACTTTCCTTCTTTGTCCCTAGAAACAAGGACTCGCACAGTGAAAGAAACTGACACTCTCCCTGCCTAGAGTTTTCTGTCCCTAGAAAAAATGTTTTTTTAAAGCACACTATAGCACAAGGAGAATTCCCCTCACTTCCCTTCTTTGTCCCTAGAAACAAGGACTCGCACAGTGAAAGAAACTGACACTCTCCCTACCTAGAGTTTTCTGTCCCTAGAAATTTTTTTTTTTTAAAGCACACTATAGCACAAGGAGAATTCCCCTCACTTTCCTTCTTTGTCCCTAGAAACAAGGACTCGCACAGTGAAAGAAACTGACACTCTCCCTACCTAGAGTTTTCTGTCCCTAGAAAAAATGTTTTTTTAAAGCACACTATAGCACAAGGAGAATTCCCCTCACTTTCCTTCTTTGTCCCTAGAAACAAGGACTCGCACAGTGAAAGAAACTGACACTCTCCCTACCTAGAGTTTTCTGTCCCTAGAAAAAATGTTTTTTTAAAGCACACTATAGCACAAGGAGAATTCCCCTCACTTTCCTTCTTTGTCCCTAGAAACAAGGACTCGCACAGTGAAATAAACTGACACTCTCCCTACCTAGAGTTTTCTGTCCCTAGAAAAAATGTTTTTTTAAAGCACACTATAGCACAAGGAGAATTCCCCTCACTTTCCTTCTTTGTCCCTAGAAACAAGGACTCGCACAGTGAAAGAAACTGACACTCTCCCTACCTAGAGTTTTCTGTCCCTAGAAAAAATGTTTTTTTAAAGCACACTATAGCACAAGGAGAATTCCCCTCACTTTCCTTCTTTGTCCCTAGAAACAAGGACTCGCACAGTGAAAGAAACTGACACTCTCCCTACCTAGAGTTTTCTGTCCCTAGAATTTATTTTTTTTTAAAGCACACTATAGCACAAGGAGAATTCCCCTCACTTTCCTTCTTTGTCCCTAGAAACAAGGACTCGCACAGTGAAATAAACTGACACTCTCCCTACCTAGAGTTTTCTGTCCCTAGAAAAAATGTTTTTTTAAAGCACACTATAGCACAAGGAGAATTCCCCTCACTTTCCTTCTTTGTCCCTAGAAACAAGGACTCGCACAGTGAAAGAAACTGACACTCTCCCTACCTAGAGTTTTCTGTCCCTAGAAATTTTTTTTTTTTAAAGCACACTATAGCACAAGGAGAATTCCCCTCACTTTCCTTCTTTGTCCCTAGAAACAAGGACTCGCACAGTGAAAGAAACTGACACTCTCCCTACCTAGAGTTTTCTGTCCCTAGAAAAAAATGTTTTTTTAAAGCACACTATAGCACAAGGAGAATTCCCCTCACTTTCCTTCTTTGTCCCTAGAAACAAGGACTCGCACAGTAAAACACACTGACACTCTCCCTACCTATCCTTCTCTTTCCCTAAACTAAAGGAATCCAGGTTAAGCAAGAAAGAAATAAATGTCACTGTCCCTGCCTATGCTTGTCTTTCCCTGCTCCGGAACACACTACACTAGGCCGCCGTGCTGGCGGCCTTTTATAGTGTGGGGCGTGTACTAAACACCCTCAGCAATAATTGGCCACAGGCATCCTGCCTGTGGCCAATCATTGCTCTCCTCGCTGCCGGCGCTGTGATTGGCCAAGCATGCGGGGTCACAGTGCATGCTTGGCCAATCACAGCGCCTGGATGACACTGCGATGGCGTAGTGCATTGTGGGCCGTTCGCGTCACTCGAATTTGGCGCAAACGGCCCAAATCGTTCGATCTTCGTCGAACGATCGAACAGCCGATGTTCGAGTCGAACGTATGTTCGACTCGAACACGAAGCTCATCCCTAGTGGCTAGGGATGAGCTTCGTGTTCGAGTCAAACATACGTTCGACTCGAACATCGGCTGTTCGATCGTTCGACGAAGATCGAACGATTTGGGCCATTCGCGCCAAATTCGAGTGACGCGAACAGCCCACAATGCACTACGCCATCGCAGTGTCATCCAGGCGCTGTGATTGGCCAAGCATGCACTGTGACCCCGCATGCTTGGCCAATCACAGCGCCGGCAGCGAGGAGAGCAATGATTGGCCACAGGCAGGATGCCTGTGGCCAATTATTGCTGAGGGTGTTTAGTACACGCCCCACACTATAAAAGGCCGCCAGCACGGCGGCCTAGTGTAGTGTGTTCCGGAGCAGGGAAAGACAAGCATAGGCAGGGACAGTGACATTTATTTCTTTCTTGCTTAACCTGGATTCCTTTAGTTTAGGGAAAGAGAAGGATAGGTAGGGAGAGTGTCAGTGTGTTTTACTGTGCGAGTCCTTGTTTCTAGGGACAAAGAAGGAAAGTGAGGGGAATTCTCCTTGTGCTATAGTGTGCTTTAAAAAAACATTTTTTCTAGGGACAGAAAACTCTAGGTAGGGAGAGTGTCAGTTTCTTTCACTGTGCGAGTCCTTGTTTCTAGGGACAAAGAAGGAAAGTGAGGGGAATTCTCCTTGTGCTATAGTGTGCTTTAAAAAAACATTTTTTCTAGGGACAGAAAACTCTAGGTAGGGAGAGTGTCAGTTTCTTTCACTGTGCGAGTCCTTGTTTCTAGGGACAAAGAAGGAAAGTGAGGGGAATTCTCCTTGTGCTATAGTGTGCTTTAAAAAAACATTTTTTCTAGGGACAGAAAACTCTAGGTAGGGAGAGTGTCAGTTTCTTTCACTGTGCGAGTCCTTGTTTCTAGGGACAAAGAAGGAAAGTGAGGGGAATTCTCCTTGTGCTATAGTGTGCTTTAAAAAAACATTTTTTCTAGGGACAGAAAACTCTAGGTAGGGAGAGTGTCAGTTTATTTCACTGTGCGAGTCCTTGTTTCTAGGGACAAAGAAGGAAAGTGAGGGGAATTCTCCTTGTGCTATAGTGTGCTTTAAAAAAACATTTTTTCTAGGGACAGAAAACTCTAGGTAGGGAGAGTGTCAGTTTCTTTCACTGTGCGAGTCCTTGTTTCTAGGGACAAAGAAGGAAAGTGAGGGGAATTCTCCTTGTGCTATAGTGTGCTTTAAAAAAACATTTTTTCTAGGGACAGAAAACTCTAGGTAGGGAGAGTGTCAGTTTCTTTCACTGTGCGAGTCCTTGTTTCTAGGGACAAAGAAGGAAAGTGAGGGGAATTCTCCTTGTGCTATAGTGTGCTTTAAAAAAACATTTTTTCTAGGGACAGAAAACTCTAGGTAGGGAGAGTGTCAGTTTCTTTCACTGTGCGAGTCCTTGTTTCTAGGGACAAAGAAGGAAAGTGAGGGGAATTCTCCTTGTGCTATAGTGTGCTTTAAAAAAACATTTTTTCTAGGGACAGAAAACTCTAGGTAGGGAGAGTGTCAGTTTCTTTCACTGTGCGAGTCCTTGTTTCTAGGGACAAAGAAGGAAAGTGAGGGGAATTCTCCTTGTGCTATAGTGTGCTTTAAAAAAACATTTTTTCTAGGGACAGAAAACTCTAGGTAGGGAGAGTGTCAGTTTCTTTCACTGTGCGAGTCCTTGTTTCTAGGGACAAAGAAGGAAAGTGAGGGGAATTCTCCTTGTGCTATAGTGTGCTTTAAAAAAACATTTTTTCTAGGGACAGAAAACTCTAGGTAGGGAGAGTGTCAGTTTCTTTCACTGTGCGAGTCCTTGTTTCTAGGGACAAAGAAGGAAAGTGAGGGGAATTCTCCTTGTGCTATAGTGTGCTAAAGCATTCCTCATCAACCATCTTTGAAATCCTTGTTTTTTGGACAGTCAGGGAAATTGTCGTTGTGCTATTCTGTGCAAAAGCAATCATCCTCAACCATATTTAGAAATCCTTAAGTAAAGGGACAGAGAAGGACACCTGAAGGTAGCCCTTATTGCTTTTTTCCCATCTCCCTGCAGGCCATCTATTAGAATGTCTGGAAGGCAAACAAGGAGAGGCAGACAGTCAGGAGGCAATAAAAGAGGGCAAGCAGGCTCTGTGTCTGGGGGCAACAGTGCTGGTCGTGGACGCGGTGCATTGTCATCAGCACATGGCCATGGGACACGCTTGTCCTTCTTTTCGGCAGCTGGACATGTTGAGCCACATCATGCCGAAGACTTGGTAGAGTGGATGACCAAGCCCTCCTCCTCCTCCTCATCCTCTCTCACCCAGGCTCAGGGTACTGGCAAAGCAGCTGCCAAAGCGTCCTCTTCCCTGGTATCAATGTCAGACTCATCATCAGTCACTCCTTCCCTAGACCCACCATGTCCTCCTCCTGAGGAGTCCCCCGAACTGTTTGAGCACAGTGTTGGGTACATGCTCCAGGAGGATGCCCAGCGTTTCGAAGGGTCTGATGATGAAACCCAGCTACAGGAAGGCAGTAGCGTGAGAGCAGACAGAGGGGATGCTCAAGAAGGACACCAATCTGGCAGTCATGTTCCAGCAGCTGCAGCATACTGCCAGATTGGCTCCAGTGATGAGGAGGGAGGGGATGATGAGGTCACTGACTCCACGTGGGTGCCTAATAGGAGAGAGGAGGAGGAGGAGGATGAGGAGGAGGCACATCTCCAACGAGGCAGGATGCCCTTTGGTGGCCAGCGTAAGGGCAGTACACCGACGGAATCACACCGCAGAGCTCCGCCTGTGCAGGGCGCTGCCTCTGCCCGTCATTCAAAAAGTTCCTTGGTGTGGGCCTTTTTTGAGGCTAGTGCATCAGATCGCACAGCTGCTGTTTGCAACATATGTCTCAAGCGTATATCGCGTGGCCAAAACATCAGCCGCTTGGGTACCACATGCCTGACCAGACATATGTTGACCTGCCATGCAGCTCGTTGGCAAGCCTACCTCAAAGACCCACACCAAAGAACAAAGCGGACCTCTCCTTGCACCGCATCAGCTGGGATCTCCAACCCCACTATAACTTCAGTCCTCTCTGAAACATGCACTGAGAGGAATGAAGGTGTAGAATTAGGTGTGTCACAGCCAAGTACTTGCGGCCACTCTGCTAGCAGTACACCGACGTCCGATTCTAGCAGGCAAATTTCCCTGCCCCAGCTGCTGGACCGTCGAAAGAAGTTCACTCCCAGCCATCCACATGCCCAGCGGTTGAATGCTAGCTTGGCTAAATTGCTAGCGCTTCAACTGCTGCCTTTTCAGTTGGTAGACTCGGCCTCCTTCCGTGAGTTTGTGCAATGTGCGGTTCCTCAGTGGCAGGTTCCCAAACGCCACTTTTTCTCACGGAAGGCTATTCCGGCTCTCTACCGGCATGTGGAAGGCAATGTCTTGGCCTCGCTGGACAGGGCGGTCAGCGGTAAGGTGCATATTACCGCTGACTCATGGTCCAGCAGGCATGGACAGGGACGTTACCTTTCTTTCACGGCCCATTGGGTCACTCTTTTGGCAGCTGGGAAGGATGCAGGACAAGGTGCAGTAGTGTTGGAGGTTGTTCCACCGCCACGCCTCCAAAATGCTACTACTGGTTGTGACACACCTCTCTCCTCCACCCCCTCCTCTTCTTCTTCCTCCATGGCCTCTTCCTGTGGTTTGTCCTATGAACCAGCGGTGCTCCGTAGCCGTTCACGGGGCTACGCAAGTACGCAGGCAAAAAGATGCCATGCCGTGCTTGCGCTGGTGTGTTTGGGGGACAGAAGCCACACTGGGGCAGAGGTCCTGTCTGCTCTGCAGGGCCAGGCCGAGAGGTGGTTGACGCCACGCCAGCTTAAGCCAGGAATGGTGGTTTGCGACAATGGCACCAACCTCCTCTCCGCCCTCCGACAGGGACAACTGACCCATGTGCCCTGTGTGGCTCACGTCCTTAACCTGGTGGTGCAGCGGTTCTTGGGCAGGTACCCGGGCTTACAGGATGTCCTGAGGCAGGCCAGGAAAGTCTGTGTGCATTTCCGCAGATCTTATAATGCCAGTGCTCGCCTGGCTGAGCTGCAAAAGGAGTTGAACCTGCCCAAGAACCGCCTTATATGTGACATGCCCACCAGGTGGAACTCAACGTTGGCCATGCTGCAGCGGCTGCACACGCAGCAGAGGGCCATCAATGAGTACCTGTGCGACTACGGCACCAGGACAGGGTCAGGGGAGCTTGGTTTTTTTTCTCCACGCCAGTGGGGCATGATCAGGGATGCATGCACTGTCCTGGCACCATTTGAGGAGGCCACGAGGATGGTGAGCAGTGACAGTGCATGCATCAGTGACACTGTACCTCTTGTCCACCTGTTGGAGCACACGCTGCGTGGAATAATGGACAGGGCACTTGAGGCAGAACAGAGGCAGGAAGAGGAGGACTTCCTTGCCTCTCAAGGCCCCCTTTACCCAGACAGTGTTCCTTCTGTCCCACCCATCGCACAGGAAGAGGAGGAGGAGGAGGAGGAGGAGGAGGATTGTGTCAGCATGGAGGTGGAGGCTGGCACTCAGCATCATCAGCAGCAGTCTTTTAGGGATGATTTACAGTCCCAAGAAACCAGTGGACTTGTACGTGGCTGGGAGGAGGTGGCTGCGGATCATGTCGTCCTTAGTGACCCAGAGGACTCCGGAGCGAATGCCTCAGCAAACCTACGCTGCATGGCCTCCCTGATCCTGCAAAGTCTGCGGAAGGATCCTCGTATTCTTCGGATCAAGGAGAGGGACCATTACTGGCTGGCCACTCTCCTTGATCCACGGTACAAGGGTAAGGTTGCGGACCTTATGTTACCGTCGCAGAGGGAGCAGAGGATGAGACAACTCCGGGAGGCCTTGCAGAAAGGTCTGTGCAACGCGTTCCCAGAGACTGGGAGGTTACAAACTCCTGGTCCTGGACAACGAGTTGCTGAGGCTTCGGCCAGTCAAAGAAGGAGCGGTGGGGAAGGTGGCCGTCTGACCGATGCGTTCAGACAATTCTTTAGTCCGCAGCCGCAAAGTATGATCGGTTCCAGCAACCATCGCCAGCGTCTGATAAACATGGTGCAGGAATATCTAGGGGCAAGGTCAGACTTGGACACCTTCCCCACCGAAAATCCTCTGGCTTACTGGGTCTTGAGGATGGATCACTGGCCAGAGCTTGCACAGTATGCAATTGAGCTACTGGCCTGTCCTGCATCCAGCGTTCTTTCGGAACGCACATTCAGTGCTGCTGGAGGATTTGTCACGGATCACAGGGTGCGCCTGTCCACCGACTCGGTTGATCGACTGACTTTCATCAAGATGAACCAGTCTTGGATCACCACCAGCTACCACACACCTGATGCTGATATAACAGACTAATTGATTTTAACATGTCACATCCCTTCAAGACTGATGCTGAGTGCCTGTGCTGTTATGTTGACTGGCTATCCTCCTCCTCCGAGTCCTCAATGATACGATTGATGATGATAGCTTGGAAGATCATTTTTGTTTATGGGTGCCGCCACCAGTGGCTAAGGCCCAATTTTTCAGCCCCTGTTTTACAGGGGCGTGTAATTACAATTTTTTTAGCAATAATTTGCCATAGGGCTCATTGCTGTGCTCCAAGTACAGTATCTGTGAGGGGTTGGAGTGTTGTGGCACCAGTGCCTAAGGCCCAATTTTTCAGCCCCTGTTTAAAAGGGGCGTGTCATTACAATTTTTGAAGCAATACTTTGCAACAGGGCTCATTGCTGTGCTCCAAGTACAGTATCTGTGAGGGGTTGTAGTGTTGTGCCACCAGTGCCTAAGGCCCAATTTTTCAGCCCCTGTTTAACAGGGGCGTGTCATTACAATTTTTGAAGCAATACTTTGCAACAGGGCTCATTGCTGTGCTCCAAGTACAGTATCTGTGAGGGGTTGTAGTGTTGTGCCACCAGTGCCTAAGGCCCAATTTTTCAGCCCCTGTTCAACAGGGGCATGCAATTACAATTCTTGATCTAATAATTCACAGCAGGGCCCATTGCTGCACCCACCAAGAGTAACTGTCAGGGCTTACAGTGTTGTGGCACCAGCACCACCATCAAAGGCCCAATTTTTACTACCACTGTTCAACAATTATATGTAATTAAAATTCCTGATATAATAGTTGACAGCAGGGCGTTCCAGCACCAACCAAGAGTAACTGTGAGTGCTTACAGTGTTGTGCCAACACCAACAACTAAGGGGCCTATTTCTGCAGAGTATATACGGCAGGTCCCTACTTTCAAACATCCAACTTACAAACGACTCCTACTTGCAAACGCAAGAAGACAACAGGAAGTGAGAGGAAATCTACCACTAGGAATTAAAATTCTCTCCTGTAATAATAAATATGGGAGAAAGGTGTCTCCTCTCTACTGATGCTTTATCAGCAATCCTTGTTTCAAGAAAAACACCACATTTCAAAAACAGTTGTCATTGGGACGGAAAGTGAGGTGAAATGTTCTGAACAGGGGCACAGACAGCAAAACAAATGTTACAGGGGTGATAACACTTACCTATGTTTTACAAAAAGTTTAAAAATAGATTTTTTGGCTGGAGCTACACTTCAACAATGTACCTGTTCAAAATTACAAACACATTCTACATAAGAACAAACCTACAGTCCCTGTCTTGTATGCACCGCCTGTATACGGCTGTTCAGAGTATATAGGGCCTTTTTTATTTTATGTGCGGGGTTCCCCTTAATATCCATACAAGACCCAAAGGGGCTGGTAATGGGCTGGGGTAGGGGGGGGGGGGTCATGGGGTAGCTATGCCATTTTTCTTAAAGATTTTCATCCATATTACCGGGACCAGACATTACATTAAAGCCGCAAGCAGTTTTAAATGGCTTTTTTTTCCTTTAGAAGTGTCATTTTGTGCAGGGACAGTTCTAAACACGGGAAACACGTGGCACTTCACAGGCATACTTTAGACACCCCCCAGGTACGATATTTAAAGGAATATTTGACTTTTTTTTTTTCACTTTATGCATCATTAAAATGACTGCTCCCGAAAAACGACCGTTTTTAAAACTTCTTTTTGCATTGATACATGTCCCCTGGTGCAGAACCCGGGTTCCCAAACCCTTTTTAGGACAATAACATGCATAATAGTTGTTATAATTAGCACTTTAGAATTCGAACGTTCGCATCCATTGTATTTAATAGGGTTCTAATGTTCGTACGAACTTTCGGTCCGTTCGCGGGTTCTGGTGCGAACCGAACCCGGGGGTGTTTGGCTCATCACTATTGGTGGCATTAGATATAAAAAGGGCAATGCAAGATCAGAGAATGGGTATATGGGGTACCCCAGCCAATGGACAGGGGTTTTCTTAAATCCCTTGGCCTGCTGGGAGAACCTATAAACAGGTATTTGGGTGGAGCCAGGTGATCTATGTTCTGTGCCACCTGGACGGCTGTCTGGATAGACTTGTGTTGTTTGCCCCGGGTTGCTAGGCCAGAGATTGGGCCTATCCCGGGCACATCTGGCTGCTGGGCTGTCTGAGGGCCTATCCAGAAGCAAGTGAGCAGTGCAGGGTTGGGATTGCGGCTTGCAGTCCAACCAGAAGTGACGGTTCTGCCGGCCGGAGGACCTGTCATGGTCGGAGGTAGAGGGGAAGCTGTCGCCAGTAAGGGACCATCCACCTTGTTCCAGGGACCACAGTGAGTAACTGAAGCAAGTACCGGAGCTGTACTCTCACCCACCAGGGACGGTGAAGAATTGGGAAACTTCAGTGGGTATCAAGCCATGGACCCAGCCAGCGGAGGTGACGCTTGCAGAGCAGCCTTGTGTGTCAAGCCAGGGACCAAGCAGGCCAGTGGGGTGAAGCTTGAGAGGTATCTAGAGTGCCAAGTTTGGGACCCAGCAGAGAAGCGGGGGTGATGCTTGAGGAAGATGCCACCGTGAAGATTGGAGGGGCTCAAGGGAATCAGTGACAGTAAATCATCTAGTCTAGTGAGAGAGACTGGGAGCTCAGTGGGCTTAAGAACTACAAGGAGTGATTGTAGGGGAAGTGAAGGAACACTTGCGTTAGGAATTGTTAAAGACTCTTGCCAAAGGAGACATCATTCCTACACGTGCAGATGTGGTGTCTTGCTGGATGCCTTTCCCTGCATGGATGTCCTCCTGTTGAAGTCTCGGAGTCTGCCAATTAATCTTGCAACTACCTAAGGGTGTCCTGGCCCTAACCCTCTCTCCCAAAGTTATTTTATGAGAAATAAAATCTCTTTTGCATTCAAGAAGTGTCTGGCGCCCAATCTACCTTGCATTACACCCACTATGCGATGCAACCCACCCTCTACAGAAGGATGTCAGCTATCTCTGGAGGTCCTCATTACACCAAAGGAGGCCTGGAACCTTGCTACACGTAAATGTATTTTATTGGGATTTTATGTGATAGATAAACACAAAGTGGCAATAATTGTGAAGTGGAAGGAAAATGATAAATGGCTTTCACATTGTTTTACAAATAAATATGTGAAAAGTGTGTTGTGCATTTGTATTCAGCCCCCCAATACTTTGTAGAACCACCTTTCACTGCAATTACATCTGCAAGTCTTTTTGGGGATGTCTCTACCAGCTTTGCACATCTAGAGAGTGAAATTTTTGCCCATTCTTCTTTGCAAAATAGCTCAAGTTCTGTCAGATTGGATGGAGAGCGTCTGTGAACAGCAATTTTCAAGTCTTGCCACATATTCTCAATTGGATTTAGGTCTGGACTTTGACTGGGCCATTCTAACACATGAATATGCTTTGATCTAAACCATTCCATTGTAGCTCTGGCTGTATGTTTAGATTGCCCTGTATTTGGCTCCATCCATCTTCCCATCAACTCTGACCAACTTCCATGTCCCTGCTGAAGAAAAGCATCCCCACAACATGATGCTGCCACCACCATGTTTCACGGTGGGGATGGTGTGTTCAGGGTGATGTGCAGTGTTAAGCCCCGTACACACGGTCGGACTTCCATCGGACTTTTCCGTGTTTTTTTGTCCGAACAGAGTTGGTCGGGAACACCCATAGCATACACACGCTTGGACTTTTCTGCAAACTTTCTCAAAACTTTTTGCAACATCACGTGGTTTTTCTGCTCTTTTCTGCTCTTTACCGCCACCCTTTGGTCAACTTCTGCTATTGTTGGTTGATTTTACCATTATTTGTTTTGTCCATCGGACAAAAGTCCGATGGTTTTCTGTACACACGGTCGGACTTTGCTCCATCGGACTTTTGTTGGGCAAAAGTTTGTCCGTTTGCAGACCCAACTTTTGTCCGATGAAAACAAGAAAAAAAATAAAAAAGTTTGTCCGATGGAGCGTACACACGGTCGGATTGTTGGTCCAACTTGCTCAAAATAAAGTTTGGTGGCCAAAAGTCCGACCGTGTGTACGGGGCTTTAGATTTCTGCCACATACAGCGTTTTGCTTTAAGGCCAAAAAGTTACATTTTGGTCTCATCTGACCAGAGCACCTTCTTCCACGTTTGCTGTGTCCCCCACATGGCTTCTCACAAACTGCAAACAGGACTTCTTATGGCTTTCTTCTTGCCACTTTTCCATAAAGGGCAGATTTGTGGTGTGCATGACTAATAGTTGTCCTGTGGACAGATTCTCCCACCTGAGCTGTGGATCTCTGCAGCTCCTCCAGAGTTACCATGGGTCTCTTGGCTGCTTCTCTGATGAATGCTCTCCTTGCCCGGCCTGTCAGTTTAGGACTTTAGGTGGACGGCCATGTCTTGGTAGGTTTGCAGTTGTGCCATACTCTTTACATTTTCGGATAATGGATTGAACAGTGTTCTGTGAGATATTCAAAGCTTGGGATATTTTTTAATAACATAACTCTGCTTTAAACTTCTCCACAACTTTATGCCTGACCTGCCTGGTGTGTTCCATGGCCTTCATGATGCTGTTTGTTCACTAAGGTTCTCTAACAAACCTCTGAGGGCTTCACAGAACATCTGTATTTATACTGAGATTAAATGACACACAGGTGGACTCTATTTACTAATTAGGTGACTTCTGAAGGCAATTGGTTCCACTAGATTTTAGTTAGGGGTATTAGAGTAAAGGAGGCTGAATACAAATGCATGCCATATTTTTCACATATTTATTTGTAAAAAAAAAATTGAAAACCATTTTTCATTTTCCTTTCACTTTTCAATTATGTGCCACTTTGTGTTGGTCTATCACATAAAATCCCAATAAAATACATTTACGGTTTTGTTGTAACAAGACAAAATGTATAAAATTTAAGGGGTATGAATACTTTTTCAACGCACTGCATTTACTGATCAATACAGGTGATCCGGACATCTCAGTCCCTGCACCCCAGCAGTGTTTGTCCTTTCTAAGTTTATCTTCTTCAGTACCTGGAAATTGTTTTAAGGAAACGTTAACATGCTTTCACTTCAGCGTTAAACCTAAAAAATAAAAAGCCAAGGAAGCTGCCATCTTAGCTTTATGGCATACCTTGACTGTAACCGTTTTGGGAAATAGTTTAGTTCTACTTTATCCGCTTGCCGACCGTATACTGTAGATATGCGGCAGTAAGGTGGTTCTCCTGTGCAGGATCACTTACCTAGTACCTCCACCTGCACATCCAGGTTTGAGGCGCGCGCACGCACCACCAGCGGTCCGCTCCCGCTGTGATCAAACACAGCGGGAGCTGATCTGCGGGTATGGCAGACTCGATGTCTGCCAGCTCCCGCCAATGCTTCGGTACACAGGCAGTACGGCGGTCTGTCTATGTAAACAAGGCTGTCACTACAGAAGCCATGGATCCTGTGTCTCTACTAATCAGCCCCAATGGCTTAAACCTGCGGGGAGACCTTTTTTATATATTTTTTGGTAAGTTTACAACCACATTAACACTGGGAGGGGTGATTAAACTGATCAGCTTTTATTTATGCAAAGCCTTTATCCCAAAAAAGAAAAACGGAAAATTTATATCAAATACTTACCGTAATTTTCCTTTCCTGATGGACTCCATGGCAGCCTACGTGTGGGTTAATCCCGCCCCTCATACCTCATAGGACCCTTCTCCCATAAATCTTTGCTCTGGGCCAGAGGCCGTGTTCCATAATTTAGCCTACTCCAGCCACTGGGAGGGAACTCCTGCTGCCATGGAGTCCATCAAGAAAGGAAAATTACGGTAAGTATTTGATATAAATTTTCCGTTTTCCTGACAGACTCCATGGCAGCCTACGTGTGGGAAATAACTAGCCATACACACCCGGGTGGGCAGAGTGCTGGACAAAAGAAAAAAAGGTTTAATTGGCACCATCAACAGACAAGATACGTAAACCAAATTTAACAGAAGATAATGAGGCTGGCTCTACGCAGTAGTGTGCCATGAACGTGTTAATTGAAGACCACAAGGCCACCTTGCAAATAACTTCCGGAGGCACGTGACGTGATGCCGCCCATGATGAAGACACACTTCTAGTTGAGTGAGCAGTCACCGCTTCTGGAGGCGCCAAGCCCTTGGCTTTATAGGCACACTGAATGGCCTGAACAATCCATACTCTGATAGATCTGGAAGAGGCACGCATTCCCTTATACTTCCTGTGAAAAGAACGAGCAGGTAGTCGGTCTGACGGAAAGAAGCTGTAGCTTCAAGATACTGACTCAGAGCTTTTCCAACATCTAAGGGATAAACACTGGAATCCTCGGTAGATCTGAACGTTGGAAGAGCAATCTCCTGATTGTCATGAAACACAGATGCCACTTTGGGGTTTGAACCCAACATAGGAATTAAAAAGTTTAGAAATGGCTCCTTGCATCCCTGAGAGCTGATTTCAGAGACCCTCTTGGCCGATGTTATAGCCACCAAGAAGTCAACTATTAGAGAGAGTCATTTGACAGAAGATTGATCTTCATGTTCCATCTCTCTACCTAAGAAAAAATCCAGGACAAGGGGAAGATCCCAATTAGAAAAACTTGGCTCTGAGTTCTGAGCCTTATTGCTCCTCTGAAAAACTACTGAGTAAGAGGGTGTCTAGCCCAGGAAACACCCGTAAAGGCAGAGATTACAGCGATTTGGACTCGCAGCGAGCTGACTGACAATGAGAGATACAATCCTGATTGTAAGAAGCCCAGGATATCATGTATCTTTGGGTTATTGCAAGAACCTGCAGTGGAAGCGGTGTAGTCTGAAAACTTTTTCCAAATCCTCTGGTAGACCCTGTTGGTGCCTGTTCTTCTGGCATTAATTATTGTGGCGATGGCCCTACTTGGACAGCCTAGGGCCTCCAACCTTCCCCTCTCAAGAACCAGATCATCAGATGTAGATGGGCCGGGCATGGATGTAGAAATGCCCCTTGTGATAGGAGATCTGGTCTGGAGGGTAGAGGAACTGGGTCCCGGAAGCTGAGTTGCATCAGCAGTGGAAACCATGGCTTGTTTGGCCAGTACGGAACTATTGCCACTATCTCTGCTTCTTCCATCCTGAGCCTCGACAAAAAACGGAGAATGACAGGAATCGGGGGAAAGGCATAGGCCCTGTGGAACCGCCAATGGTCTGTCAGAGGATCTACCCAAAAGCCTGGGGATACCAAGACCTCGTGTAGTATCTCTCTAGTCTGAAGTTGCATGGGGAGGCGAACAAGTCTACTTCCGGAATGACTCCCAGGGACAGGACCCACCTGAAGACTTCGGGGGGGAAGTCCACTCATTGTCCAGAGAAACTCTCAACAGAAAATCTGCCTGAACGTTCGGGACTCCAGGGAGATAGACAGCTGTCAGGTTGGCTAGGTTTTTCTGGGCCCAGATCATGATGGGGTCTATTTCCTTTGACAGGGAGAGACTGCGAGTACCCCCTGTCTCTTGATGTATGCGACTGCCGTTGTGTTGTCCAGTCTTAGGAGGACTGAGTCTCCTGCTGTTAAGTGGTGAAAGGCCTGCAGAGCGCGGAGTTCCAGAACATTGGAGACTATCCTGTGAGAGGGAAAATTCCATATGCCTTGGGCTACTTCTGTCAGCCCCTGTTGCTGGCATCTGTAGTGATGGTGACCCAAGACACAGGTGCGATGGAGTGACAATTGAGGAGGTTCCTCTGTTGTAGCCACCAAGGAAAGCTCTCCCGCATGGATGAGGTTATTTGGATAAAGTGATCCCGAAGCCCTGGATTATACTGCTGGAGGAAACCCTTCTGGAAGGGCCGCATTTTCCACTGAGCCCACTTTACCATGGGTGTTGTTGCCACCATGGTGCCAATGATCTTTAGGCATTGAGAGGCTTGGAGATGAGGACGACATTGCAAGTCAAACTCTGTCCCGGATCACTGGGATTTTTCCAGGGGTAACAAGATGGTGCTCTTGATAGCGTTGAAGTGTGTCCTGAGGAATACCAGGGACTGCGTAGGATCCAGATGGCTCTTTTCCAGATTCAGAAGCCAACCAAACTCGAGTAGAGTGGAGATGACCTGGGATCTGTGGATTAGCAACTGCTCCTTGTCCCGAGACAACAGCAGGTCGTCTAGATAGTGATACAGACGGATACCTCTGGTCCTGATCAGAGCCACGACAGCCAACAAGTTTTGAAAACACACGAGGCGATGTTGTAAGCCCGAAGGGGAGACAGGTGAACTGCAGACGGATTTAATCGACAGCAAAGCAAAGGTATTTCTGGAATTCTGACGCTATCGGAAACATGGAAGTAGGCGTCCTTCAGGTCTATAGAGACAAGCCAATCGCCTGGTTGGATTGCTTGAC
Source organism: Rana muscosa (assembly GCA_029206835.1). Lineage (NCBI taxonomy): Eukaryota > Metazoa > Chordata > Amphibia > Anura > Ranidae > Rana > Rana muscosa. The sequence goes on along the minus strand of CM055116.1, from coordinate 1,196,732,844 downwards.
TGATCATGAGTAGTGCCTCCATCTTGAACTTCTCCTTCTAGATAAAAAGAATTCAAGTGGGTTAGGTCTATAACTGGCCTCCAGGAGACGTTTTTCTTCAACACCATGAAGAGGGGCGAGTAGACCCCTTAAAACCTTTTGTCGTCTGGAACTGGAATTGCAGCGCCCTGAGCCACAAGAGAGACAGGAGAATTCGCTTTTTCTCTTCCGAGAGAGGCAAGGATGCCGACTCGCTCTGTTTTAGGCAGGTGCAATATCATAAAGACTTAGGGGATTCTTGTCCACCGGAAGATGCCCCTTTTGAAAACTTCTGGCCTGAAGGCTGTTTTTTCTTCCAGGTCTTCTTGAACTCACGGCCAAGCCTATAGTAGCGAGCATTCCTTGCTCGATCTGAACTTTGCCTGGGCTGTGTTCTCTTCTGGTTTAGCAGACGGCGATCCTGGGGAAGGAACCCCGACTTGCCCCCTGTGGCACGGGTGATGGCACTGTCCGATATGTTCCCAAAGAGGGACGAACCCCCAAATGGAATCCTGCACCATGCCTGCTTGGAGGCAGGGTCAGCTACCCATGGGTGCAGCCACAAGGCACGCTTAGCCGTGACAGATGTCAGCATGATCCGAGCCACCAGGCGAATTATGTCTAGGGAAGCCCCACAAGAAAAGCCAACGTCAACCTTAGCCCATGAATAGGTGAGCTCCTGGCCAGTTCTTCCGAGATGCTCCTCAGAGAAGCATCTACGTCGTCTGCCCAGACTTCCATCGCTTTAGAAAGGGCTGCGAGAGCTAGAGCTGGTTTGCAGGTCATACCCGCTGTAATGTAGATCCGCTTAAGGGCGGTATAAATTTTCCACTCCAGGCAATCCCTAAAGGAAACAGTATCCTCCAATGGGAGTGTGACGTGCCTCACCATCCTCATTAGGGCTGAGTCAATGAGAGGAGCCGACTCCAGGTGTTTTACATCCTTGCTTTTAAATGGGTGCATTTTTGATACCTTCATTAACAGGCAATTCTTCCTTTCAACACCACCCCATTCATCAGTAATTATTGCGCTGAGTTCACCCAAAAAGGAGAAATTAGGGCGTTCTTTTTTTGAGGTGTTTAAAATATTTCCTCTGTTTGGAGGGTGCCTCCACTGGCTCTTCCATCTCAAAGCTTCTTTGACAGCTTTTGACCAGCTGTGGTACTAGGGCAAATTCAAAACCTGCACCAGGGTCATCTACCTCCACCTCACTGTCTGAGGCTTCAATTGAGGAATGGCTCGGCTGTGAAGGGCCTGGAGCCTTGAGATCATCCCTAATAGGGACTGACATAGTGTCGCCAGCAGGGTTGTGGTTATGACCAGAATCCCCTTTACTCAGGGACTCACGGACCACCTTTCTGACCAGTGCTTCCACTTGTTGGTCTCCACCCTCTCTTTCTTATGCGACTTTAGAAAAGCATCGCTCGCAGAGCGATTTGCCTTCAGGAACCTGGGCCCCGCATACCCAGCAGGCTTTCCTCACAGAGCGGCTGGAGTGGTGGTGAGAGTGACGCCCAGAGGTGGTTTTAGACTCCTATCTGTGGTACCTAGATCTAAAGGAAGATCTATGACGTCTGGACCTTGAAGAGGAGTGACAACGTTGAGACCTAGGACGGTCTTTGCCGTGCTTTGGTGTTCAGACCTAGAAGAGCTGAGTGAAAAAGAAAGGGTTAAGAGCTCCTGAATGAGTGACCCCAAGCATCACAGGTAGAAAAGAAATAAATCCTACCTGCAGTGCAAGGGTTGGCCACAAGAGGGTGGTGACAGATCCATGGCAAGGCAGTTTGAAAGTGAAATGAATCATTAAAGCCTTATGAGAAACAGGAGTGACAACAGGCATGAGAGAGCACATAACAAAACATAGCCAGCACCCAGGGAGCCTGCAGAAAACAATTTACCTTGTAAACCAGAGCCCAGTGCCTGGGTAAACACCGCATAAGCCTGCAAGTCATCCCAAATAATAGCTGCTTTGACAGCTATTTAAATCTGCCACCGTTAACGATGTCACCGCCCCACAGCGCGCCTGCGCCGGAAAAAGTTGCCATCCGGTGGCAGACAATCGAATGCGCGACCGCCGCCGCCATTTTGGCGAAACTGCGCCTGCACGAACCAAGCACGGAATCTTCGTTCGCGGCCTGCGGATGCGCAGCGATTTCCTGAAACGGCGAACTGGAACGCAGCTGCGCTCCAGCCGCCGTGGCCACTCACTGGAGCTTGATAGAAAATAAAGAGACACACAAAACACAGAGATACGGCTGCCATATAAAAGGAATATCTTTGTACATTACCACCACCACGGCACGATCCGGACCAGAACCTGGGACTGGGGAGCTGTTCGCTCGACCCACCGCATGATCGGGCGTTTACAAAGCCTCCCGCTAATAGCTGGGACGTTTGGCCATATTGCCGCTTGCCTGCCAATGGCCAGGTTAGTAAGCTCTTCATGGTATCACATCATATTGCCCATGTCCACCTGCTAATAGCTAGGATTGCTGGACTGCAGAGAGGATCACCGCTAACCACCAACGTATCACCGTGCACACCGCCAGGCCTGGATTACAGAAAAACTTCATGAAAAGGTAAGACTATATCTTGGTCCTAGGAGGAGGACAAAAAAAGGAACACGGCCTCTGGCCCAGAGCAAAGATTTATGGGAGTAGGGTCCTATGAGGTATGAGGGGCGGGATTAACCCACACGTAGGCTGCCATGGAGTCTGTCAGGAAAACACTGTTTGCTTTAACCAATTATAAAGTGTGAGTTTGAGTTTGGCTTCAGTTTGTTAAAATTGCTAATAAATTTAACACTATCCTCCCCGCAGACTGACAATGCTGCTGTCTGCTGTGCCTCCTGTGCTCATTCATCCAGATCTGTCATCCAGATCTGTGTGTATACAGAAGTCCTTTGGAAAAAAATCCAAAGTACAAACACGCATGCTCAGAAGCAATGCTAACCATAACACAACATTAGCAGAAGTTGCCCAAAGGGTGGCACTAAAGAGCTGTAAAACCACGTAGTTTCGTGTTTGTTGGCCGACAATTCTTTGCCGTTTGTATGCAAGACAAGTTCATGGCCAACGCCCTTCAGACAAAAGTCCTCCGATTGTGTGTTCCAGGCTTAAAGTGGATGTAAAGCCACTCTCATCCTTTCTAAACTACTGCCATAGTGCTGATCTATAAGGATATAGATGCCTCCTGCATGTATCCTTATCTGTCAAATGTCTCCCCTCTGTCTGTTATGAGAACTGAAAAACTGCAGATTCTGTGGGTGGATCTGTTGTCTGGAGCTCAGTGGGTGGAGTTGTGATGTCAGTAGACTCCCCGCCACACTCTACAATCCCCTTGTCAACATGCATTTTCTCTTGTGTATTCCTTATGCTTTGATCACTAACATCCAGTCAAAATCCAGAAAAGTATCCACATGACTTCAGAAAAGGAGTGGGGATGGGAATTAAAAAATAATACCTGTCTAAAGCTAGTGCAGGAGATATGTAAATAACCTGTCACTCACAGCAAGGGGGCGGAACGGACAAAAGTTCTCCTGTTTGTCTGTTTATCTCACTGAAAAAAGAAAAGAGGATTGCTCAGAACTGGATTAACTCTTTGTGGCAAGACTGGGCACAGATGATAGGAATTTTTATACACTACATTGTGACAGCAAAAAAAATAATAATTTTTTTGGGGTTTACATCCACTTTAAGGCTGGGTTCACACTAGTCCGGTGCGAATTGCAGCTTTGGTTTTCCTGCGAAGATAAAAATGATTAATTCTCCGTTGTAGCTGTGGATCAGCTGACCTGGGAGAGGGGGAGGTGTAGAGGGAGGGGGGAGAACATTTCTGTTCAGAACGGAACACATCTGCGAATCAGATGCATTCCCATTGAAGATTATGTGCCTGCACTTCGCACCGCACTGCCTAGAAAACACACACGATTTTTGTGCAATGCGGAGTGCAGATGCAGCGCACATATGTGAACCAGACCCATTGAAAATAACATGCTTTCAAATGTTCTGCAAATTGGATGCGGTGTAAGCCGCATCTGATCGCAATAGTATGAACCCAGCATCAAAAAAGAAAATGAATACATCCACCACTTGGTTTGGTAAGCTGCGACATATGAAATTTTTGGCTTTGGGTTTAATACCGCTTTTACCACTTAAGCCCCGGACCATCTTGTAGCTAAAGGACCAGAGGTGTTTTCAGAATTTGGCACTGCGCTGCTTTAACTGGAAATTGTGCGGACATGCAATGTTGTACCCAAATTAAATTTGCGTCCTTTTCTTCCCACAAATGGAGCTTTCTTTTAATGGTATTTGATTGCCTCTGCGATTTTTATTTTTTGCGATATAAATGGAAAAAGACTGAAAATTTTGAAAAAAAATGATATTTTCTACTTTTTGTTATAAGAAAAATCAAATAAACTCAATTTTAGTCATACATTTAGGCCAAAATGTATTCAGCCACATGTCTTTAGTAAAAAAAATTTCAATAAGCGTATATTTATTGGTTTGCGCAAAAGTTATAGCGTCTACAAACTAGGGTACATTTTCTGGAATTTACACAGCTTTAAATTTATGACTGCCTATCTCATTTCTTGAGGTGCTAAAATGGCAGGGCAGTACAAAACCCCCCCAAATGACCCCATTTTGGAAAGTAGACATCCCAAGGAAATTGCTGAGAGGCATGTTGAGCCCATTGAATATTTTTTTTTTGTCTCAAGTGATTGAATAATGACAAAAAAAAAAAAAAAAAAAATTACAAAAAGTTGTCACTAAATGATATATTGCTCACACATGCCATGGTTATATGTGGAATTGCACCCCAAAATACATTTTGCTGCTTCTCCTGAGTACGGGGATACCACATGTGTGGGACTTTTTGGGAGCCTAGCCGCGTACGGGCCCCCGAAAACCAAGCACCGCCTTCAGGATTTCTAAGGGCATACATTTTTGATTTCACTCCTCACTACTTATCACAGTTTCGAAGGCCATAAAATGCCAAAATAGCACAAACCCCCCCCCCCCCAATTACCCCATTTTAGAAAGTAGACACTCCAAGGAAATTGCTGAGAGGCATGTTGCGCCCATTGAATATTTTTTTTTCTTGTCCCAAGTGATTGAATAATGACAAAAAAATTTATAAAAAATTACAAAAAGTTGTCACTAAATGATATATTGCTCACACATGCCATGGTTATATGTGGAATTTCACCCCAAAATACATTTTGCTGCTTCTCCTGAGTACGGAGATACCACATGTGTGGGACTTTTTGGGAGCCTAGCCGCGTACGGGGCCCCGAAAACCAAGCACCGCCTTCAGGATTTCTAAGGGCATACATTTTTGATTTCACTCCTCACTACCTATCACAGTTTCGAAGGCCATAAAATGCCAAAATAGCACAAACCCCCCCCCCAAATTACCCCATTTTGGAAAGTAGACACCCCAAGCTATTTTCTGAGAGGCATGGTGAGTATTTTACAGCTCTAATTTGTTTTTGAAAATGAAGAAAGCAAATCTTTTTTTTTTCCCAAATTTCAAAACTTTTTGACAAAAAGCGATATCTGCAACATACTCACTATACCTCTCAGGATATAGCTTGGGGTGTCTACTTTCCAAAATGGGGTCATTTTGGGGGGTTTTGTGCCATCTGGGCATTCCATGGCCTCCGAAACTGTGATAGGCAGTGAGAAGTGAAATTAAAAAATTTACACCCCTAGAAAGCCTGAAGGAGGTGCTTGGTTTTTGGGGTCCCGTACACGGCTAGGCTCCCAAAAAGTCTCACACATGTGGTATCCCCGTACTCAGGAGAAGCAACAGAATGTATTTTGGGGTGCAATTCCACATATGCCCATGGCAAGTTTGAGCAATATATCATTTAGTAACAACTTTGTGCAAAAAAAAAATGGTCTTTTTTCCGCAACTTGTGTCAACATATAAAATATTCCATGGACTCGACATGCCTCTCAGTATATAGCTTGGGGTGTTTACTTTCCAAAATGGGGTCATTTGGGGGGGGGGGGGTTTGAACTGTCCTGGCATTTTATATACAACATTAGGAAGCTTACATCCACTCTTCTAACCACTTGAAGACAAAGCCCTTTCTGACACTTTTTGTTTACATGAAAACATTTTTTTTTTTGCAAGAAAATTATGTTGAACCCCCAAACATTATATATTTTTTTAAAGCAAAGGCCCTACAGATTAAAATGGTGGGTGTTGCATTTTTTTTTTCCACACAGTATTTGCGCAGCGATTTTTCAAACGCATTTTTTTGGGGAAAAAATACACTTTTTTTAATTTAAATGCACTAAAACACACTATATTGCCTAAATGTTTGATGAAATAAAAAATATAATCTTAGGCCGAGTACATAGATACCAAACACGACATGCTTTAAAATTTCGCACAAACGCGCATTGGCGACAAACTACGTACATTTTTAAAGCCTTTAAAAGCCTTTACAGGTTACCACGTTAGATTTACAGAGGAGGTCTACTGCTAAAATGACTGCCCTCGATCTGACCTTCGCGGTGATACCTCACATGCATGGTGCAATTGCTGTTTACATATGATGCCAGACCCACGCTTGTGTTCGCCATTGCGCAAGAGCAGGGCAGGACAGGGGTCCTTTTTTTTATTATTATTATTAATTTTGCTTTTTTATTTTATTTTTAAACTGTTCCTTCCATATTTTTTTTTAATCATTTTTATTGTTATCTCAGGGAATGTAAATATCCCCTATGATAGCAATAGGTAGTGACAGGTACTCTTTTTAAAAAAAAACTGGGGTCTATTAGACCCTAGATCTTTCCTCTGCCCTCAAAGCATCTGACCACACCAAGATCGGTGTGATAAAATGCTTTCCCAATTTCCCAATGGCGCTTTTTATATCCGGGGGGGGGGGGACATTCCCTCCCACTGCTTGTAAAAGCAGTCCAGAGGCTAATTAGCCACTAGGATTGCTTTTACATGAAAGCCGGCCGCTGGCTGAAAAGAATGATACCAAGATGATACCTAAACCCGCAGGCATCAATCTGGTATAACCATTCAAATCCAGCAACATACCAGTACGTTGCTGGTCCTTGTTGGACATGTATTGTAATCTTTTTTTTCATGCAGCCTGTTGGCTGAACGAAAAAAAAAGATTGATCGGTGGGTATGCCCACCATTAGAATACCGCCATTCATCCACCCACTTCTAATGATGGGCATACATACACCATTTATATATGCCGAAGCATGGGGGCATCTTCCCGCAAAAGTTATGCCGCGTACACATGGTCAGACTTTTCCACGGGCAAGCCTCCGTCGGAATTTCGACCGTATGTACGCGGCATTAGGAGCAAAATCGCTCCTCCGCCCCTGCTGCCCCAATACTTCGGCATATTTGCTTTTTTTTTTTAACTGTGGTGGTGAAATCACCTCCTACAGCACTGGAGTCGCAGGGATCAGGCCTGTCTCTGCGAACGCTGCAGTTATGTGTGTTGTGTTTTGTAAGTGACAGTGATCGATCGATACTGCACTTGGGTGGCCTGGGCTGGACGGAGGGGCAAAACGCAGGTGCTAGCAGGTATCTGGGCTGATCCCGCTAACACTGCGTTTTTGGGAACCCTAAACTGCTGGGGACGCTAGTATAGATCTGATCAGATCAGATATTGATCTGTTCAGATACTATACCACTAAGGGAGGTGTATGCTTCACGTGTGGGTGTTGGCATTACTGGCACTAACCTGACGCTGCCTGGGGTGTGACGCAAGGTTAACTAGGGGCAATTAGGGGGTTAAAACCTTTATTAGATAATATATGGGGGTACCTGATGCTATAAAAACCTGCGGCGAACCTAAAAAAAAAAACTGGCTATCTATCGGCACCAGCATAACTAATACAGCGTTTAGAAAAACGATCACTTAGTGACACTGGCAAAAGGGGGTGAAAGGGTTACCTGGGGGGGCGATCAAGGGGGTTAAACCTTTATTAGGTAATATATGGGGGTACCCGATGCTATAAAAACCTGCCGCGAACCTAAAAAAAATAACTGGCTACCTATCGGCATCACCGACAATAAGACAGCGATCAGAAAAACGATCGCTTGGCGACAGTGGTGATAGGGGGTGAAAGGGTTACCTGGGGGGCGATCAAGGGGGTTAAACCTTTATTAGGTAATATATGGGGGTACCTGACGCTATAAAAACCTGCGGCGAACCTAAAAAAAATAACTGGCTACCTATCAGCATCACCGACAATAAGACAGCGATCAGAAAAACGATCGCTTAGCGACAGTGGTGATAGGGGGTGAAAGGGTTACCTGGGGGGCGATCAAGGGGGTTAAACCTTTATTAGGTAATATATGGGGGTACCCGACGCTATAAAAACCTGCGGCGAACCTAAAAAAAATAACTGGCTACCTATCGGCATCACTGACAATAAGACAGAGATCAGAAAAACGATCGCTTAGCGACAGTGGTGATAGGGGGTGAAAGGGTTACCTGGGGGGTGATCAAGGGGGTTAAACCTTTATTAGGTAATATATGGGGGTACCTGACGCTATAAAAACCTGCGGCGAACCTAAAAAAAATAACTGGCTACCGATCGGCATCACCGACAATAAGACAGCGATCAGAAAAACGATCGCTGAGCGACAGTGGTGATAGGGGGTGAAAGGGTTATCTGGGGGGCGATCAAAGGGGTTAAACCTTTATTAGGTAATATATGGGGGTACCTGACGCTATAAAAACCTGCGGCGAACCTAAAAAAAAATAACTGGCTACCTATCGGCATCACCGACAATAAAACAGCGATCAGAAAAACGATCGCTTAGCGACGGCGGTGCTAGGGGGTGAAAGGGATATCTGGGGGGTGATCAGGGGGTTAAACCTTTATATGGGGGGGTTAGGGGGCTACACTGGACCTAAAACTAAACTGTAGTGACACTTTTACAGTCACAAATGTCACTGATTGCAGTGATCAGTAAATAAATGGTCACTGCAATCAGTGACACTGTGACTGGGGGCTGGGGGGTGATCTGGGGGGTGTCTGGGGGGCCTGGGGGGGCGATTTGTGTGCCTATGTGTCCTGGTGTCAGTGTGCTGTTTGTGCACTAACCTGTGTGTCTTCTCTTGTACGGCGCTCGGTATATGTGAGCGCCGCATGAGAGATGACATCACTTCCTCTGCCTGTGTAAACACTACACAGCAGAGGAAGCTTTCTCATTCGCCGGGAGCGATCGCGAGGGGGTGGCCGGAATCGAACGGCCGTCCCCTCATCTCGGATCGCTCCCCAACAGAAAACGACCGCTCACTGTATAGGAGGGGGGTCCGATCGGACCCCCCAACTATACAAAGGCAATCACGTAGATATACCTGACTTTGCCTGTCGGTGCCATTCTGCCGACGTATAACTACAGTGGGCGGTCGTTAAGTGGTTAAAACCACTTCACGCAAATCGCCGTACCCGTATGTCAGTACTTTGCCGCTAAATACCGGGGTTATGGCAGCAGCTAGCTGCCATAACCCCGGTACTTTTGGGGGTTACTTTTTCTTTGGGATAAAAGTGGTCTCTGTGGCGGATTCGCCGCGTGATCACTTTTACTGGTGGCAGGAGAGGTGACAGGCCCCCTCCCGCCACGCTCTGGTCATTTCTGGTAGCGGCGGAGACGATCGCGTCCTTTTCCCGTGGATGCCTGGTTGCCGACTGAGGGGAAGATGGCCCCCGCTCGGCTCCATAGCATGGGAGGGCGGAAGCGACTTAAAACATCACTTCCACCCATAGCTCTTAAAGGAGAGTTTTTTTTTTTTCTTTCAAGTGACTTTTTTTTTTACTTTATTGCATTTTAGTCTAAATATGAGATGTGAGGTCTTTTTGACCCCAGAACCTGATATTTAAGAGGCCCTGTCATGCTTTTTTTCTATTACAAGGGATGTTTACATTCCTTGTAATAGGAATACAAGTGACCCAAACTTTTTTTTTTTTTTTAAAAGACGGTGTCAAAATAAATATAAAAAGTAAAATAAATAAGAACTTTTTTTTTTTAAAGTGCCCCGTCCCGACGAGCTCGAGTGCAGAAGCGAACGCATACGTGAGCAGCGCCCGCGTATGAAAACAGTGTTCAAACCACACAAGTGAGGTATCGCCACGATCGTTAGAGCGAGAGCAATAATTCTAGCCCTAGACCTCCTCTGTAACTCAAACCTGGTAACCTGTAGAAATTTTTCAACTTCGCCTATGGAAATTTTTAAGGGTAAAAGTTTGTCGCCATTCCACGAGCAGGCGTAATTTGACATGTTGGGTATCAATTTACTTGGCGTAACTGGGCTATTTTTACTGTTGTCTTATTTTTTAATTCCAAATGTTTTATTTTTTACAAAAAAAGTGCACTTGTAAGACCGCTGGGGAAATACGGTGTGACAAAAAGTATTGCAACGGCCGACATTTTCTTCTCTAGGGTGTTAGAACCCCCAAACATTATATCTTTTTTTATAAGTAATTTTCTAGCACAGAAAACTGATTTTAACTTGTAAACAACAAGTGTCAAAAAGAGGCTTGGGGCTGAAGTGGTTAACATCCAAGAACATTTTTGGAAAGAATAATACATTGATATGTTATCTTTAATGTCTTTTGTTAAAAATAGATAACAGATATGATTATGAAAACATTCTGTGAAAGGAGATGATGATAAGTAGAGGAATGTTCATTGCTCATTTACTAACTAGTTGCAGGCATTCTGCATTTAAGCCAGTGTTATGGGAATGAAACATTGTGAGCGCTGCCGGTGGACTGTTCCAACATGTGGAAATAATATTGAATGCCTAGAAGAATTTTAATGGTTTATCATGGTTTTTCTACGTTGAATCATTCCAGCAGAAGTTTCTAGCTTTAAAATTGGGCACTAAAGCTGTGGGATTGTGGCTGCATTTGCTTAGGCCCCTTTCACACTGGCTGGGGCGGGGGAGGCGTCGGCGGTAAAGCACCGCTATTTTTAGCGACGCATTACCGTCAATTTTTCGACGCTATTCGGCCACTAGCGGGGTGGTTTTACCTCCCGGTAGCGGCCGAGAAAGGGTTAAAAACCACCGCAAGGCACCGCTGTAGAGGTGCTTTGCCGGCGGTATAGCCGCGGTGCCCATTGATTTCAATGGGCAGGAGCGGTGAAGGAGCGGGATACACACTTCTCCTTCACCGCTCCAAAGATGCTGCTAGCAGGACTGTTTTTAACGTCCTGCTAGCGCACCGCTCCAGTGTGAAAGCACTCAGGGCTTTCACACTGGAGAGACAGCAGCGGCTGTTTCAGGTCAGTTTGCAAGCGCTATTTTTAGCGTTATAGCGCCTGCAAACCGACCCAGTGTGAAAGGGGTCTTAGGGTTCCGACTGCCACATTCCCTACTTCTTACAGGAAAAGTCTTTGCTTTAGTTACAAAAAAGGTCAATGGCTAAATTATTTTTATATATATATATATTAGGGCTGTGGAAATTAACTATTAATTCTTCGATTAATCGATTAATTGCTTTGATCGATCAAAATTCTTTTGATCGATCAAAATTCTTTGGGCTTGCCGTCTCCATCTGAAGGGCTCCTTTGCTGTGTCTTCATATCTGCATGCCGGCGGGACCTTACTATCTGCCACACGCAAGGGCTGTTACACTTCCCTCTATCACTTCCCTCTATCAACCTGGGATTCTACAGCCATCCACTGGGAGTTGTGATAGTTCCCTTCACGGAACATCTACATGCCGACGGACTGATGTTAACCCCTCCTCATCTGGATTCAGCAGTGGTATCGTTGTACACATTTTTATACCAGTATCATACTTGGCTACATGTTTTTATGACGGCTCTTGCTACCGTTTGGTATTACTCGCACCATTTTTCCAGTTTATGTAGCTACATCGATTTTATCTCCAGTGCAATATTTATTTTGTTACCTACTTGAAGACTATAAAAGTTTTAATGCTATTCCCATCGAGCGCTGCCTTTGTGTGTTTTTTGTATCCTGCTATCGATTTTTCCAGTGGTTGGTAGCTGCACTGGGAATCAGCCTGCAAGGAGATCAGCTAAAAGTAGTTGGATATCTATGTGCGTTATAATTAATCGAAATTAGTCGATTAAAAAAAAAACGATTAATCGAACACGAAAATTGTAATCAGTAACAGCCCTAATATATATATATTGTGACAGCAGGAAGGTGGGGTCACCTGGTTGCATCCAGGGGGGTAGATATATTTCGCCCAGATTCAGGCTTTACGCCGACTTATACAACTAGGTGGAGAGTTGTATAAGCCCAGCTGAGGCTAGTGGGCTCATGGATGACTCATACCTCTAGGGAGAGTGTGGGGCGTCGTGCAGACAGGGAGTTGATGAGACCAGCTGAAGCTTGTCAGCTCATTTAGGCCTCTATAAGAACTCCCAGATTCATTAGGTGTTTGCTCATGCCTGGACCCAGACCTGTGTGGACTGTCTAGGGAGAGTGAACCCCTGTGCGGTGAGACAAAGCCTGTGTGGCTATTTGCTTGGACATTTAAAACCAGGGACTTAGGGACTAGGACAGCACTAGGCTGATCCCAGTTGTTAGTTAGGAAACCTGTATGTTTACTCAGAGGTCAAGTTGACCAGGATTTATTTTATTTATGTTTCTTTTGCTTTGCTGTGTTTTGTCACTGTAAATAGAAAATAAACCGCACCTTTTTGATTTTGAAAACCACAACCTCCGTTTGCTGGGCCTGTTTTTGTGTGGGGAGCCCATCCCGGGGGTCACACACACCCGCTGCCGAGCTAACCCCCTCACAGTTGGTGGAGAACCAGTGGCAGTTTTTTTTTAAGCCAGCATGGAGGAGATACTGAAACAGCTGGCTCTAGCAAATGCCAATCAACAGCAGACAAATGCAGGTTTGCAAAGGAGCCTTGCAGCCCAGCAGCAAGCTCACCAACAGAGTCTGGAAGCTCAGCAACAAGCCCAGCAGCAATCTGAGGCCCGCTTCATAGACCTGTTACAGAAGCAAGAGCAGAGACTACAACAAATGGAAGCAGTAATGCAGCAACGTCCGCAGACCAGTGAGGAAAGCCGTCCCACTAATACCGCGTCCTTTGGGGTGAGTCGTTTATTGACAAAAATGACTGGAGAGGATGATCCAGAGGTATTTTTGACAACATTTGAAAGGACCGCTGAAAGAGAAAAGTGGCCTGAGGAGCAGTGGGCTGGACTGGTGGCTCCTCTGTTAACTGGTGAATCGCAGAAAGCTTACTATGACCTAGAGTCTAACCAAGCAAAAGACTATGTGATGCTAAAAGCTGAAATTTTGGCAAGGCTGGGTGTCACCCAGGCTGTCCGGGCTCAGCGTGTGCATAACTGGACTTTCCAGCTTGGAAAACCCCCCAGGTCTCAAATGTATGATCTCATTCACCTGAGCAGAAAGTGGCTACAGCCAGAGACTTTGTCCGCACCAAAGATTGTGGAACGTGTTGTAATGGATCGGTTTTTGAGAGCTCTTCCTACTGCCATCCAAAAGTGGGTAAGCCATGGAGACCCAGAGACGGCCGATGGTCTTGTGGATCGTGTGGAGAAATACTTGGCTACAGAGAACCTGACGGCCTCTTCCAGAGACACTCGGACTTTCCACCCTAAGACCAGACCATCCCCAGGGGCAGATAAGAGGATTCCAAGGGGTGAGGGTGGAGAGAGTGAGAGGGTGGGAGCTCTACCCCAAGTTTGGCGAGAACAGCCTGGGAAATCAGCGGCTCAAGAGGCGGCAAGAAGGATCGTTTGCTACCGCTGCCGGCAAGCGGGACATATTGCAGCCAATTGCCCGGTTGTGGAGGAACCCATGCAGTGTGACTTTCTGACGGGCAGACGTCAGTCGCTGTGTGCGACAGTCGCATGCACTGCCATTCGAGGAACTGAGAAACATTTATGCAAAATGTGTGTTAATGGTAGAAATGTTGTGGTATTGCTGGATTCAGGTAGCCTTGTGACCCTGATAAAGGCTGAGTTAGTTAAAACAGAGGTCTTTGGGAATAGCAAGGTAGCTGTTATTTGTGTGCATGGGGACACCCGAGAGTATCCAGTGACTACAGTGTGTTTCGAGACCCCCAAAGGTACCCTCTCTCATCCAGTGGGCTTAGTATCTCAGTTACCGCATGACGCCATTGTGGGAAGGGATTTTCCGAAGTTCTGGGAACTGTGGGATGATCCTGAGCCCCCCACTGGTGCCCCTATGTACCAGGAATGTGATAGCCAGAACTCCCCTGAGAGTGGTGAGGACTCTCCGGAATTTCCCTTATCAGTATTGGCAGGGGAGACTCAAGAAACTGGAGAGGAGCCCACCTCCTCAGACGAAAACCTACCGTCTGTGGAGTTTTCTGATCTTGAGGTTCACAGGGAAAACTTTGCCACAGAACAGTTGAAAGACCCCGCCCTAATAAAGGCACGGGAAAACGTAGTGAAAATAGATGGCGAGTTAGTGAACCCAGATAATACCTGCACTTACCCATACTTCAGCGTAGAGAAGGACCTACTGTATCGGGTGGCAAAAAGGGCAGAAGAAACCGTTGAGCAGCTTGTGGTGCCCAAACCTTACAGGAAGTTGGTGTTGGAGTTGGCCCATGGGCACATTCTTGGAGGTCATCTGGGGACAGAGAAAACCCGAGAGAGGGTATTACAGAGATTCTATTGGCCGGGGGTGATGAAGGACATAGAAAATTATTGTTCCTCCTGCCCTGTGTGTCAGAGGTCGGCCCCGATGCCACATTTCCGTAGCCCGCTGGTCCCTCTACCCATCATTGAGGTCCCGTTTGAGAGGATCGCCATGGATTTGGTAGGGCCTATAATCAAGTCCGCTAGGGGGCACCAGTACATATTAGTTATAATGGACTATGCCACCCGTTATCCAGAAGCGATCCCTCTCCGAAATACCTCGGCCAAAACCATAGCCAAAGAGCTATCTCTTGTGTTTAGCCGGGTGGGTATTTGTAAAGAACTGCTTACGGACCAAGGTACACCCTTTATGTCCCGGGTAATGAAGGAGCTGTGTAAATTGTTCAAAGTGACGCAATTACGTACATCTGTGTATCACCCCCAAACCGATGGGCTGGTTGAAAGATTCAACAAAACCCTAAAACAAATGTTGAAGAAAGTGGTGGATAGAGATGGAAAGGATTGGGACTGTCTACTTCCTTATCTGATGTTTGCTATTAGGGAGGTGCCCCAATCCTCTACGGGATTCTCCCCCTTTGAGTTACTGTATGGGAGACACCCAAGAGGGCTGTTGGATATTGCCAAGGAAACTTGGGAAAGTGAGAGTTCTCCCCACAGGAGTGTGATTGAGCATGTCGCCCTGATGCAAGACCGAATTGCACAGGTAATGCCCATCGTGAAGGAACATTTGGCCCAAGCGCAGTTAGCACAGCAGAGAGTGTACAACCGTGGAGCCAAGACCCGTACCTTTTCCCCGGGGGATAGGATACTGGTACTTGTCCCTACGGTTGAAAGTAAATTCCTTGCCAAATGGCAAGGCCCCTATGAGATAATGGAAAAAGTGAGCGAAGTGAATTACAAGGTCAGACAACCAGGAAGGCGAAAGCCCGAACAGATCTATCACGTTAATCTGTTGAAAGCCTGGAGGGATAGAGAGTCCCTAGTCGCAGACACTTGGTCACCAGCTCAAACTGGTTGCGTGATTCCTGAGGTTGGAATAGCAGCCACCTTGTCACAACCCCAACAACAGGAGGTTAAGGAGTTTGTGCTTCGCAACAAGGAGGTATTCTCTGAGCTGCTGGGACAAACATCTGGGGTAGAGCATGACATCATTACCCCGCCCGGTGAAAGGGTGAAGTTAAAACCCTATCGGATCCCAGAGGCCCGACGGGAGGCAATACGGGAGGAAGTACAGAAAATGCTGAACTTAGGGGTGATAGAGGAGTCCCAAAGTGATTGGTCTAGTCCCATTGTGTTGGTGCCTAAACCGGATGGGAGCTGGCGATTTTGTAACGATTTTCGTCAGTTGAACAAAGTTACAAAATTTGACACCTACCCCATGCCACGTATAGATGAGTTGATCGACCGGCTGGGAACAGCCCGATACATGACGACTCTTGACCTCACAAAAGGGTATTGGCAAATCCCCCTGGCCAAGTCGGCCAAAGAGAAAACCGCATTTGTAACCCCAGACGGGGCGTTCCAATATAAAAGAATGCCGTTCGGGTTACAGAATGCGCCGGCCACATTCCAGCGGAAAATGGACCAGATGCTGAGGCCCCATCGGAAGTATGCTGCGGCTTACCTGGATGACGTAATTGTCCATAGCACAGATTGGGCCTCACATCTGCCAAAAGTGCAAGCAGTCCTGGACTCTGTTCGGGAAGCGGGGTTTACGGCTAACCCCAAGAAGTGTACCATTGGGCAGGAGGAGGCCAAATATCTTGGGTACACCATTGGGAGGGGAGTAATAAAACCCCAACTCAACAAAGTCGAGGCCATCCAGAGTTGGCCACGTCCCAACAGCAAGAAGCAGGTACGAGCCTTTCTGGGAATCGCTGGGTATTATCGGCGATTCATTCCCCACTTTGCTTCTAAGGCTGTGCCCCTAACCAACCTGACGAAGGGGAAAGGGTCGGTCATGATTAAATGGACCCCCGAGGCTGAGGCAGCATTCCAATTCTTGAAACAAGCCTTATGTAGCCAGCCAGTGTTGTACTCACCCGACTTCTCTAAAGACTTTGTCGTACAAAGTGATGCGTCAGATGTGGGGTTAGGAGCAGTATTGTCCCAGGTCTGGAACGGGGAAGAGCACCCAGTCATTTACCTCAGCAGGAAGTTGAAGTCCCATGAGGTAAATTACGCCACCGTTGAAAAGGAGTGTTTAGCGGTGAAGTGGGCTCTAGATTCCCTTCGGTACTACCTGCTAGGTAGGCACTTTGACATGGTTACGGATCACGCTCCGTTAAAGTGGATGGCTCAAAACAAGGAAACAAATAGAAGAGTGAATAGGTGGTTCCTGGCCCTCCAGGAATTCAACTTCACAGTAAAGCATCGCCCTGGCGTTCAAATGGGGAATGTGGATGCTTTGTCTCGAGTACATGAATGCCTGATTGCTGGTGTTCCAACCCCGAGGTTAAAACAAGAGGGGGGGGTATGTGACAGCAGGAAGGTGGGGTCACCTGGTTGCATCCAGGGGGGTAGATATATTTCGCCCAGATTCAGGCTTTACGCCGACTTATACAACTAGGTGGAGAGTTGTATAAGCCCAGCTGAGGCTAGTGGGCTCATGGATGACTCATACCTCTAGGGAGAGTGTGGGGCGTCGTGCAGACAGGGAGTTGATGAGACCAGCTGAAGCTTGTCAGCTCATTTAGGCCTCTATAAGAACTCCCAGATTCATTAGGTGTTTGCTCATGCCTGGACCCAGACCTGTGTGGACTGTCTAGGGAGAGTGAACCCCTGTGCGGTGAGACAAAGCCTGTGTGGCTATTTGCTTGGACATTTAAAACCAGGGACTTAGGGACTAGGACAGCACTAGGCTGATCCCAGTTGTTAGTTAGGAAACCTGTATGTTTACTCAGAGGTCAAGTTGACCAGGATTTATTTTATTTATGTTTCTTTTGCTTTGCTGTGTTTTGTCACTGTAAATAGAAAATAAACCGCACCTTTTTGATTTTGAAAACCACAACCTCCGTTTGCTGGGCCTGTTTTTGTGTGGGGAGCCCATCCCGGGGGTCACACACACCCGCTGCCGAGCTAACCCCCTCACAATATATATATATATATATATATATATATATAAAAGCATAATTGCACACATTGAGCTGGTTCTCCAAGCTTTGTGTTGTTTAAAAGATTGGTTACCAAGAGTCAACAGCTTCCTAAGGACCTTTTTCTAAACTTAAAAGGGTTTATAACCACTTCCGAACGAGACGCTGCAGTTATACTGCGGCAGGCTGGCCCCCCTGCACGAGCCGTCGTAGATGTACGTCGGGTCTTCAAGATGCCTATGGAGGCACGTGCCTGAAGCGTGTCCCCGGAGCCGATGCTAGTGCCCGGCGGTCGCGATTACCGCCGGGCACCCGCGATTGCTTGTTACAGAACGAGTACGGGGATGTGTGTGTGTGTAAACACAGATCCTGGTTCTCTCAGGGGCGAGGAGACTGATCGTGTGTTCATACAATGTATGAACATGTATGTTCATACAATGTATGAACACCGATCAATCTCTTCCTCCTAGTCAGTCCCATCCCCCCTTCAGTTAGAACACACATTAGGGAACACCGTTAACCCCTTGATCGCCCCCTAGTGTTAACCCCTTCCCTGCCAGTGACATTTTAAGGCTTCATGTACACGGGACGTTTTTACAACCTCTCCTGATCGATTTAACTTGACAGATAGTAACCCATGTTTAAAAACGTCAGTTTTGCCACGTTTACATGCCGCGTTTTGCCACGTTTGCGTTTAGAAGCGTTTAAAATATATATATATATATATATATATATATAGCTTTTTTTTAAATAGCCAAAAACGAAAGACTCATATAAACGAATCGCGGATAAACGCGGGTTACCGCTTTTAGCTGCGTTTAGCCGCGTTTGGCGTCTGAAACGTCGGAAACTTCCGCGTCTGAATTCATTTTTTTGCCTTCAAAGAAAGGCCTATAAATGCAACTGCCTAAAAACGACAGTAAACGAACCTGTGTACATGTACACATAAGATAACATTGAATGAATTCAGGGGCAGTTGAAAAAAGTGTCTAAATGCCTCTGAACGTCCGTTTAGCAGCTGCAGTGTACATGGGGCCTTACAGTAATCAGTGCATTTTTATAGCACTGATCGCTGCATAAATGCCAATGGTCCCAAAAATGTGTCCGATCTGTCCGCCATAATGTCGCAGTCCTGATAAAAATCGCAGATCACAGCCATTACTAGTAAAAAAAATAATAATAATAAAAATGCCATAAAACTACCCCCTATTTTGTAGACGCTATAACTTTTGTGCAAACCAATCAATATACGCTGTGACAGCAGGAAGGTAAAGTCACCTGGTTGCATCCAGGGGGGTAGATATATTTCGCCCAGATTCAGGCTTTACGCCGACTTATACAACTAGGTGGAGAGTTGTATAAGCCCAGCTGAGGCTAGTGGGCTCATGGATGACTCATACCTCTAGGGAGAGTGTGGGGCGTCGTGCAGACAGGGAGTTGATGAGACCAGCTGAAGCTTGTCAGCTCATTTAGGCCTCTATAAGAACTCCCAGATTCATTAGGTGTTAGCTCATGCCTGGAACCAGACCTGTGTGGACTGTCTAGGGAGAGTGAACCCCTGTGCAGTGAGACAAAGCCTGTGTGGCTATTTGCTTGGACATTTAAAACCAGGGACTTAGGGACTAGGACAGCACTAGGCTGATCCCAGTTGTTAGTTAGGAAACCTGTATGTTTAGTCAGAGGTCAAGTTGACCAGGATTTATTTTGTTTATGTTTCTTTTGCTTTGCTGTGTTTTGTCACTGTAAATAGAAAATAAACCGCACCTTTTTGATTTTGAAAACCACAACCTCCGTTTGCTGGGCCTGTTTTGTGTGGGGAGCCCATCCCGGGGGTCACACACACCCGCTGCCGAGCTAACCCCCTCACAGTTGGTGGAGAATGCGGGCAGTTTTTTTCAAGCCAGCATGGAGGAGATACTGAAACAGCTGGCTCTAGCAAATGCCAATCAACAGCAGACAAATGCAGGTTTGCAAAGGAGCCTTGCAGCCCAGCAGCAAGCTCACCAACAGAGTCTGGAAGCTCAGCAACAAGCCCAGCAGCAATCTGAGGCCCGCTTCATAGACCTGTTACAGAAGCAAGAGCAGAGACTACAACAAATGGAAGCAGTAATGCAGCAACGTCCGCAGACCAGTGAGGAAAGCCGTCCCACTAATACCGCGTCCTTTGGGGTGAGTCGTTTATTGACAAAAATGACTGGAGAGGATGATCCAGAGGTATTTTTGACCACATTTGAAAGGACCGCTGAAAGAGAAAAGTGGCCTGAGGAGCAGTGGGCTGGACTGGTGGCTCCTCTGTTAACTGGTGAATCACAGAAAGCTTACTATGACCTAGAGCCTAACCAAGCAAAAGACTATGTGATGCTAAAAGCTGAAATTTTGGCAAGGCTGGGTGTCACCCAGGCTGTCCGGGCTCAGCGTGTGCATAACTGGACTTTCCAGCTTGGAAAACCCCCCAGGTCTCAAATGTATGATCTCATTCACCTGAGCAGAAAGTGGCTACAGCCAGAGACTTTGTCCGCACCAAAGATTGTGGAACGTGTTGTAATGGATCGATTTTTGAGAGCTCTTCCTACTGCCATCCAAAAGTGGGTAAGCCATGGAGACCCAGAGACGGCCGATGGTCTTGTGGATCGTGTGGAGAAATACTTGGCTACAGAGAACCTGACGCCTCTTCCAGAGACACTCGGACTTTCCACCCTAAGACCAGACCATCCCCAGGGGCGGATAAGAGGATTCCAAGGGGTGAGGGTGGAGAGAGTGAGAGGGTGGGAGCTCTACCTCAAGTTTGGCGAGAACAGCCTGGGAAATCAGCGGCTCAAGAGGCGGCAAGAAGGATCGTTTGCTACCGCTGCCGGCAAGCGGGACATATTGCAGCCAATTGCCCGGTTGTGGAGGAACCCATGCAGTGTGACTTTCTGACGGGCAGACGTCAGTCGCTGTGTGCGACAGTCGCATGCACTGCCATTCGAGGAACTGAGAAACATTTATGCAAAATGTGTGTTAATGGTAGAAATGTTGTGGTATTGCTGGATTCAGGTAGCCTTGTGACCCTGATAAAGGCTGAATTAGTTAAAACAGAGGTCTCTGGGAATAGCAAGGTAGCTGTTATTTGTGTGCATGGGGACACCCGAGAGTATCCAGTGACTACAGTGTGTTTCGAGACCCCCAAAGGTACCCTCTCTCATCCAGTGGGGTTAGTATCTCAATTACCGCATGATGCCATTGTGGGAAGGGATTTTCCGAAGTTCTGGGAACTGTGGGATGATCCTGAGCCCCCCACTGGTGCCCCTATGTACCAGGAATGTGATAGCCAGAACTCCTCTGAGAGTGGTGAGGACTCTCCAGAATTTCCCTTGTCAGTATTGGCAGGGGAGACTCAAGAAACTGGAGAGGAGCCCACCTCCTCAGACGAAAACCTACCGTCTGTGGAGTTTTCTGATCTGGAGGTTCACAGGGAAAATTTTGCCACAGAACAGTTAAAAGACCCCGCCCTAATAAAGGCACGGGAAAACGTAGTGGAAATAGATGGCGAGTTAGTGAACCCAGATAATACCTGCACTTACCCATACTTCAGCGTAGAGAAGGACCTACTGTATCGGGTGGCAAAAAGGGCAGAAGAAACCGTTGAGCAGCTTGTGGTGCCCAAACCTTACAGGAAGTTGGTGTTGGAGTTGGCCCATGGGCACATTCTTGGAGGTCATCTGGGGACAGAGAAAACCCGAGAGAGGGTATTACAGAGATTCTATTGGCCTGGGGTGATGAAGGACATAGAAAATTATTGTTCCTCCTGCCCTGTGTGTCAGAGGTCGGCCCCGATGCCACATTTCCGTAGCCCGCTGGTCCCTCTACCCATCATTGAGGTCCCGTTTGAGAGAATCGCAATGGATTTGGTAGGTCCTATAATCAAGTCCGCTAGGGGGCACCAGTACATATTGGTTATAATGGACTATGCCACCCGTTATCCAGAAGCGATCCCTCTCAGAAATACCTCGGCCAAAACCATAGCCAAAGAGCTATCTCTTGTTTTTAGCCGGGTGGGTATTTGTAAAGAACTGCTTACGGACCAAGGTACACCCTTTATGTCCCGGGTTATGAAAGAGCTGTGTAAATTGTTCAAAGTGACGCAATTGCGTACATCTGTGTATCACCCCCAAACCGATGGGCTGGTTGAAAGATTCAACAAAACCCTAAAACAAATGTTGAAGAAAGTGGTGGATAGAGATGGAAAGGATTGGGACTGTCTACTTCCTTATTTGATGTTTGCTATTAGGGAGGTGCCCCAATCCTCTACGGGATTCTCCCCCTTTGAGTTACTGTATGGGAGACACCCAAGAGGGCTGTTGGATATTGCCAAGGAAACTTGGGAAAGTGAGAGTTCTCCCCACAGGAGTGTGATTGAGCATGTCGCCCTGATGCAAGACCGAATTGCACAGGTAATGCCCATCGTGAAGGAACATTTGGCCCAAGCGCAGTTAGCACAGCAGAGAGTGTACAACCGTGGAGCCAAGACCCGTACCTTTTCCCCGGGGGATAGGATACTGGTACTTGTCCCTACGGTTGAAAGTAAATTCCTTGCCAAATGGCAAGGCCCCTATGAGATAATGGAAAAAGTGAGCGAAGTGAATTACAAGGTCAGACAACCAGGAAGGCGAAAGCCCGAACAGATCTATCACGTTAATCTGTTGAAAGCCTGGAGGGATAGAGAGTCCCTAGTCGCAGACACTTGGTCACCAGCTCAAACTGGTTGCGTGATTCCTGAGGTTGGAATAGCAGCCACCTTGTCACAACCCCAACAACAGGAGGTTAAGGAGTTTGTGCTTCGCAACAAGGAGGTATTCTCTGAGCTGCCGGGACAAACATCTGGGGTAGAGCATGACATCATTACCCCGCCCGGTGAAAGGGTGAAGTTAAAACCCTATCGGATCCCAGAGGCCCGACGGGAGGCAATACGGGAGGACGTACAGAAAATGCTGAACTTAGGGGTGATAGAGGAGTCCCAAAGTGATTGGTCTAGTCCCATTGTGTTGGTGCCTAAACCGGATGGGAGCTGGCGATTTTGTAACGATTTTCGTCAGTTGAACAAAGTTACAAAATTTGACACCTACCCCATGCCACGTATAGATGAGTTGATCGACCGGCTGGGAACAGCCCGATACATGACGACTCTTGACCTCACAAAAGGGTATTGGCAAATCCCCCTGGCCAAGTCGGCCAAAGAGGAAACCGCATTTGTAACCCCAGACGGGGCGTTCCAATATAAAAGAAGGCCGTTCGGGTT
The DNA here is from genome assembly GCA_029206835.1 of Rana muscosa. NCBI lineage: Eukaryota > Metazoa > Chordata > Amphibia > Anura > Ranidae > Rana > Rana muscosa. The sequence goes on along the minus strand of CM055116.1, from coordinate 1,196,709,815 downwards.
ACAGAATGCGCCGGCCACATTCCAGCGGAAAATGGACCAGATGCTGAGGCCCCATCGGAAGTATGCTGCGGCTTACCTGGATGACGTAATTGTCCATAGCACAGATTGGACCTCACATCTGCCAAAAGTGCAAGCAGTCCTGGACTCTGTTCGGGAAGCGGGGTTTACGGCTAACCCCAAGAAGTGTACCATTGGGCAGGAGGAGGCCAAATATCTTGGGTACACCATTGGGAGGGGAGTAATAAAACCCCAACTCAACAAAGTCGAGGCCATCCAGAGTTGGCCACGTCCCAACAGCAAGAAGCAGGTACGAGCCTTTCTGGGAATCGCTGGGTATTATCGGCGATTCATTCCCCACTTTGCTTCTAAGGCTGTGCCCCTAACCAACCTGACGAAGGGGAAAGGGTCGGTCATGATTAAATGGACCCCCGAGGCTGAGGCAGCATTCCAATTCTTGAAACAAGCCTTATGTAGCCAGCCAGTGTTGTACTCACCCGACTTCTCTAAAGACTTTGTCGTACAAAGTGATGCGTCAGATGTGGGGTTAGGAGCAGTATTGTCCCAGGTCTGGAACGGGGAAGAGCACCCAGTCATTTACCTCAGCAGGAAGTTGAAGTCCCATGAGGTAAATTACGCCACCGTTGAAAAGGAGTGTTTAGCGGTGAAGTGGGCTCTAGATTCCCTTCGGTACTACCTGCTAGGTAGGCACTTTGACATGGTTACGGATCACGCTCCGTTAAAGTGGATGGCTCAAAACAAGGAAACAAATAGAAGAGTGAATAGGTGGTTCCTGGCCCTCCAGGAATTCAACTTCACAGTAAAGCATCGCCCTGGCGTTCAAATGGGGAATGTGGATGCTTTGTCTCGAGTACATGAATGCCTGATTGCTGGTGTTCCAACCCCCAGGTTAAAACAAGAGGGGGGGGTATGTGACAGCGGGAAGGTAAAGTCACCTGGTTGCATCCAGGGGGGTAGATATATTTCGCCCAGATTCAGGCTTTACGCCGACTTATACAACTAGGTGGAGAGTTGTATAAGCCCAGCTGAGGCTAGTGGGCTCATGGATGACTCATACCTCTAGGGAGAGTGTGGGGCGTCGTGCAGACAGGGAGTTGATGAGACCAGCTGAAGCTTGTCAGCTCATTTAGGCCTCTATAAGAACTCCCAGATTCATTAGGTGTTAGCTCATGCCTGGAACCAGACCTGTGTGGACTGTCTAGGGAGAGTGAACCCCTGTGCGGTGAGACAAAGCCTGTGTGGCTATTTGCTTGGACATTTAAAACCAGGGACTTAGGGACTAGGACAGCACTAGGCTGATCCCAGTTGTTAGTTAGGAAACCTGTATGTTTAGTCAGAGGTCAAGTTGACCAGGATTTATTTTGTTTATGTTTCTTTTGCTTTGCTGTGTTTTGTCACTGTAAATAGAAAATAAACCGCACCTTTTTGATTTTGAAAACCACAACCTCCGTTTGCTGGGCCTGTTTTGTGTGGGGAGCCCATCCCGGGGGTCACACACACCCGCTGCCGAGCTAACCCCCTCACAACGCTTATTGCGATTTTTTTTTTTTACCAAGAATATGTAGAAGAATACATATCGGCCTAAACTAAGGAAAAAATTTGTTTTTGTTTTTTTTAAAAGTTGGGGATATTTATTATAGCAAAAAATAAAAGATAGTGTTTTTTTTTTCAAAATTGTCGCTCTTCTTTTGTTTATAGCGCAAAAAAAACAATAGAGGTGATCAAATATCACCAAAAGAAAGCTCTAATTGTGGGAAAAAAAGGACGTCAATTTTGTTTGGCTACAGCGTCGCACGACCGCGCAATTGTCAGTTAAAGCGATGCAGTGCCGTATCGCTAAAAATGGCCTAGTCATTGAGCAGCCAAATCTTTCGGGGCTGAAGTGATTAAAACTTAAAGCGGAGTTCCACCCAAAAATGGAACTTCCGCTTTAAGTGATGGCATGTCATTTTTTTGGGGGGGAGCAGATACCCTCTGATACAGCTTCCACTTCCTCCTGGGGCACCGCAGGTAAGTTCACCTCTCCCCCCTCCCTCTCGGCAATCATCTGGGACACGTCACAGGTCCCAGATGACTGCCCGGCCAGTCACGGTGCGCAGCGCGGCTCGCGCATGCGCAGTGTGTGCCTGGCTGTGAAGCCACAGCCGGGCGCCAACAGTGACAATGCCGGCGCCACAGAGAGGAGGGGGAGACGAGCGGGGCTTCATTCCCCCGCATCGCTGGAACCTGGGACAGGTAAGTGTCCGATTAATAAAAGTCAGCAGCTACACTTTTTGTAGCTGCTGACTTTTATATGGGTGGAACTCCGCTTTAAAGGGGTTGTAAACCTTTGTGTTTTTTCACCTTAATGCATCCTATGCATTAAGGTGAAAAAACTTCTGTCACTGAAACGCCCCCGGGTTTTACTCACCTGAGCCCCGTAATTCCCACGGCGGAGACACGTTCTTCCTCTGCCCGGGGTTCTCGGCTCGATTAGATAGATTGATAGCAGCACAGCCATTGGCTCCCGCTGCTGTTAATCAAATCCAATGACGTGGGCGCCGGGGGGGGCGGGCCGAGTCTGACATTCTGTGTCTATGGACGCAAATGCTGGATTCAGGAGGGCGCCGGGGGACCCCAGAAGATGATCGGGGCCACTCTGTGCAAAACTAACTGCACAGTGGAGGTAAGTATGACGTTTGTTATTTAAAAAAACAAAAAAACAACCCCTTTAACCACTTGACAACTGGGCACTAAACCCCCTTCGTGCCCGGAACAATTTTCAGCTTTCAGCGCTGACGCACTTTGAATGACCATCGCGCGGTCATACAACGCTGTACCCAAATGATATTTTTATCATTTTTTCCCCACAATAGTGATGAGCCGAACACCCCCGGGTTCGGTTCGCACCAGAACCCGCGAACGAACCGAAAGTTCGTACGAACATTAGAACCCTATTAAATACAATGGATGCGAACGTTCGAATTCTAAAGTGCTAATTATAATGACTATTATGCATGTTATTGTCCTAAAAAGGGTTTGGGAACCCGGGTTCTGCACCAGGGGACATGTATCAATGCAAAAAGAAGTTTTAAAAACGGTCGTTTTTCGGGAGCAGTCATTTTAATGATGCATAAAGTGAAAAAAAAAAGTCAAATATTCCTTTAAATATCGTACCTGGGGGGTGTCTAAAGTATGCCTGTGAAGTGCCACGTGTTTCCCGTGTTTAGAACTGTCCCTGCACAAAATGACACTTCTAAAGGAAAAAAAAGCCATTTAAAACTGCTTGCGGCTTTAATGTAATGTCTGGTCCCGGTAATATGGATGAAAATCTTTAAGAAAAATGGCATAGCTACCCCATGACCCCCCCCCCCCTACCCCAGCCCATTACCAGCCCCTTTGGGTCTTGTATGGATATTAAGGGGAACACCGCACACAAAATAAAAAAGGCCCTATATACTCTGAACAGCCGTATACAGGCGGTGCATACAAGACAGGGACTGTAGGTTTGTTCTTATGTAGAATGTGTTTGTAATTTTGAACAGGTACATTGTTTAAGTGTAGCTCCAGCCCAAAAATCTATTTTTAAACTTTTTGGAAAACATAGGTAAGGGTTATCACCCCTGTAACATTTGTTTTGCTGTCTGTGCCCCTGTTCAGAACATTTCACCTCACTTTCCGTCCCAATGACAACTGTTTTTGAAATGTGGTGTTTTTCTTGAAACAAGGATTGGTGATAAAGCATCAGTACAGAGGAGACACCTTTCTCCCATATTAATTCTTACAGGAGAGAATTTTCCTTCCTAGGGGTAGATTTCCTCTCACTTCCTGTTGTCTTCTTGCGTTTGCAAGTAGGAGTCGTTTGTAAGTTGGATGTTTGAAAGTAGGGACCTGCCGTATATACTCTGCAGAAATAGGCCCCTTAGTTGTTGGTGTTGGCACAACACTGTAAGCACTCACAGTTACTCTTGGTTGGTGCTGGAACGCCCTGCTGTCAACTATTATATCAGGAATTGTAATTACATATAATTGTTGAACAGTGGTAGTAAAAATTGGGCCTTTGATGGTGGTGCTGGTGCCACAACACTGTAACACTCTTGGTGGGTGCAGCAATGGGCCCTGCTGTGAATTATTAGATCAAGAATTGTAATTGCATGCCCCTGTTGAACAGGGGCTGAAAAATTGGGCCTTTCGTGGTGGTGGTGGTGGTGGTGGTGTTGCCACAACACTGTAAGCCCTCAGAGTTACTCTTGGTGGGTGCAGCAATGGGCCCTGCTGTGAATTATTAGATCAAGAATTGTAATTACATGCCCCTGTTGAACAGGGGCTGAAAAATTGGGCCTTAGGCACTGGTGGCACAACACTACAACCCCTCACAGATACTGTACTTGGAGCACAGCAATGAGCCCTGTTGCAAAGTATTGCTTCAAAAATTGTAATGACACGCCCCTGTTAAACAGGGGCTGAAAAATTGGGCCTTAGGCACTGGTGGCACAACACTCCAACCCCTCACAGATACTGTACTTGGAGCACAGCAATGAGCCCTGTTGCAAAGTATTGCTTCAAAAATTGTAATGACACGCCTCTGTTAAACAGGGGCTGAAAAATTGGGCCTTAGGCACTGGTGGCACAACACTCCAACCCCTCACAGATACTGTACTTGGAGCACAGCAATGAGCCCTGTTGCAAAGTATTGCTTCAAAAATTGTAATTACACGCCCCTGTTAAACAGGGGCTGAAAAATTGGGCCTTAGCCACTGGTGGCGGCACCCATAAACAAAAATGATCTTCCAAGCTATCATCATCAATCGTATCATTGAGGACTCGGAGGAGGAGGATAGCCAGTCAACATAACAGCACAGGCACTCAGCATTAGCATCAGTCTTGAAGGGATGTGACATGTTAAAATCAATTAGTCTGTTATATCAGCATCAGGTGTGTGGTAGCTGGTGGTGATCCAAGACTGGTTCATCTTGATGAAAGTCAGTCGATCACCCGAGTCGGTGGACAGGCGCACCCTGTGATCCGTGACAAATCCTCCAGCAGCACTGAATGTGCGTTCCGAAAGAACGCTGGATGCAGGACAGGCCAGTAGCTCAATTGCATACTGTGCAAGCTCTGGCCAGTGATCCATCCTCAAGACCCAGTAAGCCAGAGGATTTTCGGTGGGGAAGGTGTCCAAGTCTGACCTTGCCCCTAGATATTCCTGCACCATGTTTATCAGACGCTGGCGATGGTTGCTGGAACCGATCATACTTTGGGGCTGCGGACTAAAGAATTGTCTGAACGCATCGGTCAGACGGCCACCTTCCCCACCGCTCCTTCTTTGACTGGCCGAAGCCTCAGCAACTCGTTGTCCAGGACCAGGAGTTTGTAACCTCCCAGTCTCTGGGAACGCGTTGCACAGACCTTTCTGCAAGGCCTCCCGGAGTTGTCTCATCCTCTGCTCCCTCTGCGACGGTAACATAAGGTCCGCAACCTTACCCTTGTACCGTGGATCAAGGAGAGTGGCCAGCCAGTAATGGTCCCTCTCCTTGATCCGAAGAATACGAGGATCCTTCCGCAGACTTTGCAGGATCAGGGAGGCCATGCAGCGTAGGTTTGCTGAGGCATTCGGTCCGGAGTCTTCTGGGTCACTAAGGACGACATGATCCGCAGCCACCTCCTCCCAGCCACGTACAAGTCCACTGGTTTCTTGGGACTGTAAATCATCCCTAAAAGACTGCTGCTGATGATGCTGAGTGCCAGCCTCCACCTCCATGCTGACACAATCCTCCTCCTCCTCCTCCTCCTCCTCTTCCTGTGCGATGGGTGGGACAGAAGGAACACTGTCTGGGTAAACGGGGCCTTGAGAGGCAAGGAAGTCCTCCTCTTCCTGCCTCTGTTCTGCCTCAAGTGCCCTGTCCATTATTCCACGCAGTGTGTGCTCCAACAGGTGGACAAGAGGTACAGTGTCACTGATGCATGCACTGTCACTGCTCACCATCCTCGTGGCCTCCTCAAATGGTGCCAGGACAGTGCATGCATCCCTGATCATGCCCCACTGGCGTGGAGAAAAAAAAACAAGCTCCCCTGACCCTGTCCTGGTGCCATAGTCGCACAGGTACTCATTGATGGCCCTCTGCTGCGTGTGCAGCCGCTGCAGCATGGCCAACGTTGAGTTCCACCTGGTGGGCATGTCACATATAAGGCGGTTCTTGGGCAGGTTCAACTCCTTTTGCAGCTCAGCCAGGCGAGCACTGGCATTATAAGATCTGCGGAAATGCACACAGACTTTCCTGGCCTGCCTCAGGACATCCTGTAAGCCCGGGTACCTGCCCAAGAACCGCTGCACCACCAGGTTAAGGACGTGAGCCACACAGGGCACATGGGTCAGTTGTCCCTGTCGGAGGGCGGAGAGGAGGTTGGTGCCATTGTCGCAAACCACCATTCCTGGCTTAAGCTGGCGTGGCGTCAACCACCTCTCGGCCTGGCCCTGCAGAGCAGACAGGACCTCTGCCCCAGTGTGGCTTCTGTCCCCCAAACACACCAGCGCAAGCACGGCATGGCATCTTTTTGCCTGCGTACTTGCGTAGCCCCTTGAACGGCTACGGAGCACCGCTGGTTCAGAGGACAAAGCACAGGAAGAGGCCATGGAGGAAGAAGAAGAGGAGGGGGTGGAGGAGAGAGGTGTGTCACAACCAGTAGCATTTTGGAGGCGTGGCGGTGGAACAACCTCCAACACTACTGCACCTTGTCCTGCATCCTTCCCAGCTGCCAAAAGAGTGACCCAATGGGCCGTGAAAGAAAGGTAACGTCCCTGTCCATGCCTGCTGGACCATGAGTCAGCGGTAATATGCACCTTACCGCTGACCGCCCTGTCCAGCGAGGCCAAGACATTGCCTTCCACATGCCGGTAGAGAGCCGGAATAGCCTTCCGTGAGAAAAAGTGGCGTTTGGGAACCTGCCACTGAGGAACCGCACATTGCACAAACTCACGGAAGGGGGCCGAGTCTACCAACTGAAAAGGCAGCAGTTGAAGCGCTAGCAATTTAGCCAAGCTAGCATTCAACCGCTGGGCATGTGGATGGCTGGGAGTGAACTTCTTTTGACGGTCCAGCAGCTGGGGCAGGGAAATTTGCCTGCTAGAATCGGACGTCGGTGTACTGCTAGCAGAGTGGCTGCAAGTACTTGGCTGTGACACACCTAATTTTACACCTTCATTCCTCTCAGTGCATGTTTCAGAGAGGACTGAAGTTATAGTGGGGTTGGAGATCCCAGCTGATGCGGTGCAAGGAGAGGTCCGCTTTGTTCTTTGGTGTGGGTCTTTGAGGTAGGCTTGCCAACGAGCTGCATGGCAGGTCAACATATGTCTGGTCAGGCATGTGGTACCCAAGCGGCTGATGTTTTGGCCACGCGATATACGCTTGAGACATATGTTGCAAACAGCAGCTGTGCGATCTGATGCACTAGCCTCAAAAAAGGCCCACACCAAAGAACTTTTTGAATGACGGGCAGAGGCAGCGCCCTGCACAGGCGGAGCTCTGCGGTGTGATTCCGTCGGTGTACTGCCCTTACGCTGGCCACCAAAGGGCATCCTGCCTCGTTTGAGATGTGCCTCCTCCTCATCCTCCTCCTCCTCCTCTCTCCTATTAGGCACCCACGTGGAGTCAGTGACCTCATCATCCCCTCCCTCCTCATCACTGGAGCCAATCTGGCAGTATGCTGCAGCTGCTGGAACATGACTGCCAGATTGGTGTCCTTCTTGAGCATCCCCTCTGTCTGCTCTCACGCTACTGCCTTCCTGTAGCTGGGTTTCATCATCAGACCCTTCGAAACGCTGGGCATCCTCCTGGAGCATGTACCCAACACTGTGCTCAAACAGTTCGGGGGACTCCTCAGGAGTAGGACATGGTGGGTCTAGGGAAGGAGTGACTGATGATGAGTCTGACATTGATACCAGGGAAGAGGACGCTTTGGCAGCTGCTTTGCCAGTACCCTGAGCCTGGGTGAGAGAGGATGAGGAGGAGGAGGAGGCTTGGTCATCCACTCTACCAAGTCTTCGGCATGATGTGGCTCAACATGTCCAGCTGCCGAAAAGAAGGACAAGCGTGTCCCATGGCCATGTGCTGATGACAATGCACCTCGTCCACGACCAGCACTGTTGCCCCCAGACACAGAGCCTGCTTGCCCTCTTTTATTGCCTCCTGACTGTCTGCCTCTCCTTGTTTGCCTTCCAGACATTCTAATAGATGGCCTGCAGGGAGATGGGAAAAAAGCAATAAGGGCTACCTTCAGGTGTCCTTCTCTGTCCCTTTACTTAAGGATTTCTAAATATGGTTGAGGATGATTGCTTTCGCACAGAATAGCACAACGACAATTTCCCTGACTGTCCAAAAAACAAGGATTTCAAAGATGGTTGATGAGGAATGCTTTAGCACAGTATAGCACAAGGAGAATTTCCCTCACTGTCCTTCCCTGTCCCTAGAAACAAGGATTAGCACAGTGAAAGAAACTGACACTCTCCCTACCTATAGTTTTCTGTCCCTAGAAAAAATGTTTTTTTAAAGATGGTTGATGATCAATGCTTTAGCACAGTATAGCACAAGGAGAATTTCCCTCACTGTCCTTCCCTGTCCCTAGAAACAAGGATTAGCACAGTGAAAGAAACTGACACTCTCCCTACCTATAGTTTTCTGTCCCTATAAAAAATGTTTTTTTAAAGATGGTTGATGATCAATGCTTTAGCACAGTATAGCACAAGGAGAATTTCCCTCACTGTCCTTCCCTGTCCCTAGAAACAAGGATTAGCACAGTGAAACACACTGACACTCTCCCTACCTATAGTTTTCTGTCCCTAGAAAAAATGTTTTTTTAAAGATGGTTGATGATCAATGCTTTAGCACACTATAGCACAAGGAGAATTTCCCTCACTGTCCTTCCCTGTCCCTAGAAACAAGGATTAGCACAGTGAAAGAAACTGACACTCTCCCTACCTATAGTTTTCTGTCCCTAGAAAAAATGTTTTTTTAAAGATGGTTGATGATCAATGCTTTAGCACAGTATAGCACAAGGAGAATTTCCCTCACTGTCCTTCCCTGTCCCTAGAAACAAGGATTAGCACAGTGAAAGAAACTGACACTCTCCCTACCTATAGTTTTCTGTCCCTAGAAAAAATGTTTTTTTAAAGATGGTTGATGATCAATGCTTTAGCACACTATAGCACAAGGAGAATTTCCCTCACTGTCCTTCCCTGTCCCTAGAAACAAGGATTAGCACAGTAAAACACACTGACACTCTCCCTACCTATAGTTTTCTGTCCCTAGAAAAAATGTTTTTTTAAAGATGGTTGATGATCAATGCTTTAGCACAGTATAGCACAAGGAGAATTTCCCTCACTGTCCTTCCCTGTCCCTAGAAACAAGGATTAGCACAGTGAAACACACTGACACTCTCCCTACTGTGACAGCAGGAAGGTAAAGTCACCTGGTTGCATCCAGGGGGGTAGGTATATTTCTCCCAGATTCAGGCTTTATGCCGACTTATACAACTAGGGAGAGAGTTGATGAAGCCCAGCTGAGGCTAGTGGGCTCATGGATGATTCATACCTCTAGGGAGAGTGCTGGGCGTCGTGCAGGCAGGGAGTTGATGAGACCAGCTGAAGCTTGTCAGCTCGTTTAAGGCCTCTATAAAAACTCCCAGCTTCATTAGGTGTTTGCTCATGCCTGGAACCAGACCTGTGTGGACTGTCTAGGGAGAGTGAACCCCTGTGCGGTGAGACAAAGCCTGTGTGGCTATTTGTTTGGACATTTACTAAACCAGGGACTTAGGGACTAGGACAGCACCAGGCTGATCCCAGTTGTTAGTTAGGGAAACCTGCATGTTTAGTCAGAGGTCAAGCTGACCAGGATTTATTTTGTTTATGTTTCTTTTTGCTTTGCTGTGTTTTTGTCACTGTAAATAGAGAAATAAACTGCACCTTTTGATCTTGAAAACCACAACCTCCGTCTGCTGGGCCTGTTTTTGTGTGGGGAGCCCATCCAGGGGGTCACACACACCCGCTACCGAGCTAACCCCCTCACAGTTGGTGGAGAATGCAGGTAGTTTTTTTTTAAAGCCAGCATGGAGGAGATACTGAAACAGCTGGCTCTAGCAAATGCCAATCAACAGCAGACAAATGCAGGTTTGCAAAAGAGCCTTGCAGCTCAACAACAGAGCTTCGCAGCCCAGCAACAAGCCCAGCAGCAATCTGAGGCCCGCTTCATAGACCTGTTGCAGAAGCAAGAGCAGAGACTACAACAACAGATGGAAGCAGTAATGCAGCAACGTCCGCAGACCAGTGAGGAAAGCCGTCCCACTAATACCGCGTCCTTTGGGGTGAGTCGTTTATTGACAAAAATGACTGGAGAGGATGATCCAGAGGTATTTTTGACCACATTTGAAAGGACTGCTGAAAGAGAAAAGTGGCCTGAGGAGCAGTGGGCTGGACTGCTGGCTCCTCTGTTAACTGGTGAATCGCAGAAAGCTTACTATGACCTAGAGCCTGACCAAGCAAAAGACTATGTGATGCTAAAATATTGGCAAGGCTGGGTGTCACCCTGGCTGTCCGGGCTCAGCGTGTGCATAACTGGACTTTCCAGCTTGGAAAACCCCCCAGGTCTCAAATGTATGATCTCATTCACCTGAGCAGGAAGTGGCTACAGCCAGAGACTTTGTCCGCACCGGAGATTGTGGAACGTGTTGTGATGGATCGTTTCTTGAGAGCTCTTCCTACCGCCATTCAAAAGTGGGTAAGCCATGGAGACCCAGAAACGGCCGGTAAACTTGTGGATCGTGTAGAGAGATACTTGGCTGCAGAGAACCTGACGGCCTCTTCCAGAGACTCTCGGACTTTCCACCCTAAGTCCAGACCATCCCCAGGGGCGGATAAGAGGATTCCAAGGGGTGAGGGTGGAGAGAGTGAGAGGGTGGGAGCTCTACCCAAAGTTTGGCGAGAACAGCCTGGGAAGTCAGGGGCTCAAGAGGCAGCCAAATGGATTGTTTGCTACCGCTGCCGGCAAGCGGGACACATTGCAGCAAATTGCCCGGTTGTGGAGGAACCCATGCAATATGACTTTCTGACGGACAGACGTCAGTCGCTGTGTGCGACAGTCGCATGCACTGCCATTCGGGGAACTGAGAAACATTTATGCAAAATGTGTATTAATGGTAGAAATGTTGTGGTATTACTGGATTCAGGTAGCCTTGTGACCCTGATAAAGGCTGAATTAGTTAAAACAGAGGTCTCTGGGAATAGCAAGGTAGCTGTTATTTGTGTGCATGGGGACACCCGAGAGTATCCAGTGACTACAGTGTGTTTCAAGACCCCCAAAGGTACCCTCTCTCATCCAGTGGGGTTAGTATCTCAACTACCGCATGATGCCATTGTGGGAAGGGATTTTCCGAAGTTCTGGGAACTGTGGGATGATCCTGAGCCCCCCACTGGTGCCCCTATGTACCAGGAAGGTGATAGCCAGAACTCCTCTGAGAGTGGTGAGGACTCTCCAGAATTTCCCTTGTCAGTATTGGCAGGCGAGACTCAAGAAACTGGAGAGGAGCCCACCTCCTCAGACGAAAACCTACCGTCTGTGGAGTTTTCTGATCTTGAGGTTCACAGGGAAAATTTTGCCACAGAACAGTTAAAAGACCCCGCCCTAATAAAGGCACGGGAAAACGTAGTGGAAATAGATGGCGAGTTAGTGAACCCAGATAATACCTGCACTTACCCATACTTCAGTGTAGAGAAGGACCTACTGTATCGGGTGGCAAAAAGGGCAGAAGAAACCGTTGAGCAGCTTGTAGTGCCCAAACCTTACAGGAAGTTGGTGTTGGAGTTGGCCCATGGGCACATTCTTGGAGGTCATCTGGGGACAGAGAAAACCCGAGAGAGGGTATTACAGAGATTCTATTGGCCTGGGGTGATGAAGGACATAGAAAATTATTGTTCCTCCTGCCCTGTGTGTCAGAGGTCGGCCCCGATGCCACATTTCCGTAGCCCGCTGGTCCCTCTACCCATCATTGAGGTCCCGTTTGAGAGGATCGCAATGGATTTGGTAGGTCCTATAATCAAGTCCGCTAGGGGGCACCAGTACATATTAGTTATAATGGACTATGCCACCCGTTATCCAGAAGCGATCCCTCTCCGAAATACCTCGGCCAAAACCATAGCCAAAGAGCTATCTCTTGTTTTTAGCCGGGTGGGTATTTGTAAAGAACTGCTTACGGACCAAGGTACACCCTTTATGTCCCGGGTTATGAAAGAGCTGTGTAAATTGTTCAAAGTGACGCAATTGCGTACGTCTGTGTATCACCCCCAAACCGATGGGCTGGTTGAAAGATTCAACAAAACCCTAAAACAAATGTTGAAGAAAGTGGTGGATAGAGATGGAAAGGATTGGGACTGTCTACTTCCTTATTTGATGTTTGCTATTAGGGAGGTGCCCCAATCCTCTACGGGATTCTCCCCCTTTGAGTTACTGTATGGGAGACACCCAAGAGGGCTGTTGGATATTGCCAAGGAAACTTGGGAAAGTGAGAGTTCTCCCCACAGGAGTGTGATTGAGCATGTCGCCCTGATGCAAGATCGAATTGCACAGGTAATGCCCATCGTGAAGGAACATTTGGCCCAAGCGCAGTTGGCACAGCAGAGAGTGTACAACCGTGGAGCCAAGACCCGTACCTTTTCCCCGGGGGATAGGATATTGGTACTTGTCCCTACGGTTGAAAGTAAATTCCTTGCCAAATGGCAAGGCCCCTACGAGATAATGGAAAAAGTGAGCGAAGTGAATTACAAGGTCAGACAACCAGGAAGGCGAAAGCCCGAACAGATCTATCACGTTAATCTGTTGAAAGCCTGGAGGGATAGAGAGTCCCTAGTCGCAGAAACTTGGTCACCAGATCAAACTGGTTGCGTGATTCCGGAGGTTGGAATAGCAGCCACCTTGTCACAACCCCAACAACAGGAGGTTAAGGAGTTTGTGCTTCGCAACAAGGAGGTGTTCTCTGAGCTGCCGGGACAAACATCTGGGGTAGAGCATGATATTATTACCCCGCCCGGTGAAAGGGTGAAGTTAAAACCCTATCGGATCCCAGAGGCCCGACGGGAGGCAATACGGGAGGAAGTACAGAAAATGCTGAACTTAGGGGTGATAGAGGAGTCCCAAAGTGATTGGTCTAGTCCCATTGTGTTGGTGCCTAAACCGGATGGGAGCTGGCGATTTTGTAACGATTTTCGTCAGTTGAACAAAGTTACAAAATTTGACACCTACCCCATGCCACGTATAGATGAGTTGATCGACCGGCTGGGAACAGCCCGATACATGACGACTCTTGACCTCACAAAAGGGTATTGGCAAATTCCCCTGGCCAAGTCGGCCAAAGAGAAAACCGCATTTGTAACCCCAGACGGGGCGTTCCAATATAAGAGAATGCCATTCGGGTTACAGAATGCGCCGGCCACATTCCAGCGGAAAATGGACCAGATACTGAGGCCCCATCGGAAGTATGCTGCGGCTTACCTGGATGACGTAATTGTCCATAGCACAGATTGGGCCTCACATCTGCCAAAAGTGCAAGCAGTCCTAGACTCTATCCGGGAAGCGGGGTTTACGGCTAACCCCAAGAAGTGTACCATTGGGCAGGAGGAGGCCAAATATCTTGGGTACACCATTGGCAGGGGAGTAATAAAACCCCAACTCAACAAAGTCGAGGCCATCCAAAGTTGGCCACGTCCCAACAGCAAGAAGCAGGTACGAGCCTTTCTGGGAATCGCGGGTTATTATCGGCGCTTCATTCCCCACTTTGCTTCTAAGGCTGTGCCGCTAACCAACCTGACGAAAGGGAAAGGGTCGGTTATGATTAAATGGACCCCCGAGGCTGAGGCAGCATTCCAATTCTTGAAACAAGCCTTATGTAGCCAGCCAGTGTTGTACTCACCCGACTTCTCTAAAGACTTTGTCGTACAAAGTGATGCGTCAGATGTGGGGTTAGGAGCAGTATTGTCCCAGGTCTGGAACGGGGAAGAGCACCCAGTCATTTACCTCAGCAGGAAGTTGAAGTCCCATGAGGTAAATTACGCCACGGTTGAAAAGGAGTGTTTAGCGGTGAAGTGGGCTCTAGATTCCCTTCGGTACTATCTGCTAGGTAGGCACTTTGACATGGTTACGGATCACGCTCCGTTAAAGTGGATGGCTCAAAACAAGGAGACAAATAGAAGAGTAAATAGGTGGTTCCTGGCCCTACAGGAATTCAACTTCACAGTAAAGCATCGCCCTGGCGTTCAAATGGGGAATGTGGAGGCTTTGTCTCGAGTACATGAATGCCTGATTGCTGGTGTTCCAACCCCAAGGTTAAAACAAGAGGGGGGGGTATGTGACAGCAGGAAGGTAAAGTCACCTGGTTGCATCCAGGGGGGTAGGTATATTTCTCCCAGATTCAGGCTTTATGCCGACTTATACAACTAGGGAGAGCGTTGATGAAGCCCAGCTGAGGCTAGTGGGCTCATGGATGATTCATACCTCTAGGGAGAGTGCTGGGCGTCGTGCAGGCAGGGAGTTGATGAGACCAGCTGAAGCTTGTCAGCTCGTTTAAGGCCTCTATAAAAACTCCCAGCTTCATTAGGTGTTTGCTCATGCCTGGAACCAGACCTGTGTGGACTGTCTAGGGAGAGTGAACCCCTGTGCGGTGAGACAAAGCCTGTGTGGCTATTTGTTTGGACATTTACTAAACCAGGGACTTAGTGACTAGGACAGCACCAGGCTGATCCCAGTTGTTAGTTAGGGAAACCTGCATGTTTAGTCAGAGGTCAAGCTGACCAGGATTTATTTTGTTTATGTTTCTTTTTGCTTTGCTGTGTTTTTGTCACTGTAAATAGAGAAATAAACCGCACCTTTTGATCTTGAAAACCACAACCTCCGTCTGCTGGGCCTGTTTTTGTGTGGGGAGCCCATCCAGGGGGTCACACACACCCGCTACCGAGCTAACCCCCTCACACTACCTATAGTTTTCTGTCCCTAGAAAAAATGTTTTTTTAAAGATGGTTGATGATCAATGCTTTAGCACACTATAGCACAAGGAGAATTTCCCTCACTGTCCTTCCCTGTCCCTAGAAACAAGGATTAGCACAGTGAAAGAAACTGACACTCTCCCTACCTATAGTTTTCTGTCCCTATAAAAAATGTTTTTTTAAAGATGGTTGATGATCAATGCTTTAGCACAGTATAGCACAAGGAGAATTTCCCTCACTGTCCTTCCCTGTCCCTAGAAACAAGGATTAGCACAGTGAAACACACTGACACTCTCCCTACCTATAGTTTTCTGTCCCTAGAAAAAATGTTTTTTTAAAGATGGTTGATGATCAATGCTTTAGCACACTATAGCACAAGGAGAATTTCCCTCACTGTCCTTCCCTGTCCCTAGAAACAAGGATTAGCACAGTGAAAGAAACTGACACTCTCCCTACCTATAGTTTTCTGTCCCTAGAAAAAATGTTTTTTTAAAGATGGTTGATGATCAATGCTTTAGCACACTATAGCACAAGGAGAATTTCCCTCACTGTCCTTCCCTGTCCCTAGAAACAAGGATTAGCACAGTAAAACACACTGACACTCTCCCTACCTATAGTTTTCTGTCCCTAGAAAAAATGTTTTTTTAAAGATGGTTGATGATCAATGCTTTAGCACAGTATAGCACAAGGAGAATTTCCCTCACTGTCCTTCCCTGTCCCTAGAAACAAGGATTAGCACAGTGAAACACACTGACACTCTCCCTACCTATAGTTTTCTGTCCCTAGAAAAAATGTTTTTTTAAAGATGGTTGATGATCAATGCTTTAGCACACTATAGCACAAGGAGAATTTCCCTCACTGTCCTTCCCTGTCCCTAGAAACAAGGATTAGCACAGTAAAACACACTGACACTCTCCCTACCTATAGTTTTCTGTCCCTAGAATTTTTTTTTTTTTAAAGATGGTTGATGATCAATGCTTTAGCACAGTATAGCACAAGGAGAATTTCCCTCACTGTCCTTCCCTGTCCCTAGAAACAAGGATTAGCACAGTGAAACACACTGACACTCTCCCTACCTATAGTTTTCTGTCCCTAGAAAAAATAGGATTTTTATAACAGCTTACCTGTAAAATCCTTTTCTTGGAGTACATCACGGGACACAGAGCGACATAGTCATTACTAATGGGTTATATAGATACCTTCAGGTGCTGGCACTGGCAACTTCCAAAACCGGAAGTACCCTCCCCTATATAAGCCCCTCCCATCCGGGAGCACCTCAGTTTTGTAGCAAAGCAATAAGTGTCCCTAAAGAGGGGTGGGAGCTCTGTGTCCCGTGATGTACTCCAAGAAAAGGATTTTACAGGTAAGCTGTTATAAAAATCCTATTTTCTTTCTCGTACATCACGGGACACAGAGCGACATAGTCATTACTAATGGGATGTCCTAAAGCAATGCCCAACGAGGGGGGGGATACACCATACATAAGCTGAGCGCTATCAGACATGAGGATCTTTTGCGGCCTGCAACACACTGCGCCCAAAGGCGACATCCTCCTGACTTCTAACGTCCACCTGGTAGAACCTAGTAAACGTGTGTACTGAAGACCATGTTGCGGCCTTACAGATTTGAGCCAGGGAGGCCTGGTGATGCACTGCCCATGAAGTTCCAACTGCTCTCGTGGAGTGCGCTCTAACTTTGAACGGAGGCGGTCTCCTTCTCAAGCCATAGGCTTGCATTATGACCTGTCGAATCCACCTGGCTAAAGTAGATTTTGACGCTGCCTGACCCCTTCTGGGGCCTTCCGGCAGAATAAACAAAGTATCCGTTCTGCGAATCTGAGCAGTGGCTTTTAGATAAGCTTTAACTGCTCTTACTACATCCAAAGAATGCAATAACTTTTCCTCTACCGAAGTAGGTTTGGGGAAAAAAGAAGGAAGAACCACATCTTGGTTCAAATGAAACCTCGATACCACCTTAGGAAGAAAGGCTGGATGAGGGCGTAACACTACTCTATCCTTATGGATAACCAGATATGGCTCCTTACAGGACATAGCTGCTAATTCCGACACTCTTTTAGCCGAACAAATGGCTACTAGAAAAATCAATTTCCTGGTGAGAAGAACCAAAGAAATATGCTGTAATGGTTCAAATGGTTGTTTCTGTAGAACCGACAGAACCAAGTTTAGATCCCATGGACATATGGGAATATTAACCGGAGGACTAATACGCATCACTCCTTGTATAAAGGCTTTGACTAGTGAATGCGAAGCCAAGGGCCTTTGAAAAAATATTGACAAGGCCGAAATCTGACCCTTGATAGTACTCAAGGCAAGCTTCCTATCTACAGCCCATTGTAGGAAGTCCAGAATCCTACCTATTACGTATTTACGTGGATGCCATTTCTTGGCCTCACACCAGGCGATGTACGCCTTCCAGATTCTATAGTAGATCTGCCTGGATACCGGCTTCCTGGCATTGATCATGGTAGATACCACAGAATTAGAGAGCCCTCTCTTTTTTAGAATGTGGGCTTCAATAGCCAGGCCGTCAAACCTAGGGCTGGTAAGGAAGGGTGGTATATCGGTCCTTGCGAAAGCAGGTCCGGACGACGTGGGAGAGTCCAAGGACTCCCCACTGACATTTTACAATCTCCGCGTACCACGCTCTTCGGGGCCACGCTGGAGCCACCAGAATCACTGGTTTCTTTTCTACCCTGATTCTGCGGAGTAATCGAGGTAACCATTGTGGCGGTGTGAATGCATATATCAGCTTGAACTGATCCCAAGGGAACACTAGGGCATCCGAGCCGCAAGCTAGGGGATCCCTTGTCCGAGAGACAAACCTGTCCACCTTTGCGTTGAATCTGGATGCTAGAAGATCTACATCCGATGTTCCCCACCGCTGACATATTGTCCAGAAAACCTCGGGGTGAAGGGACCCTTCCTCTGGGCATAATTGCTGGCGACTTAGAAAGTCCGCCTTCCAATTCTCCACTCCTGGAATGAATACCGCAGATATGGCTGGGACATATCTTTCTGCCCATTTCAGGATGTAATTTACTTCCCTCTGGGCTGCACGACTCCTGGTGCCCCCCTGATGATTGATATATGCCACTGCTGTGGCATTGTCTGATTGAATTCTGACAGGGGACCCTTGGAGTTTGGATGTCCATGCTACTAGGGCAGCTCGTATCTCTAAGAGATTGATGGGCAGGGCCTTTTCTGCATCCGACCATCTGCCCTGGAGAGACTATTGCTCCAGTACTGCTCCCCAGCCTATAAGGCTGGCATCTGTAGTGACCACCTTCCAAGAAATCGGACTGAAGGATTTCCCTTTTTCCAGATTCTGGGGAACCACCACCAATGGAGGCTCTTGCGAACGGAAGGGGACAAGGACATTGTAAGTCTAGGGCCTGAACTTTTTTGTTCCAGGCTGACAGTATGGCCCCTTGCAAATTCCTTGAATGGAATTGACCGTAGGGTACTGCTTCGAATGATGCCACCATTTTTCCCAGCAGCCTCATGCACAGGCGTATGGACGGCTGTCTTTTTTGTACCCACTAAGTGGATCAAATCTTTCAAAGACAACACCTTTCCTCGAGGCAAGAATATTTTTCTCTGGCCTGAATCCAACCTTAGCCCCAAGTATTCCAAACTTTTGACTGGTTTTTAGGGCTGACTTGTCTCGGTTGATAATCCAACCGTGAGATTCCAGATAATTGATTGTCTTGTGAACGACCACGTCTAGTTTTTTTACTGAGTGGTCTATCAGCAACAAGTCATCTAGATATGCCATTATCATTACACCTTGTGTTCTTAGATTGGCCAATAAAGGGCCAGAATTTTTGTAAACACTCGTGGTGCTGTGGCCAAACCGAAGGGTAAGGCTCTGAACTGAAAATGGCACCCTTCTACTGCAAAGCGTAGAAATTTTTGGTGGACTGGAAAGATGGGAATGTGCAAATAAGCATCTTTGACGTCGATCGCGGCTAACCAATCCTCCCCTTGTAGGGCAGTGGCCACCGATCGGATCGACTCCATCGGAAAGTCCTGATATACAGGAATTTTTATAGCCCTTTTAGAATTAATATGGGCCTCCCGTCCGCGTTTGCTTCGGGACTGTAAAGAGGTTTGAGTAAAACCCGAACCCTCATTCTTCCAGGGGAACCTCCATAATTACTCCTTGGAGCAATAGTTGTTCTAGTGCCAACAGGAGGGACCCTCTCTTCCGGGGATCCCTTGGCACGTTTGACCTCAAAAATGGGAAGGAGAGTCTTTTAACTCCAAACTGTATCCCAAACATACTGCGGAGAGCACCTATCTGTCTTGATCGTGTCCCGCCAGGTCTCTTGCGAACAACTGGAGTCCTCCCCCCACCTGACTGAGTGGGGCAACCCTTCAATGAATTTAACTTTGGGGGAGGTTTTGTACCTCCCCTGACCCAGGGTTTCTCATTACCCTGCTATTGTCCCTGTTTTTTACCCCCGGGAATTGACCGAGGAGGCCGTCGGAACTGTTACACAGCCGATGCCCCAGGGACTGGAGAAGCAGGCCTCTTAAAGAGGGACCTCTAACTCTGTTTTTAACCGGCAAGAGCGTATTTTTACCGCTGGAAATTTTCTGGATATATTTGTCCAGGTTTTCCCTGAATAAGCGTTCACCATGAAATGGGACGCTAACCAGCCATTCTTTACAGGGAGCTTCAGCAGACCAGTTTTTGAGCCATAGAAGCCTACGCATATGTACTATAGACAGCGTAAGGCGGGAGGCCTGATGGACTGAATCCTTTATGGCGTCAACCGCAAAGCCTAAGGCTCTAGGTAGATCAGCTAGGGCAAAGCCTGCTGATCTGTCAAGTCCCTCAAGACCTGTTTCAACTGATCCTTCACTGCTTAGCAGACCCCAATAGCTGCTACTGCTGGTTGTGTCACCAAGCTTGCTGTAGAAAGAAGCAGACTTTCATAAGGACTCCAATCTTTTATCTATTGGGTTCTTGACATTTGGACATTATCCCCTGGACATGTCAGTGATTTATACATACAAGAGATGGCTGCGTCCACTGAAGGGACCTTCCATTTTTTTTTTTTTTGATGAACTTATCCTCCATGGGATAGACCACCGGAAATCTCTTGGGGGAATAAATATTTTCTCAGGACGTTCCCAATCCTGGTAAATAAGCCCTTTCAGTAAAGGGTGAAGTGGAAAAGAACAGACAGTCTGGGGGCTTCTAGCGACCCCAACGAGGATACAGTAGTGGTTGATGGTTCCGCAAGGTGCATTTTTAATGCTGATCGGACCATGTTAGTCAGAGACTGAACCCATAATCTTTCAGCTTGAGATGCTGAGAAAAGGTTCCCCCACTGTTGATTCCTCTATAACAGAATCAACCTCATCCTGATCCCCTTCAGGCAGGTCGATCCCTGTATGGGACTGTTGCTCTGCTAACAGGCACTCTGAGGGAGGAGACGGAGATGGGGCGTGCTTTCCCTGACAGGGAGGCAGCGATCAATGTTGACAATCTCTCTCTAATCCTCCCAGAGCTGAGGAAAAAACCTCCTCTGTTACATACACAGGAGCAGGTGAACTGAGGACAGCCACAGTACCAAGTACCCCTGCGGGGTCTCTACGGTCACTTACCTCTGAACTTCAGGGGAGACTGGTGCAGCAGAAGCATGCCCAAGATCCTCAGAGCCCGATGAGACCCCCTTCGCTTCCTGGAAGATTCAGTTCCGGAGCTTCTGGACGGCATATTCCTAAGCCTAAAGCTGAGGTATTCCAGCCGTAATACACCACTTTTACTGAGAATAGTCTAGCACAATTGCTGCTATATCACAGTTGGTGTCTACTAAAGTGCCTTTCTAGGGGATGCCTGCATCAACCGCCTCTGTGTGCCTTTATACTGTTGCTAGCTTTGTCTGTGCACTTCAATAGCCAGCTATAATGTGCTTTAAAACACGCTGGACGCCCGCACATGCGCAGTAGCGCCGCGGCGCACACCTGAGCATCATCCACCCGCTCCGCCCCTTTTTCCAGATCGCCTCTATGAATAGAGGCGCGTGCACGCGCACGCGCGCGGGCACGTGCGCCTTCGGCGCCTTTTTTGAAAACAACAAGGAGCTAGATGGGAGCCAGGGTCCCTTTGCCGCAGGGCCCGGGGATGGATGAGCGCAGCAACAGGGCAGAGGAGACAGCTTCCCAGGAGAGAACATACCAACTGCCTGGATTTGATTCTGGATGAAAAAAATCCACATTACAAGAAAAAGAACCATAGCGGCCTCTAGTGTCTAACACAGGTACCGCGGTCTTACATTTTTTTTTTTTTTTTTGCCTACTATTAAAATTTTTACATTTTCTCAGTAGTAACAGGCATACACAGAATATTAGCGGGAATACCTTAGGTAACAGGCAGAAAGACAAAATAGGCTTGGGGGTCCCTCAATAGAACCAAGTTCCCGAGGGCCCCCACTTACCTTTTCCTCGCCGCAGGACTCTGTTTGGTCCACAGAAGCCCAAACTTCACCTATCACGGCAGGCATTGTAATCAAACCTTCAGGGACCGGGTTCCCAAGGATTCCACTCCCCTGGACCTGTATAGCACCCTGCACAGAAAACATCTTGGTCGTGGGTATGACCAGAGCTCTGGATCCCAGGGTCCAGCTCTCCTAAGAGAAGCATTACAGGCAAAACCTTGCTCTTCTCTGCAAGGCCCGGGTACCGACCGTTTAGCTATGAAGCTTTTTTGGTCGGATCCGGAATAGCTTACTGAGGCCCAAAAGAACCTGTACGCAAGCTCAGTGAAAAACACATGTTTCTTCTTGGCCAACACCTTAGACACTGGCAAAAAACTGAGGTGCTCCCGGATGGGAGGGGCTTATATAGGGGAGGGTACTTCCGGTTTTGGAAGTTGCCAGTGCCAGCACCTGAAGGTATCTATATAACCCATTAGTAATGACTATGTCGCTCTGTGTCCCGTGATGTACGAGAAAGAAAATGTTTTTTTAAAGATGGTTGATGATCAATGCTTTAGCACAGTATAGCACAAGGAGAATTTCCCTCACTGTCCTTCCCTGTCCCTAGAAACAAGGATTAGCACAGTGAAAGAAACTGATACTCTCCCTACCTATAGTTTTCTGTCCCTAGAAAAAATGTTTTTTTAAAGATGGTTGATGATCAATGCTTTAGCACACTATAGCACAAGGAGAATTTCCCTCACTGTCCTTCCCTGTCCCTAGAAACAAGGATTAGCACAGTAAAACACACTGACACTCTCCCTACCTATAGTTTTCTGTCCCTAGAATTTTTTTTTTTTAAAGATGGTTGATGATCAATGCTTTAGCACAGTATAGCACAAGGAGAATTTCCCTCACTGTCCTTCCCTGTCCCTAGAAACAAGGATTAGCACAGTGAAAGAAACTGACACTCTCCCTACCTATAGTTTTCTGTCCCTAGAAAAAATGTTTTTTTAAAGATGGTTGATGATCAATGCTTTAGCACACTATAGCACAAGGAGAATTTCCCTCACTGTCCTTCCCTGTCCCTAGAAACAAGGATTAGCACAGTAAAACACACTGACACTCTCCCTACCTATAGTTTTCTATCCCTAGAAAAAATGTTTTTTTAAAGATGGTTGATGATCAATGCTTTAGCACACTATAGCACAAGGAGAATTTCCCTCACTGTCCTTCCCTGTCCCTAGAAACAAGGATTAGCACAGTAAAACACACTGACACTCTCCCTACCTATAGTTTTCTGTCCCTAGAAAAAATGTTTTTTTAAAGATGGTCGATGATCAATGCTTTAGCACAGTATAGCACAAGGAGAATTTCCCTCACTGTCCTTCCCTGTCCCTAGAAACAAGGATTAGCACAGTAAAACACACTGACACTCTCCCTACCTATCCTTCTCTTTCCCTAAACTAAAGGAATCCAGGTTAAGCAAGAAAAAAAAATGTCACTGTCCCTGCCTATGCTTCTCTTTCCCTGCTCCGGAACACACTACACTAGGCCGCCGTGCTGGCGGCCTTTTATAGTGTGGGGCGTGTACTAAACACCCTCAGCAATAATTGGCCACAGGCATCCTGCCTGTGGCCAATCATTGCTCTCCTCGCTGCCGGCGCTGTGATTGGCCAAGCATGCGGGGTCACAGTGCATGCTTGGCCAATCACAGCGCCTGGATAACACTGCGATGGCGTAGTGCATTGTTGGCCGTTCGCGTCACTCGAATTAGGCGCGAACGGCCCAAATCGTTCGATCTTCGTCGAACGATCGAACAGCCGATGTTTCGAGTCGAACGTATGTTCGACTCGAACACCGAGCTCATCCCTACCCCACAAATAGAGATTTCTTTTGGTGGTATTTGATCACCTCTGCGGTTTTTATTTTTTGCGCTATAAACAAAAAAAAGACAGAAAATTTTGAAAAAAAAAACACAATTTTTTTACTTTTTGCTATAATAACATCCCATTTTTTTTTTAAAAAACTATTTTTTTTCTCAGTTTAGGCCGATACATATTCTTCTATATTTTTTTGGTAAAAAAAATTGCAATAAGCGTATAGCGATTGATTTGCGAAAAAGTTATAGCGCCTACAAAATAGGGGATAGAATTATGACATTTTTATTATATATTTTTTTTTTTACTAGTAATGGCGGCGATCTGCGATTTTTGTCAGGCCTGCAATATTGCGGCGGACATATCGGACACTTTTGACACTATTTTGGGACCAGTCACATTTATACAGCGATCAGTGCTATAAAAATGCACTAATTACTGTATAAATGTGACTGGCAGGGAAGGGGTTAACACTAGGGGCGAGGATGGGGTTAACTATGTTCTCTATTCATGATTCTTACTGTGGGGGGAGGGGACTGACTGGGGGAGGTGACGAATCTGTGTCCCTATGTACAAGGGACACAGCATCGGTCTCCTCTCTCCCTGACAGGACATGGATCTCTGTGTTTACACCCCATCATCACACACAGAGATCCACGTCCTGCCTCTGTCACAGCCGATCGCGGGTGCCTGGCGGACATCGCGGCCGCCAGGCACGCGCATCGGCATCACGTGACCACGGCGGGCACAGCTGTTCCCCCGCTGCGCGCCCTCTGCGGCACGCAGGGGGGAGAGAAACAGGAGGACATCCATAGACGTCCACTCAGCACTTGAGAGCCGCGCTGCAGACGTCTTTTGTCTATAGCGCGGGTCTCAAGTGGTTAAGGATATAGAGAAGATCTGTAAAGAAGAGTGGACCAAAATCCCTCCTGAGATGTGTGCAAACCTGGTAACCAACTACAAGGGGGTCCCCGGGTTACGCACCCGTTAGGGACTTTCCTCCTGTTTGTATATCGGAAATGTTAGTAAGTCAGCCGCGCATGCGCAGACCGGCAATTACGGACATTTCCGATGTTTTCCGAAGGTTCCGTTGAATGCCGTTCTGTGCATGCGCGGCCAATTACGGACATTTTCGACATTTCCAGAGGCTTCGTCTGGTCGCGCATGCACAGAACAGCAGACATTCTGCCCAAAATGGCAGAGGGTCCCCGCAGCGTCCGGTTCGTAAGTAGGAGAAGTTCGTAACTCGGGCGTTCGTAAGTCAGGGACCCCCTGTACTAGAAACGTCTGACCTCTGTGCTTGCTAACAGGGATGAGCTCCGGCGTGTTCGCACACTCCATGTGCAGAGCCCACCAGGAAGTCGGCACGGCGCTGGGCTAATCACAGGCAGGGAGACATTTCCCGATCTCTGTAGCCGCGCATCGGGACATGTCTCCCTGCCTGTGATTAGCGCCGCGCCGTGCCGACTTCCTGGCGGGCTCTGCACATGGAGTGTGCGAACACGCCGGAGCTCATCCCTACTTGCTAGCAAGTACCAAGTACTAAGTCATGTTTTGCTTGGGGATCAAATACTTATTTTACTCACTGAACTGTTACTTAATTCATAACATTTGTATCATGTGTTTTTTCTGGATTTTTGGTTGATATTCTGTCTCTATCATTTAACCACTTCAGCCCCAGAAGGATTTACCCCCTTAATGACCAGGCCATTTTTGCAATACTACACTGTGTTGCTTTAACTGACAATTGCGCAGTAATGCACTGCTGTACACAAACAAACTTGACGTCCTTTTTTCCCCACAAATAGAACTTTATGTTAGTGGTATTTGATCACCTCCACTGTTTTTATTTTTTGTTTTGCGCTATAAAAAAAGAAAAACAATTTTGAAAAAAATATATATTTTTTACTTTTTGCTATAATAAATATCCCAAAAAATAAAAATAAAAAAATGTCTTCATCAGTATAGGCCAATATGTATTCTTCTACATATTTTTGGTAAAAAAAAAAATCGCAATAAGCCTATATTGATTGGTTTACGCAAAAGTTATAGCGTCTACAAAATAGAGGATAGATTTATGGCATTTTTATTATTATTATTTTTTACTAGTAATAGCCACCATTCATGAATCCAAACGTATCTATTGCTTCTGTCTTACGTCCATACAGACTGTAGGTTATGACACAGGAGTTGACCAGCTGATCTCATTAGCACACACCCTGCATCATCCACCCACCCACTCCCAGCTGCACGTTTTTTTAAATGAAATGCAATCAATCAATGATCACCCTTCTCACTAAATATACAATTAGACTCCATAGTGTATGGTCATCTTTATACAAGTACATAGGAGGGAGTGGACAGAAACACTCAGCTGTCAAGCCCCGTTCACAACTCTGCATAGCGGGAACTCGCAATCCCACACGCGTTTTTTTGTTTTTTTTAAGCGAGGGGAGGTGTTTTTTTTCACTCATCACACATAGGGCAGCCCATCCACCGGAATGTGCTGCCCTACACACAGCAATCACCCAAAAGAAGCGTCAGAACTTTTTTTTCGAGCGCAGCTTGGTGTGTTTTTTTACTGCGATTTTTGGTGCAGCGCATTTCTGAAATGCAAGGAAACGCACAGATGTGAATGGAACCTCATTGTTATTGTGTTAACTTTCAGGCCCCATTCACATCTAGCATAGTGGGAGTGAACGTTTTGTGGCTCCTTTTTCCTGTGACACGCATATGGCAGCCTGTTGTATTCAAATTGGCTGTGCTATATGTGGCTTATGGGACATGTTGGCGTTTTGTGTGTTGCGTGTTTTTTTTTTGCAGAATTTGCCCCTCGTTTTTTCACATGGCAAAATGTGTGTTTGCTTCTGTGTTTGGTGTGTTGTTAAAGGGGTTGTAAAGGTAAATGTTTTTTCACCTTAATGCATCCTATGCATTAAGGTGAAAAAACATCCGACAGTACCGCCCCCCGAGCCCCCGTTTTACTTACCTTACCCCTCAAAAGTCCCGCGCTCGTCACAGTCATCCTCCTCGGTTCTCAGCCTGGCCGTCGATTGGCTACACTGGATGGATTGAAAGCAGCGCAGCCATTGGCTGGCGCTGCTGTCCATCACATCCAATGACGCAGCGCGCCGGGGGGCGGGGCCGACTGATGCAGTAACTCCACACCATGCGAGCTCGCTAGCATGAAGGTGTGGAGTCCTTGCGGGGAGGAGCCGAGACAGCCGCCGAGGGACCCCAGAAGACCAGGATTGGGGCCACTGTGTGCAAAACGAGCTGCACAGTGAAGTATAACATTTTTTTTAAAAATAAATAAATTTCCTTTACTGATCCTTTAACAATTAATGGCACTGAAAGTGCAACTAGTAATTTTAGGTGTATAAAAGGTGACCGTCAATTATGTAGAGCAGGGGTGTCAAACTCAATTTCATCGTGGGCCGCATCAGCATTATGATTGCCCTCAAAAGGGCCGGTTGTATCTGTAAGATTAGATGTCCAGCGCATCCCCTCCCCTTACATTAGATGTCAAGAGCCACCCCACCATCAGAAGTTGAGTCCCCCACTCTCCCTTACATCACAGTGCACCCCTCTTTCCTTATGCTGCTGCTGGGAAGAAGCTGGATGCATTGCTTGAAAGCAGAAAGTACAGGGTCTGGAGGAGGACCAGAGAAGAGCTGGAGCTCTCCTGCAGCTGCAGGAGAGGTGCGAGGGCCACATGAAATGGCCTGGAGGGCCGGATTCGGCCCACGGGCCTTGTGTTTGACACCTGTGATGTAGTGCAAGGGCCTTCCTGATTGGATATAGATTGATTGGCTAGATAGGCGTTTTAGAAAATATACCATGACTGTAATTCTTCTTTAACCACTTGACCACTGGGCACTTAAACCCCCTTCCTAACCAGACCAATTTTCAGCTTTCGGTGCTCTCACATTTTGAATGACAATTACTCAGTCATACAACACTGTACCTATATGAAATTTTTGTCCTTTTTTTCCCACAAATAGAGCTTTCTTTTGGTGGTATTTAATCACCCTTGGGTTTTTTATTTTTTGCGCTATAAAAGAAAAAAGACTGAAAATTCTGTATAAAATTTTTTTTTTTTTCGTTTCTGTTATAAAATGTAGCAAATTAGTAATTTTTCTTCATAAATTTTGGCCAAAATTTATACTGCTACATATCTTTGGTAAAAATAAGTACAAATTGGTGCATATTATTTGGTCGGTGAGAAAGTTATAGAGTCCACAAGCTATGGTGCCAATCTCTGAAAACTTATCACACCTGAAGTACTGACGGCCTATCTCATTTCTTGAGACCCTAACATGCCAGGAAAGTACAAATACCCCCCAAATGACCCCTTTTTGGAAAGAAGAAATTCCAAGGTATTTAGAAAGAGGCATGGTGAGTTTTTTGAAGTTGTATTTTTTTCCAATTCTTTGCAAAATCAAGATTTTTTTTTTTCCACTAAATTGTCATATTAGCAGGTTATTTCTCACACACTGCATATGCATACCACAAATTACACCCCAAAACACATTCTGCTACTACTCCTGAGTATGGCGATACCACATGTG
Organism: Rana muscosa; assembly: GCA_029206835.1. NCBI lineage: Eukaryota > Metazoa > Chordata > Amphibia > Anura > Ranidae > Rana > Rana muscosa. The sequence continues at coordinate 1,196,681,897 of CM055116.1, read as the reverse complement.
TGAGACTTTTACACAGCGTGGCCACATACAGAGGCCCAACATGCAGGGAGCACCTTCAGGCGTTTCGGAGCACCCAGGCAAATTCTGACATTTCTCTCCTACATGTAAAAATCATCATTTGTTTGCTAGAAAATTACATAGATCCCAAAAACATTATATATGTTTTTTTAGCAAAGACCCTAGAGAATACAATGGCGGTCATTGCTAATTTTTATCTCGCACAGTATTTGCGCAGCAATTTTTCAAATGTGTTTTTTTTTGGGAAAAAAAACAGTTTTGTGCTTTAAAAAAAACAAAACGGTAAAGTTAGCCAAATGTTTTGGCATAATGTGAAAGATGAAGTTATGCCGAGTAAATAGATACCTAACATGTGTTGTGGAGATTTTTATGGAGATGTATTTAATATGTATTGTCATAGTGTCACCCAGTGTTAGTACTTACGCAACCCGCTCTAAAAGAGCTGATTGGGGTAGTCTGAGGCTGGTTGAATCCCGTCTGATAGGGGAAAACGTCTTGAGGTTGGAGTGTGATGTTTGCAGGGTGCGGATATGTCCACCAACGGGGGCCCTCTGTGCATTAGCATGGACGATCGTTAAGGAGGGGATATGCTCGCTCTGCAATGACATCATTGGTTATAGGCGGATGGGCGCTCTTGTCTCTGCTGTGTCTGATCAACATTGGTTGGAATTCGTAGCGTGCGTCTGCAGATAGCCTCCCTCCCCCATTCAATAATAGTTCATATTAGCCTCCCTCCCCCATTCAATAATTCTATGGAATAGCGCAGAATAAGAATTCCTATCAACGGTAACTTTAGCCATCCTACGTTATTGTATTCATGTATGACATCTCCTGTTGGAAGGAATGTCCAGGTATTGCCATTTTCCTTGTATGGTCATTTTCCTGTGAGGAAGGAACATCCTGTGAGGTCCCCGCCCATGGGGGAGGGGATTGGTTGCTGCAGCCAATCACCTCCTGTGTGAGATCTTTTGAGTTTAATAAAAGCCTATGATTAGGCGTCGGCTAGTCAGTCTATGCTGGGATGGCCTGACGATAAGATCTATGTGTGAGCCTTGCTTCTTGGGATGAATGGGAATGAACGGTGAGTGGATTTTAGCAAACTTAAAGATAGCATTATTGCAAAAAGATGAATCTAAAGTGTGTGCTTATAGAGCACAGGAAATATAGGCTGTGTGCTCTGCAAACAACCCATATTTCTATGGCACATGTCACCCTTCAAAATTGCACATGCTCGTGGAATGGCGCCAAACTTCGGTACTTAAAAATCCCCATAGGCGACGCTTTAATTTTTTTTACTGGTTACATGTTTTGAGTTACAGAGGAGGTCTAGTAGGGCCAAAAGTATTGCTCTCACTCTAACATTCGCAGAGATACCTCACATGTGTGGTTTGAACCCCGTTTTCATATGTGGGTGGGACTTACGTATGCAATTGCTTCTGCATGTGAGCACACGGGGACAGGGGCTCTTTAAAAAAAAAAAAACATTTATTGTTCATTTTACTTTATTTATTTTAGTTTGACACTTTTTTCCCCATAAATAATTTTTTTGATCATTTTTATTCCTATTACAAGGAACGTAAACTTCCCTTGTAACAGAAATATGGCATGACAGGTCCTCTTTACAGTGAGATATGGGGTCAATAAGACCCCACATCTCACCTCTAGGCTGGGAAGCCTGTAAAAAAAAAAATGATCCTGGCTTCGATCGTAGCAGTGAGTCGTTAGAAGCACCGGAGGGCGGCCGGAGGGGGGGAGGTCCCCTCTCGCCTCCAGTAAGAACGATCATGCAGTGGAACAGCCACTATGATCATTCTTATGGTGTAGGGAATCGCCGGCTGAAAAAGCTGATATCTGAATGATGCTTGTAGCTGCACCCATTTTTCAGATATCCCCGCACAAAGTCAAGGATGTCATATGACGACCAGCGGGCGGGAAGTGGTTAAAACGCTTTTTTTTTTAACACAAAGTTGTCCAATTATACAATATTTCTAACACATAGCATGTACATACCAAAAATGACACCCCAAAACAGATTCTCCTACTCCTCCTGAGTACGGGGATACCACATGTGTGACTTCCACAGCCTGGCCACATACAGCAGCCGAGTATGGCCGAGAATGGCTGAGCATGGCTGGGTATCACTGAGTATGGCTGGGTATCACTGAGTATGGCAGAGTATGGCAGAGTATGGCTGGGTATGGCAGAGTATGGCTGAGTATGGCTGGGTATGGCAGAGTATGGCTGGGTATGGCAGAGTATGGCTGGGTATGGCTGGGTATGGCTGGGTATGGCAGAGTATGGCTGGGTATGGCAGAGTATGGCAGAGTATGGCTGGGTATGGCAGAGTGTGGCTGTGTATGGCAGAGTATGGCTGGGTATGGCAGAGTATGGCTGGGTATGGCAGGGTATTGCAGAGTATGGCAGGGTATTGCAGGGTATTGCAGAGTATGGCAGGGTATTGCAGGGTATGGCAGGGTATGGCAGAGTATGGCAGGGTATGGCAGGGTATGGCAGGGTATGGCAGGGTATGGCAGGGTATTACAGGGATGGCTGAGCAGGGAGGGATGGATCTGTGACTGCAATTGTCACAGAGCAGCGCTGTTGCCATCCGATCCCTCCCCCTCTCCTCTCACAATGTACTGATCGGTACATTGAGGAGAGAGAGGAACCGGCGTCATCACATGACGCTGGTTTGTTTACAAGTGATCGCGCCGTCATTTGACGGCGCGATCACGTGGTAAACGGGCGCGATCAGCAGCCTTTTACCGTGATCCGTGATGTGCCGGGTCTTCCAAGGGGCACGCGGGAGCAAGATTCTGCGAGGTCGTCCAGTGGACGTCCACCCAGAATAACACGTCTTTCTGCTATGGCCCGGTCGTGGTTAACTAAGGTGTGACAGATCTAGCCGGGACAGAGGCTTTTGGAGAGGACTGAATGCTAGCCTCCTGCCTTCCGATTATGGGCCAGGGCCTCAAGACAGGAATGCGGATGGGTTATCCCGGCAGACAGACCCGAAACCTTAAGACTACTTTTCCAACATCCTTGAGTTGACCCGTTTGGGGTCCCACTGTGGCTGTTGGACTATTTCCCAGGAGGGAGTATTGTCATGAACCTTTGAATACTGAAGTATTTCTCCTTTGAATCTATTACACAGTGGGGGGTCTTCTGCCCTGTCTTAAGGCTAACCCCCCCTCCAGACGGCTTCATGGTCTGGAAGAAAAGCATTGTTCTGTGTTAGACTGTTTGTTTATGTACTTTAATTACCCCCTGGGGCTTCTGTGTCAATACACATCTCAGTTCTCCTATTCAAGCTATTGGACCAATTCCTGCTGACCCTGTTTCAAGTCCTCATTTACATGGCCAAGAGAATCTAATTGGGAAATACAATGGACTTTACAATTGACCAATAGGAAAGTGGTTGTTGGGGGCAGGGTGTTCAAACTGCTGTGTAAAAGTGTGTGTGTGCATCCAATACAATGAGATTCCTGTTTGAACTTACATACAGCCTGCCTGGTGTTTGTTCTGAGCTATCACAAATGGATTAGAACGGCACATAGCTGTAGTTTGAATCCTGGAGCATCGGATGACTGAACCATCAGACGTTGCGATCTGCAATATGATCCAATAGTAGCAGAGGAGTGTCGGGAGAGTGGAACCGAGCGAGCAAGGGGCTCGTTACATTGGTTGGCAGCGGTGGGATTTTCCCTCCAGTTCCTGGGACACTCCAAGCCACTAGGGATGAGCTTCGTGTTCGAGTCGAACATACGTTCGACTCGAACATCGGCTGTTCGATCGTTCGACGAAGATCGAACGATTTGGGCCGTTCGCGCCAAATTCGAGTGACGCGAACGGCCCACAATGCACTACGCCATCGCAGTGTCATCCAGGCGCTGTGATTGGCCAAGCATGCACTGTGACCCCGCATGCTTGGCCAATCACAGCGCCGGCAGCGAGGAGAGCAATGATTGGCCACAGGCAGGATGCCTGTGGCCAATTATTGCTGAGGGTGTTTAGTACACGCCCCACACTATAAAAGGCCGCCAGCACGGCGGCCTAGTGTAGTGTGTTCCGGAGCAGGGAAAGAGAAGCATAGGCAGGGACAGTGACATTTATTTTTTTCTTGCTTAACCTGGATTCCTTTAGTTTAGGGAAAGAGAAGGATAGGTAGGGAGAGTGTCAGTGTGTTTTACTGTGCGAATCCTTGTTTCTAGGGACAGGGAAGGACAGTGAGGGAAATTCTCCTTGTGCTATAGTGTGCTTTAAAAAAACATTTTTTCTAGGGACAGAAAACTATAGGTAGGGAGAGTGTCAGTGTCTTTTACTGTGCGAATCCTTGTTTCTAGGGACAGGGAAGGACAGTGAGGGAATTCTCCTTGTGCTATAGTGTGCTTTAAAAAAACATTTTTTCTAGGGACAGAAAACTATAGGTAGGGAGAGTGTCAGTGTGTTTTACTGTGCGAATCCTTGTTTCTTGGGACAGGGAAGGACAGTGAGGGAATTCTCCTTGTGCTATAGTGTGCTTTAAAAAAACATTTTTTCTAGGGACAGAAAACTATAGGTAGGGAGAGTGTCAGTGTCTTTTACTGTGCGAATCCTTGTTTCTAGGGACAGGGAAGGACAGTGAGGGAATTCTCCTTGTGCTATAGTGTGCTTTAAAAAAACATTTTTTCTAGGGACAGAAAACTATAGGTAGTGTGAGGGGGTTAGCTCGGCAGCGGGTGTGTGTGACCCCCGGGATGGGCTCCCCACACAAAAACAGGCCCAGCAGACGGAGGTTGTGGTTTTCAAAATCAAAAAGGTGCCGTTTATTTTCTATTTACAGTGACAAAAACACAGCAAAGCAAAAGAAACAAACAAAATAAATCCTGGTCAACTTGACCTCTGACTAAACATACAGGTTTCCTAACTAACAACTGGGATCAGCCTAGTGCTGTCCTAGTCCCTGGTTTTAAATGTCCAAGCAAAATATAGCCACACAGGCTTTCTCTCACCGCACAGGGGTTCACTCTCCCTAGACAGTCCACACAGGTCTGCTTCCAGGCATGAGCTAACATCTAATGAATCTGGGAGTTTTTATAGAGGCCTTAAACGAACTGACAGGCTTCAGCTGGCCTCATCAACTCCCTGCCTGCACGACGCCCAGCCCTCTCCCTAGAGGTATGAGTCATCAATGAGCCCACTAGTCTCAGCTGGGCTTATACAACTCTCCACCTAGCTGTATAAATCGGCGTAAAGCCTGAATCTGGGCGAAATATATCTACCCCCCTGGATGCAACCAGGTGACTTTACCTTCCTGCTGTCACATACCCCCCCCTCTTGTTTTAACCTCGGGGTTGGAACACCAGCAATCAGGCATTCATGTACTCGAGACAAAGCATCCACATTCCCCATTTGAACGCCAGGGCGATGCTTTACTGTGAAGTTGAATTCCTGGAGGGCCAGGAACCACCTATTCACTCTTCTATTTGTTTCCTTGTTTTGAGCCATCCACTTTAACGGAGCGTGATCCGTAACCATGTCAAAGTGCCTACCTAGCAGGTAGTACCGAAGGGAATCTAGAGCCCACTTCACCGCTAAACACTCCTTTTCAACGGTGGCGTAATTTACCTCATGGGACTTCAACTTCCTGCTGAGGTAAATGACTGGGTGCTCTTCCCCGTTCCAGACCTGGGACAATACTGCTCCTAACCCCACATCTGACGCATCACTTTGTACGACAAAGTCTTTAGAGAAGTCGGGTGAGTACAACACTGGCTGGCTACATAAGGCTTGTTTCAAGAATTGGAATGCTGCCTCAGCCTCGGGGGTCCATTTAATCATGACCGACCCTTTCCCCTTCGTCAGGTTGGTTAGGGGCACAGCCTTAGAAGCAAAGTGGGGAATGAATCGCCGATAATACCCAGCGATTCCCAGAAAGGCTCGTACCTGCTTCTTGCTGTTGGGACGTGGCCAACTCTGGATGGCCTCGACTTTGTTGAGTTGGGGTTTTATTACTCCCCTCCCAATGGTGTACCCAAGATATTTGGCCTCCTCCTGCCCAATGGTACACTTCTTGGGGTTAGCCGTAAACCCTGCTTCCCGAACAGAGTCCAGGACTGCTTGCACTTTTGGCAGATGTGAGGCCCAATCTGTGCTATGGACAATTACGTCATCCAGGTAAGCCGCAGCATACTTCCGATGGGGCCTCAGCATCTGGTCCATTTTCCGCTGGAATGTGGCCGGCGCATTCTGTAACCCGAACGGCATTCTTTTATATTGGAACGCCCCGTCTGGGGTTACAAATGCGGTTTTCTCTTTGGCTGACTTGGCCAGGGGGATTTGCCAATACCCTTTTGTGAGGTCAAGAGTCGTCATGTATCGGGCTGTTCCCAGCCGGTCGATCAACTCATCTATACGTGGCATGGGGTAGGTGTCAAATTTTGTAACTTTGTTCAACTGACGAAAATCGTTACAAAATCGCCAGCTCCCATCCGGTTTAGGCACCAACACAATGGGACTAGACCAATCACTTTGGGACTCCTCTATCACCCCTAAGTTCAGCATTTTCTGTACTTCCTCCCGTATTGCCTCCCGTCGGGCCTCTGGGATCCGATAGGGTTTTAACTTCACCCTTTCACCGGGCGGGGTAATAATGTCATGCTCTACCCCAGATGTTTGTCCCGGCAGCTCAGAGAATACCTCCTTGTTGCGAAGCACAAACTCCTTAACCTCCTGTTGTTGGGGTTGTGACAAGGTGGCTGCGATTCCAACCTCAGGAATCACGCAACCAGTTTGAGCTGGTGACCAAGTGTCTGCGACTAGGGACTCTCTATCCCTCCAGGCTTTCAACAGATTAACGTGATAGATCTGTTCGGGCTTTCGCCTTCCTGGTTGTCTGACCTTGTAATTCACTTCGCTCACTTTTTCCATTATCTCGTAGGGGCCTTGCCATTTGGCAAGGAATTTACTTTCAACCGTAGGGACAAGTACCAATATCCTATCCCCCGGGGAAAAGGTACGGGTCTTGGCTCCACGGTTGTACACTCTCTGCTGTGCCAACTGCGCTTGGGCCAAATGTTCCTTCACGATGGGCATTACCTGTGCAATTCGATCTTGCATCAGGGCGACATGCTCAATCACACTCCTGTGGGGAGAACTCTCACTTTCCCAAGTTTCCTTGGCAATATCCAACAGCCCTCTTGGGTGTCTCCCATACAGTAACTCAAAGGGGGAGAATCCCGTAGAGGATTGGGGCACCTCCCTAATAGCAAACATCAAATAAGGAAGTAGACAGTCCCAATCCTTTCCATCCCTATCCACCACTTTCTTCAACATTTGTTTTAGGGTTTTGTTGAATCTTTCAACCAGCCCATCGGTTTGGGGGTGATACACAGATGTACGTAATTGCGTCACTTTGAACAATTTACACAGCTCCTTCATAACCCGGGACATAAAGGGTGTACCTTGGTCCGTAAGCAGTTCTTTACAAATACCCACCCGGCTAAAAACAAGAGATAGCTCTTTGGCTATGGTTTTGGCCGAGGTATTTCTGAGAGGGATCGCTTCTGGATAACGGGTGGCATAGTCCATTATAACCAATATGTACTGGTGCCCCCTAGCGGACTTGATTATAGGACCTACCAAATCCATTGCGATTCTCTCAAACGGGACCTCAATGATGGGTAGAGGGACCAGCGGGCTACGGAAGTGTGGCATCGGGGCCGACCTCTGACACACAGGGCAGGAGGAACAATAATTTTCTATGTCCTTCATCACCCCAGGCCAATAGAATCTCTGTAATACCCTCTCTCGGGTTTTCTCTGTCCCCAGATGACCTCCAAGAATGTGCCCATGGGCCAACTCCAACACCAACTTCCTGTAAGGTTTGGGCACCACAAGCTGCTCAACGGTTTCTTCTGCCCTTTTTGCCACCCGATACAGTAGGTCCTTCTCTACGCTGAAGTATGGGTAAGTGCAGGTATTATCTGGGTTCACTAACTCGCCATCTATTTTCACTACGTTTTCCCGTGCCTTTATTAGGGCGGGGTCTTTCAACTGTTCTGTGGCAAAGTTTTCCCTGTGAACCTCAAGATCAGAAAACTCCACAGACGGTAGGTTTTCGTCTGAGGAGGTGGGCTCCTCTCCAGTTTCTTGAGTCTCCCCTGCCAATACTGACAAGGGAAATTCGGGAGAGTCCTCACCACTCTCAGAGGAGTTCTGGCTATCATATTCCTGGTACATAGGGGCACCAGTGGGGGGCTCAGGATCATCCCACAGTTCCCAGAACTTCGGAAAATCCCTTCCCACAATGGCGTCATGCGGTAACTGAGACACTAAGCCCACTGGATGAGAAAGGGTACCTTTGGGGGTCTCGAAACACACTGTAGTCACTGGATACTCTCGGGTGTCCCCATGCACACAAATAACAGCTACCTTGCTATTCCCAGAGACCTCTGTTTTAACTAATTCAGCCTTTATCAGGGTCACAAGGCTACCTGAATCCAGCAATACCACAACATTTCTACCATTAATACACATTTTGCATAAATGTTTCTCAGTTCCCCGAATGGCAGTGCATGCGACTGTCGCACACAGCGACTGACGTCTGCCCGTCAGAAAGTCACACTGCATGGGTTCCTCCAAAACCGGGCAATTTGCTGCAATATGTCCCGCTTGCCGGCAGCGGTAGCAAATGATCCTTCTTGCCGCCTCTTGAGCCGCTGATTTCCCAGGCTGTTCTCGCCAAACTTGGGGTAGAGCTCCCACCCTCTCACTCTCTCCACCCTTACCCCTTGGAATCATCTTATCCGCCCCTGGGGATGGTCTGGTCTTAGGGTGGAAAGTCCGAGTGTCTCTGGAAGAGGCCGTCAGGTTCTCTGTAGCCAAGTATTTCTCCACACGATCCACAAGACCATCGGCCGTCTCTGGGTCTCCATGGCTTACCCACTTTTGGATGGCAGTAGGAAGAGCTCTCAAAAACCGATCCATTACAACACGTTCCACAATCTTTGGTGCGGACAAAGTCTCTGGCTGTAGCCACTTTCTGCTCAGGTGAATGAGATCATACATTTGAGACCTGGGGGGTTTTCCAAGCTGGAAAGTCCAGTTATGCACACGCTGAGCCCGGACAGCCAGGGTGACACCCAGCCTTGCCAATATTTCAGCTTTTAGCATCACATAGTCTTTTGCTTGGTCAGGCTCTAGGTCATAGTAAGCTTTCTGCGATTCACCCGTTAACAGAGGAGCCACCAGTCCAGCCCACTGCTCCTCAGGCCACTTTTCTCTTTCAGCAGTCCTTTCAAACGTGGTCAAAAATACCTCTGGATCATCCTCTCCAGTCATTTTTGTCAATAAACGACTCACCCCAAAGGACGCGGTATTAGTGGGACGGCTTTCCTCACTGGTCTGCGGACGTTGCTGCATTACTGCTTCCATTTGTTGTAGTCTCTGCTCTTGCTTCTGTAATAGGTCTATGAAGCGGGCCTCAGATCGTTGCTGGGCTTGTTGCTGAGCTTCCAGACTCTGTTGGTGAGCTTGCTGCTGGGCTGCAAGGCTCTGTTGATGAGCTTGCTGCTGGGCTGCGAAGTTCTGTTGTTGAGCTGCAAGGCTCTTTTGCAAACCTGCATTTGTCTGCTGTTGATTGGCATTTGCTAGAGCCAGCTGTTTCAGTATCTCCTCCATGCTGGCTTAAAAAAAAACTGCCACTGGTTCTCCACCAACTGTGAGGGGGTTAGCTCGGCAGCGGGTGTGTGTGACCCCCGGGATGGGCTCCCCACACAAAAACAGGCCCAGCAGACGGAGGTTGTGGTTTTCAAAATCAAAAAGGTGCCGTTTATTTTCTATTTACAGTGACAAAAACACAGCAAAGCAAAAGAAACAAACAAAATAAATCCTGGTCAACTTGACCTCTGACTAAACATACAGGTTTCCTAACTAACAACTGGGATCAGCCTAGTGCTGTCCTAGTCCCTGGTTTTAAATGTCCAAGCAAAATATAGCCACACAGGCTTTCTCTCACCGCACAGGGGTTCACTCTCCCTAGACAGTCCACACAGGTCTGCTTCCAGGCATGAGCTAACATCTAATGAATCTGGGAGTTTTTATAGAGGCCTTAAACGAACTGACAGGCTTCAGCTGGCCTCATCAACTCCCTGCCTGCACGACGCCCAGCCCTCTCCCTAGAGGTATGAGTCATCAATGAGCCCACTAGTCTCAGCTGGGCTTATACAACTCTCCACCTAGCTGTATAAATCGGCGTAAAGCCTGAATCTGGGCGAAATATATCTACCCCCCTGGATGCAACCAGGTGACTTTACCTTCCTGCTGTCACAGTAGGAAGAGTGTCAGTTTCTTTCACTGTGATAATCCTTGTTTCTAGGGACAAAGAAGGAAAGTGAGGGAAATTCTCCTTGTGCTATAGTGTGCTTTAAAAAAACATTTTTTCTAGGGACAGAAAACTATAGGTAGGGAGAGTGTCAGTGTCTTTTACTGTGCGAATCCTTGTTTCTAGGGACAGGGAAGGACAGTGAGGGAATTCTCCTTGTGCTATAGTGTGCTTTAAAAAAACATTTTTTCTAGGGACAGAAAACTATAGGTAGGGAGAGTGTCAGTGTGTTTTACTGTGCGAATCCTTGTTTCTAGGGACAGGGAAGGACAGTGAGGGAATTCTCCTTGTGCTATAGTGTGCTTTAAAAAAACATTTTTTCTAGGGACAGAAAACTATAGGTAGGAAGAGTGTCAGTTTCTTTCACTGTGATAATCCTTGTTTCTAGGGACAAAGAAGGAAAGTGAGGGAAATTCTCCTTGTGCTATAGTGTGCTTTAAAAAAACATTTTTTCTAGGGACAGAAAACTATAGGTAGGGAGAGTGTCAGTGTCTTTTACTGTGCGAATCCTTGTTTCTAGGGACAGGGAAGGACAGTGAGGGAATTCTCCTTGTGCTATAGTGTGCTTTAAAAAAACATTTTTTCTAGGGACAGAAAACTATAGGAAGGAAGAGTGTCAGTTTCTTTCACTGTGATAATCCTTGTTTCTAGGGACAAAGAAGGAAAGTGAGGGAAATTCTCCTTGTGCTATAGTGTGCTTTAAAAAAACATTTTTTCTAGGGACAGAAAACTATAGGAAAGAAGAGTGTCAGTTTCTTTCACTGTGATAATCCTTGTTTCTAGGGACAGGGAAGGACAGTGAGGGAATTCTCCTTGTGCTATAGTGTGCTTTAAAAAAACATTTTTTCTAGGGACAGAAAACTATAGGAAAGAAGAGTGTCAGTTTCTTTCACTGTGATAATCCTTGTTTCTAGGGACAGGGAAGGACAGTGAGGGAATTCTCCTTGTGCTATAGTGTGCTTTAAAAAAACATTTTTTCTAGGGACAGAAAACTATAGGTAGGAAGAGTGTCAGTTTCTTTCACTGTGATAATCCTTGTTTCTAGGGACAAAGAAGGAAAGTGAGGGAAATTCTCCTTGTGCTATAGTGTGCTTTAAAAAAACATTTTTTCTAGGGACAGAAAACTATAGGTAGGGAGAGTGTCAGTGTCTTTTACTGTGCGAATCCTTGTTTCTAGGGACAGGGAAGGACAGTGAGGGAATTCTCCTTGTGCTATAGTGTGCTTTAAAAAAACATTTTTTCTAGGGACAGAAAACTATAGGAAGGAAGAGTGTCAGTTTCTTTCACTGTGATAATCCTTGTTTCTAGGGACAAAGAAGGAAAGTGAGGGAAATTCTCCTTGTGCTATAGTGTGCTTTAAAAAAACATTTTTTCTAGGGACAGAAAACTATAGGTAGGAAGAGTGTCAGTTTCTTTCACTGTGATAATCCTTTTTTCTAGGGACAAGGGAAGGACAGTGAGGGAATTCTCCTTGTGCTATAGTGTGCTTTAAAAAAACATTTTTTCTAGGGACAGAAAACTATAGGTAGGAAGAGTGTCAGTTTCTTTCACTGTGATAATCCTTGTTTCTAGGGACAAAGAAGGAAAGTGAGGGAAATTCTCCTTGTGCTATAGTGTGCTTTAAAAAAACATTTTTTCTAGGGACAGAAAACTATAGGTAGGGAGAGTGTCAGTGTCTTTTACTGTGCGAATCCTTGTTTCTAGGGACAGGGAAGGACAGTGAGGGAATTCTCCTTGTGCTATAGTGTGCTTTAAAAAAACATTTTTTCTAGGGACAGAAAACTATAGGTAGGGAGAGTGTCAGTGTGTTTTACTGTGCAAATCCTTGTTTCTAGGGACAGGGAAGGACAGTGAGGGAATTCTCCTTGTGCTATAGTGTGCTTTAAAAAAACATTTTTTCTAGGGACAGAAAACTATAGGTAGGAAGAGTGTCAGTTTCTTTCACTGTGATAATCCTTGTTTCTAGGGACAAAGAAGGAAAGTGAGGGAAATTCTCCTTGTGCTATAGTGTGCTTTAAAAAAACATTTTTTCTAGGGACAGAAAACTATAGGTAGTGTGAGGGGGTTAGCTCGGCAGCGGGTGTGTGTGACCCCCGGGATGGGCTCCCCAGACAAAAACAGGCCCAGCAAACGGAGGTTGTGGTTTTCAAAATCAAAAAGGTGCGGTTTATTTTCTATTTACAGTGACAAAACACAGCAAAGCAAAAGAAACATAAATAAAATAAATCCTGGTCAACTTGACCTCTGACTAAACATACAGGTTTCCTAACTAACAACTGGGATCAGCCTAGTGCTGTCCTAGTCCCTAAGTCCCTGGTTTTAAATGTCCAAGCAAATAGCCACACAGGCTTTGTCTCACCGCACAGGGGTTCACTCTCCCTAGACAGTCCACACAGGTCTGGTTCCAGGCATGAGCAAACACCTAATGAATCTGGGAGTTCTTATAGAGGCCTAAATGAGCTGACAAGCTTCAGCTGGTCTCATCAACTCCCTGTCTGCACGACGCCCCACACTCTCCCTAGAGGTATGAGTCATCCATGAGCCCACTAGCCTCAGCTGGGCTTATACAACTCTCCACCTAGTTGTATAAGTCGGCGTAAAGCCTGAATCTGGGCGAAATATATCTACCCCCCTGGATGCAACCAGGTGACTTTACCTTCCTGCTGTCACAGTAGGGAGAGTGTCAGTGTCTTTTACTGTGCGAATCCTTGTTTCTAGGGACAGGGAAGGACAGTGAGGGAATTCTCCTTGTGCTATAGTGTGCTTTAAAAAAACATTTTTTCTAGGGACAGAAAACTATAGGAAGGAAGAGTGTCAGTTTCTTTCACTGTGATAATCCTTGTTTCTAGGGACAAAGAAGGAAAGTGAGGGAAATTCTCCTTGTGCTATAGTGTGCTTTAAAAAAACATTTTTTCTAGGGACAGAAAACTATAGGTAGGAAGAGTGTCAGTTTCTTTCACTGTGCGAATCCTTGTTTCTAGGGACAGGGAAGGACAGTGAGGGAATTCTCCTTGTGCTATAGTGTGCTTTAAAAAAACATTTTTTCTAGGGACAGAAAACTATAGGAAGGAAGAGTGTCAGTTTCTTTCACTGTGATAATCCTTGTTTCTAGGGACAAGGAAGGAAAGTGAGGGAAATTCTCCTTGTGCTATAGTGTGCTTTAAAAAAAAAAATTTCTAGGGACAGAAAACTATAGGTAGGGAGAGTGTCAGTGTGTTTTACTGTGTGAATCCTTGTTTCTAGGGACAGGAAAGGACAGTGAGGGAATTCTCCTTGTGCTATAGTGTGCTTTAAAAAAACATTTTTTCTAGGGACAGAAAACTATAGGTAGGAAGAGTGTCAGTTTCTTTCACTGTGATAATCCTTGTTTCTAGGGACAAAGAAGGAAAGTGAGGGAAATTCTCCTTGTGCTATAGTGTGCTTTAAAAAAACATTTTTTCTAGGGACAGAAAACTATAGGTAGGGAGAGTGTCAGTGTCTTTTACTGTGCGAATCCTTGTTTCTAGGGACAGGGAAGGACAGTGAGGGAATTCTCCTTGTGCTATAGTGTGCTTTAAAAAAACATTTTTTCTAGGGACAGAAAACTATAGGAAGGAAGAGTGTCAGTTTCTTTCACTGTGATAATCCTTGTTTCTAGGGACAAAGAAGGAAAGTGAGGGAAATTCTCCTTGTGCTATAGTGTGCTTTAAAAAAACATTTTTTCTAGGGACAGAAAACTATAGGTAGGAAGAGTGTCAGTTTCTTTCACTGTGATAATCCTTGTTTCTAGGGACAGGGAAGGACAGTGAGGGAAATTCTCCTTGTGCTATAGTGTGCTAAAGCATTCCTCATCAACCATCTTTGAAATCCTTGTTTTTTTGGACAGTCAGGGAAATTGTCGTTGTGATATTCTGTGCAAAAGCAATCATCCTCAACCATATTTAGAAATCCTTAAGTAAAGGGACAGAGAAGGACACCTGAAGGTAGCCCTTATTGCTTTTTTCCCATCTCCCTGCAGGCCATCTATTAGAATGTCTGGAAGGCAAACAAGGAGAGGCAGACAGTCAGGAGGCAATAAAAGAGGGCAAGCAGGCTCTGTGTCTGGGGGCAACAGTGCTGGTCGTGGACACGGTGCATTGTCATCAGCACATGGCCATGGGACACGCTTGTCCTTCTTTTCGGCAGCTGGACATGTTGAGCCACATCATGCCAAAGACTTGGTAGAGTGGATGACCAAGCCCTCCTCCTCCTCCTCCTCATCCTCTCTCACCCAGGCTCAGGGTACTGGAAAAGCAGCTGCCAAAGCGTCCTCTTCCCTGGTATCAATGTCAGACTCATCATCAGTCACTCCTTCCCTAGACCCACCATGTCCTCCTCCTGAGGAGTCCCCCGAACTGTTTGAGCACAGTGTTGGGTACATGCTCCAGGAGGATGCCCAGCGTTTCGAAGGGTCTGATGATGAAACCCAGCTACAGGAAGGCAGTAGCGTGAGAGCAGACAGAGGGGATGCTCAAGAAGGACACCAATCTGGCAGTCATGTTCCAGCAGCTGCAGCATACTGCCAGATTGGCTCCAGTGATGAGGGAGGGGATGATGAGGTCACTGACTCCACGTGGGTGCCTAATAGGAGAGAGGAGGAGGAGGAGGATGAGGAGGAGGCACATCTCCAACGAGGCAGGATGCCCTTTGGTGGCCAGCGTAAGGGCAGTACACCGACGGAATCACACCGCAGAGCTCCGCCTGTGCAGGACGCTGCCTCTGCCCGTCATTCAAAAAGTTCTTTGGTGTGGGCCTTTTTTGAGGCTAGTGCATCAGATCGCACAGCTGCTGTTTGCAACATATGTCTCAAGCGTATATCGCGTGGCCAAAACATCAGCCGCTTGGGTACCACATGCCTGACCAGACATATGTTGACCTGCCATGCAGCTCGTTGGCAAGCCTACCTCAAAGACCCACACCAAAGAACAAAGCGGACCTCTCCTTGCACCGCATCAGCTGGGATCTCCAACCCCACTATAACTTCAGTCCTCTCTGAAACATGCACTGAGAGGAATGAAGGTGTAGAATTAGGTGTGTCACAGCCAAGTACTTGCGGCCACTCTGCTAGCAGTACACCGACGTCCGATTCTAGCAGGCAAATTTCCCTGCCCCAGCTGCTGGACCGTCGAAAGAAGTTCACTCCCAGCCATCCACATGCCCAGCGGTTGAATGCTAGCTTGGCTAAATTGCTAGCGCTTCAACTGCTGCCTTTTCAGTTGGTAGACTCGGCCCCCTTCCGTGAGTTTGTGCAATGTGCGGTTCCTCAGTGGCAGGTTCCCAAACGCCACTTACTCTTTCGTCCATGGACCGACACAGCTTCTCTATTGACAAAGTGGGTATTATCCGTTAATTAGGAGTGACTAGGCAGAAAAACTTGTAAAAAGTGTTGCATCACACCTTCTACAGTACCGCCCAGGGGGCGGACCCTCTGGGTATACCCTCTCAGTCTGCACATCGCAGATCAGTTTTTTTCTGTCTAGCAAGGAGTAGGACATGGCTCCCTTCGGGCTCATTGGTCCGGGGAAAAAAGATATATATATTTTTATTTTTTTGCTACATTTGTTGTTTCCTGCGATCTTCGATCAACTGCCGACTGGGTGACAGGCTGGATCCTCGATCCTTGTAGTCTCCCCAGTTTCGGCCATCGAGCGTGTGCCGACCCTAGCTACGCGCTGGGTTTTCCACGACATGCCCGTCGCTCCACGGGTGGCCGGTGAGCCTACGCTCCAGGGCCTGCATCGGACCGCTCAGCTTCGGCTGACCTTACGGCCGAGTCGCAGCAGCCTGGCCGGTGAGCTTACGCTCCAAGGCTTGCATCGGACCGCTCAGCTTCGGCTGACCTTACGGCCGAGTCGCAGCAGCCTGTCCGGTGAGCGTCATGCTCCAGGGCATACATATGATCGTCCCTTCTGGGTCCAATCACAGCATGCCTGGCCAACAGTCACCTTCCGTGCGCGGACGATGATCTGTTTGGAATGTCTTCCAGCAGAATACATGCAGGATAGGTAAGTAAAACTCCCCTGCCTCGGCTGGGTGATTTAGCTGGACATTCCTGGAGAGATCAAGTAAGTGGTTGTGGCCCCTTTCTTCCCTCTCTCCCTGCCTTTCCCTCCTCCCTGGGCTTCTAGCTAAAGGTTGCTGGGTGCTGGGGGTCACCTAGGGGGTCCCACTGGAGCGGGGCTGGCTGTAACTAACATTTAAAAGAAATGTCATTTTTGCTTACCTGTGTTTCTGTGTCTCCATGCTGTCGGCGGCCATTTTGAGGTGGTCCATGCCAAGTTTGGCCTCTTGTAACTGCCTGGCGGCCATCTTCCTGTAGTTCGGCCACACCCACTGGCCCCTATCAGGTGATCGGCGGCCATGTTTGTCCACCCTGTATGCAGATATTGCCGTTCGGCGGCCATCTTTTTTGTGGGCTATGGCTGCCTGACCTCTATCTTCTGTCGGCGGCCATTTTCTTAGAGCCCACATTATCTTCCATACAGACGGTTTTGGCAACCATTTTGCGAGAGCCTCCGGCCTCTAGGGTGCATTACACTGGCGCGAAAATTCACACAGGAAGTGCTGATAAAAGAAGCAGACTGACACAGCAGCAAGGGGACAGCATCATAGGCGCAGCATAGCAGTACCTATCCAGGGTGGTGAGTCCTCTGGGTGACCCAGCATCTCTGCAGCGCAGGAGGGTGGCCTATTGATATCTTGCCTGGAGCCCTGTGAGTGTCAGCGTGTGGTCAGCATGGCATCTGAGCCAGATGTCTTCTCCCCTGAAACACCAGATTTAGCAGCTGGTGTCCCTGAGGTGTCTATGGACGCTATGTCGGCAATCCTAGAGGCGTTTGCTGCCAGGGTGGAAGCAGCACACGGGAATACAGGGGGTAGTAAACGCCCCATCCCCTGCAAGCTTCTGGGGATAATTCTGGTGCAGAACCAGGTCCAGCTATGGCTCGGGGCCCAGATTCTGATGCACCAGAGACTGCAGACCGTGACCGGACAGTGAGAATGACTCAAAGTCCAGGTCAGTACGCGAGACGGCTTTGGTATCTGACCTTATTACTGCAGTGCGGGATATGCTAAAATTGGAAAATACTGCAGAAGCAGCAGAGACTCCGGTCCACTTGGGTTTCATAGACCTGCCCGCACTGCTAAGGTGTTCCCTTGTGTGTCTTTTGATAAACTCTTATACAAGGAATGGGAGAACCCACTGAGGGTCTTTACAGCCCCAAAGAGGTTTGCGGTACGGTACCCCTTTTGAGGAGAGTTTTCTGAAGAAATGGACCTCTCCCCCCTATAGTGGACCCTCCGGTGTCCAGACTTAATAGAGCCACCACAATTCCTGTAGAAGGGGCTCCTGTTTTCTAGGACCCTGTGGATAAGAAGGCTGAAGCACTCGCTTGCTACCTATACTCAGTGGTAGGCTCGGCAGTACGCCCGGCATTGGCGGGGGCCCTAGTGTCTCACACACTTACTGAATGGGCAAGATTGCTACTCCAGGGGTTAAGGAGCGAGATGCTCCTCCTGATGAGATAACATTGGCCGACCTGTTGGTCCAGGGCCTTAGGTTTGTCTGCGAGTCAGACATGAATACTATTCCCCTGCTGTCTAAAACTTCGGTTTATGCAGTAGCAATACGCCACCTGATCTGGCTAAAAGGCTGGTCTGCGGACCAGACTTCCAAGAAAGCCCTGTTGGATCTGCCTTTTAAGGGCGACAGACTTTTTGGGGCTTCTCTGGATGACATCATCAAGGATGCCACAGGAAGTAAAAGCACTTTGCTTCCCCAAATTAGCAAGGGTAAGGGGCCACGCCAAGGGCAAGGGCCCTCCTTTACTGCACACAAGTGTTTTTTTCGTCCCCCTAGGGCGACAGGGAAAAGACCCCAGGCCGATAAAGCGCCTGCCCAAGGACAAAAGCGTCCCTGGTCCCGCATACCCAATAAGCCTGCGGACAAATTTGCGTCCGCATGAAGGTCCACCCCCACCCAGCTCTCGGGCGGGGAGACGTCTTCGCAAATTCGCGACTCAGTGGACAGCACTAATCTCCGACAGGTGTGTTTGCGAAGTAATCTCCTCAGGCTACAAGATAGTTTCTCTCTTGTCCACCGGACAGATTCAACACCTCCAATCTCCAGCTACTACCGACCCGTCGGGAGGCCCTGTATGGGGCGGTCCAGGGTCTACTGGAACGCGGGGTAGTTATTCCAGTTCCAGAACTGGAACGGGGTTTTTACTCAAATCTGTTCATTGTGCCGAAGAAGGAGGGGGTTCGTCCAAGCTTGGATCTCAGAGCCCTCAATTGCTTTGTGAAGGTACAAAGTTTTCGGATGGAGTCGGTTCGATCTGTAGTCACGGCTCTCCATCCGGGGGACTTTCTGGCCTCCTTGGACATCAAGGACGCATACCTGCATGTCCCCATATACTCCAGACACCAGAGGTTTCTGCGATTTGCTATTGGGAAGAACCACTACCAGTTTGTGGCCCTCCCGTTTGGCCTTGCCTCAGCACCCAGGACGTTCACCAAGGTGCTCGCTCCGATTCTGGCACTTCTAAGACAGCGGGGTATCGCTATCACAGGTTACTTGGACGACCTTCTGCTGAAGGGCCCTTCAAGCTCAGAATTAGAGGTAAGCGTGTCCATTACCTGTCAGACTCTTCGAGACTGTGGTTGGATACTAAACACGCAAAAGTCAGTATTGGTGCCCACTCAACGCCTAGTGTACCTGGGGTTGATTCTGGATTCCTCAGAGGCAAAGGTATTCCTCCCTGTGGAGAAGTTGCAGACCCTCCGGGCTGCAGTACGGCAGCTGACTTCCAGGAATTGGTCGTCACTCCGTTTTTGCATGCGAGTGTTGGGCCTCATGGTAGCCTCCTTCGAGGCGGTCCCATATGCTCAATACCACACTCGAGTGTTACAGAGGGAAGTTCTGTCCAGATGGAACAGATGCCCTTCATCTCTGGATTATCAAATCCGAGTGAGCCACCTAGTCAGGAGATCCCTGGTATGGTGGCTGACAGCACCGGCTCTAATGGCCGGGAAGTCATTTCTTCCAGTTTACTGGATAGTGATCACGACGGACGCCAGCCTTACAGGTTGGGGGGGAGTCTGGGGTGTCCAGTCGGCGCAAGGTCGCTGGACCCCAGAGGAAGCCCTCCTGCCGATCAATGTCCTGGAGATCCGGGCGATCAAGCTGTGCCTCTCAAATGGTCTCAGAGACTGCAAGGGCGTCCAGTCAGGATCCAGTCAGACAACGCCACAGCAGTGGCATATGTCAATCATCAAGGAGGAACAAGAAGCTCAGCTGCAGCATCGGAGATCGCTCGCATCCTGAAGTGGGCAGAGAGGAGCGTACCGGCACTGTCGGCCGTGTACATTCCGGGTGTGGAAAACTGGCAGGCGGACTACCTGAGCCGCCAGATGCTGGACCAGGGAGAATGGTCCTTACACCCGGAGGTGTTCCAACTCCTCTGCCAAAGATGGGGCACACCAGACGTAGATCTTCTGGCTTCCCGACTCAATCGGAAGGTATTGAGGTTTGTGGCCCGGTCAAGAGACCCATGGGCAGACGCAACGGACGCGTTGGTAGCATCGTGGGGCCAGTATCGGCTAATCTATGCCTTCCCTCCCTTAAGGCTTCTTCCTCTTCTGCTCCGCAGAGTGGAGGCAGAGGGAATTCCAATGATCCTAATCGCTCCAGATTGGCCTCAGCGTCCTTGGTACGCCGATCTAGTACGTCTGGTAGCAGACGTCCCCTGGCGCCTACCACTACGGAAGGACCTGCTGTCGCAAGGTCCCATATTCCATCCTGCTTTACAGTCATTGGCTTTAACGGCATGGCTGTTGAGAACCAGGTACTGAGAGACCGGGGCCTGTCAGACTCAGTAATTTCTACTATGAGAAGTGCTCGGAAACCGTCCTCTAGGAAGGTCTATCACCGCACTTGGAGGGCCTACATCTCCATGTGTGAGGAAATGAAATGGCATCCGCGTACCTATTTGGTTTCCAGAATCCTGCTGTTTTTACAGCATGGGGTAGACCAAAGGCTTGCCCTAAGTACGATTAAGGGACAGATATCTGCCCTGGCTGTCTTTTTTCAGCGACCCCTGGCGACTCACTCTCTCGTGAGTACATTTGTGCAGGGGGTTCGACATGTGGCCCCTCCGGTCCGCCCCCCGTTACCTCTGTGGGACTTGAACCTGGTCCTCTCGGTGCTTCAGAAGGCACCGTTTGAGAATATTAGAGATATTCCCCTGTTGACACTTTCTCAGAAGGTGGTCTTTTTGGTGGCTGTTACGTCAGTTAGACGAGTCTCTGAGCTGGCAGCCTTGTCCTGCAAGGCTCCCTATTTGATTTTCCACAAGGATAAGGTGGTGCTGCGGCCGCAGCCTTCCTTTCTTCCGAAGGTCGTTTCGGCTTTTCATCTCAACGAAGACATTGTACTTCCATCCTTGTGTCCTCAGCCGTCGAATCCTAAGGAGTCGGCGTTGCATTCCTTGGACGTTGTCCGAGCTTTGAGAGTATACATATCTGCTACTTCCCTGTTCCGGAAGTCAGACTCACTGTTTGTTTCGGTGGCTGGTCCCAAGAAGGGCCAAGCAGTCTCATCGGCCACCATCTCTAGGTGGATCCGACAGATAGTAATCCAGGCTTACGCCTTAAAGGGTCAGGCGCCCCCCTTTCCTGTCACGGCGCATTCGACCAGGGCAATAGGTGCCTCTTGGGCTTTCCGACAGCAAGCGTCTGTTTCCCAACTATGTAAAGCGGCGACTTGGTCGTCCGCTCACACTTTCACAAAATTCTACAAAGTTGATGTAGGTGCATCTTCGGATGCCTCTTTCGGCCGCAAGGTTTTGCAGGCGGCTGTTTAGAGTTGCAACTCCTCCGTTGGAGGAGTGCTGTTTTGTGTTTTGGGGTGAAGTTTGTTTTTATGCTGTTACCACCCCTCGTTTTTTTCTCTGACACTGCTTTGGGACGTCCCACTTTGTCAATAGAGAAGCTGTGTCGGTCCATGGACGAAAGAGTAAATAGGATTTTTTACTCACCGTAAAATCCTTTTCTCTGAGTCCATGGACCGACACAGCACCCACCCCTCCTTTTAAGTTTGTACTGCTTTTTGACGAACTGATCTGCGATGTGCAGACTGAGAGGGTATACCCAGAGGGTCCGCCCCCTGGGCGGTACTGTAGAAGGTGTGATGCAACACTTTTTACAAGTTTTTCTGCCTAGTCACTCCTAATTAACGGATAATACCCACTTTGTCAATAGAGAAGCTGTGTCGGTCCATGGACTCAGAGAAAAGGATTTTACGGTGAGTAAAAAATCCTATTTTTTCTCACGGAAGGCTATTCCGGCTCTCTACCGGCATGTGGAAGGCAATGTCTTGGCCTCGCTGGACAGGGCGGTCAGCGGTAAGGTGCATATTACTGCTGACTCATGGTCCAGCAGGCATGGACAGGGACGTTACCTTTCTTTCACGGCCCATTGGGTCACTCTTTTGGCAGCTGGGAAGGATGCAGGACAAGGTGCAGTAGTGTTGGAGGTTGTTCCACCGCCACGCCTCCAAAATGCTACTACTGGTTGTGACACACCTCTCTCCTCCACCCCCTCCTCTTCTTCTTCCTCCATGGCCTCTTCCTGTGGTTTGTCCTCGGAACCAGCGGTGCTCCGTAGGCGTTCAAGGGGCTACGCAAGTACGCAGGCAAAAAGATGCCATGCCGTGCTTGCGCTGGTGTGTTTGGGGGACAGAAGCCACACTGGGGCAGAGGTCCTGTCTGCTCTGCAGGGCCAGGCCGAGAGGTGGTTGACGCCACGCCAGCTTAAGCCAGGAATGGTGGTTTGCAACAATGGCACCAACCTCCTCTCCGCCCTCCGACAGGGACAACTGACCCATGTGCCCTGTGTGGCTCACGTCCTTAACCTGGTGGTGCAGCGGTTCTTGGGCAGGTACCCGGGCTTACAGGATGTCCTGAGGCAGGCCAGGAAAGTCTGTGTGCATTTCCGCAGATCTTATAATGCCAGTGCTCGCCTGGCTGAGCTGCAAAAGGAGTTGAACCTGCCCAAGAACCGCCTTATATGTGACATGCCCACCAGGTGGAACTCAACGTTGGCCATGCTGCAGCGGCTGCACACGCAGCAGAGGGCCATCAATGAGTACCTGTGCGACTACGGCACCAGGACAGGGTCAGGGGAGCTTGGTTTTTTTTCTCCACGCCAGTGGGGCATGATCAGGGATGCATGCACTGTCCTGGCACCATTTGAGGAGGCCACGAGGATGGTGAGCAGTGACAGTGCATGCATCAGTGACACTGTACCTCTTGTCCACCTGTTGGAGCACACGCTGCGTGGAATAATGGACAGGGCACTTGAGGCAGAACAGAGGCAGGAAGAGGAGGACTTCCTTGCCTCTCAAGGCCCCCTTTACCCAGACAGTGTTCCTTCTGTCCCACCCATCGCACAGGAAGAGGAGGAGGAGGAGGAGGAGGAGGAGGAGGAGGATTGTGTCAGCATGGAGGTGGAGGCTGGCACTCAGCATCATCAGCAGCAGTCTTTTAGGGATGATTTACAGTCCCAAGAAACCAGTGGACTTGTACGTGGCTGGGAGGAGGTGGCTGCGGATCATGTCGTCCTTAGTGACCCAGAGGACTCCGGAGCGAATGCCTCAGCAAACCTACGCTGCATGGCCTCCCTGATCCTGCAAAGTCTGCGGAAGGATCCTCGTATTCTTCGGATCAAGGAGAGGGACCATTACTGGCTGGCCACTCTCCTTGATCCACGGTACAAGGGTAAGGTTGCGGACCTTATGTTACCGTCGCAGAGGGAGCAGAGGATGAGACAACTCCGGGAGGCCTTGCAGAAAGGTCTGTGCAACGCGTTCCCAGAGACTGGGAGGTTACAAACTCCTGGTCCTGGACAACGAGTTGCTGAGGCTTCGGCCAGTCAAAGAAGGAGCGGTGGGGAAGGTGGCCGTCTGACCGATGCGTTCAGACAATTCTTTAGTCCGCAGCCCCAAAGTATGATCGGTTCCAGCAACCATCGCCAG
Source organism: Rana muscosa (assembly GCA_029206835.1). Taxonomy (NCBI): domain Eukaryota; kingdom Metazoa; phylum Chordata; class Amphibia; order Anura; family Ranidae; genus Rana; species Rana muscosa. Next base: position 1,196,658,465 of record CM055116.1, on the reverse strand, counting down.
CGTCTGATAAACATGGTGCAGGAATATCTAGGGGCAAGGTCAGACTTGGACACCTTCCCCACCGAAAATCCTCTGGCTTACTGGGTCTTGAGGATGGATCACTGGCCAGAGCTTGCACAGTATGCAATTGAGCTACTGGCCTGTCCTGCATCCAGCGTTCTTTCGGAACGCACATTCAGTGCTGCTGGAGGATTTGTCACGGATCACAGGGTGCGCCTGTCCACCGACTCGGTTGATCGACTGACTTTCATCAAGATGAACCAGTCTTGGATCACCACCAGCTACCACACACCTGATGCTGATATAACAGACTAATTGATTTTAACATGTCACATCCCTTCAAGACTGATGCTGATGCTGAGTGCCTGTGCTGTTATGTTGACTGGCTATCCTCCTCCTCCGAGTCCTCAATGATACGATTGATGATGATAGCTTGGAAGATCATTTTTGTTTATGGGTGCCGCCACCAGTGGCTAAGGCCCAATTTTTCAGCCCCTGTTTTACAGGGGCGTGTAATTACAATTTTTTTAGCAATAATTTGCCATAGGGCTCATTGCTGTGCTCCAAGTACAGTATCTGTGAGGGGTTGGAGTGTTGTGGCACCAGTGCCTAAGGCCCAATTTTTCAGCTCCTGTTTAACAGGGGCGTGTCATTACAATTTTTGAAGCAATACTTTGCAACAGGGCTCATTGCTGTGCTCCAAGTACAGTATCTGTGAGGGGTTGTAGTGTTGTGCCACCAGTGCCTAAGGCCCAATTTTTCAGCCCCTGTTCAACAGGGGCATGCAATTACAATTCTTGATCTAATAATTCACAGCAGGGCCCATTGCTGCACCCACCAAGAGTAACTCTGAGGGCTTACAGTGTTGTGGCAACGCCACCACCACCACGAAAGGCCCAATTTTTCAGCCCCTGTTCAAAAGGGGCATGTAATTACAATTCTTGATCTAATAATTCACAGCAGGGCCCATTGCTGCACCCACCAAGAGTAACTCTGAGGGCTTACAGTGTTGTGGCAACACCACCACCACCACCACGAAAGGCCCAATTTTTCAGCCCCTGTTCAACAGGGGCATGCAATTACAATTCTTGATCTAATAATTCACAGCAGGGCCCATTGCTGCACCCACCAAGAGTAACTCTGAGGGCTTACAGTGTTGTGGCAACGCCACCACCACCACCACCACGAAAGGCCCAATTTTTCAGCCCCTGTTCAAAAGGGGCATGTAATTACAATTCTTGATCTAATAATTCACAGCAGGGCCCATTGCTGCACCCACCAAGAGTAACTCTGAGGGCTTACAGTGTTGTGGCAACGCCACCACCACCACCACCACGAAAGGCCCAATTTTTCAGACCCTGTTCAAAAGGGGCATGTAATTACAATTCTTGATCTAATAATTCACAGCAGGGCCCATTGCTGCACCCACCAAGAGTAACTCTGAGGGCTTACAGTGTTGTGGCAACACCACCACCACCACCACCACCACCACGAAAGGCCCAATTTTTCAGCCCCTGTTCAACAGGGGCATGCAATTACAATTCTTGATCTAATAATTCACAGCAGGGCCCATTGCTGCACCCACCAAGAGTAACTCTGAGGGCTTACAGTGTTGTGGCAACACCACCACCACCACCACCACCACGAAAGGCCCAATTTTTCAGCCCCTGTTCAACAGGGGCATGCAATTACAATTCTTGATCTAATAATTCACAGCAGGGCCCATTGCTGCACCCACCAAGAGTAACTCTGAGGGCTTACAGTGTTGTGGCAACGCCACCACCACCACCACCACGAAAGGCCCAATTTTTCAGCCCCTGTTCAAAAGGGGCATGTAATTACAATTCTTGATCTAATAATTCACAGCAGGGCCCATTGCTGCACCCACCAAGAGTAACTCTGAGGGCTTACAGTGTTGTGGCAACACCACCACTCCCACCACCACCACGAAAGGCCCAATTTTTCAGCCCCTGTTCAACAGGGGCATGCAATTACAATTCTTGATCTAATAATTCACAGCAGGGCCCATTGCTGCACCCACCAAGAGTAACTCTGAGGGCTTACAGTGTTGTGGCAACGCCACCACCACCACCACCACGAAAGGCCCAATTTTTCAGACCCTGTTCAAAAGGGGCATGTAATTACAATTCTTGATCTAATAATTCACAGCAGGGCCCATTGCTGCACCCACCAAGAGTAACTCTGAGGGCTTACAGTGTTGTGGCAACACCACCACCACCACCACCACCACGAAAGGCCCAATTTTTCAGCCCCTGTTCAACAGGGGCATGCAATTACAATTCTTGATCTAATAATTCACAGCAGGGCCCATTGCTGCACCCACCAAGAGTAACTCTGAGGGCTTACAGTGTTGTGGCAACGCCACCACCACCACCACCACCACGAAAGGCCCAATTTTTCAGCCCCTGTTCAACAGGGGCATGCAATTACAATTCTTGATCTAATAATTCACAGCAGGGCCCATTGCTGCACCCACCAAGAGTAACTCTGAGGGCTTACAGTGTTGTGGCAACGCCACCACCACCACCACCACGAAAGGCCCAATTTTTCAGCCCCTGTTCAAAAGGGGCATGTAATTACAATTCTTGATCTAATAATTCACAGCAGGGCCCATTGCTGCACCCACCAAGAGTAACTCTGAGGGCTTACAGTGTTGTGGCAACGCCACCACCACCACCACCACCACGAAAGGCCAGATTTTTCAGCCCCTGTTCAAAAGGGGCATGTAATTACAATTCTTGATCTAATAATTCACAGCAGGGCCCATTGCTGCACCCACCAAGAGTAACTCTGAGGGCTTACAGTGTTGTGGCAATGCCACCACCACCACCACCACGAAAGGCCCAATTTTTCAGCCCCTGTTCAAAAGGGGCATGTAATTACAATTCTTGATCTAATAATTCACAGCAGGGCCCATTGCTGCACCCACCAAGAGTAACTGTCAGGGCTTACAGTGTTGTGGCACCAGCACCACCATCAAAGGCCCAATTTTTACTACCACTGTTCAACAATTATATGTAATTAAAATTCCTGATATAATAGTTGACAGCAGGGCGTTCCAGCACCAACCAAGAGTAACTGTGAGTGCTTACAGTGTTGTGCCAACACCAACAACTAAGGGGCCTATTTCTGCAGAGTATATACGGCAGGTCCCTACTTTCAAACATCCAACTTACAAACGACTCCTACTTGCAAACGCAAGAAGACAACAGGAAGTGAGAGGAAATCTACCACTAGGAAGGAAAATTCTCTCCTGTAAGAATAAATATGGGAGAAAGGTGTCTCTTCTGTACTGATGCTTTATCACCAATCCTTGTTTCAAGAAAAACACCACATTTCAAAAACAGTTGTCATTGGGACGGAAAGTGAGGTGAAATGTTCTGAACAGGGGCACAGACAGCAAAACAAATGTTACAGGGGTGATAACCCTTACCTATGTTTTCCAAAAAGTTTAAAAATAGATTTTTGGGCTGGAGCTACACTTCAACAATGTACCTGTTCAAAATTACAAACAGATTCTACATAAGAACAAACCTACAGTCCCTGTCTTGTATGCACCGCCTGTATACGGCTGTTCAGAGTATATAGGGCCTTTTTTATTTTATGTGCGGGGTTCCCCTTAATATCCATACAAGACCCAAAGGGGCTGGTAATGGGCTGGGGTAGGGGGGGGGGGGTCATGGGGTAGCTATGCCATTTTTCTTAAAGATTTTCATCCATATTACAGGGACCAGACATTACATTAAAGCCGCAAGCAGTTTTAAATGGCTTTTTTTTCCTTTAGAAGTGTCATTTTGTGCAGGGACAGTTCTAAACACGGGAAACACGTGGCACTTCACAGGCATACTTTAGACACCCCCCAGGTACGATATTTAAAGGAATATTTGACTTTTTTTTTTTCACTTTATGCATCATTAAAATGACTGCTCCCGAAAAACGACCGTTTTTAAAACTTATTTTTGCATTGATACATGTCCCCTGGTGCACAACCCGGGTTCCCAAACCCTTTTTAGGACAATAACATGCATAATAGTTGTTATAATTAGCACTTTAGAATTCGAACGTTCGCATCCATTGTATTTAATAGGGTTCTAATGTTCGTACGAACTTTCGGTCCGTTCGCGGGTTCTGGTGCGAACCGAACCCGGGGGTGTTCGGCTCATCACTACAAGCCACCACAGTGAATGACCAAGCTATGCAGCCTGCAGGAAAGCCACGCTGAAAGACTTACTTGAGAGCCGAGATGGACCAGAGGGACGGTGATGCAGGACCCCGGTCAGTTGAAGATTTGTTTCAGCAACGAGTTCGAGAGCGCTTGGCATTGTACGGTGATAACCCATCAGAGACCGCTTTACAGGAAGCCATTAGAGGCATCCAGCTGCAGGATGAGCGACAAGAGAAAAAACTACAGCGACAAAAGAGAGAACTAGAGCGACAAAAGAGAGAACTAGAGCGACAAAAGAGAGAGCTAGAGCGGCAACATGAGCAGAGAATGGCAGAAATACGGCAATTGGAGACAAAACCTAAAGAAGCAGCACCAACTGAAAGGAGAGGAGAGATACAGATACCAGCCGACATGGAAAAGGAATTTAGAAGGAGGTTGCGAGAGATGCAGATACAGCATAGAGGACCAGTATCAGAGGAGGTCCTGCTGGGATGGTCTGATTCAATCCGCTGCGAACTCTGGAAGAAAGTGCTAGCTCTCGAGCAGCAACACCAGGGAAAAGTTCTCCCCTCCATCCATGTAAGGTACTGGTCGCAGTATGAAGTACGAATGCTGTTATATCCAAGACCTACAACCTGGAGATAGAGTGTTGTTGCGGAATTTGGGGATCCCGGGAAAACACAAGCTTGCAGACAGATGGAGACCTGAACCTTATGTTGTTTGCAAAAGACTGCCGGGCCTACCCGTCTACAGACTTAAACCAGAAGGGAAGGTGGGGCCACGGAAGACCTGGCACCGGAACCACCTACTTCCACTAGCGGAGGCAGTTCGGATACCCCCTGTGGCGGATTCCCCTGAACCAACTTCCATCCTGGATACTCTCAGACCGAACACTCGATCTCAGACCCCTCGGATTGGGGATACAGAGACCTCGGAGATGAGTGAAGATGATGGAGAAGAATTTGACTGGCTTTGGCCTTCACAGGCCCCAGGAACCTCTGCTATTGATCTTCCACCTGAAGAAGACACCATAGATCAGACACTGAATGCAGAAGCCACTGAGTTCATTCCATCCAGTCCTTGGTCGGATTCTTGGGAGAGTGCTTGTGACTTACCACCTGAAGAAGATCCAAGGGAGTCCCTGCACCTCCCTGCCCCGGAGTCCAGTGCTCCCGAACCAGAAGTAATTCCTGAGTTGGTTCCAGAGGAGGAACCTGTTCTAACAGAGAGCCCAAGAGGGCAGAGGAAGCGAAGAGCCATAAAGCCTCCTAGGAGATTGACTTACCCGCAGATGGGGAGAAGTGCGGAAGACACTGTAGTTACTGCCAGAAGGAGTATGGAACAGCCTGACCCTCCCACTGTTCATTTGGTGGGAGGCAACCCCAGCTCACTCTCTGGCACAGTTAGGCAGGACACTGATGATAGTGTGACCTATGGGCAGGGGAGTTCACCGCCTCGGTTTTGGTGGGAATTTCCTCTGCCAACATCATACGAAAGTTTGATTGATGTTGTACATTCTGTCATTTAAGTTTATGTTATCTTTGGGGACCAAAGAGTTTAAGTAGGGGGAGTGTGTAGCGGGGTCTCCTTTAAGGCCCCGGGACTACGTTACCCAGAACCCTGTTCGGCACCCAGAGTGCAGTTAGCCACCGCAGAGACTCATGGGAGGGGTTATTTAAGGAGGAGGCGAGGCAGAGCTCGGCCTCTTTGGACACCGCGCTGCAAACAAGACTTTCTTTCTGTGCGGATCTGCTGCAGTGCAAGGCCTGAAGCCTGGGCCTTGCGCAACTTCCAAAGAGCCTTCCACCCCACTGCAGAGCCTGGGTGGCATCTGACTTGTTGAGTGAGGACATCAGTTGGATCGGGGACCCAATCGTTGCAGACGCTGTGTGCGGATACACAGCAGGGTGGACGTTCCGGACTGGGATCGCGTCCGGAGTGGTGAGCAGGCACCTGCCCAGACCAATAGACTGTGCCGTGTACAAGCCTATAGACTGCATAGGCCCACAGTTTCGCTTATTTGCTGTTCCCCGGGGGGACCGGTAGCAGGACAGAACTTAAGTGTCCCTCCCAGTATAGTGTTTCAAGTATTGCCTGTTGTGGATTACAAATTGCTAATCATCAAGTGCACCACCGAAAGCTGGCATGCGAAGAACTCCATATAGTAGGTGACTGAGATTTATTCCATGTCAGGCCTGACCGGGGTGGGAAGTTTGGGTATTGTTTAGTGCCACATAGGGCGCGCATACCATAATAGCTACACGTGGTGAAGTACCGCGCAGCGCCATTATTGTTTGCTGTGTTGAATTCTGCAGGGCTCTGCTAACCAATCGCATATGTTGTGTTCTGTCTATGCTACTTTTGATAAGAGTAAACGGTTATATTTAATCTCTGCCCTCAGTGTGTTGTCTTACTGTAGGAGATTATTCCTTGCCATAACATTTAAATGTGATATACATATAACCCCTAGACTAGCTGTGCCAGAGTGGGTCGAGCAGATTGCTGGGGGTTGGTGGTGCTGTACACAGGGCCCGAAAACAAATCCAGCGGCTCTCTTAACTGGGGGTAGCGCTACACGTGCATTTGCTTTGAATATCATAGGTGATGGGATTGTAAACGAAGACCGCGCAGGAGCAGTGCAGCGGCGAGTGGTGTTGGTGTATCTCATTTATTCAGGGGATTCTCGTGTTAAAGCACAGGTGTTAAACACAAGGCCTGCGGGCCGAATCCGGCCCTCCAGGCCATTTCATGTGGCCCTTGCACCTTTCCTGCAGCTGCAGGTCCTCCTCCAGACCCTGTACTTTCTGCTTTCAAGCAATGAATCCAGCTTCTTCCCAGCAGCAGCATAAGGAAAGAGGGGTGCACTGTGATGTAAGGGAGAGTGGGGGACTCAACTTCTGATGGTGGGGTGGCTCTTGATATCTAATGTACGGGGAGGGGATGCGCTGGACATCTAATCTTACAGATACAACCAGCCCTTTTGAGGTCAATCATAATGCTGATGTGGCCCACGATGAAATTGAGTTTGACACCCCTGTGTTAAAGTGGTTACATACCTGTAGCGGGGGTCTAAATTTAGGGGGGATACACCTGGGTGGTAGTATGACCCAGGTGTGTGTAAATCATAGAGGATTTGGACCACTTTCAGTCGTGGAGGACTTTGGTGGTGTACTATTCTCCTTGGCCTGGGGTGGCGGTGTTCCCGCAGGTCGAGGTAGAATCACTGCCGCAGTGCTGTCCTTTTTGTCCCGTTCTGGCGGTGGTACAGCGGGGGCAGAGAACCTGCTGTGGCGTCACGGGAGGAGATAAAGGGGAGAGACGCCCTCGCCACGAGGTCTTCTACATCCGGTGCCCAGGCACCTTAGGCCTGGGTGCGGTCGGTCCGGAGTTCCAGCCCAGGCGCCCATGGCCTGGTCGGAGCAGTGTTGGCGTCCATCTCAGGCACCTTAAGCCTGGGGTGAGGTACTACACCGGAGGCCTGGGGCCTAGTAACTTCGACTGGGCTCCGCAAGGGTGGATGAGTCCGAGGGACCCTGAGGTGGATGGGGCCCATGTCTGAGGTGAGGAGGCCGGAGAGGTTACCCGTCTGAGGAGTCCGGAGCAGCATCAACCCGGTGACGGAGGGGCCTCTGGTAACTCACTTGGAGGGACATCTTCCCCCTGACAGGGGCCACAACGCAGCGAAGGTACTCCATTCATGTTCTTTAGAGTCACTGGTAGAGACTCATACGTTTCAGGTTCCTCTCTCTAGCCAATGGCTATAGCAACCGCTGGTGAAACCACAGTGGTTTAGTTTTATCATTAGGACAGTGCCTCGACCTGCTCACCCCACCGTATTGAACTGTTTATGGATCTCAACTGATTGGCTAACAAAGAACTGTTTATTGTGTGTTACAATAAGAAAAGTGTTGGATCCTTATCGGTGTGTGGAACTCTGGTTGATGGGAGTGAAGGGGAAGTGTCAGCACAGCAAGACTTGGTTGTAATAGAAACACACAGGCCCGAGAAGAATACTTGGTACTGGCCTTCACCTCACCTGCTGCAATGGGGAGGACATGGGCCGTAGCGCATCTCACCCTCACCTACAACATACCCCTAGACAGAGAAGAGGGGGTGAGGCCGCTACATACCCAAATTTTGAACTTTTACCTACAGGTAAGCCTATAATAAGGCTTACCTGTAGGTAAAAAGAATATCTCCTAAACCTGTATGGTTTAGGAGATATTCCCCTCGCAATGAGCCGTTGAATGCAGTGGCGCATGCGCAGCGGGGATTCTCGGCTAAAGGCCGGCAGCCGCCGGACCTTGCCGATGCTAGGGAGTGACGACATCGCCGCTTTAGCCACTCACGGCACTGGAGCGGCGATACCCGGAAGACACGCCGAGGCAAGATGACATCTCCCTCGGCGTGTACCAGGCAGTGTTGCCAACCGTCCGTATTTTTACGGACAGTCCGTAAAAACGGGCACTTCCCTCCCCCCGTACGTAAATGTCCGTAGTTGCGGAAATGTGCCAGTAAAAATAGCCAAGATCGGTTCGGCTTGGAACTGCGCATGCGCAGTTTCAGAGCTTGCGGACCCGAGCATATGCTGTATTCGGCCGGTGGATTTTACAGAGGCTGTGCTGCGCGGCGCCGGCGAGTGATGTATTAGGACATCCCGCCAGGCGCGCGCGCACCAGAATTTTAAAGCTGTAACTAACCAGGAGAACGGAGGAGCACAGTACTGGAGCAGGAGTCAGGACTCAGAGGCTGAGCAGCACGCGGCGGCGGCGGAATGGAGGAGCCTGCTGCATCCAGGTAATACGAAATTCACAGGGGAGTCGGGGACAGACAGAGTGACAGACAGCCCAGCCAACAGTGACATCAGGTGATGGTGGCAGAGGGGGATCCGATGGAGGCAGGGGGCGATGGTGGCACCGCAGAGGGGGACGATGGAGGCAGGGGGTTAAATGGAGGCAGGGGGAGATTGGAGGCAGGGGGTGATGGTGGCACCGCAGAGGGGGGTGGAGGCAGGGGGAGATCGGAGGCAGGGGGAGATCGGAGGCAGGGGGAGATCGGAGGCAGGGGGAGATTGGAGGCAGGGGGAGATTGGAGGCACCACAGAGGGGGATGGTGGCACCGCAGAGGGTGGGGGATGGAGACAGGGGTTGTTGGTGGCACCGCAGAGGGGGATGGAGGCAGGGGGTGATTGGAGGCAGGGGGCCTGGGGGAGATTGGAGGCAGGGGGAGATTGTGGCACCGCAGAGGGGGATGGAGGCAGGGGGTGTTGGTGACAGAGGGGGATGGAGGCAGGGGGTGATGTGACTAAATATTTGCCCTTATTATATCGAAAATAACAAAAATATGTTTTTTTACCTTAATATCTACCTTAAATCACATTGCTATTTGCCTAGCGTACTTGTTTGTAGGCTAAATACTGAAATTTGCACCTAAAAATTAAATTTAGTAACTTTTGTGAAATGGCAGTAAAAACGTGGCTGCGCCAGTAAATTTCGGATGTCGTGCCAGTAAATTTTAATCTGGTAGGTTGGCAACACTGGTACCAGGTAAGTTCTCGACTCCTCGTTCTAAGGTAAGTATGCGGTGCATACTAGCTCATTATGCCTTTTGCCTTACAAAAAAAACAGCAGCGGGTATACAACCGCTTTAAATAAAGGCGGCACAGGCGCAGTGTAGAGTTGGTGTTTCTGATAGGAAAAAGACATGAAGCTGAATGACGTTCTCGTGGACGCCCTCGCGCATACGCCGAAGACTCGGTTGGAGATGTTGATAAATTGGAATAAATGACAGAACACTACGACGTACGCTGGCTCACATGTCCCACGCTGGGATGACGTCGCACGTCCACGTCGCTGGCACATGACACTGAGAAGGCGTGCAGTACTCATCACTGAGTCGCGCAGTGCAGACAAACCTATCTTACATTTCGCTGTGATTGGCTCGCTGGGCACAAGCCTCTCTGTTTGTGGGCGGGGAGGTAGTGCGCAGCTTTCCGCGATTGGTCCCTTTCCTCGCTCTGGGCGTGTCTCAAGTTAGGTTGTCACTGCCGTGTTGCCGGTTGCATCAGCTGCTGCAGTTGCCGGGTGCGGAAGAGGTTGGAGTGATTGGGATGTCAGAGAACGTGGCCGCACAGATGGAGAAGATGAGTGTCAGCAAGGTGGGTGATGGGGGGGGGAGAGATGTGGGGGTGTCACATGGCTCAGATCCCCCCCATTCATAGTACAATGGGCGGTGTGTGACCCCAATACTGACACATGGCTCAGATCCCCCCCATTCATAGTACAATGGGCGGTGTGTGACCCCAATACTGACACATGGCTCAGATCCCCCCATTCATAGTACAATGGGCGGTGTGTGTCCCCAATACTGACACATGGCTCAGATCCCCCCATTCATAGTACAATGGGCGGTGTGTGACCCCAATACTGACACATGGCTCAGATCCCCCCCATTTATAGTACAATGGGCGGTGTGTGTCCCCAAGACACCCCCAATACTGACACATGGCTCAGATCCCCCCATTCATAGTACAATGGGCGGTGTGTGACCCCAATACTGACACATGGCTCAGATCCCCTCATTCATAGTACAATGGGCGGTGTGTGTCCCCAATACTGACACATGGCTCAGATCCCCCCCATTTATAGTACAATGGGCGGTGTGTGTCCCCAAGACACCCCCAATACTGACACATGGCTCAGATCCCCCCATTCATAGTACAATGGGCGGTGTGTGTGTCCAAGACACCCCCAATACTGACACATGGCTCAGATCCCCCCATTCATAGTACAATGGGCGGTGTGTGACCCCAATACTGACACATGGCTCAGATCCCCCCATTCATAGTACAATGGGTGGTGTGTGTTCCCCAATACACCCCCCCCAATACTGACACATGGCTCAGATCCCCCCATTCATAGTACAATGGGCGGTGTGTGACCCCAATACTGACACATGGCTCAGATCCCCTAATTTATAGTACAATGGGTGGTGTGTGACCCCAATACACCCCCCAATACTGACACATGGCTCAGATCCCCCCATTCATAGTACAATGGGCGGTGTGTGACCCCAATACTGACACATGGCTCAGATCCCCCCATTCATAGTACAATGGGCGGTGTGTGTCCCCAATACTGACACATGGCTCAGATCCCCCCCATTCATAGTACAATGGGCGGTGTGTGACCCCAATACTGACACATGGCTCAGATCCCCCCCATTTATAGTACAATGGGCGGTGTGTGTCCCCAAGACACCCCCAATACTGACACATGGCTCAGATCCCCCCATTCATAGTACAATGGGCGGTGTGTGACCCCAATACTGACACATGGCTCAGATCCCCCCCATTCATAGTACAATGGGCGTTGTGTTTCCCCAATACTGACACATGGCTCAGATCCCCCCCATTCATAGTACAATGGGCGGTGTGTGTCCCCAATACTGACACATGGCTCAGATCCCCCCCATTTATAGTACAATGGGCGGTGTGTGTCCCCAAGACACCCCCAATACTGACACATGGCTCAGATCCCCCCCATTTATAGTACAATGGGCAGTGTGTGTCCCCAAGACACCCCCAATACTGACACATGGCTCAGATCCCCCCATTCATAGTACAATGGGCGGTGTGTGTGTCCAAGACACCCCCAATACTGACACATGGCTCAGATCCCCCCATTCATAGTACAATGGGCGGTGTGTGACCCCAATACTGACACATGGCTCAGATCCCCTCATTCATAGTAAAATGGGCGGTGTGTGTCCCCAATACTGACACATGGCTCAGATCCCCCCCATTCATAGTACAATGGGCGGTGTGTGTCCCCAATACTGACACATGGCTCAGATCCCCCCCATTTATAGTACAATGGGCGGTGTGTGTCCCCAAGACACCCCCAATACTGACACATGGCTCAGATCCCCCCATTCATAGTACAATGGGCGGTGTGTGACCCCAATACTGACACATGGCTCAGATCCCCCCATTCATAGTACAATGGGTGGTGTGTGTTCCCCAATACACCCCCCCCAATACTGACACATGGCTCAGATCCCCCCATTCATAGTACAATGGGCGGTGTGTGACCCCAATACTGACACATGGCTCAGATCCCCTAATTTATAGTACAATGGGTGGTGTGTGACCCCAATACACCCCCCAATACTGACACATGGCTCAGATCCCCCATTCATAGTACAATGGGTGGTGTGTGTCCCCAATACACCCCCCCCCCCCAATACTGACACATGGATCAGATCCCCTCATTCATAGTACAATGGGCGGTGTGTGTCCCCAATACTGACACATAGCTCAGATCTCCCCATTCATAGTACAATGGGCGGTGTGTGTCCCCAATACTGTCACATGGCTCAGAGCCCCCCCCCATTCATACTACAATGGGCGGTGTGTGACCCCAATACTGACACATGGCTCAGATCCCCCCCCATTCATAGTACAATGGGCGGTGTGTGACCCCAATACACCCCCCAATACTGACACATGGCTCAGATCCCCTCATTCATAGTACAATGGGCGGTGTGTGTCCCCAATACACCCCCCAATACTGACACATGGCTCAGATCCCCCCCATTCATAGTACAATGGGCGGTGTGTGTCCCCAGTACTGACACATGGCTCAGATCCCCCCCCCATTCATAGTACAATGGGCGGTGTGTGTCCCCAATACTGACACATGGCTCAGACCCCCCCCCCCATTCATAGTACAATGGGCGGTGTTTGTCCCCAATACACCCCCCAATACTGACACACATGGCTCAGATCCCCTCATTCATAGTACAATGGGTGGTGTGTGTTCCCCAATACACCCCCCCCCCCAATACTGACACATGGCTCAGATCTCCCCATTCATAGTATAATGGGCGGTGTGTGTCCCCAATACTGATTTCCTGCTACTACTCCAGTAGAAGTCACATCAGTGTTGTCTGATTATAGATCTGTACTGATCCTATTTACATGAGTGGCCAAGGGGGTGGTAGAAGCAGGGGTTTGAGCAACAGTATTACCGCCAGCCTGACCACCATCCAAACAGAGGCATGCAGCTGCCCATGCCAAAAAATGTGCGCTGTGCGAATGAAGCCTATGCAAGTTAATAGGGCTGCGCAACAAATACGTGCAGCTCACATGGTTCAAGTGCAAAAATATAAAAAAATAAATGTTCAGCCAGAAATCTTGTAAGGTGATAACTTCCTCCACTCTCTGCCTTCCACTGTTATCAGTTAGCATTGTTTCCGGCTATCTCCATGGACTAGAAAACATCTCCCCTGTTATGAAGAGAGGGAGGTGTTATGTAGTTCTAACACACTCCCTGTGCTGGGATGACAACACTGCTCAGTATGGTGGTCACCTCAGGACAGGAAGTGACTTAATGACAGGATTACCAGATTTAAAAATGTGTGAAAAGAAATCTAATGCAGCCACCACATCTAAGGACCTGTAAGCTGCAACAATATTAATTTAGATTTGCTTTGATTCCTCTTACTGTTGACTGACTCAAGTCTGTTCTGTGTCCAGGTTTTGTGTCACACCCTTAATACAGATAGGGTGTAACGTGAAACCAAATATAAAAGGTGGAGTAAGCTTTTAACATATATAATAGTGACACTATATGCGTACTCACCACAAATGTAATGGCCCTGTCATTTCTTTTTATGAAATTGCTTCTTACTGTGTTTTTTTTTCTCCTTGAAAATGTCCTTTTGTGAGCTCCCAAACCTATCTGTTTCCTCCTCACTTCCCTTTCGTTTGTTTGGAAGGAGCAGTGCAGGAGTTAGTTGTGGTCATGTGCACTACAAAGTCCATTGTCCATCTCAGGACCAAGCAAGGGAGGGTGGCTATGTTCCTACATACAGTGGGACCATGAAGAGCGAACATGGCCACCCTCTAACAGAAAGTAAGATCACAGCAACAAAGAGGAGGGATTTGGAGAAGGCGAAGGCCGAGAGCAATAGACGTATAACCCAGATGATGATCTGGTCCCCAGGAATGATGTGTTACCCAGATGACGACATGGTCCCCAGGAATGACGGGTAACCCAGATGACGACATGATCCCCAGGAATGACGGGTAACCCAGATGACGCCATGGTCCCCAGGAATGACGGGTAACCCAGATGACGACATGATCCCCAGGAATGACGGGTAACCCAGATGACGCCATGGTCCCCAGGAATGACGGGTAACCCAGATGACGCCATGGTCCCCAGGAATGACGGGTAACCCAGATGACGCCATGGTCCCCAGGAATGACGGGTAACCCAGATGACGCCATGGTCCCCAGGAATGACGGGTAACCCAGATGACGCCATGGTCCCCAGGAATGACGGGTAACCCAGATGACGCCATGGTCCCCAGGAATGACGGGTAACCCAGATGACGACATGATCCCCAGGAATGACGGGTAACCCAGATGACGACATGATCCCCAGGAATGACGGGTAACCCAGATGACGACATGATCCCCAGGAATGACGGGTAACCCAGATGACGCCATGGTCCCCAGGAATGACGGGTAACCCAGATGACGCCATGGTCCCCAGGAATGACGGGTAACCCAGATGACGCCATGGTCCCCAGGAATGACGGGTAACCCAGATGACGCCATGGTCCCCAGGAATGACGGGTAACCCAGATGACGCCATGGTCCCCAGGAATGACGGGTAACCCAGATGACGCCATGGTCCCCAGGAATGACGGGTAACCCAGATGACGCCATGGTCCCCAGGAATGACGGGTAACCCAGATGACGCCATGGTCCCCAGGAATGACGGGTAACCCAGATGACGCCATGGTCCCCAGGAATGACGGGTAACCCAGATGACGCCATGGTCCCCAGGAATGACGGGTAACCCAGATGACGCCATGATCCCCAGGAATGACGGGTAACCCAGATGACGACATGATCCTCAGGAATGACGGGTAACCCAGATGACGACAAACATGATCCCCAGGAATGACAGGTAACCCAGATGACGACCTGGTCCCTAGGAATGACGGGTAACCCAGATGACGATGTGGTCCCCAGGAATGACGGGTAGCCCAGATGACGACGTAATCAAAAAATTTGTGCATTTTTTGGTTCAATAGACTACAATAGAGAGGCTGCAGAAAAGCATGTAGTGTGTGTTTTTTTTTTTTTTTTGCCACAATTTGCGTTCTGCGTTTTTTAATCTGCATAAAAAAAATGCAAAACGCATTAATAAACGCATGTGCAAAAAACACACTGCAGAAATGGATCAAATGCAAACTGCATAGCCTAAGTTGAACTGAGGTCATTCACTTCCTGTTGCTTCCGTGAGGTTCTTGTTAGTTTTGTGTCACTATTTACTTTTTCGTCATTGTTCTTTCTGCTGTTTAATTTTCCTATTCACTTCTAACCTTTTGGTATGAAAGACTCTCACGTCATATTTTCATTGCACACAAGTGTTTACTTCTGTGCCGGGTTCAAAATGTCTTTCTCCCTATGTAACTTTTTCAGTACTGGTTTGTTTGTACCCACTTTGACTAGGGCACAACAGACAATTGTTTTTAGACACACTTGAACCTGTCAGGCTTTGTAAACCATTACCCCTTCCCGTGTAAGGATAAAACAAATGTTAATGCCTAAGCACAATTTTGCAACTTTGACACGTGTTAGTAAAACTGTACATATCATCACAACTACGTTGTGCATCCTTGTTTTTTCCAGGGAAAATGGGGCTTTCTTTTGGTGGTAAATTTTAACAAATATCTCCCTGATTATTTATTTATTTTTTATTATCCTCATAGGAAAACTGGCCCAAAATAGTAAAAAAAAAATCTTTCAATTTAGCTGTATATTTCTTGCTATTATGATCATTTACCACCAAAGAACACCCAAAATAAATTCTCCTGCTCTTGACAATCGCAGAGATACAACAAATGTGATTGTTAAGTTAGACAAGAAATTGTTTGAACACGTTTTCCAAAAAACAACACACCGTCGTGAGAGCCAATGACATTGCCATCATGTAATGACCACTTTTCGAACAATAAATAGTTTATGTACAATTAATTTAATCATTTTGTTCGTTCGTTTTTTTTTTTGCGTATAAAAAAGTAATTGACAAAATATATTTGACCTTTCCCTCCACCTGGATCCACAAGGATTTTTATAATGTTTCTATATTTTGTAAAAAACATTGCAATTTAGGGCCCTTTCACGCGGACTGTCCGATTTTAGAGGTCCGCCTGTCGGTTTTTCAGGCGGACTTGATCGGACCCTTCAGTCTGCCCCAATTGAGTGGTGGATGTCAGCGGTGACATGTCTGCTGAGACCCGTCGCCATCTGATTTGATGCTGCCCACAAAAAACAGATGGATGGGGGTACTATTTTCCATGCGTCCATGGGATCAGGTGGAAACGGACAGTCGGACCGTTTCTATCAGATTTCCCCATAGAGGAGAGCGGGACTGTGTCCGCTCTGCCCAGTGGTGCAGACACGGACCTGTCATCCCCCTGCTCAGTGGGGATCAGTGGAGCGATCCCCCGCCGAGCAAGCCAAATCTGCTACATGGAGGCGCCTGTGTGAAAGGGGCCAACGTGTTTACTGCATTATTTTGGTCCCTATTTTTTTTCCAGGGAACATTTAAAAAAAAAGGTATATAAAAATGACCTATCTTGATGGTGTTTTTTTTTTTTGTTTTTTTTTGTGTGTGTGCGCACTCTTGCTAATCTCTTTATTTTGACACAAATGTTTATCTTCTAGGTTAAAATGCTTTTCACACATGCGCACAAGTATCAACAGTTCGTTCTTTAATGAGATAAGAAGCACATTAACCTTTCAATTTATCGTTCGGCAGAAGTTTTTTAAACCTTTCCTTACATGTGATGTTTTTTTGCCCAAAAAAAAACAAAAAACTGATTATCGATTTGTGTCCATCGACTGGACGAAAAACGATCGAATAGTCCAAATGACAGATTTTCAAACAATTTTTCATCTAGTGTATGGGCACAATTAGTTGTTGTTGTTTGTAGTTGTAGTAGGGCCCAGAAACAATGGTGCACATTTTTCCACACGCACATTCGTCTTTCCCTTGTATCCTTCCTCCGGCAGCACGCTCCCAGCACAAAGAGAGTTACGTATATATGCGGCCCCACGAAAAAAACTACTTCCGTCAGGCTGCATCTATGCATTCGGTCAGCGGGAAGGGGTTAAAGGGTCAACTCTAATGTTAAAAATTGTATTATATGCTATATTATAAAATGTCTCAGTTTTACTTTTACTTTGCCACTGTGCGGTGACATGACCCCTCCAGCACACATACACCAATGACATCACATCTCCATAACACACATTGGTCTTTCCCCTTTATCCCACCAATGCGCGCACACACACACATTGGTCCTTTCTCTTGTATCCCTCCTCCAGCACACACACTGGTCTTTCTCTTGTATCCCTCCTCCAGCACACACACTGGTCTTTCTCTTGTATCCCTCCTCCAGCACACACATTTGGTCTTTTCCTTGTATCCCTTCTCCAGCACACACAACTGGTCTTTTCCTTGTATCCCTCCTCCGGAACACACAACTGGTCTTTTCCTTGTATCCCTCCTCCGGAACACACAACTGGTCTTTTCCTTGTATCCCTCCTCCGGAACACACAACTGGTCTTTTCCTTTTGTATCCCTCCTCCAGCACACACAACTGGTCTTTTCCTTGTATCCCTCCTCCGGCACACACAACTGGTCTTTTCCTTGTATCCCTCCTCCAGCACACACAACTGGTCTTTTCCTTGTATCCCTCCTCCGGAACACACAACTGGTCTTTTCCTTTTGTATCCCTCCTCCAGCGCACACAACTGGACTTTTCCTTGTATCCCTCCTCCGGCACACACAACTGGTCTTTTCCTTGTATCCCTCCTCCGGCACACACAACTGGTCTTTTCCTTGTATCCCTCCTCCGGCACACACAACTGGTCTTTTCCTTGTATCCCTCCTCCGGCACACACAACTGGTCTTTTCCTTGTATCCCTCCTCCGGCACACACAACTGGTCTTTTCCTTGTATCCCTCCTCCGGCACACACAACTGGTCTTTTCCTTGTATCCCTCCTCCGGCACACACAACTGGTCTTTTCCTTTTGTATCCCTCCTCCGGCACATACACACTGGTCTTTTCCTTTTGTATCCCTCCTCCGGCACATACACACTGGTCTTTTCCTTTTGTATCCCTCCTCTGGCACATACACACTGGTCTTTTCCTTTTGTATCCCTCCTCTGGCACATACACACTGGTCTTTTCCTTTTGTATCCCTCCTCCGGCACACACACACTGGTCTTTTCCTTGTATCCCTCCTCCGGCACACACACACTGGTCTTTTCCTTGTATCCCTCCTCCGGCACACACACACTGGTCTTTTCCTTGTATCCCTCCTCCGGCACACGCACACTGGTCTTTTCCTTGTATCCCTCCTCCGGCACACGCACACTGGTCTTTTCCTTGTATCCCTCCTCCGGCACACACACACACTGGTCTTTTCCTTGTATCCCTCCTCTGACACACACACACACACACACACACGGTGCAAGATTTTTTCACACCCTAGGCGCAACCTGTGCCCATCAATGAATGTTTGCTTGCTTCCATTAGTTCGGCATACGGGACACAGACACAGTCCTCCGCTGCGCCTCTGACACTATGTGCAAATGGAGTGGCGACTGTCTGCTGATGCTGAGAATTAGTTGCTTGCTGCAGAGAGAAGAGAGTAGGAACACCAATGGCCGGGTGCCCTAGGCAGCAGTGCAACCTAGGCGGCTGTCTAGTTTGTAGGGCTGGGAAAAAAAATCGATTTAAATCTTGAATCGAGTTGAGAGGTCAAATCGATTCAAAATTTCAGCAAATCGATTTCCCCCCCCCACCAGAACCGGCGCCTCTTACACTATGTGCAAATGGAGTGGCGACTGCCTGCTGATGCTGAGACTTAGTTGCTTGCTGCAGAGAGAAGAGAGTAGGAACACCAATAGCTGGGTGCCCTAGGCGGCTGCCTAGTGGTAGCACCGGCCCCACACACACTGGTCTTTCCCTTTTTATATCCCTCCTCCAGCAAACACATTTGGCCTTTCCCTTGTAACCCTTCCCTGGCACGCACACACAGACACACACTGGTCTTACCCTTGTATCCCTCCTCCGGCACACACACTGGTCTTACCCTTGAATCCTTCCTCAGGCGCACACACACAAGTCTTTCCCTTGTATCCCTCCTCTGACACACACACACCTACTTACCATAAATGAAGTCTGTCCTGTGTGCTGGTGGCTGCTGTTTACAGTACAAATCCTCATATTAGTTCATATTAGTGACTGGGTCTGTGACGGGCACTATTTAAAAGATCTGAGTCTGCCCACCTTTTCCACACCCTATGCTTTATTCATAGCATCTGTACTATAGGTTCCCACTGCAAAGCCTCTGTGATTGGAGGAGATACACCTTTCATTCATAGAACGCCCATTTTAGGAGTTGTCAGCTCTGTATATGAATACGGAGGTTCTGTTGCTCTTTTTTGGATTGGTTAGGTGCTTGGCTCGCCCACAGTACAGCAGGTACCACTACCCCCTCCTGGCAACTCCTGGTAGACATTTTGGTTAATCTTTGTGTTTCCTTGAAATATACATATTTCATATACATATACATATGTCAGCTCTAACATCAATAACTTTTTTATTCGTATTTTTTTTATTTTAGCCAAATCCAGAAGGAGGGAAACAGAAAGAAGGAGGCAAGAAGAAAGGCAAGGATGGTTCTGGTGATGGAAGCCGGGCAGAGGTAAGATGTCCAGTTTTAATACTTTTTCACAAATATATATTCTAGGTAGGGATGAGCTCCGGCGTGTTCGCATTGAACACGTGCAGAGCCCGCCAGGAAGTCGGCACCACGCTGCGCTAATCACAGGCAGGGAGACATTTCCCGATCTCTGCAGACGAGCATCGGGAAATGTCTCCCTGCCTGTCTTTAGCGCAGCGCGGTGCCGACATCCTGGCGGGCTCTGCACGTGTTCAATGCGAACACACCGGAGCTCATCCCTAATTCTAGGTTTCTCCAGCTCGGTTTTAACATCCAGAGAACAATCTCTCTGGGTGAACTGTCAGGATTTTATGTTAAAGCCCCCAGTCTGGGCAGTAACTATTTGTTTTTCCCCACCCCTCTCTCCTAACATGTCTAACACATTCAAATTTTTTTCCCTTACTTAGTCAAGCCAGATATACTCACCTAAATAACCTCTTTAGGTCCCCTGCAAAGCCTCTGTCACTACCAGTTTGTGGTGCGGGAGACCATGAATCCAGCGATGAAATGGAGCCCAAGATTGCTGGTTCCCTATAGTCCCCCTGGTATGACGTCAGTCCTCTTCTCAATCCTGAGAGGACCCTGGTGCTGGACATCCAGTAGGAACCAAGGAAAGACCCAAGCAGGAAGTGAACGCAAAAGGAGCTGTGCTTAAGGAAATTCAAAAGGGCATTTAGATGAAGGTGTTTTTCCAGCAGTCGGAGGGGGAGAGGAAGAAGGGTTGGGCGGGGAATGAAATTTAAGCGAAAAAGGAAGGCACCCCTTGACAATTACTTCTCCTCGAGACCTGGAGCAATTATGTAGGTCAGGACTTCTGAGTTTCCTGGTCTGCATGCTCGGTCTGGGGTCAGTGATGTGATCGGCATTAAAGCCAGTGGGCCACAATAAATCTCCTTTTTAAGTCTTGATGCCATGAGTAGGATGACCTCACCAGAACCTGCAGACAGCAGTAACCGCTCCTGTATTTCTCCCTTATGACGGACAAACAACCTGGTCTGCTTCAAAGTCTGATTTAATTCTATGATTTATGTTAACTACCAGGCTAATCTGTTGCTTGTGGGCATTTGGTCTTTATCATGCATTAAGCAAACCATTATTATTCATTAGTCGTCATTACAAATGTCTTTTTGCTGCTCATGAGTCTTGAGCATTCCTGCTCCTATTTGTTTCATTATCAGGGCTGACAATCATCTGTTTATTTTACAGCTACCAGAACAAATAATTTTGTACTAGTCCGGTAAATATTGGCATAGACTTATCTACATGTTGAGCCGTGTCTTGCTGGTTAATCAGCTGTCATGGACTTATTTCTGGATCTCCATAGAAACATTACTTCCGCATACAGTTGTACCTTAGGTGTAAACGTGTCCCACAGAGGAATCGATTAACTTGCACACAAAAAAAAAAAGAAACACATCTCCACGGCTGATAATTAAAGTGGCAGCAAACGTGGCATTTCCATCTTTCGTTCTTCGAGTGGAAACTTTTTTCCGTGGGCAACACCTCTGGCTTTACTGTCGTCTTCATAAATCTCTCCCCATTGGTTGTTACATTTCAATGTGCGATTTGTGAGCAAGTGTGTCACTCCATAAAGAAGGCCAATTTATACAGACTTCTAGTGCGTTGTGGTTCAGTATAGCCCAGGTTTGTTTTGTAGATGTATCAGGGTGCCATTTGAAAATGAATCAGCCACTGGACTTGGCTTGGTGGAGATACCAAATGAGTCCAGTGAATGTTGTATGGTCGCTCCCTCTAGCCTGGCAAAGTCTGACAGGGTCCCTGAAGTAATGAGCCGTAGGGATCCAGCTATAGGATTTGTTCACGTGGGTGTACTAAAGCCTACATCCTGTGAAAGGACTTGTTTGCCTGGAGAGGATGCACAGGTGTTCCTTGTATCTGCGTATAGGTAGTCCCATTCATGTCACTTGAGACACAGCGGCTGAACGGGCACAGCTACTACTCCAATTTGGCATCCTTGATGGTGGGTTTCACCAAACGCAAACAGTGTAAATTCAGGGATATGTCACACGCACGTGGGAGCAATGGCTGTGTTCCTGCAACTGCTGTGTCCCAATTGACATGAATACGGTGTTTTTTGGTTGAATTCGGTCACTAAATTTGATGAGTTGCATTGACTGATAATATCAGTACATGTGTAGATTAAGAGTTCCTTGAAGGGGCCACTCTATCAAGCCTAAGCACCACGTTCACACTGGTGCGACTTGTCATGCAATTTGACAGTATAACACATTCCTGCCCGGCCTATAGCAGAATGATGGCCGGGCGGGGGCTTCATTGTCCTGATGGACATCATATGACGCCATACGAAGACACACCACATTTTCGATCACAGTAAAGAGCCTATGACGTAGGCTCTTTACGACATGATCAGCTGTGTCCAATCACAGTTGATCAGTGTAAATAGGAAGTGCCGGTTATCGCCATTCCTCTGCTTGCTGACAGGACGTGAGTAGAGGAGAGCCGATAAGCATCTCTACTGACAGGGCGGTCTGCACTCATAATCAGTGCAGCCCCATCAGCAATGCCTGCCAGTGCCCACCAGTGATGCCCACCTGTGCCAATCAGTGCTCATCAGTGATGCACATAAGTGCATCCTCATCTGTGCCCGTCAGTGCAGCCTCATCAGCGCACATCAGTGAAGGAGACAAATGACTTAGTTTCTGTTATTTACAAAATTTTGTAAATAAGAAAACCTTTTTTTTTTTTTTTTTTTTTTTTGTCATGCCGTGGTGATTAAATACCAACAAAAGAAAGCTTAATTTGTCTAAAAAAAAAAGTTTTTCTTGGTTTCTGTTTTAAAATTTTGTAAATAAGTTTTTTTTTTTCTCCTTCACTAATGGGCACTACTGATGGCACTGGCAGGCATTGCTTATGGGCACTGACTGGCATCCCTGGTGGCCATCCATGATTAGCATCCCTGGTGGTCCTGGCGGCATTCCCTGGTGGTCCTGGGCGGGCATCTGCGGGGGGGGGGGCTGCGCTGATAATCAATCGGCGCAGACCTCCCCTGACAGGAGACCCGCCGACCGGCTCTCCTCTACTTGCGTCTGTCAGATGTGAGTGAGGAAAAGCTGATACACAGCTTTTCCTGTTTACACTGTGATCAGCCGTGATTGAACACGGCTGCTCACGTGGTAAAGAGCCTCCGTCAGAGGCTCTTTACCGAGATCGGTGATGCAGTGTGTCAGACTGACATACCACACCACCGATTGCTGCGCACTCCCCGTAGGCGCGTGATATGACATCCAGTTAGGATAACTGAACCACCGCCTGGCTGTCATTTTGCTATCGGCTGGGTGGGAAGTGGTTAAAGGAGTTGTAAAGGCAGAAGTTTTTTTTTATCTTAATGCATTCTATGCATTAGGGTAAAAAATAACTTCTGTGTGTATCAGCCTCCCCAGCACCCCCTAATTGTTTACCTGAGCCACATCTCTCTCCAGCGATGCCCACGTGTGACTTAGCCGTCTGTTACTCTCCTCCTGATTGGCTGTGACACAGCAGTGGCGCCATTGGCTCCCGCAGTTGTCAAAGTCCATTAGC
This sequence comes from Rana muscosa, assembly GCA_029206835.1. Taxonomy (NCBI): domain Eukaryota; kingdom Metazoa; phylum Chordata; class Amphibia; order Anura; family Ranidae; genus Rana; species Rana muscosa. The sequence continues at coordinate 1,196,634,897 of CM055116.1, read as the reverse complement.
CAATCAGGGAAGAGAGGGATGGGGTCGGGGCTCCGTGTCTGAATGGACACACAGAGCTGTGACTTGGCTCGGGTGTCTCCATAGGAAGCTGCTTGCTGTGGGCGCACTGAATAAGGAGGGAGGGGCCAGGAGTGGGACGAGGGACCTGAGAAGAGGAGGATCCGAGCTGCTCTGTGCAAATCCACTTCACAGAGCAGGCAAGTACAACATGTTTGTTTTTAAAAACAAAACAACTTTACAATCACTTTAAGATCACCTACTCCTGAGCCATAGATTAAGATTTTAATTTGGCTTTTTTCATGTAAATTTTATTGACTTTTTCCCTTTTTTTTTTTTAAATGGTGCATAAGAGAATGCAGTATATGTGCCATGAATGCACCTTTTTTATAATCCATGATGCATAATATATACAGTGCTCAGCATAAATGCATACATCCCAGAAGATTTGTCAGAAAACCTTTTTGCTTTCCTTTCAGAATCAACATTTTCTGAGACACTATGCTACAAAATACTTCCACAAATGCCATTGATTGCAGCCAAGATTTTTTAATTTGCACACACAAAAAATTATTTTTCCTAACAAAGTCATTCAAGACCATGTTGCAAAAATGAATACACCCCAATGAAAGTCTTGGGCCCCTTTCATACGATCGGCCCGCAAAGATCTGACAGGCGGACCTGAGTGGAGCACCCAGTATGGGCAGGCAGATGTCAGCGGAGATATGTCCACTGACACCCACCTGCCATCCGATCCGTCAAGATCCGCTGAAAACAGACGGATGGCGTCTGATCTTCCCATAGAGAACAGCGGGGCTCTGACAGGTCTGTTCCTGCACAGTGCGCGGAGACGGACCTGTTCTCTGCCTGCTCAGCGGTTCCCCCCCCGCCGAGCTAGCGGAGCCTGCTGAGCAGATTCGCCCTGTGTGAAAGGGGCCTTGGCAGCAAAGCTACATTTTCGACACCAAAATCCTAATTTAAGCGGAGTTCCACCCAAAAATGGGACCCCCCCCCCTTTCGGGGGGGATGCAGATACCTGTCTAAGACAGGTATTTGCACCCACTTCCGGGCATAGACTCCCATGGGAGTCTACGTCACTTCCCGTCCCCTCCGATGTCTCCTGGGAAACGGACTGTTCCCAGGAGAGAGCGGAGACCAGTGACGGTGCGCCGCGCTTCTCGCACATGCGCAGTAGGGAACCGGGCAGTGAAGCCGCAACGCTTCACTTCCTGATTCCCTCACCGAGCATGGCGGCGGCAGCATCCGAGGACCGAGTGATTGCTCAGCCTCGTCTGCCGACATCGTGGGCACGCTGGACAGGTAAGTGTCCATTTTTTAAAAGTCAGCAGCTGCAGTATTTGTACCTGCTGGCTTTAAAAAAAAAAAAAAAAAACAATTCGGGTGCACCTCCGCTTTAACAAGAATTCAACTACAGGTGAGTCTAAATACTCATTAAAAAGGTGTCCAGCAGACAGCTGATTATAAAAGGGCGTTACTTAACAAAGAAAACCCCCTTCCTATTTTATGCTGTCAGCAATGGCACCACATGGAAGAGAAATGTCATAAGACCTGAGAAAGAAAATAATTTGTTTACACAAGAAAGGTGAAGGCTACAAGAAGATCAGCAAAGCTTTACTTATCAGTCAGAATACTGTAGAAAAAGTGATACAAAACACCTCAACAGGAGCGTCTTCTGATGAGAAGGGTTGAAGAAAATCGCCATGCAAGTTCACTGCAGTTGGCTAAAAAAGTAGAAAGCCAAACTAGGGGGATTGTTTCTTGTGACAAAATATGGCGTACACTAAAGAGGAATGGCATGTATGGGTGTTGTCTACGAAGGAAGCCTTTCCTAAAGCACATGCACAAAAAAGCCTGCCTAGGATTTGCCAGGGCCCATGCTGAAGAAGAAGACTACTGGAACTCTGTACTCTGCAGTGACGAGACCAAGATAAATGTTTTGGAACTGATGGCTTCAAAACTGTATGGCGTCGCAAAGTTGAGGAGTACAAATGCTGCATTTCATTGATGGTATCATGAATTCACAGATGTACTGCTCTATATTTAACCACTTCCTTCCCCGCCCATAGTCCTATGACGTCCGCAGATGGGATCTCCCATCCTGGGCGGGCGTCATACGACGGCCTCGGCTTCCCCAGTGGTATAGGGGGCACCCAAAGAGCCGATGCGCGTGCCCGGCGGCCGCAATCATACAATTTATAAAGTAATCGGTGCATTTTTATAGCACTGATCGCTGTATAAATGTCAGTGGTCCCAAAAATTTGTCAAACGTATCCGATCTGTCCGCCGCAATGTCGCTGATCACCATTACTAGTAAAAAAAATAAAAATAAGTGGGGAAAAAGTGTTGGTGCAGCGCTAGTGAGAATTTGAAATTTAAATGGGTGATCTAAAGTGCATAGATAACCTGATGCACATCTATATATTTATCAAAGTTAGAATAATTGTGAAGATATCAAACTAACAATATACATTAGGGGTGCAACGGATCAAAAAACTCACAAATCGGATCGTTCCTTGGATCAGAGTCACGGATCGGATAATTTTTTGGATCAGCAAAAAAAGAAAAACAAGACAAATCTTGTTACACCCACCGGAGTTTTAGATTTCACAGTTATTTTCAACACAAAAACGGCGCTTATAAGCTTAAATACAGTATTTGTAAATCCGACGGACTGTTTAGATGTTGAATTTTAAAAGCAGCAGCAAACCTGCTGACCTTACATGGTTGCTAATGTGACAGAACACCTCTGATTTTCACATTTAACATTTAGTTAAATGTCACAGACTTGTCTGTGATTCTTCCCCAAAGATAGTAGGGCCCGGATGGATATAGGAGTTGATACAATTGGATAAAATAATCTTCTCACAAGGACCACCGGTCATCAAGAAAGGAAGCTCCAAGATATATAAAACGTCATGTGGATTCAAACATATAGGGGCAAAAAGGAATAAAAAACGCACATAGCGTGAATCCGCATAACACAAAATGTATTAATAAAAATTAAAGATTTACACTCACGTTTTGGAAGAGGTAAACAAGCACTCAATCAATAAAATGACACAATGGGAACAGCAGGCTCGACCCAACGCGTTTCATCCACGAAGATATCGTCTGGGGTAGTAAAAAAAATAATAATAAAAATGCCATAATTCAATAAGCTATTTTGTAGATGTTATAATTTTTGTGCAAACCAATCAATATATGCTGATTTTTATTTTTTTTACCAAAAATATGTACAATACATATCAGCCTAAACCTTAGGATTTATTTTATTTTTATTTTTATTTGGGATATTTATTATAGCAAAAACTGAAAAAATTTTTTTTTTTTTTTTGTTTATAGCGCAAAAAATAAAAACCGCAGAGGTGATCTAATACCACCAAAAGAAATCTCTATTTGTGGGGGAAAAAAATGATAAAAATGTAATTTGGGTACAGTGTTGCATGACCGCACAATTGTCATTCAAAATGTTACAGCGCTGAAAATTGGCCTGGGCAGGAAGGGGGTGAAAATGCCCTGTATTGAAGTGGTTAAAGAGAAGATGCCACCATCAATCCGTGTCCTTTGCTGTTGTGCACTTTTCCAGCATGACAATGATCCAAAACACATCTATGGTCAGTGCTGCATTTCTGAAGGAGAACAGGGTGAAAGTGATTCAGTGGCCAAGTGTGTCTCCTGATCTGAACCCAGTCTGGGAACACCTATGGGGAATTCTGAGGAGACAAGTTGAGCATCGCTCTCCATCCAGCATCCAGGCTGTAAAAGAGGTCATTCTTGAAGAATGGAAAATGATAGATGTTGCCAACTTGTTCATTCTATGCCTAGAAGACTCGGTGCTGTCCTTACAAATCATGGAGGTCGTACAAAATACTAGATGTAGTAGTTTTTGATGTAGGGTGTATTCATTTTTTGCATCAACTAATTTGAGTAAAACTGAAGATTTTGTAATCTAAAGTGGTTGTAAACTCTGTCAACTTGCACCTACAGGTAAGCCTAGATTAAGGCATACTTGTAGGTGCAAGAAATATCTCCCTAACCTACACGGTTAAGGAGATATTTGCAGAAAACACTGCACCATAGACAATGGTGCACTGAGCATCCCGGTTTTATGAATGGCATCATGCCGGGATCATGCCGGTCCGGTGCGCATGCGCGGGAGTGACGTCATCGCCACTCCGGCCAGTCACAGCGCCGGAACGGCGATACCCAGAAGGCGCTCGGAGGGGATATGGCGGCGGAGGAGGAGGAGGAGGGGAACGAGGAGCGCTTCGGGGGGTTCGATCTCAGGTAAGTCATTCATAATGAGCTAGTATGCTATGCATACTAGCTCATTATGCCTTTCTCTTGCAGGGTTTTTTTTTTTTTTTTCAGGAAAAAAAGAGGGTTTACTTCCTCTTAAGTTAGATTATTAATCTTACTTTCATGTAATGAGCTAAACAAATGTTCTATAAAACTCCAGTTTTGTCAACATTTTGGAAACTGTTCTTGTGTTCATTGAGATATTGATTAAAATCAACACTGTATATAATGTTGTCTTGGTCACACCTCTGTGTCCCTCCCGTAGAACACTGGCATGAAACGGTGGCACACCCCCAATCATATATTTCATCAGCAAAGAACAAAGAAAACGGTATCAAGGAAACGTACCATATCTCCTCTCGTAGTCACTCCAGTCCCAACCAAAATGTTATCTTTTCACCCCTGGCACTGCCTCTTACAATCCCTACTGCAGGGACTACATTGCCAACTATCTTTTAGAACTATTTGAGCTATCCTGCATTGTCTTTAAAATATCTTGTTTTCCTAATGTGCTTTTGAGTTTTCCTGTGGTGAAGCATTCCGTGTTCAAATAGTCATGATATCTCTCAACTGATTCGTAGTAGATTCTGCTACAATAAAATCTGAATGTGCCCTAAACATGACTTTACACGTGTTGGTTAAAGCGGAGTTCCACCCAAAAACTGGAACTTCCACTTTAAGGACTCCTAACCCTCTGGCATATCATTTTTTTTTTTTTTTTTTGGGGTGGGGGAATGGGTACCTAGTTTTGACAGGTACCCAGCTCCCACTTCTGCTTGGGCCGTCTAGGCGACTCGAGCTGAAGAGCTCCTCTCCCCCTCCCTCCCTGCAATCTTCTGGG